>JAQPPZ010002704.1:0-1200000 GCA_028583015.1 Wollemia nobilis | reverse complement strand
TAAAATGACAGCACTTCATTGCTCCAAAATGCTCCTTCTCTCTATATTTTGGGGTGAGAAGACTCACCATTTTATAGACCTGATGGTCTCTTTGGATGAGCATGCAGAGGCGCCACTTGGCAATCATGCCTTCCCAGGGGGGAAGATTCCTCCCTGATTAGGGGCTTCATGACTGCCCTTGTAACTGCCTCTAATGCTCGAAAATGCTCACTCACACTCCCATGCAATGAAGGAAGAGTTAAGTGGCGGATCTGAGCTGCCATTTGTCAAGATTTGACTTTTTTCCCGTCAAACTTGCTATTCGCCCCACCCTGGGGCGAATACTGCTAATCGTCCCTGGGTGGGGCGAGTACCAGTTTGTAATCATCCCTGGGTGGAACGAGTATGGAGCAGAGTGCCTGAAGGTGCCAAATTGACCTCTGACCTTCCAAAACTACTGTGTGAGTGGTTAGGACCACTGTTTAACCTCTGGGGGCTGCCCTTGGGGCTGTGTGTGTCAATGCGATCAGTGTTTGCAGTCACATAATCGGATTGGTGTTGTTTTGGTGTCTACACATACCCTATTATTGTAGTAATTAGGTTGTTCTGGCATCCAACTTGTGCATACATTATTTTGGTTCATACCTAGTGCTAGATTATAGAAACATTTAAAATGTACTCCAAAGGGTTGTCCTCCAAAACACTTGAAATAAGTGAATCTATTCACAAGACCTAGTAATATTATTACTATTTTATTCTATAGTACAATAAGAATAAACCATCCAATTAGTCCTTAAAATACATAAAAACCAATTCAAAATAGCTAAAGGAAATATATTTAATTCACTATATTAACATTTAGTATCAACATAAATAATGCTTAATACTTGGTAGGTACTATGGTATGTTAATAAAAAATGGATAAAAGGTGTTAGATTATTTGAAAAATAAGATATTTTTTTAGTCTCATTATTTTATGTAGAAAATAAGCTTCTCTTAGAGAAATTAACATTTCACAGAGGTTTCATGGAATGGATACCAATGAGGCACATAGCCCGATTGGTCACTCTTCCTTACTTAAGTTGTTCATACCTATGATACCCCTAGATTGAATCCCTAGGACGAATATGTTTATGCCTCAATTCCATCTCTCTACCAAGGAGTTAAGGTTATGCATATATCAAGGCATTGAAGTCCTCAAACATAAGTTAGCCATATTGGTTAGACTAAGGCACCTAACATTTGCAAGACCCAATTTTGTTTCCTACCCATGGCAATATCGAATAAGCATAATAAATATTTAGCTAATGTGGTGGTAAAAATAAGATTCTTTCATATCATGTGAAACTATTTTTATCATATTTATACTAGCTTGACAAATTGGAGAAGACCAATTCTCATAGTTAAAGAGATTAAAAGGTTCTCACATAGAAAGGAATAAGTGGAAGGAACCAATGAATCATGAATAACCAAGTGGTAGTAGACAATTGGATTTCTTCTAAGGTTTAGAATTTATTTTTTTTTATTTTGTAGGTTGTTAGGAAAAAATTCTAGTGGTCATAATTAGTTTCTTACAAAAACATTTTGAGCCTCTTTATTTCAAATCATATGATTTATGAGGATCTACTCATTGGTCATATTATTTTATAGACCTACTTCAGTGTTTGAGTCTAAAATGTGTAAAATAGTACCTAAGACCTATAAACCTATTTTTAAAAGGATGATTTACTTATTTCTCTATAATGTGGATTGATTTTTAGGGAGATATAGATGTATTTGTAATAGTTATAAAAATACATTGAGTGTTTTGGAGGATTGTAGGAAAATAATTCATAATGTGCTTTAGTCAATCCTTATTTCTCCTTTGGGTATTTTATTTGGCTTATTTATAAATATATAATATTTATTATATTTTATATTTTTTGTCTAAGTAATCTTTGATATTTGTTATAGATCTCTCTTTAAGCAAGCTCATGTAAAGCCTCCTTTGGTGATTAAAATTATGTTAGGATCCCATCCTAATGATATTTTGTAATTCTCATTATTTTTTAATGACCCACTTCCAACGTGGGGGGATTCTATTATAATATTATTTTATAATACTATATAATGTATGGGGCAAGTAAGAAACATAGCCAAGTGGTACCATCACATGTAACTGTTATCAAGATTATAACAGATGTTTGGTAGAATATTCTAGCTTGAGTGAAATTTTTCATGTAAGCCAACTCTTGAGCCTTTAGATATGATTGAATGTAGATTTCTCTTTAAAATACATGAAGCCATGTATGAATGGATCTTTTGCAAGTTAATGAAATATTGAAGGAGTTTTCCCTCTCAAAGAGGCCTACGATTCTGAGTTATTTGTGATATTGTTTTAATTCTACAACTACTTTATGCATGGTGTTATTATGTTATTACATATATTTTTCTGTTATTTTTAGTATTTGTGTTTGTGTGAGCTTTATTTTAATAGTATATTTCTTACAAGTGGTATCAGAGCGCTTTCTAAGGTCAATTTTTGTTACAACTATGACAATTATTGGTCAAACATTTTTTCTTGTTAGGTATATTTTTTTCTTGTGTTTTTTCATTAAGTTTTTCTTTATTCAAAAAGCCAAAAAAATCTATAAAAAAACAAAAAAATGCAGTCTATTTTTTTAGTAGTTGAGTAGGCTATAAACCCTATGCCAAGGGTTTTAAAATATTATGAAAAAAGATTTTACTATTGGCTAAGCTACATATCTCATAAAGCATATAGTGAAGTGAGGGGTGATCAAGCTTCAATACCTAGGCCTAAAAAAACACTCACAAATGGAATTGATCTCCCACACATCTTCAGGTGTATTGGGAGGCACTCTAGGTTAAAGAAAATTTTATCTAGTAGGAATCTTGTCGACATTGTATCAATCATAGTCCATGAGGCACAACATCCTGAATTATTATCATCACATACTGTTAGAGAGGCAGATAGTGTGCTCAAGGGTATGTATGAAATCCTCCTTGGATAATGGCCTAAAATATTGTTCTGAGAACTATTTTTCATCACTATAGTATAACAAAGGACCTATGGGTGTTACATACTCCTCTAAATAGCATACCCTAATTCTGTTAAAAACTTTAACTTGCAAAAACATGCATCTTCGTATTCCATTGAACCTACATTCATGATCCTAAGAAGTAAGCATACAGAGAAGGGCTTCCTTATCATAGAAGAACACACTTTTCATGCATCAGTAGTTAGGATAAAGTGTGCATATATCTATAATATTCTAAAATATTCTAGTACCATATAGATCAGTGGTAGTAATAGTTAGGTCAGTGATATTACTAATCAGGTCAGTGATAGTAACAATCAGGTCAATGACAGTATCAGTTAGGTCAATAACAATAACGATTAGGTCAACGATAGTAACAGTAATAGTTGATGATAATAGTAAAAAAATATAGGTGGTCAGGATCAGAAATAAAATTATCAACATCAATAATTACATAGTACACAGAATACCTAGGTTAGTTATGTGAACAATATCAATAATTGTAGTACATATTATGGGACAGTGAGAAGGTGGTAAGTTGACTGAACACACATATCAAAGACAATTGATCTAGTACCCAAATTTTAAACCGTAGCTCCAAACTAAAAATTGACTACACTAGTAGAATCATAAAAATAGAATATATATATATATATTAGATCTATAATGTAGAATTTGTAGTGGTTTTATTATTACTCTATTTTAAGTAAAATTTTAAACCAAAAATAGGGGAAAATAACACTAAAAGAGTTATAAAAATCCCTAGACAACACCAAAAATCCTCAAATTTTTTTTGTTATTTAAGTTATCCCCTTTTTCTCCTGTCACAAAAATTTTGAGTCTCAACTCCCTATTTTCTCAAAAATTCTTAAATTTGTCATTTTCCACTATCCCTTTTGGCCAAATATTCCACAAATACAAAATTTAATTCTAGGGTGCCCAAAATTTGTGTTGTGTGATATAGCTCCTTATGACCATATTTTCAATATGATCATCTTGATATATAACACAAAAGTACTTCTTTGGACTCCTTACTAAAAATAGTAACTCCTAAAACCAGACTTCTATTTTAAGTAATTTAGTAAAAAGTTTTCAAGACTATCCCAAATGGTTGGTGGCACCCATGGACATCAAAAATAGGTAGAACAAAACACCACTACACTGTTGGTAACCCTTCTAAGTGTTGTTACTAGCTTGCAAAGAACAAGTTAAAACTTGATGGAAAAACTTTAAACTTTTAGAACTAAACAATATACCTCTATAGTTCACCTAGAAGAATAGATTACAAAATATGAGTCCAAATTGTAGGGTGCTACAAGCAAGTTTTAGTATCATACTAAACACTCACATTTCAATCGAGGTAAAGAAAAGGAAGCGTATAACTCTAACCTTCACTTCGATCATGATAATACCTTTAAGATATTGAAACTAGACTTTCCTAAGTTCAATGGGAAGGATATGGATGGGTGGCTATGTCATGTTGCACAATTTTTAACCTCCATGATGTCCCTGTATATTATCAAGTCCAAATAGCTTCTTTCAACTTGGAATATGAAGCCTTACAATGGTACCAATGGTGGTAGAAAAATTCCCCTCATCTCTTGTGGGAATACTTTGAGTCTCAATTTCTCACTCACTTTGGTCCTAGTGAGTATGATAATTTCATAGGATGATTAAAAAAGTTGAGACAAACTTTGATAGTTTGAGATTACCAAATAAAATTTGAGAAATTGGCCAAAAAAACTATAGGAGTGAATAAAGGGTTCTTTATGAGTTGTTTTGTTAATGGGTTGAGAGAAGATCTACAAGCTAAGGTCATGATGTTTAAACCAAAATCCATGATGTAGGCTATCAAGTTGGCTTGTTTGACTGAGTCCAACTTTTCAAATTAGAGGTGGATATCTAAATTTCCATAGGCTAAATCCTCTTTTTCTCCATGATTCCAAAATCAGAATGAACAAAAACTTATTGCATCCACTGTTGCACTCAAATGTCAAACCACTATCGAAATGGATGTGTGATGTGCCCAAGGTTTGTGCGCATAGGTGCACCTAAAATAAGTTGTTCCTCATCGATGTTGATGTGCCTAACACAAAAAACCATAATGATGATGATACATAATTAGTAGAGGAACTACCCAAATCAGAGGAAGAAAACTCAGATGAATGATAGGATGGAATTTTTTTTCATACTCTTGGATGTGATTTTTATAGAATGGAAATTCCTACACTCTACATGGATTAAAAGTAGGGATTTCACAGATTATAAATTCCATCCAAATAGATAAGTTGTTAAAAAATCATCTCAAGGTGTCAGCTCAGATTTTTGTGATCGAACCTCATCCTTCAGAGGAGGATTTCGTTCCTAAAGATTTACAAATTATTTTGACCAAGCATAATTCTATTTTTACTGAGTCATCAAAATTACTGCCTCGTCACTCTCATTACCATGCTTTTCCTTTTTTACCTAGAAATGAATCATCCAACATTAGACCATACCGATATCCTCATGCTCCTAAGTCAAAAATTGAGAAGTTAGTACAAGAATTATTAAAATTTTGTGTCATTCAACCAAGCAACACTCCTTACTCTTCTCTAGTTTTACTAGTGCGTAAGAAATATGGATTTTGGCAGTTGTGTATTGATTATCGAGAGCTCAATAAACACACCATCAAGGATTAGTTTTCTATTTTAGTGGTGGATAAATTACTAGATGAACTTCATAGACATATGTATTTTTCAAAACTTGATCTTCACTTGGGGTACCATCAAATTAGACTCAATGATGAGGATATTCCCAAGATTACTTTTCATACTCATGAAGGTCACTATGAGTTTTTGGTAATACCATTCAACTTGACTAATGCCCCTTCCACTTTATAAAGCCTCATGAACAACATTTTTAACCCATTCCTTCAAAAATGCATCCTAGTCTTATTTGATGACATTCTGGTGTATAGCTACTCATGGGAAGAGCATCTTATTCATGTGAATCATACTCTTCAACTATTGGTACAACATAAACTCTATGCTAAGAATTCCAAGTGTTCTTTTGGATTGATAGAAGTGGAATATTTGGAATACATTATCACCGAGGAGGGCATCAAAGTTTATCCGAGGAAGATCCATGTAGGTCAAGAATGGCTAAAACTATGATAAAATTGAAGCTCCCCTAACTTCCATGTTAAATAAGGACTATTTTACTTGAATGGGACCCGATGAAAAGGTTTTCCTAGAATTGAAGGATGGTATAACCATTATGCATGTTTTTGCCATGCCAAATTTCTTCAAAATGTTCATCATCGAAAGTGACACTTTAGGTCATGGTATTGGTGTAATGTTGATGCACTAAGGGAGACCCTTAACCTTCACTAGTAAAGCTCTCTCCAAATATAATTTGGGAAAATCTATTTATACCACAGAGATGATGGTAATTCTACATGTAGTAAACCATTAGTAATTGTATATCATTGGGTATTATTTATCCATTAAAACAGACCATTAGAGTCTCAAATAATTTTTGGAGCAACGAATTTCCACCCTTGAACAATAAAAATAGGTATCTAAACTCATGGCTATGATATCACCTATAAGAAGGGTAAGGAGAATGTTGTGGCCAATACTCTCTCTCATCAATTGAGACTCTCAATATGTTGTATGTCATTTCATTGCTAGTTCCCCAATGGATCAATTCCTTACATCAAGAGGCACTTCAAGATTTTGAATTGCAAACTTTGGTTACTTAACTACAGACTGGCCCTAATTCATGTTTGGGCTATACTTGTAATGGCTAGGATTTATATTACCACCAACACCTTTTTGTTTCTTACAAGTCCCTATTGTGGAAAATTCTCATGATAGAACTACATGCTACCTCATATGCCAGCTATTTAGGATTTCTCAAAATATATGAACATCGTAAGTACACTTTTTCTTAAATGGGTATGAAAAAATATATTCAATATTTTATGGCAACTTGTGATACCTATCAACACATGAAAGGTAAAATGGTGCATTCTCCAAGAAATCTTCAACCCTTACCCATTCCTAACCATGTTTGGAAGGATATTTCTATAAATTTTCTTGAAGGGTTACCTAAATTCAGAGGCAAATATGTTATATCCATAGTAGTGGATCGTCTTTCAAAATATGATCACTTTTGTTCCCTATCCCATCCTTACACAACTTCCACTATTGTTCAAATTTTCCATTATTCTATATTTCATCTTCATGGTCTACCCTCATCCATTGTGTTTTATCATGACCCAATCTTTACTAGTCACTTCTAGCAAGAATTATTTAAGTTATAGGGAACTCAAATTAAAATGAGTTCAATTTATCATCCACAAATGGATGGCTAGATGTAGATTATCAATAAATTTTTAAAAACCTACCTTCATTGATTTACCCCTGGTCACACAGTAACGAAGGCTACCCCTTTTGAGGTAATTTATGGGCATCCCCTACCCATGTCTTCATCCTACATTCTGGGTAGCTCCAAGGTCCATATATTCAACACTACTCTTAGTCAGTATGCTTATGTCCTCCATCAACTAAAAATAAATTTGGATGCAGCCCAAAACTGAATGTGCCAATAGGATGACCAACACCATTTCAAGCATAGTTTTGATGTGGGCGATATGATTTTTCTTTATTTACATTCATACAACAATTATCCCTCCAACTTCATAGATTCTATAAATATGCTATGAAATACTATGGACCCTACCAGGTTTTATAGTGGATTGGTGCCATAACCTACAAATTGACCCTTCCACCTACATCTAAGCTTCATCCTATTTTTTATATTCTCTCTCTAAAAAATATGGTGGGAAATCAGGTACAGGTTTAATATACACTCCCAAAGGTAGATGAAAAAAGTTATTTCTGGCTTGATCCTAAATACTTATTGGATTGTTGAGCTCACACTCTCTGCAACCACACCATTACTAAAGTTCTTATTTAGTGGTATGGACTCCAGCCATGATATGCTACATGGGAGTTTCTCCATTAACTCCAACACCAGTTTCCTCACCTTTAGCTTTGAGGACAAATATTTTTGAAATGGAAGGACATGGTAGGATCTCATTCTAATGTTATTTTGGAATTATCATTAATATGTAATGACACACTTCCAACATGGGGGGATTCTATTATAATATTACTTTGTAATACTTTGTAATGTATGTGGCAAGTAAGGTAGCTAGCCAAGTGGTTCCATCACATGTAACCATTATCAAGTTTATAATAAATAATTGGTATAAGATTCTAGCTTGAGTGGAATTTTACATGTAATCTAACTCTTGAACCTTTAGGTAGGATTGCATGTAGCTTTATATTTAAAATACATGAAACCATGTACGAATAGGTCTTATGAAATTTAATAAAATATTGAAAGAGATTATCCCCTCAAAGAGGCCTATGATTCTAAGTTATTTGCTAGATTATTTCAATTATGCAATTACTTTTTGCATAGTGTTATTCTATTGTTACATGTATTTCAATTATTTTTTAGTATTTTATATGTGTGAGCTTTATTTTAATAGTAGATTCATTACAAATTAGGTGTTACAAGAGGAAGTGTTCAAATAGGATGATGTATGATGTGAGTGGAAAATTTTTACCTCTAAGACCTACCTTAGGTGATAATGGAAGATTCAAGAATTTTATCTTTAAACAAGGTGATGATCTTAACTTTTCTTTTTTCATTTGAAATCATTGTATAAGTAATTTTGGATATGTATGGGAGTGTCTAGTAATAACATTGGTGACTATAGTCTAGGCTAAGGAGACTCTTGTATAGAAAATATTTTTTAGTAGGATATTTTAGATGGTGGGGGGATCTACGTATGTTTACCAAAAAATATGGAACACCATTAAAGCATCTATTATGGAAGAAGATATTATTATTATTACTAATGTCTTCTCTAATCAACCCATTTTTTTATAATATAGAACCTATTAAAATCATAATTTGAGACATGTCCAATGTCAACACTGTAAGATTTATTCGATAAGCCTAGAGGTATTTCGTTGTACATTGTGTTAATTTATTATAATATTTAATTATGTATTTCATATGGGTCATAACTAACCTTGTTATGGTTAAACCCACTATATAATTTGTAATTATTCTTACGCCCTCTCAACTTAGGTTTAATTTTATTATGTAAGTAGGGTTTTGGTATTGGTATATATATTTCCATCTTACACATAATTTCTATTTTTATCATTGGGGTGTTGTACAATTTTATGTATAGATATAGTGAAAGTTTACCATATTTACATATAGGGGATGGTGTGATAAACAATCAGGTACCAATGATAGTAGGTTATTTTATGTAGATTATCCATTGGAATTTATCAACTTACCACCATAGGTATGAAGTCTAAATTTAGATCTTAATCTAATTTTTAGCCTTTTTATTCTTATTTTACTCTCTTTATGAATCCTATAATTTTTGAACTTGTGTCATATCATGGGATTAATTCCTATGGGCCATTACAAACCCATATAATTTATCTAGAAAATTTTCTAGTAGTAACACATCATGAGTTCAATTATCAAGCATGTGGCTCTCTAATTGCCTATTTTAGAGTGATAAAATATATTACTATGGAAATTATATCCTATATCATAGATCCTTTTTACTTTTCATCAATATATAATTAATCTATATCCTCTTTTTTAGCTCACAACATGATAGATACTAATGTTCATAGTAACAAACAAATTTTTATTATAAAATTCCTTTTAATATTAAATACTCTCTTTAGGTTTCATTTGAAAATATTGTGACTAGTCATAAAAATATGGTTCCAACTAAGAAATAGTTTTACATTAAAATATGGAAATTGATTACAAAGAGGAAATGATCAAGTTTAATTTGTAGGTAGTTTTTTTGGACATTGAAACTAGTTTATTGCTAAAAATCCTTTACTATGAATTAGGATGGAAATTAACCGTATTCTAGTTAAATATTAAGCTTAGAATTAGGTCCCATATTATTTATTGTGTGATGTAATAGATGGGTACCTATTTTTATTTTTATGGTGTAATACCACTTATGTGAATCTTATTTTGTTAGTTCTAAATAGTTATCTTGACCACCATTGATGTCAACACTTTTAATTTAATTTATATTTCATAATCATTCTTTTATTTTATATTAAAGTCCTGCATTAAATTTATATTAATTAATATTTCTTTTAGTTTTATATCATATAGTTATATCGTTATATCATATAGTTATATAGTTTTACATCTTTGATTATTAATGATAGGATGATCTCTTGGTCAAGTAAAAGATAACTAACAATTCTACTTTATAGTGTTGAAGTAGAGTACATGTTACCTTGTCAAACCATGAAGAATGAATTTGATTAAAAACTAAATGATAGTATTAACAATGCTGAAATTTGGTATTTATCAAATCCATAAGAGATATTTATCTATGTAGAAGTGTATAAAATAATAAATAACCAAATATCTCTAAATATTTAAAAAAAAAACATAGAATAGAGATATGATGTAGTTGGTTATTTCCAACAAATCATAGGATATAAATAAGATGTAGTTCATGCAATGAAAGCTATCCTATATGTAGGATCAATTTTGGAATGTAGTTGCATGTAGATGAATAAAGCTACCAAGAATGCAAGGTTGAACTCCATTGTATTTTCGTTCAAGATCTACAATTCCATACCGAGGAAAATTACCATTTCAAATTAATTCAGACATTTGATAGAGTGAAGATGTTTTTTCTAAGAAAATTTGGAATTGAAAGCTCGGAATTTGTATATAATTCTTTACCTTGACGGAGACAGTGCCGCTCTTATCTCAGGTGAGATATCGACGTCGAAAGTGCCTCGGATAAAACTCCATGTTACCCAAGTTTTGATTCATTATGGATTCGCATGGAAAAAATCAAGACGAAATTTTCGTTGCGTAAAATCCTCTGATCGTTCACGGACAATTTTTGCGTCTTGTCTACGGACAATTTATGTGTTTTATTTCAAGCAAACTTCTCTCACGGTCTTGAAATTAAAGCCTTTCCCACGCCATTAGCGCCTACAGAAATTCTTGTAAATCCTTGTTCTTCACGTTCATCTTGACTTTCATCGTCGCATAACAATGACAAACATGAAATTCACTTAATGGAGGAGTTAACTGTCTAAGCCGACAAAAATGTAAAGTGAAATAACCTTATATCATCAGGTGGGCCTTCCGCATGACTTTGTAGAAAGAGAGACAAGTCTTTGAAAATTTGGAATTACGCACTCCATTCAGAAACAGTTGCAAGTTACTCGAACCAAAAATCCGGACTAACTGACAAACCACAGCTCTCTCCTCTCTATAAAAAGACTGCTCTTCAACAAGTTTTGCATAGGAGTCAGCTTTTAGTGTGCTCATAGAGATTAAGATTTTGAGATTTACAATGGCTTATTTGATAGTATTAGGAGTTTCTTTTTTAATACTATGCTCTCAAGCACTTGTTTTAGGGGACGACGAAGGGTGGCAGTCTGGTCTTGCTACCTGGTATGGCTCTCCAACTGGAGATGGAAGCGAAGGTAGTACTAAGCCCCCATCTAATCTATTAGTACTGTATACACTTGCAGGCGAACTCTGATACGTGGGAAGCAATGCAACAGTCATGGGGAGCAAACTGGGCATTGAACAGTGGACCTTTGACAGCACCATTCTCTATCCGCTTGCAATCTCTTTCGACTGGACGGACACTCACTGCAAATCAAGTAATTCCACAGAATTGGCAACCCAATGGTGCTTACAGATCGCTTGTAAACTATGACTAAACGAGTACCCTCGGCCGAGCTGCAGAAACGCTGATGTTCTAGCTTCTATTGTTTAAATAAGTGCCCAATGCTTGGACGGAACTGACTGCGGGACATGTTCCTTATATGCTTATTTCCAAAAATATATGCTTTAAATATGACTACACCATTCGTACCTACTTAAATTTGACTGTTAAGTATTATTCCAACAAGTTAAATTATAGTTTTGTGTCATTGTTGACATCATATATATGTCAGCGGTAAGGATATGATTTGTTTTAGTAAACTTAGTGTTATAAAAAAAACTAGACCGTGATATCAGCCACTTTAATCCAAAAATTGATGGTAAAATAAACCTCATACAAAATTGGTGAAAGTTAACGATAATTTAAGTAAGTCTGGCATAAAACATACATCAAGTGAGACATGCACTAAAATGTCTTATTGTTTGATACAATTTTTGTTGGATTCATTATTATTTTTTAATGCAAGGTCATTTAAACCTTGAGATAGTAGGCCTTTCACTCTTCCTAAGTGATTGCCCCAAAAGTTTTAGAAATTCGTTGGATATTTGGTTAGATTACTCTTTCTCGTCTTTTATTACCTACCAATAAAAGTCTATGTCAGACAAACCATAAGTAATTTTTTACTAAAGGCCCATCAGCATTGGATTACCCATATCTTATCATCTAGTCCCGTCCCGGTCCTAGTCTATACCCTTGATTCATTACTTTTTGGTTGGATCCATTATTTTCCTCATATCCAAGATCATTTGAATATTGACATAGTAGGTTTTTCACTCTTTTGAAACGTTTGTCGCAAAAGTTTTAGAAATTTGTTAGACATTTATTTGGTTAAGTTGCTCTTTCTGGTTTTCCATTATTTATTGGTTAACTTAATAATATAAGTAAGGTTTTTTTATTGGTAGAAAGGGTTTTGAAAGGGTCCTTGAACCTTGTACAAGCAAACCAGAAAGACAAACCAGGACAAAAAGGAAACCTCCCCTAAAACAGTAGATCAACCGGAGTTAAACTGGAACAACAAACCACTAATAGACATAGAGAGATGCCAATAAGATAACCAAATAGATGAAAAAGAATTGTATAAACCCAACCAGAGCAAAGGGAAAAACAGGAGTGACCGACCATCTCACTATGGTATGGACTCACCATCGTTGGTCTTCTCAATGGGGAGGATGACCTGAAAGGTCTCGGACTTGCTAGCTGTAATAGCTTTTGAAATATTGATTGCATGATCAAGGCCAATAAGAGCCTTGGATTGAGACTAGTAAATATCTTCCAACATCTCCATCAGAATCTCAGAAGGGTCAGGTTTGGATGTGGCCATCACTCTCACATCCGCTAAGAATTGATCCAAGATAGGAATGGTGCTCTCAAAAGTGAGATGCTCGATGCTCTTACGTTTCCCACCAAAGTTCCTCTTGCTTCTACGATTTTTGGAGTTGTGGATTTGCATTATCGCATCAACCTCAATAATCTCCTCGTCAGTGCCCATAAAAGGATTCGACTCCACTTTGGTGATGATTTTTTGTAACATGTTGTCGTAAATGACCATGAACAATCCTTGATGTTTAATATGTGAATCCTTCATTTTTTGGTAGTTCTCAATAGAGACCTTTATGGATCATCTTAGATACTCAGGAACATTGATCTCTTTAACATCCTGGAGCATGTTGAGAAAGGTAAGGTGGAAAATTCTCACTGGTTCGTCCACCTTGTCTACCGTAATGTACTGCATGACAGGATTCAAAGCCCTACACAGGGGATCATGAAGATTTTCATGGATGATACCTTTGTTACCTCTCACCAGTTTCTTCCATCTTTCCATGAAATTTTTTAGCTCCTCTTGAATGGAATGGTTGTCTCTGTGGAGCTTGAATCCCTCTTTGGGCAACTCGGTAATTTCTGCTAACAACTCGTCAGAAATAGTGAATTTCATTTCCCTAACTAGGACATACCCATTGACCCAAGTATTGACAAAGTCTTTGGTGATCACCTCATCGTGGCCCCTAAATTTCTCAAGGGAATGAAGCCATGATTAAGGAAGAGTTTTTGGATGTCATCATTCGAGATGAGAGTGTCAAATTCAATGATGGAGTTAATGCAGGTAGAAGGGGGGCTTAGTGGACACATATTCGAACAGAGAAAAACTAAGGTGACTAACAAAAAAGACATGATTGAAATTAAAGGGTGAATGAGGGTAATCACATGGGTGACAAAACTAAAATTGGTTCCAATCGTTTCTTGGGATAAAATGAAGGTGGACTTTGGTGATGAAAATGAGATGGATGGGAACTTGGAGGTGGGAGTGGCATGTGAGCATCATATTATAAGTAATTTTTTAAATGTGTGTGAGCATTATATTATGCACATGTTACCCATCTAGTCTGCTTTAGGCTATATCGTTGGACCTTTATACCTAAGTCTTGATTAATAGGTAAAATAAAGTTATTAATTAATATGATGTTAATACAAAATTGCATGATCAATGTAACTTAAAATAATATTTGTTGGGTATGGGAAGGAAAATTATATGGAATAGAGTATGAAAAATAGTTATATAGAGAGTATATGCAATAAGTAATTAACATAAACAATAAATATAGAGGCATGTACATATAATGAGCTTAGATTAGGATACAAATAGCTTAAATATCACACCAATACTATGGTAATATATCACACCAATAATATGGTAATATATTTAAAATGAAGAAATATTTAGAAACAAAATGCATTGCAAAGAGTGTTGCTATACATCCAGGATTCATATATAGGGTTAGAATGAGAGGTAATATAGGTTTTAGAGCTTTTAAAGCCTTAAAATTAATGTAAATCTCACAAGATAAATATCACAAGATCAAATATTTGATAACCATAATATAATAAGATTAATATAATAATGTAACAAAATGAGCCAATTAATATGTAAATCAAGGCTTATAATTTGGTTTTTGAAAACTTTAGTCTTCAATCAAGGTCTTCAACTTCATGTGATCCTTGAACCTATGCTTCCTTCATTCTTTTTTTGCCTTATTTTAAATTTTCCAATCTTCTTCTTCTCCTTGCTTGACCTTGTCTTTGGATTCAAGTTTTCTATTATCATTGATATGATTCCTTCTCTTTCTTTTTTTTTTTTTTTTTTGCAATTATATTTGTGATATATCTGATAATATGCCTTCTAAGCATTGATTTAGTAAATCATCACAATAATATAGCTTTAATTTCAATTATTCCTCTTTGAAACTAACATATGTATCATTTCTTTCAATGTTTATCTTCTCTTAGAAAATATTAAAACTAATTAATGAAATATACACCATTAAACACTCTTTTGAAAAGAGTATAATGGTGCTTTGAGAATCCCACCATGTCTTGAAAAGGTTTCCATGGAGATAGTTTATAAATATTGAAAAAGATCCTTCTTTTGACTCTTTGAGAAACAAAGATAATTTTTCTTTTAAAATGTTATATATTTGTTTCTCTCCATAAAAATCATTTAGTAAATTTTGAGAATAATACTTAAGTACGTGTAACATTTCTTCACTATCCTTATTAAATATATTCTTAATAATCTATTTGATGATATGCAAAAAGAAGTCAAGAATATATTTCCTTTGATGTAGACTACCTTGTGTTCTATATTTAAAAATAAAAATAAAGTAGAATTCCTCATATCTCCCTAAAGTTTAGAAACTAGAAAATATGAACTTTGCATTAGTAACTTCCAAATTTTGAGATTAAATACCTTTTGACTCCCAACTTATTTAATTTGAAAAAGTTCAATAGTCAAATTATTTCAAAAAATTAATTAAAGAAAATAACTCCAAATTTAATAATTATATAACCCTCTCCACTAAATAATCAAGAAAATAATCCTTCTAATAAACTACTTATCACTCCACAACTTAATTAAATATAGATTTTTAAATTTATAACTTTCATATATTAAAAATATATACCTCCACATTAAACTTAATAGTTACTATTTATCACTTCATAAGCTAAGCAAAGTATTTTATATAAAAAACTTAATTAAATATCTAACCTTATCTCGTATTAAGAAATAGTAAAAAATATCAAAATTTTAAATTATGTTTCAACCATATCTCTCGTAAATAATCAATATTTTAAACTCTAAATGTATTTACATTGCTCTTTCTTCCAACTTTGTAGAAATTGATTGTTCTTCCTTATACCTTGATTCCTCGAGTGTGTAGATAGGCTTGATTTATACTCTTGAATGTAACACTCCTAGTGAAAATTATAAAATAGAGTAGGCCAAATTTTTGTTCTTACGACACCCATTTTCAAAGCTTTTGATGATTTTGATCCAAGCAAAATGAGAATTGAGTATTTCAATATTCATTAATACTTCTTTCTAAGTGGATAACCAATTACATCTTTACCATGCTATAAGGTATGTCCTTGGTAATACGAAGGATATTTGAACAAAATGATTTTGGTACTATGCACTTGAGTTTTCCTTTCTTTGGTTGTGTCTTTTCAAATTTACCAAGACTATAGCTTTCTATGGTTATATCGTACCAGTACTATGGTAATATATTTAAAATGAAGATATTTGAATGGAAAGAAAAAGGAAGGTAGAGGTGAGCCAACATGCGGTGATCGAGTCATTAGCGAGTGGGAAGTAGAAGTACAGGAGTAAAAGCAAACATTCAGGGGATGATGTATCGATGAATGTGAAGCAGAGAGGCAGGAACGAAATCTTTAGGACTAGCTTGTGATTATGAGATGAATCTAATCCCCAATAGGTAGAGGATGAACCACCAAATGAAATAAATCCTAGTGCAGGTGGAGATCGGAAAGGAGGGCATAGAGGCAAAGATCCTTCAGATAAAAATAAAATAGATAGCAAGAAAACCAACCCATCTTCCTTCACAAAGTGCTTCAAGGAAAAACTAAACCTACGTCCTTGACAATAAATGCCTTCATAACCCAAGGTTGTAATGTCCTCTTACTAGAGCCAGTTATTATAGAATACATTAATCGAGACTCATTTTACCTGGTAGGGAAATTTTTTGGAGGGATACCAGACATGGACTCAATTTGATGTTTGGTAGAGATCAAGTGGAAAACTAGAGGGTTCATAGAGTTGTCAGCCATGTCTAGAGGGTTCTTCATGGTCCAACTCAATACACAGAAAGATGCTGACTGTATTTTATTAGGAGACCCTTGGTTTTTTGGGAAGAGAAGTCTCTTCCTCTGTAATTAGGGAGAAGACTTTGATCCAAATTCATAGAGCATAAATTATGCTCCCATTTGGATGCAGCTCCCAAACTTGCCACCACACTTCTTCTATGAAGATGCACTCTAAGTGATAGCCCGAGCAATAGAGAAATTAGTAGCCATTGTTCTAGCAACCCACACACAAACTCACCTGATGCAAGAATGCATATACATCAATGTTAACTTGGAAACACAACTCCTTAGCCAGGTTAATATAATTTAAAAAATCTACAGGCAAAGCTAGTCGTTGAAGTATGAAAACAAACCCGCTTTCTGCTCTGAATACCAATTATAAGGGCATCTTTCATCCCAATGCCTAAACCACAAAAACATGCAGATAGATTCATAGACTATGGCACACCTAGTTTAGGGGGAAAATCAAAAGACAGAGGCTAGAATGAGATAGAACCAAAACCATAAATGGAAGCAACATGCTTTAACCCCTTTGAATAGTGAGAATCAAAAGGTAAGTAATTTGTTCACCATCTCCAAAAAAATTGATTTACTTAGTAATTCTGGTCGTAATGCCAATTTGAGGAAATTACCTATGAAGAAACCCCTGATCCAAATCCCATCATTCAATAAGATACTTTTAATGCCATCCCTCAAAAAACCCCCTCCCATCCCCACCATGATTACCTTCCCATACTCTTGACAATGGTCATGATTTCCCAAATCCCAACAAGAATGGGATGCCTTGGTTTCATCTGAGTATGATCTACTAGTAATACAACTTTGTTGTTGGTGTCATGTATTGCCGCATCTCTATGTATGGGTCCCTCATGCATGCATTGATTGGTATGGCCCAACCAATAGCCCCACCACTTATTACCTGCGAATTCAAAGAATAGAGGTTAGAACACCTCATGAAGATGATAATCAATTTAAACAATGTTTATTTCATTTTTATTTATTTATTTTATTATTATTATCATTTTGTTTTATAGTAAAACAAAATGATCGTTCGTTTGATTATTATTTTATTTTAATATTATTTTTTGTTATATATATTTTTTTCTTTTGTTTTTATTATATATATATTTATTATAATATTCTCTTTTTTTTTTTTTAAAGGATTCAAAATATTTTAATTAATTCAATTTCCAAATATTACAATGAATCAAAAGCATGTAATACAATAAATTAAAAATATATGAAACCAACAAAGGATTTGGCTAACCTTGGACCGTTCAGTAAAAGACATTCAAGAGAAGAAATCTAGCGAAATTAATGCCAAAAAGGACATTATCACTCCAAAAAACCCCAGGGATAGCAAAACAACTTTTAAAATGTGGGTCACCAAGTTTTGGGGTTAGTTGTGCGACCGTAACAATAATTCCTATCAAGCATTTTTCTTCTTGATTATTATAAAACCAACTATTGATATTCAAAAAATTTCTTGTTGTATTTCAATTTATTTTTTCCTAGGTTGTATTTAATTGATTTATTTAAAGTTACTAACCACTAAGTTGAGAGGACAATGGTGTGGTAAAAGATAATGGAAAATTCTAGTTTCTTTATCAAAATAATTCTTGAAGGGATTAAATTTGATATAGGAAAATGAAAGGATGAGAAGAGATGATATTTAGATCCATGTGGTAAATCTAAATAGCTCTCTTGTATTGGAATATGTGACAAATACTAAGGCTATTTTTCATAATCATTCCGTAGTAATCAATGAATGGTAATTGGTTCATCTTCAACTTTTGAGTCATAAAATTTATTAAACAAAATAGACTCATCCTCAAAGATAATTCTTTTTGATAGATCTAATTCATTTACATGATCCTTTACAACTATTGTATCCATGTCGAAATATTCTCTTTATTTTCATCATCTAATTTAGAAAACCATAAGTTACCAGAAAAGTTGATTGAATTTTTGCAGGAGGATATAAGAAAATTTTCTTTCAATCAATTCCATTATAAATTGTGATATCTTCTAACCTATAATAAATAAAAGTGGTTGTTAAAGTAAGCCAATATCTTTCTAGAATTATTGGGTAATAATTTGTAATAGTTTAGGAATGTAATACGAGAAAATTAACTAGATATACCCATGATGAAACTATTATAGAAACATGTTATATTATTCCATCTAGTTTAGTGGTTGATCTAAATGTCAATTCTAATATTGTAGATTGAGGATTTAAATTTTTTAATTGTAGATTTTGCATTGTATCCTTCATCATAACATTAATAGCTACTCCTAGATCAATAAAAACACTAAGTAACTAAAGTGTTTCTATTGTTACTATGAATATTGGGCTTCTTGCATCTTCATACTTTGTTGGAATAAGTTTTCTTGCAAGGAGTTCCGCTAATTTTCCATTTAATGTATGGTTTTGGGATATGTTTTTTTCTTCCTTGTTTCTTGATATACATTTATTGAATAGTCTTGTTAATCATAGGTTCACCTTTAATATATTATTGTAAAGGGATTGTAAATTATAAATATTTTAACTCCTTTATGAAGTCAAATTTTAAAAAAGTCATTTTTGTTATTTTGAATCATTCAAGATATGTTACTTTATCCAGTAAATAGGGAGAGACATTTTTATGAGAATTGTCCTTTTTAATTTTTATTGTTTAGGTGTAGTTTGTTCTTATTATTTATTCTCACCAACTTCCATTTATACAATGATAGGTGGGGTAGGTTTATGAAGTATTTTTTCTAAATGTAATTAAAATGTATCATAGTTAATGACATTTAGTATGCTTGTATATTTCAATTCAACCATATAGACAAGGGATACTTGTATAGTATTATTTGAGTTGACGATAGGTGGAGCCAAAAGTTGAGGTTGTTTTAGTTGTTGTTAGCATCCTCAAGGGAAATTACAGATAGGCCCAGGTAACAACCCTTGTTGTTGGTTTTGATACCAATATTACCCTTGGTATGGTTGGTATGGTTGTATCCATTGGTTACATTATATTTATGGAGGTAACCATGCTAGATTTTGTTGATTCTACTGTTGATTTGTCCATCTAGGTTGAGACCATTCTCAGGATGATGCTCATGGTGATAGACTCTAAGGTTATTGAGATGGTTCTAAAGTGGACCAAGGATTATTTCCCTAATTCATAGGAATTCAAGAAGTATTTTGGTATGGATATTGAGAAAAATTATCCCCTTATCTCTATCCTACAAATTTAAGTTCTTATATAGGTTGATATTTATGTTTCATTTTTAATCTAGGTAATAAATGTCATTGGTCCATAGGGTGTCCCTTTTCACAAGTACTACATATAGTAGATATTGAAGTATTTTTTGAAGGACATTCATGAAGAGCATGCTTCTTTCTAAATATTGAAAAATAGATGGCTAAAGATTCAATGGACCTGTTATTTATATTAATTTCATCTAATGTTATATTAAGATGCACTAAAATATCAATTTTTAAATTTTTGAACTCTCTCATTAATTCTTTTAGGTCAGTTCCATTGTTATCGATTTTATGTCTTCTTTGTCTTGTATAGGATTAAGTCTTACAAATTTCAATAATTTATTTAAATATCAAGCTTATTCACATCCCCTTTTTGATAAGATTCAATGCTTCTCTTGTTTTTCCCTACACTCCTCTCAAGAACATGGTTTTACTTAGTTTTGGTTCTACACCTCTACATGTCGTATGAACGAACAAAAATCTATCCAAATAATCTTCTAAAGTTTCATATTCTTCCTATTTAATCCTAACTAATTCATCCTTCTAATTCTTTACATTATAATATTTTGAATATTTTTCCAAGAATACTCTTTCCATTCTATCCCACACTCAAATTGAATTAGGTGCTAAACTCACAAACAATCACAATGTAGAGTCTTTTAGAGTGGAATAAAATAGTTTAAGTTTTTTTTATTATTTTTTGTATAATCATAAGTTTGACATACAACATTAAAATCAAATAATAATTGATCAGGATATTCAGATAAAACTCCCCTAAATGTTGATAATATAAAAGGTTAAATAACTTTCAAGCAATAGTTTTGATTAGGATTTAATTGAATGGGATATTAGAAATTTTTTGTAGAGTTGCTAGTTTCACCATAATGAAGGATATTACTAGCTCTTTTTGTATTATCACATATTTTTTCCATTTTATGTTCTCAAGAATAAGTATAAATTATTTTGAATTATCCTATTGGTATATATTTGTTAGGGGTAGGTGGTGTTTAACTACTATTTTGTTCTCCTTGTACTTATCTATCAAGAATCCTACACTTTATGAAGTTGATAATTGTTATTCTTCTAAAATTCTAATGTAATTGGGAAACACTACTACATGCAACTTAGTAGTGGATATAGGTTTAACCTATCATCATGGATCCATTATTTTCCTCATATCCAAGATCATTTGAATATTGACATAGTAGGTTTTTCACTCTTTTGAAAGGTTTGTCGCAAAAGTTTTAGAAATCTGTTAGACATTTATTTGGTTAAGTTGTTCTTTCTATTTTTTTATTATTTATTGGTTAAATTGATAATATAAGTACATTTTTTTTATTGGTAGAAAGGGTTTTGAAAGGGTCCCTGAAACTTGTACAAGCAAACCAAAAAGACAAACCGGGACAAAAAGGAAACCTCCCCTAAAATAGTAGATCAACCAGAGTTAAACTAGAACAACAAACCACCAACAGACATAGAGAGATGCCAAGAAGATAACCAAATAGATGAAAAAAGTACCAGATAAACCCAACTAGAGCAAAGGGAAAAATAGGAGTGACCGACCATATCACTATGGTATGGACTCAATATCATTGGTATTCTCAATGGGGAGGATGACCTAAAAGGTCTCGAACTTGCTAGCCATAATAGCCTTTGAAATATTGATTGGATGATCAAGGCCTGTAAGAGCCTTGGATTGGGACTAGTAAATGTTTTCCAACATCTCCGACATAATCTCAGATGGGTCAAGTTTGAAGGTGGCCATCACTCTCACATCTGCTAAGGATTGATCCAAGACAGGAATGGTTCTCTCAAAAGTGAGTTGCTCGATGCTCTTACATTTCCCAACAAAGTTTCTCTTGCTTCTATGGTTGTTGGAGTTGCAGCTTTTCATTACCACATCAACCTCAGTAAGCTCCTCGTCAGTGCCCATGAAAGGATTTGACTCCACTTTGGTGATGATTTTTTGCAACATGTGGTCGTAAATGACCAGGAACAATCCTTGATGTTTAATCTGCGAATCCTCCATTTTTGGTAGTTCTCAGTGGAGACCTCTATGGATCATCTTAGATACTCAGGAACATTGACCTCTTTAACATCCCAGAGTACGTTGAGAAAGGCAATGTGGAAACTTCTCACCGGTTCGTCCACCTTTTCTAATGTAATGTACTGCATGATAGGGATCAAAGCCCTACACCAGGGATCAAGAAGATTTTCACGAATGATACCTTTATCACATCTCACTAGTTTCTTCCCTATGTCCGCAAAATGTTTCAGCTCCTCTTGAATGGAATGGTTGTCTCTATGGATCTTGAAGGCCTCTTTGGGTAACTTGGTAAATTTTGCTAACAGCTCGGTAGAAACAATGAATTTCATTCCCCTAACTAGGACTTACCCATTGACCCAAGTATTGGCAAAGTCTTTGGTGATCACCTCATCGTGCCCCCTAAATTTCTTGAGGAAGGGAATGAAACCATGGTTAAGGAAGAGTTTTTGGATGTCACCCTCCAAGATGAGAGTGTCAAATTCAATGATGGATTTAATGTAGGCAGAGGGGGGCTCACTGGACACAACTTCAAAAATAGAAACTCTGAGGTGACTAACAAAAAAAACATGATTAAAATTAAAGAGTTAATTAGGGAAATCACATGGGTGACTAAACCAGAATTGGTTCCAATGCTTTCTCGGGAGAAAACCAAGGTGGAATTTGGTGATAAAAATGAGTTGGATGGGGACTTGGAGGTGGGAGTGGTGTGTGAGCATCATATTATAAGTATGTTTTTAAATGTGTGTGAGCATCATATTATACACATGTTACCCATATAGTCTGATTTAGGCTATATCGTTGGACCTTTATACCGAAGTCTTGATTAATAGGTAAAATAAAGTTATTAATTAATACTATGTTAATCCAAAATTACATGATCAATGTAACTTACAAAAATATTTGTTGGGTATGGGAAGGAAAATTATATGGAATAGAGTATGAAAAATAGTTATATAGAGAGTATATGCAATAAGTAATTAATATAAACAATAAATATAGAGGTATGTACATATAATGATCTTATATTAGGACACAAATAGCTTAAATATCACACCAATACTATGGTAATATATCACACCAATAATATGGTAATATATTTAAAATGAAGAAATATTTAGAAATAAAATGCATTGCAAAGAGTGTTGCTATACATCAAGGATTCATATATAGGGTTAGAATGAGAGGTAATATTGGTTTCAGATCTTTTAAAGCCTTAATATTAATGTAAATCTCACAATATAAATATCACAAGATCAAATATTTGATAGCCATAATATAATAAGATTAATATAATAATGTAACAAAATGAGCCAATTAATATGTAAATCAAGGCTAATAATATGTCAAATAACATTCACTAATAAGCAACAATATGAATGTATAAATAGTTTAAATCATACATATAAAATCATGTAGAAAGACTTACAATATTAATTGCTCAAATGTATGCAATATTTATTACTCCTCTTTCTCTTACAAATGTATCATGAAAATCATACAATGATAATGCTCTCTATACTCACTATGTAGACAATGTAGGTGATGTAGGCAATGTAGGTGGTGATATTGGTGATATCCTCTATGGATTAATATATAGCCATTTTAGGATGACTCTTTGGTTACTTTACCATTCATTTTACTTATGTTAAATCTCATGAAACTTGACTTATCTACTTGATACTTACACACACATGCATTTATCTTGTATGTACACTTGGACATGACTCTTCACATAATACTTCCTAATCTAAGAATACTTGTGCACACTTACTTATTAGATACTTGTGTATATTTACACACTTAAAAATTGCACACTCATTTAGATGATACTTGTGCATTTCCTTCATATTATTACATTACATAAAATATTTGTTCACACTCTAATATACGATACAACCCTAGTCTAATATTTACAAGGATGTACATTAACATGTACCAAAAAATATAATATTCTATAACACCCCCTGTATTCCATTATTTGGTTTTTGAAAACTTTAGTCTTCAATCAAGGTCTTCAACTTCATGTGATCCTTGGACCTATGCTTCCTCCATTCTCTTTTTGCCTTATTTTAAATTTTCCAATCTTCTTCTTCTCCTTGCTTGACCTTGTCTTTGGATTCAAGTTTCCTATTATCATTGATATGATTCCTTCTCTTTCTCTTTCTTCTTTTTTTTTTTTGCAATTATATTTGTGATATATTTGATAATATGCATTCTAAGCATTGATTTAGTAAATAGTCACAATAATATAAATTTAATTTCAATGATTCCTCTTTGAAACTAACATATGTATCATTTATTTCAATGTTTATATTCTCTTAGAAAATATTAAAACTAATTAATGAAATATACACCATTAAACACTCTTTTTAAAAGAGTATAATGGTGCTTTGAGAATCCCACCATGTTCTGAAAAGGTTTCCATGGAGATAGTTTATAAATATTGAAAAAATTCCTTCTTTTGACTCTTTGAGAAATACAGATAATTTTTCTTTTAAATTTTTATATATTTGTTTCTCTCCATAAAAATCATTTAGTACATTTTTAGAATAATACTTAAGTACGTGTAACATTTCTTCACTATACTTATTAAATATATTCTTAACAATCTATTTGATGATATGCAAAAAGAAGTCAAGAATATATTTCCTTTGATGTAGACTACCTTGTGTTCTATATTTAAAAAATAAAAATAAAGTAGAATTCCTCATATCTCCCTAAAGTTTAGAAACTAGAAAATATGAATTTTGCATTAGTAACTTCCAAATTTTTAGATTCAATACCTTTTGACTCCCAACTTATTTAATTTGAAAAAGTTCAATAGTCAAATTATTTCAAAAAATTAAATAAAGTAAAAAACTCCAAATTTAATAATTATATAATCCTCTCCACTAAATAATCAAAAAAATAATCCTTCTAATAAACTACTTATCACTCCAAAACTTAATTAAATATAGATTTTTAAATTTATAACTTTCATATATTAAAAATATATACCTCCACATTAAACTTAATAGTTACTATTTATCACATCATAAGCTAAGCAAAGTATTTTATCTAAAAAACTTAATTAAATATCTAACCCTTTCTCGCATTAACAAATAATAAAAAATATCAAAGTTTTAAATTATGTTTCAACCATATCTCTCGTAAATAATCAATATTTGAAACTCTAAATGTATTTACATTGCTCTTTCTTCCAACTCTGTAGAAACTGATTGTTCTTCCTTATACCTTGATTCCTCGAGTGTGTAGATAGGCTTGATTTATACTCTTGAATGTAACACTCCTAGTGAAAATTATAAAATTTAGTAGGCCAAATGTTTGTTCTTCTAACACCCATTTTCAAATATTTTGATGATTTTGGTCCAAGAAAAACGATAATTGAGTATTTTAATATTCATTAATATTCCTTTCTAAGTGGATTACCAAATACATTTTTACCATGCTATAATGTATGTCCTTGGTAATACAAAGTATGTTTGAAAAAAATGATTTTTGTACTATGCACTTGAGTTTTCCTTTCCTTGGTTGTGTCTTTTCAAATTTACCAAGACTATAGCTTTCTATGGTTATATCGCACCAGTACTATGGTAATATATTTAAAATGAAAATATTTGGATGGTAAGAAAAAGGGAGGTAGAGGTGAGTGAACATGCGGTGATCGAGTCATTGGTGAGTGGGAAGCAGAGGTACATGAGTAAAATTAAACATTTAGGGGATGATGTATCGATGAATGGAAAGCAAAGAGGCAGGAACAAAATCTTTCGGACCAGCTTGCGATCCTGATATGAATCCAATCCCCAATAGGTAGAGGATGAACCACCAAATGAAAAAAATACTGGTGTAGGAAGATATGGGAAAGGAGGTCATAGAGGCAAAGACCCTTCAGATAAAAATGAAATAGATAGCAATAAGACCAACCCATCTTCCTTCGCAAAGTGCTTCAAAGAAAAACTAAACCTAGGTCCTTGACAATAAATGCCTTCATAACCCAAGGTTGTAATGTGCTCTTACTAGAGCCAATTATGATAGAATACGTTAATCAAGACTCATTTTCCCCGGCAGGGAAATTTTTTGGAGGGATACCAGACATGGAATCACTTTGATGTAGGGTAGAGATCAAGTGGAAAACCAGAGGGTGCCTAGAGCTATTAGCCATGTGCAGAGGATTCTTCACGGTCCAACTCAATACACAGAAATATGTTGACCATATTTTATCAAGAGACCCTTGGTTTTTTGGGAGGAGAAGTCTCTTCCTCTGTAAGTAGGGAGAAGACTTCGATTCAAATTCGTAGAGCATAAATTATGCTCCCATTTGGATGTAGCTCCTAAACTTGCCACCATACTTCTTCTACAAATATGCACTCTAAGCGATAGGCCGACCAATAGAGAAATTAGTAGCCATTGATCTAGCGACCCGCACACAAACTCACCTGATGCAAGAATGCATATACGTAAATGTTAACTTGGAAACACAACTCCTTATACAGGTTAATCTAATTTAAAAAATCTACAGGCAAAGCTAGCCATTGAAGTATGAAAACAAACCTGCTTTCTGCTCTAAATACCAATTGTAAGGGCATCTTTCATCCCAATGCCTAAACCACAAAAACATGCAGATAGATTCATGGACTATGGCACACCTAGTTCAGGGGGAAAATCAAAATACAAAGGCTAGAATGAGATAGAACCAAAACCATAAAGGGAATCAACATGCTTTAACCCCTTTGAATAGTGAGAATCAAAAGGTAAGTAATTTTTTCACCATCTCCAAAAAATTTGATTTACTTAGTAATTCTGGTCGTAATGCCAATTTGAGGAAATTACCTATGAACAAACCCCTGATCCAAATCCCATCATTCAATAGGATACTTTTAATGCCATCCCTCAAAAAAACCCCTCCCATCCCCACCATGATTTCGTTCCCACACTCTTGACAATGGTTGTGATTTCCTAAATCCCAACAAGAATGGGATGCCTCGGTTTCATCTGAGTATGATCTACTAGTAATACAACTTTGTTGTTGGTATCATGTATTGCCACATCTCTATGTATGGGTCCATCATGCATGCATTGACTGGTATGGCCCAACCAATAGCCCCACCACTTATTACCTACGAATTCAAAGAATAGAGGTTAGAACACCTCATGAAGATGATAATAAATTTAAACAATGTTTATTTCATTTTTATTTATTTATTTTATTATTATTATCATTTTGTTTTATAGTAAAACAAAATGATCGTTCGTTTGATTATTATTTTATTTTAATATTATTTTTTGTTATATATATTTTTTTCTTTTGTTTTTATTATATATATATTTATTATAATATTTTCTTTTGTTTTATTTAAAGGATTCAAAATATTTTAATTAATTCAATTTCCAAATATTACAATGAATCAAAAGCATGTAATACAAGCAAGTAAAAATATATGGAACCAACAAAGGATTTGGCTAACCTTGGACCGTTCAGTAAAAGACATTCAAGAGAAGAAATCTAGCGAAATTGATGCTCAAGAAAGATCAAATACCCAAGGAAATTATCACTCCAAAAACCCCCAGGGATAGCAAAACAACTTTTAAAATGTGGGTCACAAATTTTTGGGGTTAGTTGTGCGACAGTCACAATAATTCCTATAAAGCATTTTTCTTCTTGATTATTATACAACCAACTATTGATATTCAAAAAATTTCTTGTTGTATTTCAATTTATTTTTTCCTAGGTTGTATTTAATTGATTTATTTAAAGTTACTAACCACTAAGTTGAGAGGACAATGGTGTGGTAAAAGATAATGGAAATTTCTAGTTTCTTTATAAAAATAATTCTTGAAGGGATTAAATTTGATATAGGAAAATGAAAGGATGAGAAGAGATGATATTTAGATCCATGTGGTAAATCTAAATAGCTCTCTTGTATTGGAATATGTGACAAATACTAAGGCTGTTTTTCATCATCATTCCGTAGTAATCAATGAATGGTAATTGGTTCATCTTCAACTTTTGAGTCATAAAATTTATTAAACAAAATAGACTCATCCTCAAAGATAATTTTTTTGACAGATCTAATTCATTTACATGATCCTTTACAACTATTGTATCCATGTCGAAATATTCTCTTTATTTTCATCATCTAATTTAGAAAACCATAAGTTACTAGAAAAGTTGATTGAATTTTTGCAGGAGGATATAAGAAAATTTTCTTTCAATCAATTCCATTATAAATGGTGATATCTTCTAACCTATAATCAATAAAAGTGGTTGTTAAAGTAAGCCAATATCTTTCTAGAATTATTGGGTAATAATTTGTAATAGTTTAGGAATGTAATACGAGAAAATTAACTAGATATACCCATGATGAAACTATTATAGAAACATTTTATATTATTCCATCTAGTTTAGTGGTTGATCTATTAGTCAATTCTAATATTGTAGATTGAGGATTTAAATTGTTTAATTGTAGATTTTGCATTGTATCCTTCATCATAACATTAATAGCTACTCCTAGATCAATAAAAACACTAAGTAACTAAAGTGTATCTATTGTTACTATGAATATTGGGCTTCTTGCATATCCATACTTTGGTGGAATAAATTTTCTTGCAAGGAGGTCCGCTAATTTTCCATTTAATGTATGGTTTTGGGATATGTTTTTTTCTTCCTTGTTTCTTGATATACATTTATTGAATAGTCTTGTTAATCATAGGTTCACCTTTAATATATTATTGTAAAGGGATTGTAAATTATAAATATTTTAACTCCTTTATGAAGTCAAATTTTAAAGAAGTCATTTTTGTTATTTTGAATCATTCAATATATGGTACTTTATCCAGTAAATAGGGAGAGTCATTTTTATGAGAATTGTCATTTTTTATTTTTGTTGTTTAGGTGTAGTTTGTTCTTATTTATTTTCACCAAATTCCATTTATACAGTGATAGGTGGGGTAGGTTTATGAAGTATTTTTCCTAAATGTAATTAAATTTTATCATAGTTAATGACATTTAGTATGCTTGTATATTTCGATTTAACTATATAGACAAGGGATACTTGTATAGTATTATTGGAGTTGACCATAGGTGGAGCCAAAAGTGGAGATTGTTTCAGTTGTTGTTTTTATCATCCTCGAGGGAAATTATGGATAGGCCCACGTAACATCCCTTGTTGTTTTTGATACCAATATTACCCCTGGTATGGTTGGTATGGTTGTACCCATTGGTTACGTTACAGTTCTGGATGTTACCATGGTAGATTTTGTTGATTCTAGTGTTGATTCGTCCATATAGGTTGAGACCATTCTTAGGATGATGCTCATGGTGATATAATCTAATGTTATTGAGGTGGTTCTAAAGTGGACCACGGATTATTTCCCTATTTCATAGGAATTCAAGAAGTATTTTGGTATGCATATTGAGAAAAATTACCCCCTTGTCTCTATCCTACAAAGCGAATTTCTTCTATAGGTTGATATTTATGTTTTATTTTTAATCTAGGTAATAAATGAAATTGGTCCATAGCGTGCCCCTTTTCACAAGTACTACATATAATAGATATTGAAGTATTTTTAGAAGGACATTCATGAAGAGCATGCTTCTTTCTAAATCTTGAAAAATAGATGGCTAAAGGTTCAATAGACCTGTTTTCTATATTAATTTCATCTAATGTTATATTAATATGCACTAAAATATCAATTTTTAAATTTTTGAACTCTCTAATTAATTCTTTTAGGTCACTTCCATTGTTATCGTGTTTATGTCTTCTTCATCTTGTATGGTATTAAGTCTTACCAATTTCAATAATTTATTGAAATATCAAGCTTATTTACATCCCTTTTTTGATAAGATTCAATACTTCTCTTGTTTTTACCTACACTCCTCTCAAGAACATGGTTTTACTTAGTTTTGGTTCTATACCTCTACATATCTTATGAACGAACAAAAATATATCCAAATAATCTTCTAAAGTTTCATCTTCTTCCTATTTCATCCTAAACAATTCATCCTTCTAATTATTTATTCTATAATATTTTGAATATTTTTCCAAGAATACTCTTTCCATTCTATCCCACATTAAAATTGAATTAGGTGCTAAACTCACAAACAATCACAATGTAGATTCTTTTAGAGTGGAATAAAATAGTTTAAGTTTTTTTATTATTGTTTGTATAATCATAAGTTTGACATACAACTTTAAACTCAAATAATAACTGATCAAGATATTCAGATAAAACTCCCCTAAATGTTGATAATATAAAAGGTGAAATAACTTTCAAGTAATAGTTTTGATTAGGATTTAATTGAATGGGATATTAGAAAGTTTTGGTAGAGTTTCTAGTTTCACTGTAATGAAGGATATTATTAGCTCTTTTTGTATTATCATATATTTTTTCCATTTTATGTTCTCAAGAGTGAGTATAAATTATTTTGAATTATCCTGATGGTATTTGTTAGGGGTAGGTGGTGTTTAACTACTAGTTTGTTCTCCTTGCACTTATCTCTCAAGAATCCTAAACTTTATGAAGTTGATAATTGTTATTCTTCTAAAATTTTAATGTAATTGGGAATCACTACTACATGCAACTTAGGAGTGGACATAGATTTAACCTATCGTCATGGATTGTCTTCTTCCTATGGCTCCTGGGAATTTTTTTCTAATGAATCTACCTATTTTAAAAAATTCCTATTCTAGTGATCTAATGTCTTGAATGTAATTCTAGACAATGCAACTTTATTGATGCAAAGTTGGTTTATTTGTTTTAATTTTGGGTAATACAAAATATTTTAGGAATATTAATCTACACAACTTTACAAGAAAATAATTAACATTGAACAACTTATTTGTTCTCTAAAAATACTAATTAATTCCTTGATAATGTTACCAAAAAGTGACGAGTTTCATTAATTCTCTCACTTTAATACTTTTGTTATACTAGGATATCTTCCTAAGTTTTTATTCTATAGAGGTCTTAGAATTGTGTCTTGGATATCAGAGTTTAAAATTAATCTATAAAAACTAATAAGCATAATGTCTTTGCAGCGTTCATGAATCAAACTATACTAAATTTCATACTTACTGAAAGCACGAGGATACGGAAACAAAAAGGAATATGTTGAATACGATGCGTCTTAAACCAAACTTAACGCCAAAAGCCTATGTATTGAAAGAATGCATAAAAAGGAAAGAACATGAGTGAATCAACACAAGATAAAAGCAATATGGAATAGGGTCCTATTTATTGAAGTCATTTCAAAGTCGTGTTACAATACGTCTCCTTCCTTTTTTAAGGGATAGGAGCGTTAAATATGTTTTTGATCACATCCATGATAGAAATCCTTCTTCTGCGTTCCCACATGTAATATGGGCAGACCAAAACATCACCGCTGTTTGTGTATATGATTTTTCACTCCTTCCTACTCTTCTGATGTCGAAAACCTGCATTCAAAGAAACAGAAAAGATTAGTAGCACCTGCAAATAGAATAAAGCATGTATTTTCCAAGGCCTACTGTCAGTATATGCATGAAAATATTAAAAATCAAATGACCTCGGATTGACAAAAAAATTTAATAGTAGAATAAATATGTTACCAGGAAGCCACTACAAAAAGAACAGTCTAGAAATTCCTCACATATTTGTATTCGCTCCAGGGTGGGATGAATAAGCCTATAACAATTTTCCAGAAAGCACCCTCTTCAATGTCCTGCTTAGGAAGTTCCAAATGACATGAAAAGTTGGGGTTAAATAATTGGTGGTGTTTTGGGAAGACCCAGATGGTCATATTTCTCCAATTTGGCCTCTAGAATCCATATTTTGATGATGGCATTTGCAAGTTAGTAAAGGCGGGAAATGATAAAAACCTGGTTAAAATTGCTCAGAATGAAATGAAATTTAAACTACAGCCTATTTAACATATCTAGAATAAAATGTAAAAGAAAAACTAGAGAAATATATCATAGATTTCTAATCGTCCCGGGGTGGGGCGAATAGGACTATGACAGTTTAGGGGGCACCCCGGGGCAGAATGCACACCGTTTGGGATATTTTTTTGGCACCAATCCACTTGGGATGGGTCCAAAACACCTTATGGGGTGTTGTCGACAAATTTTGTGGAATATTGTGGCCAAAAATCAGGTTTTGGGTCGGGATTCGTGCTTCCAATAATCATCCAATAACCTCCCTTTCGAATGAGAGATTAAGGATGTGAAGGCACAAATCGCAAGTAGGTACGTAAATTGGTAGCACTTCATTGCTCAAATGCTCCTTCTCTGTATATATTTTGGGTGAGAAAAACTCACCAATTTATAAACCTAGGGTCTCTCTATTTGAATTGCGCATGTGAGGGCACCACTTGAGTTAATTGTCCTATTTTTAGAGAAAATCTAATTCCCTTATTTAGAATCTCCTTGCATGAGGTCTCTAAAATAAAGACATGCATGACAGAAGTCTCTTTCCTTGATTTAAATCTATTCCTCGCAATTGCATGGCCTAAAGCCTCAGTTAACTGGTAGACTTGCCAAGGTTTGACTTTCTGCCAGTCAAACTTGCTATTCACCTCACCTTAGGGTGAATGCTTCTATTCATCCCTGGGTGGGACGAATTCTAGATTGTATTCATCTCTGGGTGGGACGAGCAGAGAGCAAGGTGCCAAAAAGGTGCCAAATTGACCTCTGACCTCCAAACTACTTTTGGGAGTGGTTAGGACCACTATTTAACCTATGGGGGCTGCCCTAGGGACTGTGTGTGTCAATGCGATCAGTGCTTATCGTCACATAATTGGATTGGTGCTATTTTGATGTCTATAGATGCCCATTTTTGGGAAGCGCTGTGCAAGGCGCAACATCGAGCAAAAATAGATAACCAAAGCACTAATTATTAGGGTTTCTCAGTAACCTAACCAACTCTTGATGCCCCAAGTATGGAATCGGCATGCATTCTTGAATCCTTGCTTCTAACGAGATAAGGAACTTAATTCAAGTGTTAACCTTTTTCGATGAGGTGTTACTTGAGCTTGGACATTGATCAGTCATGAATAGGCAAAGGGCACAACCTTTTTTCTGTGGGAACCTTGAGTTCTTGATTCATGAATGCCAATTTTTTTATCATCTCATGATTATTGCTTGTTTGCTACCCAAATCAGGGGCATGATTGTCTTTGTCAATGATCCTTTGAATGCGTGTCATTTCCATGATTGGGTATGTCTTTGTTGATTGATGACTAAGTGTGACTACCCCCTCAAGCGATGAATCGATGAGGGAATGACCGACGTGAGAAAAGTGATGAGTCTCTTGACCCAATATGAATGAGGTAAGGGTGCCTTTAGTTGTTTATAATTGAATACAAAAGCAGTTTCTGAACATTTTGACCTGGTTTTGGTGGGTTTTAACCCTTTTTTTGACGCATTTTGGAGCTAGAATTGGCAAAAATTCGTCCTCTCGTGGAGCGGTCCAGCTATGGTAGCCTTCTTAAGGAGTAGGATAGTGACAATTTGTAACCCCAATGTCTATTTTGGATTCCAAGAGTGTCAGGCACAAAAGCGCCTTCGTTCGGCAATGTTATTGCTTATTTTTGGTTGGGTTTTGACGCTTTTGGTGACGCCATTTGGGGTGGAAATTATTGAAAATATGTTTTCCCATGGAGTGGTCTGGCTATGGTAGCCTTCTTAGGGAATAAGATAGTGAGGATTTGTGACCCCGACATCAGTTTTGTATGCCCGTAATTTCAAGTGCAAAAGCTCTCTTATCGGACACTTTTAGGGCTTGTTTTGGTGCATTTTTGTGCAGTTTTTGTTGTTTTTAAAATTTTTGCTCTGTATTCATCCTTGGGTGGGACAAAATCTTGTTTAGTATTCATCCCAGGGTAGAACGAGTGCTAACTAGAGTGCTCATCCCAGGGGGGCATGAGTACAAGCTCAAAAATCCTATTTAAAGGCCAAAACTGAGTTTTGGGCTCATTTACATTTGTTTTTCTTGGCAATTTTGAGCTCTAAGGAGGAGGATGTCAATTCTACGAAGGGAAGCACTGCCGAATTGTTCTTGTGACCATGAGTTCACACACCATATAAATCGGTGGAGCCAAAATGATACCAGTGAGTGCCCTTCCTCTTTATTATTTTGTGTTACAATTTGAAAACCATAATTTTCTTATTTCTTGTGTTTTTTTTTTTATTTGTTTATTTTGTTGTTTAAAGTTAAAAATGAAACCCTAGTCTATCAAAATTAACACTTAGTTGAAAACTTAGTATAACCCTAGTTAAAAAAAGATCAAAATTTAGTTGAAAACTGAGCTAAAATCTTAGTTTAGAACATAACCCTAAAACCTCGCCGAACCCGAATTAAACCAAGATCAAAACTTAGGTGAGAAACGTAGGGTAAAACTGAATGTAAAAATGTAGCTCAACCCTAGTTATTTGTTGTTTTTTTGTTTTTAATTTTCCAGTTTAGATTTAAAAACCCTAGGTCTGCAAAATTATTTTGTGACTGTTTTTGTTTGTTTAAGCGAGCAATTAGAGTTAAAAACCCTAGAACTGACCAATGATTTTTTTAATTTTTTTGTTGTTAATTTATCAGTTAGAGTTAAAAACCCTAGATCTGACAAATTAGGTTTTTGAATGTTTGTTGTTTTTTAATTTATCAGTTAGAGTTAAAACCCTAGAACTGACAAATGATTTTTTGTTTTTTAATTTTTTTGTTGTTAATTTATCAGTTAGAGTTAAAAACCCTAGATCTGACAAATTATGTTTTTGAATGTTGTTATTATTATTATTTTTTTTTTGTTGTAAATTTTGATGCATTTGCTGTATATTCATGGTATTGTTGTACAGTTTTTTCATTGTTTTAATGTTTTTGTATTGTTTTCTTTTGCAGGTTGTGAAGAGCCGATACCGGGTGCCTACTATTTTTACTAAAGCGCATGCGACATTGACTTTGGCTGATTGGGACTGGCTTGACGCCCTTGGGCTCACGCAGGTGACTCAACTGGAGCTGGTGGTCAGAGATCAAGCCTATCTGATGGCCCTGATCAACCTATGGGATCCTCGGACCAACACCTTCCATCTCTCAATAGGGGAGATGACGGTGACCTTAGAGGATGTTTATCAGATTCTTCATATTCCAATAGATGGACTACCGATCTGGACGATGTCGTAATATCGGAGGACAGTAGTACTAATACGCTATTTTGGGCATGGGGAGAAGTTGGGTGTGGATAGCCCCATGGATAGGGTGGAGAGCGACTGCTAGATTGGTGACATACTAGTTTGATTGTGGCTAGAGAGGGGTGTGTTGGGATTGAGGCACGTAGTACTCATGGGCCTCGTTTCCAACATGCTACTCCCTAACTTTTTGGGTGTGAGATTCCCGTGGAACCTATTAGAGGTGGTGTTCAGGTTGGTGGAGTGTCTGATAGATGCATCGATGATTATGATATGGGGACAAACTCTACTGGCACAGCTCTATGATGAGTTGTACGAGGTCTTCTACTGGAAGTGGAAGGGGATTAATTGTAGCTACTTGTTGCAGTGTTAGGCTGGGCAGCATATAGTAGTGGAGAGGCCAGCGGGGCTACCCTAAATGACTCAGGTGGAGATGATAGACTGGGATATTGGATACGGGGTAATGTGGCGGAGGTCGGGACAAAGTCGGCGATGGGCAGGTGCCATAGGGCACTATGCCGATGCCTTCGCTCGGCTTGCTCCAGGAGAGGTATTCTGGCACCCCTACGAGGACTGTCCAGCCTAGCCTAAGGCTAGAGAGTGGCTTCGAAGAGTACGGAGGGGGTAGTGGCTGATTTGGCAACATGGGACTGAGCAGGAGTTCTTCCCATATGGTCAAGTGACCCAACAGTTTGGGATGCACCAGGGAATACCTAGTGAGCCCGTGGTATATCGGTATCAGGGGGATGAGAGGACTCCAGACCGACCAGTTGTTGTGCCACTTGGTGAGGATTTAGATACAGCTATTGACATCCCAAATATGGATGACGTCGGGGTTATTTCCGAGTATGAGCAGTGGTGGATTTTACGATGATGGCGAGGCGAAGGACTGCTAGGGGGTGCAGCAGGGGATGAGGGTGTAGAGGCACTAGGTGAGGGCTAGGGAGTTTCGTTGGATGATGCGGACTTGGTGGAGGTTGATGATGTTGGAGGGGAGTTTGGGGTGCCGGATCAGCCAGAGATGCAGGGTGTCCAAAGCAGTGGGAGCTAGAGTAGGCTGTTGTCTCGAATTCGTTGAGGCCTTAGGAAGGTTCGAAGGATGTGGAGGCAAGGCATTATGCTGAGATAGTGCGATTGGAGGACCTGCTATGGAGATGAGATGAGGAGCTGGGAGAGGCTTTGCAAGAGAGATATCTCCTGTGAACTCAGTTGATGAAGTGGGAGAATGCATGGGCTGCGTCCCATTGGTTGGAGTGGGATACCGATGCTACATAGGAGAGGGATCTCCTGTGGGTGCATCTAGCACAGTGTGATGACGTAGTAGCTTACTACCATCGATGGGAGGTAGAGTGGGGTCAGCGAGAGGTAGAGTGGCTTTGGCATCGAATGGATATGGAGGGAGAGATTATCTACCTTGGTGGGCAGATACTTGAGCCCCCTCAAGGTGGCTCTTCACGTCGGATGAGAGATAGTGATACTGAGCAATCAGCATCGTCTCATCACAGGCAGCTAGATGAGGGGGGCACTAGTGGGCATGATGTAGGGGCGAGCAACAGTCACCCTGAGAGGTCCCATAGGACCCACACCATGGGGGGTAGTTCCCGTCACACCGATCCTGCATGATCATGGTGGCCGACGCCCTAGGCTTGGGGGTTTTTGAGTTTTTGGCTTTTGTTGCAGGGTAAGAGGACCTGTTCATTGTAGCCTGTGGGTATTTTTGATGATATATATATAGATGACTTTTTTTGGTTTTTATGCACTTTTCATGGTTTGTTTTGATGTACATTTTTTTACATTGATGTATGCAAATGTGATTATGAATGCGATGTGTCTAATTATATGATGTATGCCAATGGAATGAATGACATGAGTTGTTGATAACTTGTCGATGCACCATAGACTGTGCAATATTTGACTAACTTGTTGTACTAATGGGATGACTTTGTGGAATGACTTTGCAGGTAAAAACTTTGTTTTTGAATTTTGCATATTTTCTGATGGTGATGTACTGAATGAAATGTACCAGTTGTTTTTAAAATTTAGTTAAGTTTTTTTGAGATTCAGATACTTTAACTAACTAGCCAAGACTGTACATTTATCTCGCAAGACTTTTGAACAAGGTATAAATCTTACTTAAATTTAAACCAAGTTATTTCTCATCCCTATGTGTGCAATTGATTTTGTTTATGTGGTATTTTTCAAGATACCGCCAGTGCTAGATAGGATATCAACAAAACCTGTACTAAGGATCACCCAATTAGCTCCACTAACTCTGTTGTTGTATTTAGTAAGATTAATCCATGGGATAATCTAAGGTACCATAAGCTAACTCATCCACATGCAAACATTGGTCTGTTCACATGCAAAGCTAATGTGATAGACATATCATCATGCGTGTAGGATACCGCCATTTCTAGGTAGGCTATCCACCAAACCTGTAATGAGGATCACCTAGACGGTTTTCAAATGCTAAGAATTCTAGGGATTCAAATTTGGGCTTGTTATTTGCTCAACGGTTGAGGATATTTGCTCGTATACATAATGATGAAAATCACTATTTATTTTTCTTCTTGTTTTTCTTTTTGAGCAATGATTTTGAATAGTGGTGATAACCACTGTTATTTGATTTTGTATTTTGAGCTTTGTAAGGTTGAGCTTGTAATTTTATGGCTTATGAATGGCCTTGATCCTGTTGGCATTGGGGATGACTACCCATCTTGTTCAGGGACATGTAGTACAAATCCTTACAACTTTGGGAACCAAGGGGATGATGGATATTATGAAGTAAGGGCATTGATATTTTAGGCCTTGGGGATGACTACCCATTCTGTTCAGGGATGTGTAGTACGAATCCTTAAAACTTTACGACCAAAGGTGAGTGGATATGGTTGTGATGATGGTTTGTTGGAATTTTGTTTTTGAATGGCGTTGGTCCTTTTAGGTCTTGGGTATGACTACCCATCCTTGGCAGGGACATGTAGTATGAATCCTTACAACTTTGGGAACCAAGGGGATGATTGAGATTATGAAGTAAGGGAATTGATCTTTTAGGCCTTGGGGATGACTACCCATCCTGTTCAGGGATGTGTAGTATGAATCCTTACAAATTTATGACCAAAGGTGAGTGGATATGGTTGTGATGATGGTTTGTTGGAATTTTGTTTTTTAATTTCGTTGATCCTTTTAGGTCTTTGGGATGACTGCCCATCCTTGGCAGGGACGTGTAGTATGAATCCTTACAACTTTGGGGATCAATGGTTATTGGGATTTGGGTAGTGGTGAAGACCACTGTTTATTAGGGGGAATGGATGGGGAAGAGCTCATCCTTTTGTAAATTCTCAGTATTTTGGAACCATTCACACAGGGGGATTAACAGGCTAATATTTCACCTATGGTACCCTAGATTGCTTTGTAGGTTTCTCTAGCATTCACACAACTTAAGAATTATTTTATATGTTTTAATTTGTTTTGGGATGCTACGTAAAAAGGTGTGATCCAAGTAAAACTTTCTCATGGAAAATCTATTTAACTATGTACAATTTTTGGCTAGAAATTTAAAGACAGCTGAATGAAAAAAACCCTATATACATTAGGAGACAACTGACTATGCTAAAAATGGCGATGGTGTTATTCTAGATGTATGCATTTAGAAAATGGATTTGATGTGTAAAATGAGGGAATTTTCCAAGTAATGACAGTCTACGGTGCTTTTGACTTGTATGACCTAACAAATATGTAAAGTATGGATGTGATGCCTAATGCAACCTATATTTTTGTATGTTGATTTTTATGAGTATGCATGAAATTAAAATGTAATTTGTTTTTGTTATTTTTGATGATTTTATTGTTTTTTCTTGTTTGTGAATATTTATTGTTTTTGTTTGTTTTTGAATATTTATGTTTGACCAAGCGGTTATGGTAACCCTTGGAGCTTTTGGTGTTTGACCAAAGGGTTTATAGATACCTTTGGGGCATTTTGGGTTGACCAAGTGATTGTGAGAATCCTTGGAGCTTTTGGCTTGACCAAAGGGTTTATAGATACCTTTGGGGCATTTTGGGTTGACCAAATGATTTGTGAGAATCCTTGGAGCTTTTGGCTTGACCAAAGGGTTTATAGATACCTTTGGAGCATTTTGGGGGTTGACCAAGCGATTGTGAGAATCCTTGGAGCTTTTGGTTGGACTATGGCTCTCTAGATGTGGAATGGCCTCAAATGACTGATGTCCAAGGGTTCTATTTTCTTGATTCCTTCAAGATAGGCAAGCCAGTATGTTCTAGGTCCTATTCTACTGTCAATGACATAAGGACCTAACCAGTTTGCCATGAACTTGTCCCTTAGATGGGACGACAAATTAGAATTCTGCTGGTTCCCTTTTAAGACCAAGTCACCAACCTGAAATTCCCTTAGGTGGACCTTCATGTTGTATGCTTTCTTAAGTCACTCTTGATAGATACGCAAATGCTCGAGAGCATTGATGCATCGTTCGTCGAGCAATATCAGTTGGTCTAACCGGGCATGTTGCGTAGTGTCATCATTGATGAACTCTTGCATTGAAATGCATAGGGAAGGGATTTCCAACTCTAGAGGTATGACTGCCTTGGAGCCATACACCAAAGAAAATGGAGTTGCCCTAGTGGGTGTTTGAGTGCTAGTGCAATAAGCCCATAGGGCAAGCAAGATCTGAATGTGCCAATCCTTATGATTTTCTGTGACTATCTTTTTGAGGATGGTGACTAGCATTTTGTTTGATGCCTCCAATTTCCCATTTGCTTGCGGATAATAGGGTGTTGAAAAACTATGCTGAATTTTATACTTTATGGTCAAAGCACGCACATCTTTGTTCTTGAATGATGTCCCATTATCTGACAAGATCTTGGATGGAATACCAAAATGACATATGATGTTATGCAAAATAAACTCCGCAATACGGGATCCAGTCATAGAGGTAATAGTGTAATTGCTTCCACCCACTTGGTGAAGTACTCTATGGCCGTTATGATGAACATGTGACAACCCGAAGACGTAGGGGAGATCTTTTCGATTAGATCAAAGCCCCACTACGAAAAATGCCAAGATGATTGGATCACCTGCAAGGCCTAAGAAGGTATGTGTGTCAAATTAGCATGGTGTTGACACTTCACGCACTTCTTTACATATGCGTAATAATATCGCTCTAAAGATGGAAAATAATAGCCCATGCAAATAATGCACTTTGTGATGGCCATACCGCTGAAGTGGCCACCATATGTACCATCCTGTGCTTGGGTGATCACCCAAGCGGACTCTTGCTGGTCCAAGCAATGGAGGAGGATTCCTTCATAGCTTGAACGATACAAAATGTCTCCTAACAAGACATGTTTTGTCGCTTTCTATTTAAATGATATTTTCATGGCTTGTGTCAATCCAAGTGGGAGATTACCTATCTTGAGGTAATCCCTAATGGGTGTGTACCAATCCTTTTGATCAAAAACCTCGATAGTATGAACGACCAATCCCTCTTGAAGTTCATTCCTAGAAAAAGTTGAACGGGAAAGAACTTGTAAAAATAGTGTTGTGTTGCTATTAAGAGGGGTCAGGGAGAACAAGGACCCCCAGTTGGCTCAAGTCAGACAATCATGGATTCGAGAGAACCTATCCCAAGATGGTTCAATCTGGATTAGGTGGATTCCTGGTGTTAGGTCAGAGCTTGCGCGCTCCATCATGGATTGCGATAATTTTTTAACCTGAATGGTTGTCATTTCACCAGAAGGGTCTTGTAGGATTAGTGACCCCAAGGAGGCCATAGTATCCGCAAAACGATTCAATGATCAAGGGATTGCCTTAATGTCATACCATTCAAGTTGTGCCAAGAATTTGTCCACAAGGGCTTTGTAGGCCTGCAGAACTAGACATTTACATTGAAATATCCCCTTTACTTGATTGACAATCAACAATGAATCACCAAAGATGTTTAAACGTTTAATATTTATGGTGACTTCTGTCTGAAGACCTATGAGCAAGGCTTCATATTTTGCATTTTTTTTGGTGCATGGGAAGTCTAATTTAAATGACAGAGGCATTGGAGCCCCTTGTGGAGTGAAGAATACAATTCTCGTGCCACCTCCTTTCTCACATTTAGAACCATCAAAGAATAAGGTCATGTCAGCCTGTGACTCAGGCTCATTAGAATCTGGTGATTCTTAAACATGAAAAACCCCATCATCAGGAAGTTCTATGGTCAGAGGTTGATCGTCTTCAAGAGGAGCCTCTGCTAGTTGATCGACGATGACTTGACCTTTTATGGATTTTTGTCCAATGAATTCTATGTCAAACTTTGTCAACAACATGATCCATTTTGTCGTGCGGCTACTATGATAAGTATGACTCATCATGTATCACAATGGATTATCCTTAGACACAACATACGTCATATTGATGAGCATGTAGTGTCATAGCTTTTTGGTATCAAACACCACTGCCAAGCAGAGCTTCTCAACATATGCATAGTTAAGTTCATAACTGACCAGGGTGTGGCTAAGATAGTAAGTAGCCTGTTCTTTGTGTAGTTCATTTTTTTGGGACAGCATGGCGCCCAGTGCCACCTCAGTAGCTAATATGTATAAGTAGAATGGTACTCCTAGTTGAGATGGTGCCAATACTGGCGATGAAGCCAAATATTGTTTAATATCATCAAAGGATGACTGGCACTCGTCATCCCAATGAAATGTTACCCCCTTATGCAATAATTTATTCATGGGTTAGCACTTGTTAGATAACTGCACTATGAAGCACTTGATCGACGCGACCATTCCCTACAGACACTTGAGCTACTTGATGGTAGTTGGGGGAAGCATTTCAAGGATTGCATTGACTTTTTGTGGGTCTACCTCAATTCCTCATTTAGAGACTATGTAACCCAAGAGCTTTCTAGATGTGATGCCAAATACACACTTCTTGGGGTTTAGTCTCACTTTATGCTCCATGATGCCATTGAGGATCTTGCTTAAGTCATCGAGATGATCTAGGTGCAAAAGAGATTTAGCCAACAAATCATCCATGTAATCTTCCAAATTTTTGTGCATGTAATCATGGAAGATGTACATCATGGCACGTTGGTATGTGGCACCAACATTTTTAATGCTAAAAGGTATAACCTTATAACAAAATGTCCCCCAAGGTGTTGTGAACACCATTTTTAGTTGGTCCTAGGGATTGATATGAATCTGATTGTATCCCAAGAAACCATCCATGAGGGAAAGGATTTCATGGCTCGTTGTAGCATCTACCAATGCATCAATGCTCGACAAGGGAAAATCATCCTTAGGACTCACTTTGTTTAGATCTCAAAAATCGATGCATATGTGAATCCTCCTGCCGAGCTTTTTTATGGGAACCATGTTAGACAACCATGGCGGATAATCCACGCAGATGACAAACTCTGCATCCAACAGCTTTTGTAACTCATATTTTACCATTAAGGCCACTGTTGGGTGCATCTTACTTAGTTTTTGCTTTACTTGCTTGACTGTCAGATCAAGCATTAGATTATGTGTAACTAGCTGTGGGTCTAGTCCCGACATGTTCTTGTAGGACCATGAAAAACCTCCTTCTTCTCTTTGATAATGGCAATGTAGTCGGCTTGCTCTTTGGAGGATAGATTTACCCCCAAATTGATGATTTGAAAATTCACTAGATTAGAGCCGATGTCTACGTCAGTCATCTCCTCGATCGACATGTGGGATCCGTCCTCCAATTGGTGTGGAGTTGGGATCAAGTGGATATCGTTTACTAAATTTAGATCATCATTCAGAACATCGGGTTCCTCTTTATCATGGAAGACATCCTAAGTCTGTCCTAGGGTGAAATGGAACATTCCTCCACAAGGCCAGTACTCTGAGTTTGTACTAGCATGATCCCAGTCAATAGCATCTAGATCTAGATACAATGACTGTGTTGGGTCGACTAGATCATGGATGGGGGTGGTTAGGTCAATGGAGATCATGTTGATGAAATTATTGTGGTCTCCATTATCGTAGGTGTTGAAACTTGGATATCCTAGATGATATTTGTGCTTCAGATCTGGCTCTATGGGTACTAGCACAAATGGATCGGATCTGTGTGCAGATACGTAGATAGGGTCTATCCTAGGCACTGATGGTTTGATAGGGTCTCCAGGTAGAAGATGCTCTCTGTGTACCTGGAGTGGTAGGTGCAGTAATTGCTATAACTACACCTGGTTTAGGTGCAACCTATTCCTTGGCCCTATGTGTAACTGTTCAAACATGTCACCTATATCCAAGGGATATTGTTGTTGTCGCACATGATTGAGATAATCCATCTTAGTTTCATATTTGTAATCACTTTTATAGATTCAAAGGCCTTCGTTGGCTCTAATAGTGGTTTACAACATATGAGGCTCATCTTGTTCGAGCAAATTAATGTGGTCCCATAGAGGTTGTTTCGCTCTCTATGGGGGGACCTGATTCTCTTAATGTGACATATGCTCAATCGAAGCATCCAATGGGAACATTGTCAGGAAGATCTCCTGATCATCATCCATGGGATATACTTGTGAATGATTGCTATCAGACTCGAAAGTATCCCAAGATGCTACCTCATACTTCGACTCATCCTCTGAAGACCTTCTTGGTCTTGTCCATATCCTGCTTGTGGTCGAGTCCTTGAATTTTCTCCCTGTTCAACTGAAGGGAAAGGGTTGTTATGGTCAACAATGTTTGTTGTTAGCAATGGGAGATAATCTCCCAATGTATAGTTTGTGTTAGGATTGGCATATGGATCTGATGCCAACCCATCCTTGTTGCCTATCCCTAGGCATTGCATGTTCTCCACCAAGATGTCTAGGGGCAAGGGTTGGTTGAACCCTACTCTTGACTTGTCATATGACATTTGATATCGGAGTTGGCAAAGAACATGCACTCCTTGCTCATACTTTCCCAACCCATATCCGTGCCAATTGCATTGGCCAAGATATCTTAAAGTAAAATTAGGGTTGGATAGATAGTTGACATCCTTAGCAAATGGCTCTTCATCTTTGTCTTCTTGCACACAAGTGTCAACGCCATTATCTAGGCCCCCATAAACAAAGTTTTTCTTATTGGGTGGGTAGCCTAAAGGAACCACAGAGTCTATGGGGAATCGAGGCCTCCCCATGTCCTGCATGGACTCAAGTGTGGGAATTGCTATAATTTTCCTCACTAAATACTCCCCTAGGCCCATGCTGGCCATTTCAATGGTGATCGTTTGTGGTTGAGGGGGAGAGAATGGGAGTCCTTCCTGAGTCCACTCCATGTGGGGTGAACTAGGTGTCTCAACTTCCATTCTACTAGGCATCTCTTCTATCGATATGGTTAAGACTAGAGGTGGTTCCTCTTCTATGGGTTTCGTTCCCTTGTCCTTGGATGTGGCCACCGTAGGTGGTGTCATTGTGGAAGGACTAGAAGAGGAAGATGGACCCGGATAAGGACTCGATGGATTAATCACTGGAGACTCCTGCAGAATCAGACCCTGTTAAGATGGATTCAACTAAAAATCCAAATGTGTTGATGGAAGAGTCGATTGCGGCATAAATTGCATTGTATTGTAGTATTTGAAGGTCTCCAAGTCTACCGAGACTACATGCACCTAGCCTTCAAATGTATACTTTAGGCACTGATGAGATATTGAAGGGACACACTTCATGTCCCTAATCCAAGGCCAGCCCAACAAGATATTATAAGCCATCTCACCTTCCAAGATGTGGCACAATGTATGAATAGTCTTTTGTCCCACTTGGATAGGTAGGATAATTGTGCCAACTATGGAGAAGATTGCATCGTTGAATGCTCGTAGTGTATAAGTGGAGGCCATGATGTGAGATGTTGGAAACTTCAAATGTTTCAGTGCTACTGTAGTGATGATATTACTGGACAATCCAGTGTCCACCAACACCCTCTTATACGGAATCCTGTTGACCCGCACAATAACATGCCAGGATGGATCTGCCACATCACCAGTCACTGTTTTCAATTCATCTTCTCTAAATGTGATGACTAGTTCTATATATTGTTTTACATGTCCCACAAAGTTGTTGAAAGAGTTCACTTCATGGGGTTGCATCTCGATGGCCTTTAAAATCTCCATTAGAGCCTCCCGATGGGGCGCTGATTATTGAATTAGCTCATATATGGAGAGCCTAGCTGACGTGGTCCTTAGACTTTGGGTAAGTCTAGTTTGAATCGTGGCCACTGGTCTAGGCATAGGAAGTTGCATAGGGTGTTGTTGAGCTTGTGATGTCGATGGAACCTCTCTTGTGGCTACCGTGGGTGCAGCTCCTGGGTACTTCTTATTCCTAGTCACTATGCTTATCATCCTCACATATCCCTACATAGGATAATTATGTTGCACATCATTTACTTGAAGAGGTTTTGTCTATGCCTCATGGGCAGGCAAGGGGTCTCTGAATACTCCCATATGTTGCTTTTTTGGTGCTACAGGGTTGTCCACTGCCAATGTCTTGTTGTCGATTAGGTCTTGAACCAAACCTTTGAATTTCCAACATGCATTAAGATCATGTCCCTTACACCTGTGGAACCTATAGTACAAGTCCTCTCAGTACCCCTTAGGATTCGGTTCATTGGGGTCTATAGTTTGAATCTATAGAAGGTTGATCAAGTTCATCGTTGAAAAGAAGTCAAACAGAGAGTCCCTGGATTCTGTGTGAGTAAATTGTCACCTACGACGACGCTGCTGATTTTGTTCCTACCTTTGGTTTTCTCTATCATAGTTGTTAGGAGGCACCACCTAATAGTTAGCCTTTTGGGGTTGTGTTGCTTGTGCAAGCTTAGGAACGTTTATGGAAACCTGATTAACCACAGCAAGTTTCGGTTGTGTGGTCCCTGTTTTAGTATTCTTGGTCCATTCTTTCTTCTTAGGTTTAGCAATCTCACCATCCTGTATCTTAATATCCTTAATGACTATGGATTGCACCAAAGATTCCTCTAAACTGGCATATTGCTATAGCTACAATAGCATGAAGATTGATCTCAAAAAACTTTTTGAGAACATTTGGGTCAGATCTGACATGGGAGGGAGGTAAGGCAGCTTCGAAAGCAATGTCATCCATCGGTTCCCATATGACACCATGGTTTCTTCCTCATACTTTCCTGAGGCTAGCTAGGTCACTTAAAGACACATTTTTCTTAGTTTTGAATGCGAAGCATTCGAGTAACGCGTCCGCTAACTAATCCAAGTTACTGATGCTATGTTTTGGTAATTGGGTGAACCAATCCAAGGCAGGGCCTATGAATGTGGTTATAAATGTTCTTAATAACAAAGCATCATTTTCATGAATACCAAAGCACTGGATCAGGAATCTAGTCACATGCTCTTGGGCATCCTCATCCCCTCTAAAGAGTACCAACTGGGGCAGTTTAAAGTATTTTGGGTATGGAGGTGATGGCACTGACGGATGCATAGGATGACTACGGAGTTGGCATAAAGTGGGCTTTTGGGGCCCATAAGTCTTGATCTCCATAGACTCTAAGCACTCTAGCAGTGCTTTATATGCATCAAAGGATTTAATTTCTTCCTCCTTAGTTTGCTCCCATTGTGGGTTGCGGGGAACTTGAGGCCTATTGAGAGGTAGCTAGATAACACCCCCTCTGCCTTGGTAGAGCATTTCAGCCCGCTCTTCTTCTTGTTCATACTCCTCAAAAGCTTCCTGAGGAGTGCCTGGCCGAGATCTATACACATGGGTGGGTGCTCGTGGAGGGTGCCCATCATTGTTTCGGGAAGTGGCCTCCCACTTAGGTCTAGGAGGTCTCAGAGGCAATACTTTAGAAGGTCGCATGGACCTGTCTTGTACCAAGGGGTTATGCCTTTCATACACTTCTACTTTATGTGCACAAGGGATTGGAACCTATGCAAGCACATTGTTATGAAGTAATTCGGCTGTCTGATGTTGAATGCGCTCCTTGCTAAGGCAGTATGGATGCTCTAACTATTGTTGATATTGCCTAAGCTACGTTATTTTTGCTTTGCAGGTGGCATGTTTGGCAAACACCAAGTCAATTTGTTCTGCCGTCTCTTGTTTAGGAAGCCTAGATGCCTCTCCTACATGTATATCTTGATCGTGGTGATTCGAGACCCCTATGGGTTGCTTTCCTCTGTCGAGGTTAGCTGCATTAACTCGAGGTTGTAGCCTTAATGGGTGATCCTGATACATGGCAGGCATGAAGGTAAACCACTCCCACACTGTGTATTGCTCTTAAGGAATGTGGTAATCTTCCTCATCCTCTCTTTCATATGCGTGCAAAGTGTGGGCATAATTGTCTTGCTCTGTATGGAAATCTTGATACTCTAGATTTGGTCTAGTGTTTTTAATAGTAATCTGGGGTAGAGGAGGGATGAAGAAATCATTTGGCCTCTCCTTCTGGACCTTCTATTGTTCTAACACTTCATCACTAGGCCACTCATAACAAGAATCTAAGGGAGGTCTCCTATCTACGTTGAGTGCTACGTGTAGGTTCTCTTCTTGAAAGGACCTATGCTAAGTGGGGGTGCCCCTCAAAGAGGTGCCTCTATAGTCCTGTTCTGTTATGGCATGATGTGGAATATCTTGTGTTTCAGGCCACCAAGTCAAGATGACTAAGTCATCAAGACTATATCGAAGGTGACTTGTCCCCCGTGGTGCACTTTCTATAGTGCTTGCCCGTGATTGGGCTCGGCTACGAGTGTACACCATGGTGATGTGCTCCTAAAGACGAGTAAATTTTTATCTTTTTTAGGATTTCTTATGCTACACTAAATAGGAAATATCACACACACAAAAAATTATTATCTTATTTAACGGTTTAAAAGTGTGCCCTAAACCTTGTTCAGTGTGTTTTTGATGTTCATTTTGAAAGTTTGTGAAAATAACGTTTAAATGCAAAATGATGGCTCTTATGACTCCCAAAAAAAAATGGCTGCCCCTTCGATATACCATTGCTAGGCCAATATACCAACCTCTCTATATACCCACCCTTACGTGAGGGAAACTATTGGTATGTGAGAGCAGATGGTACGTGGAACATAAGCGATACGAAAGGGGGATCGCTCTGTTTATGACACCTACCATAAAAGACTTATCCTCACATGCTACGAATCACCCCAGCTACACTTGGTCAGCTTTCATCAGGATTTACGTCTAGCAATAGTCACGATCGGGGTAATGTATGCAATATCTCAAGCCAAGGTGGTGATGAAATCCACCGTTGGTCTTGCTCAAGGGTTGGGATTTTACGACCAACTCCTTGTTGTTTTAACTTACCACGTGGTGTGTGCGGTTCTTTTTAAGTTGCATAAATGAAGCAAATAGGCATTCAAACTCTCCTATGCAAGCATATAACCAGAGAACAAACAACAAAATTTTGATAGAAGGTGTTTAAGACCTCTACCTCTTCTCTTCCCAAATCGGATGTCTCTGAATTTCATCTCTGAAACAGTCTAGCGTTGGAAAACTTGGTACCTGTAAGAAAAAGAACAAGCAACTTTAATCAAAAATTTAATCTTAAAAATCAAGGGACAGATGTCCCACTGTGATCACCATTGAAATCACGAGGATACAGAAACAAAAAGGAATATGCTGAATACGATGCGTCTTAAACCAAACTTAATGCCAAAAGCCTATGTATTGAAAGAATGCATAAAAATGAAAGAACATGAGCGAATCGACACAAGATAAAAGCAATATGGAATAGGGTCCTCTTTATTGATGTGCTTTCAAATTCATGTTACCATACGTCTCCTTCCTTTTTTAAGGGATAGGAGCGTTAAATATGTTTTTGATCACATCCATGATAGCGATCCTTCTTCCGCGTGCCCACATGTAATATGGGTGGACCAAAACATCACCGTAACTTGTGTATATGATTTTTCACTCCTTCCTACTCTTCTGATGTCAAAAAACTATGTTTAAAGAAATAGAAAATATTAGTAGCACCTACAGATAGAATAAAGCATGTATTTCCCAAGGCCTACTATCAGTATATGCATGAAAATATTAAAATGATAATCAAATGACCTTGGATTGACCTAAAAATTTAACAGTAGCATAAATATGTTACCAGGAAGCCACTGCAAAAAGAACAGTCTAGAAATTCCTCACATATTTGTATTCACTCTAGGGTGGGACGAATAAGCCTGTAACAATTTTCCAGAAAGCACCGTCTTCAATGTCCTACTTAGGAAGTTCAAAATGACCTAAAAAGTTGTTGTTAGCTAACTGGGGGTGTTTTGGGAAGACCTAGATGGTCATATTTCTCCAATTTGGCCTCTAGCACCCATATTTTTATGATGGCATCTGCAAGTTAGTAAAGGTGGGAAATGACAAAAACCTAGTCAAAATTGCTCAGAATGAAATGAAATTTAAACTACAACCTATTTAACATATGTAGAATAAAATACAAAATAAAAACTAGAGAAATCTATCATAGATTTCTAATCATCCCGGGGTGGGGCGAATAGGACTATGATAGTTTGGGGGGCGCCTCGGGGCAAAACGCCCACCATTTGGGACACTTTTTCGATGCCAATACACTTGGTATGGGTCCAAAACTCCTTATAGGGTGTTGTCAAAAAATTTTGTGGAATATTGTGGCAAAAAATTGGGTTTTGGGTCGGGATTCATGCTTCCAATAATCACCCAATAACCTCCCTTTCGAATGAGAGATTAAGGATGTGAAGGCACAAATCGCAAGTAGGTATGTAAATTGGCAGTACTTCATTGCTCAAATTCTCCTTCTCTGTATATATTTTGGGTGAGAAAACTCGCCAATTTATAGACCTAGGGTCTCTCTGTTTGAATTGCGCATGCAAGGGCGCCACTTGAGTTAATTCTCCCATTTTCAGAGAAAATATAATTCCCTGATTTATAATCTCCTTGCATGAGGTCTCTAAAATAAATACATGCATGATAGAAGTATCTCTCCTTGATTTAAAGCTATTCCTCGCAATTGCATGGCTTGAAGCCTCAGTTAACTGGCAGACTTATCGAGGTTTGACTTTTTGCTAGTTAAACTTGCTATTCGCCTCACCCTAGGGCAAATGCTTCTATTCATCCCTGGGTGGGACGAATGCCAGTTTGTATTCATCCCTGGGTGGGATGAGTAGAGAGCAAGGTGCCAAAAAGATGCCAAATTGACCTCTAACCTCCAAACTACTTTTGGAAGTGGTTAGGACCACTGTTTAACCTCTGGGTGCTGCCCTAGGGACTGTGTGCATCAATGCGATCAGCGCTTATCGTCACATAATTGGATTAGTCCTGTTTTGGTATCTACAGTTACTAAAAGCAAACATAGTTTTAACTATAATCTAAATATAGATAAAATCAAGTAGTTAAAGGTACCTAATTGAAAATAAATAAGGTAATTATAATTAAAATGAAATATACTTCATTATCAAAAGAAAAAAAATTCAAAGCTATAAGGAAACTAGATTTAATGGAAATTATACTATATAAATTAAATGGGAATAACAAGTTGAAATAAAACTAGAATTAACAAAAACTGTATTACTAAAACTCACTAAAAATTGCATACACTTATGGAAAATAAAAGTAAATTACACTATTATGGAAATGGAAATTAACTAAGGTAAATTGAAAATGGGAAAAATATCATCAACTTTAACTATATTATTCCAAATATTGAAATACATGACAAAAATCAAATTGATCATAAAAAGCTACAATTATACTAATGGTCCTTCCACTATTCGAAAGAGTTAGATCTTGCTCCAAGGTTTGGTGGGAGGAAGACAATTTCAGTGGATAACTATTCTAAGAAGGTCAAAGTCTCATAGAATAATTTAAAATTTAGACAACATACCAAAAGTCAAATTACCGCATATTTTATTCAAACTTCTTCACTTCATTCATTACCAACTATTACCTTTTTCCAATAGGTATACTATTATTTATAGTTTAATTCCTAACTATTCAACCTATAAAAAGGGTTTATTTTAGGTAGTGATCTATCCCCTAATTGAGTACATAAGCCTCCATGTTAAATCTAACCAATTAGATTATAATAGTAGCTTGACTTTGATAAGTACTCCCTATTTTTATATTTCCATTAGCTATTGACTAGCTTGAAATAAATATAAGGTAATCTAAAATATATAGCATACTCATCTAGCATGGATCTATGTGCATCAAAGTTTTTATTATCATGCAATACATCGTATTTCATGTGGAATAACAACAATAACTCTAGAATAAGTGGTAAGTGGTAATTTAATACATTGTATCTCATATGGAATAACAACACAAATTCACATGTATACTTATTGGTTAGAATTAATTTTAATCATGTTACTCATATTCTTGGATAAGTTATTCTAGGGCAATTTAACCACTTAATTTATCTTTTCCTCCTTTGCATAAATATTCTAGAGCAATTCCCATCCTATTGTTTTGATGTGATACTCATACCCTATTATTATAGTAGTTAGGTTGTTCTGGCATCCAACTAGTGCATAAATTATTTTGGTTCATACCTAGTGGTAGATTATAGAAACATTTAAAAAGTACTCCAAAGGGTTGTCCTCCAAAACACTTCAAATAAGTGGATCTATTCACAAGACCTAGTAATATTATTACTATTTTATTCTATAGTACAATAAGAATAAACCATGCAATTAGTCCTTAAAATACATAAAAACCAATTCAAAATAGCTAAAGGAAATATATTTAATTCACTATATTAACATTTAGTATCAACATAAATAATGCTTAATACTTGGCAGGTACTATGGTATGTTAATAAAAAATAGATAAAAAGTGTTAGATTATTTGAAAAATAAGATATGTTTTTAGTCTCATTATTTTATGTAGAAAAGAAGCTTCTCTTAGAGAAACTAACATTTCACGAAGGTTTCATGTAATGGATACCAATGAGGCACATATCCCGATTGGTCACTCTTCCTTACTTAAGTTGTTCATACCTATGATACCCCTAGATTGAATCCCTATGAGGAATATGTTTATGCCTCTATTCCATCTCTCTACAAAGGAGTTAAGGTTATGCATATCTCAAGGCATTGTAGTCCTCAAACATAAGTTATCCATATTGGTTACACTAAGGCACCTAACATTTGCAAGACCCAATTTTGTGTCCTACCCATGGCAATATCAAATGAGCATAATAAATATTTAGCTAATGTGGTGGTCAAAATAAGCTTCTTTCATATCATGTGAAACTATTTTTATCATATTTATACTAGCTTGAAAAATTGGAGAAGACCAATTCTCATAGTTAAAGAGATTAAAAGGTTCTCACATAGAAAGGAATAAGTGGAAGGAACCAATGAATCATGAATAACCAAGTGGTAGTAGACAATTGGATTTCTTCTTTAGAATTTTTTTTATTTTATTTTGTAGGTTGTTAAGAAAAAATTCTAGTGGTCATAATTAGTTTCTTACAAAAGCATTTTGAGCCTCTTTATTTCAAATCATATGATTTCTGAGATCTATTCATTGGTCATATTATTTTATAGACCTACTTCGGTGTTTGTGTCTAAAATGTGTAAAATAGTACCTAAGACCTATAAACCTATTTTTAAAAGGATGATTTACTTATTTCTCTATAATCAAAATTATTGGATTGATTTTTAGGGAGATATAGATGTATTTGTGATAGTTATAAAAAAACATTGAGTGTTTTGGAGGATTGTAGGAAAATAATTCATAATGTGCTTTAGTCAATCCTTATTTCTCCTTTGGGTATTTGATTTGGCTTATTTATAAATATCTAATATTGATTATCTTTTCTATTTATTGTCTAAGTACTCTTTAATATTTTTTATAGATCTCTCTTTAAGCAAGCTCATGTAAAGCCTCCTTTGGTGATTAAAATTATGTTAGGATACCATTTTAATGTTATTTTGTAATTCTCATTATTTTTTAATGACCCACTTCCAATGTGGGGGGATTATATTATAATGTTATTTTATAATACTATATAATGTATGGGGCAAGTAAGAAACATAGCCAAGTGGTACCATCACATGTAAATGTTATCAATATTATAACTGATGTTTGGTAGAATATTCTAGCTTGAGTGACATTTTTCATGTAAGCCAACTCTTGAGCCTTTAGATAGGATTGAATGTAGCTTTCTCTTTAAAATACATGAATCCATGTATGAATGGATATTTTGCAAGTTAATGAAATATTGAAGGAGGTTTCCCTCTCGAAGAGGCCTACGATTCTGAGTTATTTATGATATTGATTTAATTCTACAACTTCTTTATGCATAGTGTTAATATGTTATTACATATATTTTTCTATTATTTTTAGTATTTGTATGTGTGATCTTTATTTTAATAGTAGATTACTTACAAGTGATATTAGAGCGCTTTCTAGGGCCGATTTTTGTTACAAATATGACAATTATTGCTCAACCATTTTTTCTTGTTAGGTATATTTTTTTCTTGTGTTTTTTCATTCAGTTTTCCTTTATTCAAAAATCCAAAAATATCTACAAAAAAACAAAAAAAATGCAGTCTTTTTTTTTAGTAGTTGAGTAGGCTATAAACCCGATTCCAAGGGTTTTAAAATATTATGAAAAAATATTGTATTATTGGCTAAGCTAGATAGCTCATAAAGCATATAGTGAAGTGAGGGTGATCAAGCTTCAATACCCAGACCTCAAAAAATATTCACAAATGGAATTGAGCTCCCACACATCTTCAGGTGTATTGGGAGACACTCTAGGTTAAACAAATTTTTATTTAGTAGGAATCTTGTCGACCTTGTATCATCCATAGTCCACGAGGCACAACATCCTGAAGGATTATCATCACGTACTGTTAGAGAGGCAGATAGTGTGCTCAAGGGTATGTACGAAATCCTCCTTGGATAATGGCCTAAAATATTGGTCTAGGAACTATTTTTCATCACTGTAGTATAACAAATGGCCTATGGGTGTTACATACTCCTCTAACTAGCATATCCTAATTATGTTAAAAAAATTAACCTGCAAAAACATGCATCTTTGTATTCTATTGAATCTACATTCATGATCCTAAAAAGTAAGCATACAAAGAAGGGCTTTCTTATCATAGAAGAACACACTTTGCATGCATCAGTAGTTAGGATAAAGTCTGCATATATCTATAATATTTTGAAATATTCTAGTACCATATAGATCAGTGGTAGTAACAGTTAGGTCAGTTATATTACTAATCAGGTCAGTGACAGTAATAATCAGGTCAATGACAGTAACGGTCAGGTCAATAACAATAAAAATTGGGTCAACAATAGTAACAATAATAGTTGATGATAATAGTAAAAAAATATAGGTGGTCAGGGTCAGAAAAAAAATTATCAACATCAATAATTATATAGTACAGAGAATACCTAGGTTAGTTATGTGAATAATATCAATAACTGTAGTACATATTATGGGACAATGAGAAGGTGGTAAGTTGATAGAATACACATATCAAAGACAATTGATCTAGTACCCAAATTTTGAACTGTAGCTCCAAATTAAAAATTGACTACACCAGTAGAATCATAAAAATAGAATATATATATATATATATATATATATATATATATATATATATATATATATATATATATATATATATGATTATATCTATAATGAAGAAGTTGTAGTGGTTTTATTATTACTCTATTTTAAGTAAAATTTTAAACCAAAAATAGGGGAAAATAGCACTAAAAATCCTCAAATTTATTTTGTTATTTTAGCTATCCCCTTCTGCTCCTCTCACAAAATTTTTGAGTCTCAACTCCCTATTTTCTCAAAAATTCTTAAATTTGTCATTTTCCACTATCCCTTTTGGCCAAATATTCCACAAACACAAAATTTAATTCTAGGGTGCCTAAAATTTGTGTTGTGGGATATATCTCATTATGACCATATTTTCAATTTGATCATATTGATATATAACACAAAAGTACTTCTTTGGACTCCTCACTAAAAATAGTAACTCCTAAAACCAAACTTCTATTTTAAGTAATTTAGTAAAAAAATTTCAAGACTATCCCAAATGGTTGGTGGCACTTGTGGACATAAAAAAGAGGTAGATAAAAACACCACTACACTATTGGTAACCCTTCTAAGTGTTGTTACTAGCTTGCAAATAACAAGTTAAAACTTGATGGCAAAACTTTAAACTTTTAGAAGTAAGCAAGATACCTCTATAATTCACCTAGAAGAATAGCTTGCAAAATTTGAGTCCAAATTGAAAGGTGTTCCAAGCAAGTTTGAGTATTGTACTAAATACTCACATTTCAACCTAGGTAAAGAAAAGGGGGTTTATAACTCTTACCTTCACTTCGATCATGATAATACCTTTAATATGTTGAAACTAGACTTTCCTAAGTTCAATGGGAAGGATATGGATGGGTGGATATGTCATGTTGCACAATTTTTAACCTGCATGATGTCCATGTATATTATCAAGTCCAAATAGCTTCTTTCAACTTGGATTATGAAGCCTTACAATGGTACCAATGGTGCTATAAAACTTCCCCTCATCTCTTTTGGGAATACTTTGAGTCTCAATTTCTAACTCGCTTTGGTCCTAGTGAGTATGATGATTTCATAGGACAATTAAAAAAGTTGAGACAAACTTTGACAGTTCGAGATTACCAAATACAATTTGAGAAATTAGCCAACAAAACTATAGGAATGAATAAAGGGTTATGTATGAGTTGTTTTTTTAGCGGGTTGAGGGAAGATCTACAAGCTGAGGTCATGATGTTTAAACCAAAATCCATGATGTAGGCTATCAATTTGGCTTGTTTTACTGAGTCCAAATTTTAAAATTAGATGTGGATATCTAAATTTCCATAGGCTAAACCCTTTTTTTCTCCTTGATTCCAAAATCAGAATGAACAAAAACTTATTGCACCCACTACTGCACTCAAATGTCAAACCACTATCGAAATGGATGTGTGATGTGCCCAAGGGTTGTGCTACAATTGTGATAAAAAAATTCTCGTGGGCATAGGTGCACCTAAAAGAAGTTGTTCCTCATCGATGCTGATGTGCCTAACACCAACTACCATAATGATGATGACACAGAATCAGTAGAGGAACTACCCAAATCAGAGGAAGAAAACTAGGATGAAATTTTTGTTCATGTTCTTGGATGTGATTTTTATAGAATGGACATTCCTACACTCTCCATGGATTAAAAGTAGGGCTTTCATAGATTATCAATTCCATACAGATAGATAAGTTGGTAAAAAATCATCTCGAGGTGTCATAGCTCAAATTTTTGTGATCCAACCTCATCCTTCAAAGGAGGATTTCGTTCCTAAATATTTACAAATTATTTTGACCAAGCATAATTCTATTTTTACCGAGTCATCAAAATTACTGCCTTGTCACTCTCATTACCATGATTTTCCTTTGTTACCTAGAAGTGAATCATCCAACATTAGACCATACTGATATCCTCATGCTCGTAAGTCAAAAATTGAGATGTTAGTACAATAATTATTAAAATTTAGTGTCATTCCACCAAGCAGCAGTCCTTACTCTTCTCTAGTTTTACTAGTGCGTAAGAAATATGGGTTTTGGTAGTTGTGTATTGATTATTGAGAGCTCAATAAACACACCATCAAGGATAAGTTTTCTATTTTAGTGGTGGATAAATTACTAGATGAACTTCATAGACCTATGTATTTTTCAAAACTCGATCTTCACTTGGGATACCATCAAATTAGACTCAATGATGAGGATATTCCCAAGACTACTTTTCATACTCATGAAGGTCACTATGAGTTTTTGGTAATACCATTAAACTTGACTAACACCCCTTCCACTTATAAAGCCTCGTGAACAAAATTTTTGACCCATTCCTTCAAAAATGCATCCTAGTCTTATTTGATGACGTTCTGGTGTATACCCACTCATGGGAAGAGCATCTTATTCATGTGAATCATACTCTCCAACTATTGGTACAACATAAACTCTATGCTAAGAATTCCAAGTGTTCTTTTGGGTTGATATAAGTGGAATATTTGAAATACATTATCACCAAGGATGGCATCAAAGTTTATCCAAAGAAGATCCAAGTAGTTCAAGAATGGCTAAAACCTCATACTCTTAAATATTTTAGGAGATTTTTATGGCTTATAGGTTATTACCATAAATTTATTCATAACTATGATAAAATTGTAGCTCCCCTAACTTCCATGTTAAATAAGGACTCTTTTACTTGAATGGGATCCGATGAAAAGGGTTTCCTAGAATTGAAGGATGCTATAACCATTATGCATGTTTAGGCCATGCCAAATTTCTTCAAAATGTTCATCATTTAAAGTGACACTTTAGGTCATGGTATTGGTGCAATGTTGATGCACTAAGGGAGACCCTTAACCTTAACTAGTAAAGCTCTCTCCAGCTATAATTTGGGAAAATCTATTTATACCATAAATATTATGGTAATTCTACATGTAGTAACCCATTAGTGATTGTATCTCATTGGGTATTATTTCTCCATTAAAATAGACCGTTAGAGTCTCAAATACTTTTTGGAGCAATAAAGTTCCACCCTTGAACAATAAAAATAGGTATCTAAACTCATGGCTATGATATCACCTATAAGAAGAGTAAGGAGAATGTTGTGGCCAATGCTCTCTCTCGTCAATTTCAGACTCTCAATATGTTGTATATCATTTCATTGCTAGTTCCCCAATGGATCAATTCCTTACATTGGGAGGCACTTCAGGATTTTGAATTGCAAAATTTGGTTACTTAACTACAGACTAAGCCTACTTCATGTTCAGGCTACACTTTTACTTGTCAGGATTTACATTACCACCAACACCTTGTTGTTTCTTAAAAGTCCCTATTGTGGGAAATTTTCATGATAGAACTACATGCTACCTCATATGCTAGCTATTTAGGATTTCTCAAAATATATGAACGTCTTAAGCACACTTTTTCTTATATGGGTATGAAAAAGGATATTCAATATTTTATAGCAACTTGTGATACCTATCAACATATGAAAGGTAAAACAGTGCATTATCCAGGAACTCTTCAACCCTTACCCATTCCTAACCAGGTTTGGATGGATATTTCTATAAATTTTAATGAAGGGTTACCTAAGTTCAGAGGAAAATATGTTATATCTATAGTAGTGGATCATCTTTCAAAATATGATCACTTTTGTTCCCTATCCCATCCTTACACAACATACACTATTGTTAAAATTTTCCTTGATTCTATCTTTCATATTCATGGTCTACCCTCATCCACTGTGTTTGATCATGACTCAATCTTTACTAGTCACTTCTAGCAAAAATTATTTAAGTTATAGGCAACTCGACTTAAAATGAGTTCAGTTTATCGTCCACAAATGGATGGCTAGATGGATATTATCAACAAATGTTTAAAAACCTACCTTCATTAATTTTCCCCTGGTCATCCTATGTACTAGGGGAAAAGACTTTCTTTGATCAAGTGGTGGTACAACACTTCCTATCACACAGTAACCAAGGTTACCCCTTTTGAGGCAATTTATGGGTATCCTCTACCCATGTCTTCATCCTACATTATGGGTAGCTCCAAGGTCCATACAATAAACACTACTCTTACTCAATATGTTGATGTCCTCCATCAACTAAAAATAAATTTGGATGCAACCCAGAACCGAATGTGCCAAAAGGATGACCAACACCATTTCAAGCACAGTTTTGATGTGGGTGATATATTTTTTCTTTATTTACATTCATACAACAATTATCCTTTCAAATTCATAAATTCTATAAATATGCTATGAAATACTATGGGCCCTACCAGGTTTTACAGTGGGCTGGTGACATAACCTAAAAATTGACCCTTCCACCTACATTTAAGCTTCATCCTATTTTTTATATTTTCTCTCTCAAAAAGATGGTGGTCAATCAGGTACAAGTTTAACCTACACTCCCTAAGTTAGATGAAGAAGGTTATTTCTTGCTTGATCCTAAATAGTTATTGGATTATTGAGCTCACACTCTCTGCAACCACACCATTACTAAAGTATTTTTCAGTGGTATGGACTCCAACCAGGATATGCTACATGGGAGTCTCTCCATCAAATCCAACACCAGTTTCCTCACCTTTAGCTTTGAGGTCAAATATTTTTGAAAGGGAAGGACATGGTAGGATCTCATTCTAACATTATTTTGGAATTATCATTATTATGTAATGACACACTTCCAACATGGGCGGATTCTATTATAATGTTATTTTGTAATACTTTGTAATGTATGTGGCAAGTAAGGTAGCTAGCCAAGTGGTTCCATCACATGTAACCGTTATCAATATTATAATAAATAATTGGTAGAATATTCTAGCTTGAGTGGAATTTTACATGTAATCGCACTCTTGAACCTTTAGGTAGGATTGCATGTACCTTTCTCTTTAAAATACATGAATCCATGCACGAATAGATCTTATGCAATTTAATAAAATATTGAAAGAGATTGTCCCCTCAAAGGGTCCTACGTTTCTAAGTTATTTTCTAGATTATTTCAAATTTTTAATTACATTTTGCATAGTGTTATTCTGTTGTTACATGTATTTCAATTATTTTTTAGTATTTTATGTGTGAGCTTTATTTTAATAGTAGATTCGTTACAAATTAGGTGTTAAAAGAGGAAGTGTTCAAATAGGATGATGTATAATGTGAGTGGAAAATTTATACCTCTAAGACCCGCCTTAGGTGATAATGGAAGATTCAAGAATTTTATCTTTAAACAAGGTGATGATCTTAACTTTTCTTTTTCATTTTAAATCATTGTATAAGTATTTTTGGATATGTATGAGAGTGTCTAGTAATAACATTAGTGACTATAGTCTAGGCTAAGGAGACTCTTGTATAGAAAATATTTTGTAGCAGGATATTTTAGATGGTGGGGGCATCTACGTAAGTTTACCAAAAAATATGAAACACCATTAAAGCATCCATTATGGGAGAAGATGTTATTATTATTACTAATGTCTTCTCTAATCAACCCATTGGTTTAGAATATAGAACCTATTAAAATCATAATTTGAGACATGTGCAATGTCAACACTATATGATTTATTGGATAAGACTAGAGGTATTTCATTGTACATTGTGTTAATTTATTATAATATTTAATTATGTATGTCATATGGGTCATAACTAACCTTTTTATGGTTAAAACCACTATATAACTTGTAATTATTCTTAAGCCCTCTCAACTTATGTTTAATTTTATTATGTAAGTAGGGTTTTGGTATTGGTATATATATTTCCATCTCACTCATAATTTTGATTTTGATCATTGGAGTGTTGTACAATTTTATGTATAGATATAGTGAAAGTTTACCATATTTACATATAGGGGATGGTGTGATAAATAATCAAGTACCAATGATAGTAGGTTATTTTATGTAGATTATCCATTGGAATTGATCAACTTACCACCATAGGTATGAAGTCTAAATTTAGATCTTAATCTAATTTTTAGCCTTTTTATTCTTATTTTACTCTTTTCATGAATCCTATAATTTTTGAACTTGTGTGATATCATGGGATTAATTCCTATGGGATTTAGAGTATTACAAACCCATATAATTTATCTAGAAAATCTTCTAGTAGTAACACATCATGAGTTCAATTATCAAGCATGTGGCTCTCTAATTGCCTATTTTAGAGTGATAAAATATATTACTATAGAAATTATATCCTATATCATAGATCCTTTTTACTTTTCATCAATATGTAATTAAGCTATATCCTCTTTTTTAGCTCACAATATGATAGTTACTAATGTTCATAGTAACAAACTAATTTTTATTATAAAATTCCTTTTAATATTAAATACTCTCTTTAGGTTTCATTTGAAAATATTGTGACTAGTCATAAAAATATGGTTCCAACTAAGAAATAGTTTTACATAAAAATATGGAAATTGATTACAAAGAGGAAATTATCAAGTTTAATTTTTAGGTAATTTTTTTGGACATTAAAACTAGTTTATTGCTAAAAATCCTTTGCTATGAATTAGGATGGAAATTGACCATATTCTAGTTTAATATTAAGCTTAGAATTAGGTCCCATATTATTTATGGTGTGATGTAATAGATGGGTACCTATTTTTATTTTTATGGTGTAATACCACTTATGTGAATCTTCTTTTTTTAGTTCTAAATAGTTATCTTGACCACCATTGATGTCAACACTTTTAATTTAATTTATATTTCATAATCATTCTTTTATTTTATATTAAAGTCCTACATTAAATTTATATTAATTAATATTTCTTTTAGTTTTATATCATATAGTTATATAGTTATATCATATAGTTATATAGTTTTACATCTTATTACTATTTGATTATTAATGATGGGATGATCTCTTGGTCAAGTAAAAGATAACTAACAATTCTACTTTATAGTGTTGAAGTAGATAACTAACAATGTTACCTTGTCAAGCCATGAAGAATGAATTTGATTAAAACTAAATGATAGTATTAACAATGCTGAAATTTGGTAGTTATCAAATCCATAACAGATATTTATCTATGTAAAAGTGTATAAAATAATAAATAACCAAATATCTTTAAATATTTAAAAAAAAAAAATAGAATAGAGATATGATGTAGTTGGTTATTTCCAACAAGCCATAGGATATAAATAAGATGTAGTTCGTGCAATGAAAGCTATCCTATATGTATGATCAATTTTGGAATGTAGTTTCATGTAGATGAATAAAGCTACAAGAATGCAAGGTTGAACTCCATTGTATTTTCGTTCAAGATCCACAATTCCATACCGAGGAAAATTACCATTTCAAATTAATTCAGACATTTGATAGAGTGAAGATGTTTTTTCTAAGAAAATTTGGAATTGAAAGCTTGGAATTTGTATATAATTCTTTACCTTGACGGAGACTGTGCGTAAAATCCTCTGATCGTTGACGGACAATTTTTGCGTCTTGTATACGGACAATTTATGTGTTTTATTTCAAGCAAACTTCTGTCACGGTCTTGAAATTAAAGCCTTTCCCACGCCATTAGCGCCTACAGAAATTCTTGTAAAACCTTGTTCTTCACGTTCATCTTGACTTTCATCGTCGCATAACAATGACAAACATGAAATTCACTTAATGGAGGAGTTAACTGTCAAAGGTTCTAAGCCGACAAAATTGTAAAGTGAAATAACCGTATATCAGGTGGGCCTTCCGCATGACTTTGTAGTGTGGGAGAGAGACAAGTCTTTGAAAATTTCGAATTACGCACTCCATTCAGAAACAGTTGCAAGTTACTCGAACCAAAAATCCGGACTAACTGACAATCCACAGCTCTCTCCTCTCTATAAAAAGACTGCTCTTCAACAAGTTTTGCATAGGAGTTAGCTTTTAGTGTGCTCATAGAGATTAAGAGTTTGAGATTTACAATGGCTTATTTGATAGTATTAGGAGTATCTTTATTAATACTATGCTCTCAAGCGCTTGTTTTAGGGGACGACGAAGGGTGGCAGTCTGGTCTTGCTACCTGGTATGGCGCTCCAACCGGAGATGGAAGCGAAGGTAGTACTAAGCCCCCATCTAATCTAGTCTTAAAACAAGATGTAGTTTTAATATCGTATGAATAAACAACTACTTATTTATTTATTTATTTAATCTTTCAGGTGGTGCGTGCGGATATGGAAGTCTAGTGGGTCAAGCACCTTTGGCATCAAAAATTACAGCAGCTGGTCCAGGTCTCTTTAAAGGAGGGAAAGGCTGTGGAGAGTGCTATCAGGTATATATTTATACATGTAACTGCGAACCTTATGTGTTTGCTTGGAAAAAGAAGGATGTACCCATCTAATAACTTACCGAATGAAAACAGGTGAAATGCGAGCAGAATGGCTTATGTTCACAAACTCCGGTGAGTGTGGTGATAACTGACGAATGCCCAGAATGCACAGAAGCAGAAGCGCACTTTGACCTCAGTGGGACTGCCTTTTCGGACATGGCAAATCCGGCGGAATCTTCTGATCTGCGTAATGCTGGGCGCGTAAACATCTTGTTCAAAAGGTAAGTCTCTTCTCTATACATCTTGTATTTCACAGTTTCGATTTTTGTTTGTGCTGTGTTTGTTGGGTCACTTGGGTGGCTTATTGTTACAATATATTTTATTCTATGTAGAGTACCATGCGAATACCCGGGAAAGGACATTACATTCCATGTTAACGGAGGCTCCACCGATCATTGGTTCTCTGTGCTTGTCGAATTTGAGGATGGCGACGGTGATCTCGGAGCTGTCTATCTAAAGCAGGTACTATTCTTCGATATTTAAACAAATAGGTTTGGTGTTTAATTTATATTTAGTATGGTGTCAGTGAGAGGTTCACGTTGTGTATACACTTGCAGGCAAACTCTGATACGTGGGAAGCAATGCAACAATCATGGGGAGCAAACTGGGCATTGAACAGTGGACCTTTGACAGCACCATTCTCTTTCCGCTTGCAATCTCTTTCGACTGGACGGACACTCACTGCAAATCAAGTAATTCCACAGAATTGGCAACCCAATGGTGCTTACAGATCGCTTGTAAACTATGACTAAACGAGTACCCTCGGCCGAGCTGCAGAAACGCTGATGTTCTAGCTTCTATTGTCTAAATAAGTGCCCAATGCTTGGACGGAACTGACTGCGGGACATGTTCCTTATATGCTTATTTCCAAAAATATATGCTTTAAATATGACTACACCATTCGTACCTACTTAAATTTGACTGTTAAGTATTATTCCAACAAGTTAAATTATAGTTTTGTGTCATTGTTGACATCATATATATGTCAGCGGTAAGGATATGATTTGTTTTAGTAAAATTGGTGTTATAAAAAAAACTAGACCGTGATATCAGCCACTTTAATCCAAAAATTGATGGTAAAATAAACCTCATACAAAATTGGTGAAACTTAACGATAATTTAAGTAAGTCTCGCATAAAACATACATCAAGTGAGACATGCACTAAAATGTCTTATTGTTTAATACAATTTTTGTTGGATTCATTATTATTTTTTAATGCAAGGTCATTTAAACCTTGAGATAGTAGGCCTTTCACTCTTCCTAAGTGATTGCCCTAAAAGTTTTAGAAATTCGTTGGACATTTGGTTAGATTACTCTTTCTCGTCTTTTATTACCTACCAATAAAAGTCTATGTCAGACAAACCATAAGTAATTTTCTACTAAAGGCCCATCGCATTGGATTACCCATATCTTATCATCTAGTCCCGTCCACGTCCTAGTCTATACCCTTGATTCATTACTTTTGGTTGGATCCATTATTTTCCTCATATCCAAGATCATTTGAATATTGACATAGTAGTTTTTTCACTCTTTTGAAACGTTTGTCGCAAAAGTTTTAGAAATCTGTTAGACATTTTTTTTTGTTTAAGTTGCTCTTTCTAGTTTTCCATTATTTATTGGTTGACTTAATAATATAAGTAAGGTTTTTTTATTGGTAGAAAGGGTTTTGAAAGGGTTCCTAACCTTGTACAAGCAAGACTGAAAGAAAAACCAGGACAGAAAGGAAACCTTCCCTAAAACAGTAGATCAATCAGAGTTAAACTGGAACAACAAACCACTAATAGACATAGAGAGATGCCAAGAAGATAACCAAATAGATTAAAAAGAACTGGATAAACCCAACCAAAGCAAAGGGAAAAATAGGAGTGACCGACCATCTCACTACGGTATGGACTCACCATCATTGGTCTTCTCAATGGGGAGGATGACCTAAAAGGTCTCGGACTTGCTAGCCGTAATAGCTTTTGAAACCTTGATTGCATGATCAAGGCCAATAAGAGCCTTGGATTGAGACTAGTAAATATCTTCCAGCATCTCCATCAGAATCTCAGAAGGGTTAGGTTTGGATGTGGCCATCACTTTCACATCCGCTAAAAATTGATCCAAGACAGGAATGGTGCTCTCAAAAGTGAGATGCTCGATGCTCTTACATTTCCCACCAGAGTTCCTCTTGCTTCTACGGTTGTTGGAGTTGCGGCTTTGCATTATCACATCAACCTCAATAATCTCCTCGTCAGTGCCCATAAAAGGATTCGACTCCACTTTGGTGATGATTTTTTTTAACATGTTTTCATAAATGACCATGAACAATCCTTGATGTTTAATCTGTGAATTCTCCATTTTTTGGTAGTTCTCAATGGAGACCTCTATGGATCATCTTAGATACTCAGGAACATTGACCTCTTTAACATTTTGGAGCACATTGAGATCACTGGTTCGTCTACCTTGTCTATCGTAATGTACTGCATGACAGGGATCAAAGCCCTGCGCTAGGGATCATGAAGATTTTCATGGATGATACCTTTATCACCTCTCACCAGTTTCTTCTATATTTCTGTGAAATTTTTTAGCTCCTCTTGAATGGAATGGTTGTATCTGTGGAGCTTGAATCCCTCTTTGGGCAACTCGGTAAGTTTTGCTAACAAATCGACAGAAACAGTGAATTTCATTTCCCTAACTAGGACTTACCCATTGACCCAAGTATTGACAAAGTCTTTGGTGATCACCTCATCGTGGCCCCTAAATTTTTCAAGGAAGGGAATGAAGCCATGATTAAGGAAGAGTTTTTGGATGTCATATTACAAGATGAGAGTGTCAAATTCAATGATGAAGTTAATGCAAGCAGAAGGGGGGCTTAGTGGACACAGATTCGAATAGAGAAAAACTAAGGTGACTAACAAAAAAGACATGATTGAAATTAAAGGGTGAATGAGGGTAATCACATGGGTGATTAAACCAAAATTGGTTCCAGTCGTTTCTTGGGAGAAAATGAAGGTGGACTTTGGTGATGAAAATGAGTTGGATGGGGACTTGGAGGTGAGAGTGGAATGTGAGCATCATACTATAAGTAAGTTTTTAAAGGTGTGTGAGCATTATATTATACACATGTTACCCATCTAGTCTGCTTTAGGCTATATCATTGGAAATTTATACCTAAGTCTTGATTAATAGGTAAAATAAAGTTATTAATTAATATTATGTTAATACAAAATTGCATGATCAATGTAACTTAAAAAAATATTTGTTGGGTATGGGAAGGAAAATTATATGGAATAGAGTATGAAAAATAGTTATATAGAGAGTATATGCAATAAGTAATTAACAAAAATAATAAATATAGAGGTATGTACATATAATGAGCTTAGATTAGGATACAAATAGCTTAAATATCATACCAATACTATGGTAATATATCACACCAATAATATGGTAATATATTTAAAATGAAGAAATATTTAGAAACTGTAGACACCAAAACAGCACCAATCCGATTATGTGACCACAAACACTGATCACATTGACACACACAGCCCCAAGGGTAGACCTCAAAGGTTAAAAAGTGGTCCTAACCACTCTCACAGTAGTTTTGGAGGGTCAAAGATCAATTTGACACCTTTAGGAACTTTGCTCAATATCTGTTCCACCCTGGAACAAATTCAAACTAGGATTCGCCCCACCCAAAGACGAATTCTAGATTCACTCCAGGGTGGGGTGAATTATAGGTTTGATGGGAAAAAATTCAAATCTTGACAAATGGCAGCTTAGATCCGCCACTTAATGCTTCCTTCATTGCATGGGAGTATAGGTGGGAATTTTCGAGCGTTAGAGGCAATTACAAGGGCAGTCATAAAGTCCCTATTTAGGGAGGAATCTCCTCCCCCCTAGGAAGGCATGATTGCCAAGTGGCGCCTCTGCATGCCCATTTCAAGAGACCTCCAGGTATATAAATTGGTGAGTTTCCTCACCCCAAAATATAGAGAGAAGGAGCATTTTGGAGCAACGAAGTGCTATCATTTTACTTTCATACCTCACACCCTTTGGATTTGTGCCTTTCACATCCTTGATCTCTTTTAGAGGGGAGGTCATTGGGTGACTATTGGGAGGATGAATCTTGAGCCCAAAACCCGACATTTGGCCACAATATCCCACAAAATTTGCTGATAATACCCCACAAGAGGTTTTGGACCCATCCCAAGTGGATTGGTGCTGAAATCGGGCCTCCAACGACAGGCGACCTACCCCATGGGCGCCCCCTCCCACACTGCTATAGTCCTAATCGCCCCCCTTTGGAGCGATGGGAATCGTATGGTAGACATTCTTTCTTTCATTTTTGCATTCAATTATATGATGCTTAGATAGGTTGTCATTTAAATTACGTCTCATTTTGAACAATTTTGATCATGTTTCTATCTTTGCTCGCTTCTACTAATCTACAATTAGCATCATCAAATTCCCATTTATGGAGGCCAAATTGGGAAAATATGACCATCTGGGTCTTCCCAAAATACTCCCAATTAGCTAACCCCAAGTTTGCAGGTCTTTTGGAGCTTCCTATGTAGGACATTTGGGACAGTACCTTTTAAGTATTTTGTTGCAGGTGAATTCGTCCCGTCCCAGAGTGAATTTAAATCGGAAAGGAATTTCTCGACTATTCCATTTGTAGTATTTTTTTTGGGATGTCTTGATGCCCCTGTCAAATTTTTAGAGTATTTGGATTCATTTTAGTCATAGTTTAATTCATTTTTTCTCATTCACTTATCGTAGGCTTGGGGATTGCATGCTCTATTTCATCCACAGGTGCTACTGACTGCTTCTTGTTCCTTTGAACATAGGGTCTAGACATTGAAGGAGCAGCAAGGAGTCAAGACTCATCAACGCAAGTGGTGATGATGTTTGGTCCGCCCACTTTACATGTGGGCACGTGGAAGAAGGAAGGGCATCCATGGATGTAACGAGAACGAATACTTAAATGCTCCTAGCCCTTGGAAGGGGAGGATGCGCATTATAACTGAGTTGTGAAAAATATCAATAAAAAGGGTTATATTATTTATTTGCATTTGTTTCATTTTGATTCACTCATGCTTTCCCTCTTTTCAAGGACTTTCAATTCCTAGGATCTTGCATCGAGTTTGGTTTGGTTTGCATCACATATTCGCTTTCCTTTTTGCTTTCGTATCCTCGTGCTTTTAGTGGCGATAACGGTGGGAACTTGTCCTCTATTTTTAAGATCAGAGATCTGATCCAAACTTGGTCATTTTTTCTTGTAGGTATCGAGTTTTCATACGTTGACTGTTGTTTGTTCCATCAGGAGGCGGATATAGAGCTGTAATTCGTCTTACCCAGGGACTAATGGGAATTCACCCCACCCTGTGACGAATATAGTCCTGTAATTTTTTCCCCCCCAAGATGAATTCCAGTCTGTGAATTTTCTGGGCAGAAACTCAGAACCGGCAGATTTGGGCAGAGAAGAGGTAAGAGTCCTGAACTTTTCCTGTCATTTTCTATTATTATTTTTCTATTTTTATGGTTTCTTTTTGCATGCTTAGGAAAGGTTTTGTTGCATGTTTATTTTATTTCATACAAAATAAAAAGAACCCCACACATCACGTGGCAAATTAAACACCAAGGAGTTGGTCATAAAACCCCATCCCTTGATCAAGACCAACGATGGATTTCATCACCACCTTGGCTTGAATTTTGCATTCATAAACCCCGATCGCTACTGTTGCTAGACGTAAATCCTGATGAAAGATGATCGAGTGTAGCTGGGGTGATTCCCAGCACACGAGGATAAGTCTTCTATGGTAGGTGTCATAAACTGGGTGATTCCCCTTTTATACCACCTACGTTCTACGTACCATCTACTCTCACGTACCTATAGTTTCCCTCAGGTAAGGGCGGGTATATAAATAGGTTGGTATATCAGCCTGGAAATGGTATATCGAAGGGGCGACCAATTTTAGGAGTCATAAGAGCCATTATATGGCATTTAAACGTTCTTTACAAAAACCTTCAAAAACAAAAAAAAAAAACAAAAATCAAAACACACTAAACCAGGTTTAGGACACACTCTCAATATTTAAACGATATAATCACTGCTTTGTGTGTGTGTGTGCTCTTTTCTATTTAGTGTAGCATAAAAATCATAAAAGGAGATAAAAAAAATCTATTTATCTTGGAGAAAAACAACACCATGGTGTACACCCGTAGCCAAGCCCAATAAAGGGCAGAAGCTGTGGAAAGTGTACAAGGGGGCACAAGTCGCCTCCACTACAGCCCTAAGGACTTGGTCATACCGCCTTGGTGGCCTAACCCACAAGAGAGTCCGCATCATTCCATGTCAATATGGAACTATAGGGACACCCCTTTGGGGGACACACCCGTTCATCATAGCTCATTTCAAGAGGAGTCCTTACATGTGGCACTCAACATAGATAAGAAAGCTCCCTTAGAAGCTCGATATGAGTGGCCACCGTGCGATGAAGCACTAGAGAAGCATAGTGTCCATGAGGAGAGGCCACATGATTATGGCATCCCTCCTTTGCCCCCCATCACTGTTAGAACCAATAGACAAAACCAAGAGCACAAGGCTCTTCAAGCAAGGTGAGCCAACTCTACCCACCCCTTTCATACATACGAAAGGGATCACGAGGAAGACCATTACATTCCTCGAGAGTAATGTACAGCATGGAAGCCATGCACTTTCACACCCGCTATGTACCATGGTCACCCTCTAAGTCCAGAGCCTCGAGTAAATGCTGCCAACCTCGACACATGGAAGCAACCTATTGAGATCTCGGATAATCACAACCGAGGTAAATGCATAGGAGAGGTATCCAAGCCTCCAAGGCTTAAGATGACAGAACAAATTGACCTGGCAGTCGCCAGACATGCCACCCTCTAAGCACAGATCATGTAGCTTGAGCAAGACCAGCAGCAGCTAGAGCATCTATATCGCCTTTGCAAAGAACGCATTCGGCACCAAACAGATGAGCTGCTCCATAACGCAGTGCCTAAGAGGGTTCCAACCCCTTGCACCCAAAGAGCAAAACCATATGAGAGGCATAATCCCTTGGTGCAAGATAGGTCTCTATGACCTTATCAAGTGTTGCCTCTGAGACCCCCTAGACCTGAGTGGGAGGCCACTCCTCAAAAAAATGATGGGTACCCTCTACGAGGACCCACCCAGGGTCATAGGCCTCATCCAGAGACTCCTTAGGAATCTTACGAGGAGTATGTATAGGAAGAAGAGCGGTCCGAAATGCCCTACCAAGGCAAAGGGGTTGCTATCCGGCCACCCCCCCATAGGCCTCAAGTCTCCCACAACCCACAACGGGAGCAAACTAAAGAGGAAGAGATTAAATATTTTGATGCATACAAAGCACTGCTAGAGTGTTTGGAGTCTATGGAAACCAAAGCTTCTGGGCCCCAAAAGCCCACGTTATGCCAACTTCATAGTCATCCTGTGCATTCGTTAGTTCCTATACCCCCTTACCCTGAAAAATTTAAGCTACATCAGTTGGAAATCTTTAAGGGTGAGGAGGATGCCCAAGAGCATGTGACCAGATTCCTAAGCCAATGTTTTGGCATTCAGGACAATGATGCGTTGTTGCTAAGGACATTTATAACCACATTTGTGGGCCCTACCTCGGATTGGTTCACTCAATTGTTGAAGCACAACATCAGTAACTTGGATCAGTTAGTGGATGCATTCCTTGAACGCTTCACCTTTAACACCAAGAAGAAGGCGTCACTAAGTGACCTAGCCAGTCTCAAGCAATATGAGGAAGAAACCATGGCGGCCTATAGGAATCGGTGGAGGACTCTGCTTTCCAAGCTACCCTACCTCCCTCCTATGTTTGACCTTACACAAATGTTCTCATGAAGCTGTTTGAGATCGATATCTATGCTATTGCAGTTGCAAAAATATGCCACCTTAGAGGAAGCTCTAGCACAATCCAGAATCATCGAATAGATCAAGATATAGGATGTCGAGATTGCCAAACCTAAGAAAAAAAAATGGAACAAGAACACAAAAATAGGGACTATGCAACAAAAATCTGCTGTGGTCAATCAAGTTGCTATAAATGTCCCTAAGCTTGCACAAGAAATACAACTTCAAAAGGCTAACTATTAGGCAGTACCTCCTAATAATTATGAAAGGGAAAACTAGAAGTAGGAGTAAAATTAGAAGCGTCGCCCTAGGCGACAGTACACACCTTATACAGAGTCTAGGGACTCCCTATTTGACCGTTTGTCAGCGACAAACTTGATCAACCTTCCAAAGATCCAATCCATATATCCCAATGCACCGAAGCCTAAGGGATACTGGGAGGGCTTGTATTGTAGGTTCCATAGGTGGAGGGGACATGACCTGAAAGCATGTTAGAAGTTCAAAGGTTTGATACAAGACCTGATTGATAATAAGACGTTGGCAATGGACAACCCCGTAGTGCCAAACAACCAGCAGATGGGAGTTTTCAAAGACCCCTTGCCTGCCCATGAGGCATAGGCAAAACCCCTTCAAGTCAATGAGGTGCAACAGAATTGTCCCATGCAAGGGTATGTAGGAATGATAAGCATAGTGACTAGGAACAAGAGATACCCAAGAGTTGCCCCCAAGGCAGCCACAAGAGAGGTTCCATCGATGTCAAAACCTCAACAGCACCCTATGCAACTACCTCTTCCTAGAACCGCGGCCACGATTCAGACCAAACTCATGCAAAGCTTGAGGAACACGTCGGCTAGGCTCTCCATATACGAGCTTATATAGCAATCAAAACCCCATCGGAAGGCTCTAATGGAGATATTGAAAGCCATCGAGTTGGAGCCCCACGAAGTGAATTCCTTCAACAAATTTGTGGGACATGTCAAATAATGCATGGAGCCAGTCATCACCTTTCGAGAGGATGAAGTTAAATCAATGTTTGATGACATGGTAGATCCACCCCTGCATGTTATCGCACGGGTCAATGGGATCCCGTATAAGAGAGTGTTGGTAGAAACTAGCTCATCCAGTAACATCATTACCATAGTGGAATTGAAACATCTGAAGTTGCCAGCCTCTCACATCACAGCTTCCACCTATACACTACGAGCATTCAATGATGCGATATGTTCAACAGTTGGCACAATTGTCCTACCCATTCAAGTAGGACAAAATATGATACCTACATTGTGCCATATTTTGGAAGGCGAGATGGCTTATAACATCTTGCTAGGGCGGCCATAGATCAGGGACATGAAGTGTGTCCCTTCGATAGCTCATTAGTGTTTGAAGTATACATTTGAAGGGGAAGTACATGTAGTTTTGATGGACTTGGAACCCTTCAAATATTGCAATGCGGTGCAACTAAACATCAAACGACTGAACATCTTTGGTGATTTGTTGTTAATTGTCAACCAAGTCAAAGGGGTATTCGAATGTAAATGCCCAGTTCTGCAGGCCTACAAAGCCCTTGTGGACAAATTCTTGGAGAAGCTTGAATGGTACGACATCGAGACACTCCCTTGGTCATCAAATCGTTTTCCGGACACTATGGCCTCCTTGGGGTCACTAATCCCGTAAGACATTTTTGGTGATATGACAACCATTCAAGTCAAAACACTATCACAATCCATGATGGAGCGTGCAAGCTTTGACTTGAGACCAGGAATCCACTTGATCCAGATTGAACCATCCTCAAATAAGTTCTCTCGAATCCATGATTGTTTGAATCACACCAACTGTGGGTCCTTGTTCTCCCCTACTCCCCTTAATAGCAACACAACACTATTATTACAAGTTCTTTCCTACTCAGCGTTTTCTAGGGATGAACTTCAAGAGGGATTGATTGTTCATATCGTCGAGGCTTCTGATCAGCAGGATTGGTATTCACCCGTAAGAGACTACCTCAAGTTAGGTAATCTCCCACTTGGTTTGATGCATGCCGCAAAATGAGCAATCAAGCAGAAAGCAGCTAAGTATGTCTTGTTAGGAGACATTTTGTACCATCACAGCTATGAAGGAATCCTCCTTCGTTGCTTGGACCAACAAGAGTCCACTTGGGCAATCACCCAAGCACACGATGGTACGTGTGGTGGCCACTTTAGTGGTATGGCCATCGCAAAGTACATTCTTTGCATGGGCTATTATTGGCCATATTTAGAGCAAGGTTGTTGCGCATATGTAAGTAAGTGCATGAAGTGTCAACATCATGCCAATTTGATGCACGTACCTTCCTAGGCCTTGCAGACGATCCATTCAGCTTGGCCATTTTTGTAGTGGGGCTTAGATATAATCAAAAATATCTCCCTTGCATCGTCAGGTCATCACATGTTTATCATAACAGCCACAGAGTATTTCACCAAGTGGGTGGAAGCAATTTTGCTTACCTCTATGACAGGACCCTACATTGCGGAGTTCATTTTACATAACATCATATGTCGTTTTAGTATTCCATCCAAAATAATCTCGAATAATGGGACGTTATTCAAGAACAAATACGTGCGTGCTTTGACCACAAAGTACAAAATTTAGCACAATTTTTGGACACCTTATTATCTGTATGCAAATGGGCAAGCAGAGGCATCAAACAAAATGCTAGTTACTATCCTCAAAAATATAGTTGCAGATAGTCATAAGGATTGGCACATTCAAATCCCACTTTTCCTTTGGGCTTATCGCACTAGAATTCAGACACCCACTGGTCCAACTTCGTTTTTGCTTGTGTATGGCTCCAATGCAGTCATGCCTCTCGAGTTGGAAATTCTTTCCCTGCGCATATCAATGCAAGAGTTCATCGATGATGACACTACACGGCAGCCCCAGTTAGACCAGCTTATGTTGCTTGATGAACAACGCATTAATTCTCTCGAGCATTTACGTATCTATCAAGAGCGACTTAAGAAAGCTTACAACATGAAAGTTCACCTAAGGGATTTTTAAGTTGGTGACTTGGTCTTAAAAGAGAACCAAAAAAACTCTAGTTTGTTGTCCCATCTAAGGGACAAGTTCTTGGCAAATTGGTTAGGTCCCTATGTAATTGATAGTAAAATAGGACCTGGAACATACTGGCTAGCCTCTCTTGATGAAATCAAGGAACTAGAACCCTTGAACATCAGTCATTTGTAGCCATTCCATATCTAAAAGAGCTGTACCCCAAACAAAATGCTCCAAGGATTCCTACAATCGCTTGGTCAATCCCAAAATGCTCCAAGGATTCCTACAATCGCTTGGTCAATCCCAAAATGCTCCAAGGATTCCTATAATCACTTGGTCAATCCCAAAATGCTCCAAGGATTCCCACAATCGCTTGGTCAATCCCAAAATGCTCCAAGGATTCCCACAATCACTTGGTCAATCCCAAAAAGCTCCAAGGATTCCCACAATCGCTTGGTCAAAAATAAGAAAATTCAAAAATAGTAAAATCATCAAAAATAACAAAAATTTGCATCTCATTTCCAGGCATACTCCAACTCATCACCACAATAAAGATCTCTTTTCGCATCTCACCTTCATATTCACAAAAAATCAATCCATCAAAAACTCAAAAATATGTAGCTGCATTAAGCATCACATCCATACATTGCATATTTGTGGTCATATAGGTCAAAGGCACCATAAACTGTAATTACTCCATTCTATAAGCAGTCCATAAAAAATAAATGCCATTCACTTATTTTTACCATACCAGAGTTAGTGGTCTTCTAATGTATCAAGATTTTTTGCCCTCCAATCGTCATTTGCTTTCTAGCCACGTACTGTACCAAGTCAGACAGATTTTACAAAGGTAGAGTTCTACTTGGATCACACCTTGTTACGTAGCATCCCAACACAAATTAAAACACATAAAAATTCCCAAGTTGTGTGAACAAAAGATGAAACCTGCATAGCAATCCAGGTCACCATAAGCGAAACAATTATCTTGCTCATCCCCCTATGCAAATGACCCCAAGAATGCTGAGAGTTGGCAAAAGGACAAGCATCTTCCCTACCCAATTCCCCAAGGATCCCAAGTTCTCAAAAAGTTGCAAACACCAAAAATTTGCAAAAGTCAAAACTCCAAAAATTTGACATCCCAACCAAAGTGCATACATCAAAAGGCACATACAATAGTGATTCTCATCACTCAATATTCAAATCCCTTGCTCAAAAGAAAAAAAAACAAAAATAAATAGTGATTTTTATCACTACAAAAGAGCAAATATCCCAATACAATTGAAGAAAATAAGGGAGTCGAACTTGAATCCCTGGAACTCTCAGCATTTCAACAGGTCATGAGGCAAACCTCAGTACTGGTTTGGTGGATAGCCTATCGTTCACTGGTGATAAACCTCCTGCATGATGATATATATGTCACATTAACTCATGTACAGATCAATGTTTGCATGTGGATGAGCTAGCTTACGGTATCCCAGATAGCACCGTAGATTAATCTGACTAAATACAACAAAGGAGTTAGTGGAGATAATTAGGTGATCCTCAGTATAGGTTTGGTTGATAGCCTATCTGGTGCTGGTGGTATCCTGACAAATACCACATAAACAAACTCAATTGCACACACAGGGATGTGAAATAACTTGGTCAAAGACAAGTCCGATTCATACCTTGTCCAAAATTCTTGTAAGATAAAGTACAGTCGTGGCTAGTTAGTTAAAATTGTCTGAGTCTCAGAAAACCTTAGCTACATTCTAAACCAATTGTGCTATCTTTCATCCTCGCATTACCATCAGCAATCACCAGAAAAAACCACAAAGGTCTAAACAGTCTATGGTGCTCTCACCAAACAACACAAATTCAATTCATCCATTACATTTGCATATCCTAAAATTTAGAAACATTTGCATTCATCATAACACATGCATCCATCAAAATAAATTAACATGCATACATCCATACTCATCACTCATCATGCATAAAATCAAATCATCACACTCATAAATAAAATAAATTCATTTGTATATATCATCTAAAATGCCTACAGGCTACAATGAACCGATCCTGTGACCCCACAACAAAATCCAAAAGCTCAAAAACCCCCAAGCCTAGGGCATCGGCTACCATGATCACGTAGGATCGGTGCAACGAGAACTACCCCCCGTGGTGTGGGTCCTATGAGACCCCTCAGGGCGGCTGTTGCTAGCCCCTGCATCATGCCTACTTGCCCCCCCTCATCCAGTCACCTGCATCAAGAGGATGATAATTACTCAGTCTCGCTCCCTCTCGAGCGACGTGATGATCCGCCTTCATTGAACATCGGGACCCACCCACCAAGGTGGCTAATCTCTTCCTCTAGCTCCAACTGCTACCGCACCAATTCCATCTCCCATTGGTGATACATAGCCAAGTTCTCATCACATTGCACCAAATCCCTATCCCTCTCTGCCAGCTACGTCCGTAGGAGATCCCTCTCCCGTGTAGGATCGGTGTCCCGATCCTACCGGTGGTAGGTAGCCAATGCATTTTCCCGCTCTGCCAACTACATGCATAGGAGATACCTCTCCTGTAGTGCGTCCCCTAACTCCTCATTGCACCTCTGCAAAAGCCCCTCTAATCATGCATTCTTAGTGTGTAACCTGGACTCCATGTCCTTTGAATCCACCTGAGGTGTGGGCATCTCTGGAATAGTAGCCTGCTCTGGCTCCCACTGCTTCGTGATGTCCTACCTTTTTGGCTGATCTGGAACCCCAAAATCCACATTCACATCCTCCACCTCCACCATGTTTGCATCCTCCAGCGGAGCTCCCCAATCATCTCCTAGTACCTCGACACCCTCCCCACTTGTTGTTGTTGCCTCCATGACTCCCAATGGTCCCTCTTCCTGCCATCACCATAGTACCTACCACTGGTCATACTCTATGGTAGTCCCGATGTCATCCACATCTAGGACGTTAATCACTACATCTGAATCCTTGCCTAATGATGTGATGATCAGTCGATCCAGAGTTCTCTCGTCCCCCCGATGTTGATATACCATGGGCTCACTAGGAAACCCTTGGTGCACCCCAAACTGTCATGTCACCCGAATGTAAGGGAAGAACTCATGCTCGGTCCCATGTTTCCCAATCAACCATGGCTCCCTGCATACCTATCAAAGCCACTCTCCAGCCTTTGGCCAGGCCGGATAGTCTCGATAGGCATCAGCATAGTGCCCTACGACACCTACCCACCATCGAATCTGTCCCTGCTCCTCAAACTACTGCCATAGAACCGCATAGCCTATATCCTTATCCTCCATCTCCATCTAAGTCATCCATGATAACCCTGCTGGCCTCTCCATCGCTATGTGCTGCCAAGCCTAGCTCTACAATAGATAGCTGCAGCTAATCCGCTTTCACCTCTCATAGTGGACCTCATACAACTCACCATAGAGCTGTGCCAGTAGTGTCTGTCCCCACCTCATGATCAACGGTGCCTCCGTTGGGCACTCCACCAGCCGACAGACCACATCCAATAGGTTCCACGGGAACCTCGCACCTAACGAGTCAGGTAGCAACATGTTGGAAATGAGGCCCATAAGTACTATGTGCCTCACTCCCAACACCCCTCTCTCAAGCCACCATCAGACTAAAATCCCACCAATCTGGCAGTTGCCCTCTACCCTCTCCACTGGGCTCTCCACACCCAGATACTCCCCATGCTCGAAGTAGTGTGTCAACACTACTGTCTTCTGATCTCGCGGCATCGTCCGAATCAATAGCCCGTCTATTGGAATCCAAAGAATTCGATAGAAGTTCTCTAAGGCCATTGTCATATCCCCTATTGGGAGATGGAATGTGTTGGTCTGAGGATCGCATAGGTTGATCAGGGCCATCAGATAGGCCCAATTCCGACCACAGGCTCCAGCTGAGTCACTTTCTTGAGCCCAAGGGCATCAAGCCACTCCCATTCAACCATAGTTAGCTCCCCCTGCACTTTAGCAAAAGTAGTAGGCACATGATACCGGCTCTTCACAACCTACAACAGAAAACAACACAAAAACATTAACATCATGAAAAATTGTACAACAATAACATGAATATATAGCACTGCCTAACAATGTACAACTCAAAAATAGCAAAATTCACAAAAATTTAAAACAATATATATATATATATATATATATATATATATATATATATATACAGTTTGTCAGTCTTAGGGTTTCTGTACTCTAAGTTTAAAACTAACAATAGCATAAAAACACAAAAACATTTTTCTTAACTACAGTTGTCAGTATTAGGGTTTCTGTATTCTAAAGTTTAAAACTAACAAAGTCTGCACAAACAAAACAAAATTAAAATCACAATTTTTTTTAACCTAGGGTTTTCACCTACGTTCTAAAACTGACAAGTTCAACTTACAAAAAAAACAAAAACTAGGGTTTTGCGTCCCGTTTATCCTAGGGTTTTAGTTTAGCAAAATCAAAAATTTTCCTAGGGTTTACTTTAGTGTAAAGCGAAAAGTAAATTTTTGTTTCGTTTTAAAAAGAAAAATAAAATTTCAACCTAGGTTTAAACTACGTTTTCCATTCAATTTTAAGCTAAGTCTTGGTTTGTGTTCAGCTCAGTTTTAGGGTTTCAATTTTAATTTTGGAAAACAACATAACAAAGAAAAATAAAAAAATCACTTGCAGTTTTAAAGACATATAACAAACAAAAGCAATAACGCTAATGAGCACTTACTAGTATCGCTTCGGATCCATCGCTCGATCCAGTCTATGCAGTCATGATGTCAGGAGAAATTCGGTAGTGCTTCGCTTCACAGAATTAACCTCCTCCTCCTCAGAGCTCCAAATCGCAAGAAAATTCAAATGCAAATGAGCCCAAACCCTAGTTTTGGCCTTTAAATAGGATTTTTGAGCTCATATTCATTCCTCCATAGGATGAGTGCTCTGGTTAGCACTCGTACCACCTTGGTACGAATACTAAACTGGTATTCGTCCCACCCTAGAATGAATTCAGGGCAAAATTTTCAAAAACAACAAAAAATGAACAAAAATGCACCAAAACAGCTAATAAACTTGCCCGATGAAAGTTTTGTTGCACTTGACATCCTGGGCATGCAAAACATATGTTGGGGTCACAAATCCTCACTATCCTCCTCCCTAAGAAGGCTATCATAGCCAGACCGCTATACGGGAGGATGAATTTTTGAGAATTTCATCCCCAAACGATGTCATCAAAACGGGTCACAACCCACCCAAAAATAGCAATAACATTGAGGAACGAAGGTGCCTTCACGCCTGAAATTCTTGGAATCAAAAACATACTTTGGGGCTACAAATTTCCACCATCCTACTCCCTAAAAAGGCCACCATGGCCAGACCGCTCCACGGGAAGATGGATTTTTGACAATTCAGCTCCAAAAAGCGTCACCAAGAGGGTTAACACCCATAAAAAATAGGTCTAAATGTCAGAAAACTACACACACTTAATGGTAAAACATCTAAAGGCACCCTTGCACGAGTCATTTTGGGTCAAGCGACTCATCGCTTTTCTCATGAAGGTCATTCCCTCATCGATTCGTTGCTTTAGGGAGTAGTCACACTTAGTCACCAGTCAACAAGTACACACCCAATTAAGGAAAATGGCATGCATTCAAAGAATCATTAATAAATACAATCACGCCCCTGCTTGGGGTAGTAAACAAGAAATAATCACAAGTTGATCAAATCACTTGGCATTTCATGAATCATGAACACAAGGTTCTCACAGACAAAAGGTTGCGCCCTTTGCCTATTCATGACTGATCAATGTCCAAGATCAAGTAACACCTCACCAAAAAAGGATAATACTTGAATTAAGTTCCTTCGCTCGTCAGAAGCAAGGATTCAAGAATGCATGCCCTTTCCATACTTGAGGCATCAAAAGTTGGTTAGGTTACTGAGAAACCCTAATCATTAGTGCTTTGGTAATATATTTTTGCTTGGCATTGTGCCATGCATAGCACATCCCAAAAAGGGGCATATGTAGACACAAAAATAGCACCAATTCGATTATGTGATTGCAAACACTAATCACATTGGCACACATAGCCCCAAAGGCATCCCTTAGAGGTTAAACAGTGGTCCTAACCACTCTCACAGCAATTTTGGAAGGTCAGAGATCAATTTGACACCTTCAGGCACTTTGCTCAATATCCATTCCACCCTTGAATGAATACAAACTGGGATTTTCCCCATAGAGGGATGAATTCTAGATTCACTCCAGCGTGGGGCGAATTGCAGGTTTGACATGCAAAAAGTCAAATCTTGACAAATGGTAGCTCAGATCTGCCACTTAACGCTTGCTTCATCGTATGGGAGTATGGGTGGGCATTTTCGAGCGTTAGAGGCAATTACAAGGGCAGTCATGAAGTCCCTATTTAGGTAGGAATCTCCTCCCCTCTGGGAAGGCATGATTGCCAAGTGGCGCCTCTGCATGCCCATTTTAAGAGACCTCCAGGTCTATAAATTGGTGAGTTCCCTCACCCAAAAATATAGAGAGAAGGAGCATTTTGGAGCAACGAAGTGCTGTCATTTTACTTTCATACCTCACACCCTTTGGATTTGCGTCTTTCACATCCTTGATCTCTTTTAGAGGGGAGGTCATTGGGTGACTATTGGGAGGACGAATCTTGAGCCCAAAACCTAACATTTGGCCATAATATCCCACTCAATTTGTCGACAATACCCCACAAGAGGTTTTGGACCCATCCCAAGTGGATTGGTGCCAAAATCAGGCCTCCAACAGCGGGTGGCCTGCCCCATGGTCGCCCCCTCCCACAATGCTATAGTCATAATCGCCCCCCTTCGGAGTGATGGGAATATTGGGGCAGACTTTATTTCTTTCATTTTTGCATTCAATTCTATGATGCTTAGATAGGTTGTCATTTAAATTGTGTCTCGTTTTAAACAATTTTGATCATGTTTCTATCTTTGCTCGCTTCTACTAATCTACAGGTAGAATCATAAAATTCCCATTGACGGAGGCCAAATTGGGAAAATATAACCATCTGGGTCTTCCCAAAATACCCCCAATTAGCTAACCCCAAGTTTGCAAGTCTTTTGGAGCTTCCTAGGAAGGACATTTGGGACAGTACCTTTTCAGCATTTTGTTGCAGGTGAATTCGTCCCGCCCCGGAGTGAATTCAAATCAGCAAGGAATTTCCCAACTATTCCATTTGCAGTATTTTCTTTGGGATGTCTTGATGCCCCTGTTAAATTTTTAGAGCATTTGGATTCATTTTAGTCATAGTTTAATTCATTTTTTCTCATTCACTTATCATAAGCTTGGGGATTGCATGCTCTATTTCATCCACAGGTGCTACTGACTGCTTCTTGTTCCTTTGAATGTAGGATCTAGACATCGGAGGAGCAGCAAGGAGTCAAGAATCATCAACTCAAGTGGCGGCAATGTTTGGTCTGCCCACTTTACATGTGGGCATGCAGAAGAAGGAAGGGCATCCATGGATGTAACGAGAACACATACTTAAACACTCCTAGCCCTTGGAATGGGAGGATGCGCATTGTAACCGAGTTGTGAAACATATAAATAAAAAGGGTTGTCTTCTTTATTTGCATTTGTTTCATTTCGATTCGCTCATGCTTTCCCTCTTTTCAAGCACTTTCAATTCCTAGGATTTTGTGTCGAGTTTGGTTTGGTTTGCATCACATCTTCGCTTTCCTTTTTGCTTCTGTATCCTCATGCTTTCAGAAACAAAATGCATTGCAAAGAGTGTTGATATACATCGAGTATTCACATATAGGGTTAGAATGAGAGGTAATATAGGTTTTAGAGCTTTTAAAGCCTTAAAATTAATGTAAATCTCATAAGATAAATGTCACAAGATCAAATATTTGATAACCATAATATAATAAGATTAATATAATAATGTAACAGAATGAGCCAATTAATATGTAAATCAACGCTTATAATTTGGTTTTTGAAAACTTTAGTCTTCAATCAAGGTCTTCAACTTCATGTGATCCTTGGACCTATGCTTCCTTCATTCTCTTTTTGCCTTATTTTAAATTTTCCAATCTTCTTCTTCTCCTTGCTTGACCTTGTCTTTGGATTCAAGTTTCCTATTATCATTGATATGATTCCTTCTCTTTCTCTTTCTTCTTTTTTTTTTTTTTTGCAATTATATTTGTGATATATCTGATAATATGCCCTCTAAGAATTTATTTAGTAAACCATCACAATAATATAACTTTAATTTCAATGATTCCTCTTTGAAACTAACATATGGATCATTTCTTTCAATGTTTATCTCCTCTTAGAAAATATTAAAACTAATTAATGAAATATACACCATTAAACACTCTTATGAAAATAGTATAATGGTGCTTTGAGAATCCCACGATGTTCTGAAAAGGTTTCCATGGAGATAGTTTATAAATATTGAAAAAAATCCTTCTTTTGACTCTTTGAGAAACAAAGATAATTTTTCTTTTAAAATGTTATATATTTGTTTCTCTCCATAAAAATATTTTAGTAAATTTTGAGAATAATACTTAAGTACGTGTAACATTTCTTCACTATCCTTATTAAATATATTCTTAATAATCTATTTGATGATATGCAAAAGGAAGTCAAGAATATATTTCCTTTGATGTAGACTACCTTGTGTTCTATATTTAAAAAAAAAATAAAGTAGAATTCCTCATATCTCCCTAAATTTTAGAAAATAGAAAATATGAACTTTGCATTAGTAACTTCCAAATTTTGAGATTCAATACCTTTTGACTCCCAACTTATTTAATTTGAAAAATTTCAATAGTCAAATTATTTTAAAAAATTAATTAAAGAAAATAACTCCAAATTTAATAATTATATAATCCTCTACACTAAATAATAAAAAAAATAATCCTTCTAATAAACTATTTATCACTCCACAACTTAATTAAATATAGATTTTTAAATTTATAACTTTCATATATTAAAAATATATACCTCCACATTAAACTTAATAGTTACTATTTATCACTTCATAAGCTAAGCAAAGTATTTTATCTAAAAAACATAATTAAATATCTAACCTTATCTCGTATTAACAAATAATAAAAAATATCAAAATTTTAAATTATGTTTCAACCATATCTCTTGTAAATAATCAATATTTTAAAATCTAAATGTATTTACATTGCTCTTTCTTCCAACTTTGTAGAAACCGATTGTTCTTCCTTATACCTTGATTCCTCGAGTGTGTAGATAGGTTTGATTTATACTCTTGAATGTAACACTCCTAGTGAAAATTATAAAATAGAGTAGGCCAAATGTTTGTTCTTCCAACACCCATTTTCAAAGCTTTTGATGATTTTGATCCAAGCAAAATGAGAATTGAGTATTTCAATATTCATTAATATTCCTTTCTAAGTGGATAACCAAATACATATTTACCATGCTATAACGTATGTCCTTGGTAATACAAAGGATATTTGAACCAAATGATTTTGGTACTATGCACTTGAGTTTTCCTTTCTTTGGTTGTGTCTTTTCAAATTTACCAAGACTATAGCTTTCTATGGTTATATCGCAACAGTACTATGGTAATATATTTAAAATAAATATATTTGGATGGCAATAAAAAGGGAGGTAGAGGTGAGCAAACATGTGGTGATCGAGTCATTAGCGAGTAGGAAGCAGAAGTACAGGAGTAAAAGCAAACATTCAGGGGATGATGTATCGACAAATGGGAAGCAGAGAGGCAGGAACAAAATATTTGGGACGAGCTTGTGATTATGAGATGAATATAATCCCCAACAGGTAGAGAATGAACCACCAAATGAAATAAATCCTGGTGCAAGAGGAGATGGGAAAGGAGGGCATAGAGGCAAAGACCCTTCATATAAAAATAAAATAGATAGCAAGAAAACCAACCCATCTTCCTTCGCAAAGTGCTTCAAGGAAAAACTAAACCTAGGTCCATGACAATAAATGCCTTCATAACCCAAGGTTGTAATGTCCTCTTACTAGAGCCAGTTACGATAGAATACATTAATCGAGACACATTTTACCTGGTAGGGAAATTTTTTGGAGGGATACCAGACATGGACTCACTTTGATGTTGGGTAGAGATCAAGTGGAAAACCAAAGGGTGCCTAGAGCTATCAACCATGTCCAGAGGGTTCTTCACGGTCCAACTCAATACACAGAAAGATGCTGACTGTATTTTATTAGGAGACCCTTGGTTTTTTAGGAAGAGAAGTCTCTTCCTATGTAAGTAGGGAGAAGACTTCGATCCAAATTCGTAGAGTATAAATTATGCTCCCATTTGGATACAGCTCCCGAACTTGCCACCACACTTCTTCTATGAAGATGTGCTCTAAGTGACAGCTCAAGAAATAGAGAAATTAGTAGCCATTGTTCTAGCGACCCACACACAAACTCACCTGATGCAAGGATGCATATACGTCAATGTTAACTTGGAAACACAACTCCTTAACTAGGTTAATCTAATTTATAAAATCTACAGGTGAAGCTAGCCGTTGGAGTATGAAAAAAACCCACTTTCTTGCTCTGAATACAAATTGTAAGGGCATATTTCATCCCAATGCCTGAACCACAAAAACATACAGATAGATTCACAGACTATGGCCCACCTAGTTTAGGGGGAAAATCAAAATACGAAGGTTGGAATGAGATAGAACCAGAACCATCAAGGGAAGCAACATGATTTACTCCCTTCGAACAGTGACAAGCAAAAGGTAAGTAATTTGTTCACCATCCCCAACAAATTTTATTTACTTAGTAATTCTGGTCGTAATGCCAATTTGAGGAAATTCCCTATGAAGAAACCCTTGATCCAAATCCCATCGTTCAATAAGATACTTTTAATGCCATCCCTCAAAAAACCCCCCTCCCATCCCCACCACGATTCCCTTCCCACACTCTTGACAATGGTCATGATTTCCTGAATCCCAACAAGAATGGGATGCCTCAGTTTCATCTGAGTATGATTTGCTAGTAATAAAAATTTGTTGTTTTCATCATGTATTGCCACATCTCTATGTATAGGTCCCTCATGCATGCATTGACTGGTGTGGCCCAACCAATAGCCCCACCACTTATTACCTGCGAATTCAAATAATAGAGGTTAGAACACCTCATGAAGATGATAATCAATTTAAACAAAGTTTATTTCATTTTTATTTATTTATTTTAGTACTATTATCATTTTGTTTTATAGTAAAACAAAATGATCGTTCGTTTGATTATTATTTTATTTTAATATTATTCTTTGTTATATATATATTTTTCTTTTGTTTTTATTATATATATATATATATTTATTTATTTATTTTAATATTCTCTTTTTTTTTTATTGAAAGGATTTTAAATATTTTAATTAATTCAATTTCCAAATATTACAATGAATTAAAACATTATGAATCAAAAGCATGTAATACAAGAAAATAAAAATATATGGAACCAACAAATGATTTGACTAACCTTGGACCGTTCAATAAAAGACATTCAAGAGAATAAATCTAGAGAAATTAATGCTCAAGAAAGATCAAATACCCAAGGATATTATCACTCCAAAAAACCCCAGGGATACCAAGACAACTTTTAAAAGGTGGGTCACCAATTTTTGGGGTTAGTTGTGCGACAGTCACAATAATTCCTATCAAGCATTTTTCTTCTTGATTATTATACAACCAACTATTGATATTCAAAAAAATTCTTGTTGTATTTCAATTTTATTTTTTCCTAGTTTGTATTTAATTGATTTCTTTAAAGTTACTAACCACTAAGTTGAGAGGACAATGGTGTGGTAAAATATAATGGAAAATTCTAGTTTCTTTATCAAAATAATTCTTGAAGGGATTAAATTTGATATAGGAAAATGAAAGGATGAGAGGAGATGACATTGAGATCCATGTCGTAAATTAAAATAGCTCTCTTGTATTGGAATATGTGACAAATACTAAGGCTATTGTTCATAATCATTCCATAGTAATCAATGAATGGTAATTGGTTCATCTTCAAATTTTGAGTCATAAAATTTATTAAACAAAATATACTCATCCTCAAAGATAATTCTTTTTGATGGATCTAATTCATTTACATGATCCTTTACAACTATTGTATCCATGTCGAAATATTCTCTTTATTTTCCTCATATAATTTAGAAAACCATAAGTTACCAAAAAAGTCGATTGAAGGTTTTGTAGGAGGATATAAGGAAATTTTATTTCAATCAATTACATTATAAATGGTGATATCTTCTAACCTATAATCAATAAAAGTGGTTGTTAAAGTAAGCCAATATATTTCTAGAATTATTGGGTAACAATTTATAATAGTTTAGGATTGTAATACAAGAAAATTAACTGGATATACCCATGATGAAACTATTATAGAAACATTTTATATTATTCCATCTAGTTTAGTGGTTGATCTATCAGTCAATTCTAATATTGTAGATTTAGGATTTAATTTTTTTAATTGTAGCTTTTCCATTGTATCCTTCATCATAACATAAATAGCTACTCCTAGATCAATTAAAACATTCAGTAACTAAAGTGTTTCTATTGTTACTATGAATATTGGGCTTCTTGCATCTCTATACTTTGGTGGAATAAGTTTTCTTTCAAGGACGTCCGCTAATTTTCCATATAATGTATGGTTTTGGGATATGTTTTTTTCTTCCTTGTTTCTTGATATATATTTATTGAATAGTCTTGTTAATCATAGGTTCACCTTTAATATCTTATAGTAAGGTATAGTAAATTATAAATATTTTAACTCCTTTATGAAGTCAAATTTTAAAGAAGTCATTTTTGTTATTTTGAATCATTCAAGATATGTTACTTTATCCAGTAAATAGGGAGAGTCATTTTTATGAGAATTGTCATTTTTTATTTTTGTTGTTTAGGTGTAGTTTGTTATTCTTATTTATTCTCACCAAATTCCATTTATACAATGATAGGTAGGGTAGGTTTATGAAGTATTTTTCCTAAATGTAATTAAATGTTATCATGATTAATGACATTTAGTATGCTTGTATATTTCGATTCGACCATTTAGATAAGGGATACTTGTATAGTATTATTGGATTTGACCATAGGTGGAGCTAAAAGTGGAGGTTGTTTCAGTTGTTGTTGTTATCATCCTCGAGGGAAATTATAGATAGGCCCAGGTAACAACCCTTGTTGTTGGTTTTGATACCAATATTACCCCTAGTATGGTTGGTATGGTTGTACCCATTGGTTACATTATATTTATGGAGGTAACCATGCTAGATTTTGTTGATTCTAGTGTTGATTTGTCCATCTAGGTTGAGACCATTCTTAGGATGATGCTCATGGTGATAGACTCTAAGGTTATTGAGATGGTTCTAAAGTGGACCAAGGATTATTTCACTAATTCATAGGAATTCAAGAAGTATTTTGGTATGGATATTGAGAAAAATTACCCCCTTATCTCTATCCTACAAATTTAAGTTCTTCTATAGGTTGATATTTATGTTTCATTTTTAATCTAGGTAATTAAAGCCATTGGTCCATAGGGTGTCCCTTTTCACAAGTACTACATATAGTAGATATTGAAGTATTTTTTGAAGGACATTCATGAAGAGCATGCTTCTTTCTAAATATTGAAAAATAGATGGCTAAAGATTCAATAGACCCGTTCTTTATATTAATTTCATCTAATGTTATATTAAGATGCACTAAAATATCAATTTTTAAAATTTTGAACTCTCTCATTAATTCTTTTAGGTCACTTCCATTGTTATCGATTTTATGTCTTCTTTGTCTTGTATAGGATTAAGTCTTACAAATTTCAATAATTTATTGAAATATCAAGCTTATTTACATCCCCTTTTTTATAAGATTCAATACTTCTCTTGTTTTTCCCTACACTTCTCTCAAGAACATGGTTTTACTTAGTTTTGGTTCTACACCTCTACATGTCTTATGAATGAACAAAAATCTATCCAAATAATCTTCTAAAGTTTCATAATCTTCCTATTTCATCCTAAATAATTCATCCTTCTAATTCTTTACTCTATAATATTTTGAATATTTTTCCAAGAATACTCTTTCCATTATATCCCACACTCAAATTGAATTAGGTGCTAAAATCACAAACAATCACAATGTAGAGTCTTTTAGAGTGGAATAAAATAGTTTAAATTTTTTTATTATTGTTTGTATAATCATAAGTTTGACATACAACTTTAAACTCAAATAATAATTGATTAGGATATTCAGACAAAACTCCCCTAAATGTTGATAATATAAAAGGTTAAATAACTTTCAAGCAATAGTTTTGATTAGGATTTAATTGAATGGGACATTAGAAAGTTTTGGTAGAGTTGCTAGTTTCACCATAATGAAGGATATTACTAGCTCTTTTTGTATTATCACATATTTTTTCCATTTTATGTTCTCAAGAGTAAGTATAAATTATTTTGAATTATCCTAATGGTATATATTTGTTAGGGGTAGGTGGTGTTTAACTACTATTTTTTTCTCCTTGTACTTATCTCTCAAGAATCCTACACTTTATGAAGTTGATAATTGTTATTCTTCTAAAATTCTAATGTAATTGGGAATCACTACTACATGCAACTTAGGAGTGGATATAGATTTAACCTATCATCATGGATCCATTATTTTCCTCATATCCAAGATCATTTGAATATTGACTTAGTAGGTTTTTCACTCTTTTGAAAGGTTTGTCGCAAACTTTTTAGAAATATGTTACAAATTTATTTGGTTAAGTTGTTCTTTCTGGTTTTTCATTATTTATTGGTTAACTTAATAATATAAGTACATTTTTTTTATTGATAGAAAGGGTTTTGAAATGGTCCTTGAACCTTGTACAAGCAAGACTGAAAGAAAAACTAGGACAAAAAGGAAACCTCCCCTAAAATAGTAGATCAACCGGAGTTAAACTGGAACAAAAAACCACCAACGGACATAAAGAGATGCCAAGAAGATAACCAAATAGATGAAAAAAGGACCAGATAAACCCAACCAGAGCAAAGGGAAAAATAGGAGTGACCGACCATCTCACTACGGTATGGACTCACCATCGTTGGTCTTCTCAATGGGGAGGATGACCTAAAAGGTCTCAGACTTGCTAGCCATAATAGCCTTTGAAATATTGATTGCATGATCAAGGCTAGTAAGAGCCTTGGATTGGGACTAGTAAATGTTTTCTAGCATCTCCGATAGAATCTTAGATGGGTTAGGTTTGGAGGTGGCCATCACTCTCACATCCGCTAAGGATTGATCCAAGATAGGAATGGTGCTCTCAAAAGTGAGCTGCTCAATGCTCTTACGTTTCCCACCAGAGTTCCTCTTGCTTCTATGGTTGTTGGAGTTGTAGCTTTGCATTACCACATCAACCTCGGTAAGCTCCTCGTCAGTGCTCATAAAAGGATTCAACTCCACTTTGGTGATGATTTTTTGCAACATGTGGTCGTAAATGACCAGGAAAAATCCTTGATTTAATCTACAAATCCTCCATTTTTGGTAGTTCTCAATGGAGACCTCTATGGATCATCTTAGATACTCAGTAACATTGACCTCTTTAACATCCTAGAGCATGTTGAGAAAGGCAAGGTGGAAACTTCTCATCGGTTTGTCCACCTTGTCTATCGTAATGTACTGCATGATAAGGATCAAAGCCCTGCACTAGGGATCAGGAAGATTTTCACGGATGATACCTTTATCACCTATCACTAGTTTCTTCCCTATGTTCACAAAATGTTTCAGCTCCTCTTGAATGGAATGGTTGTCTCTATGGAGCTTGAAGGCCTCTTTGGGTAACTCAGTAAATTCTACTAACAGCTCAGTAGAAAAAATGAATTTCATTTCCCTAACTAGGACATACCCATTGACCCAAGTATTGACAAAGTCTTTGGTGATCACCTCATTGTGCCCTCTAAATTTCTCAAGGAAGGGAATGAAGCCATGATTAAGGAAGAGTTTTTGGATGTCGTCCTCCGAGATGAGAGTGTCAAATTCAATGATGGATTTAATGCAGGCAAAGGGGGTCTCACTAGACACAACTTCGAAAAGAGAAAATATGAGGTGACTAACAAAAAAGAGATGATTAAAATTAAAGAGTGAATTAGGGTAATCACATGGGTGACTAAACCATAATTGGTTCCAATGCTTTCTCGGGAGAAAACCAAGGTGGACTTTGGTGATGAAAATGAGTTGGATGGGGACTTGGAGGTGGGAGTGGTGTGTGAGCATCATATTATAAGTTTTTAAATGTGTGTGAGCATCATATTATACACATGTTACCCATCTAGTTTGATTTAGGCTATATCGTTGGACCTTTAAACCTAAGTCTTGATTAATAGGTAAAATAAAGTTATTAATTAATACTATGTTAATTCAAAATTGCATGATCAATGTAACTTAAAAAAATATTTTTTGGGTATGGGGAGGAAAATTATATGGAATAGAGTATGAAAAATAGTTATATAGAGAGTATATGCAATAAGTAATTAATATAAACAATAAATATAAAGGTATGTACATATAATGAGATTATATTAGGATACAAATAGCTTAAATATCACACCAATACTATGGTAATATATCACACCAATAATATGGTAATATATTTAAAATGAAGAAATATTTAGAAATAAAATGCATTGCAAAGAGTGTTGCTATACATCGCGGATTCATATATAGGGTTAGAATGAGAGGTAATATTGGTTTCAGATCTTTTAAAGCCTTAATATTAATGTAAATCTCACAATATAAATATCACAAGATCAAATATTTGATAGCCATAATATAATAAAATTAATATAATAATGTAACATAATGAGCCAATTAATATGTAAATCAAGGCTAATAATATGTCAAATAACATTCACTAATAAGAAAAAATATGAATGTATAAATAGTTTAAATCATACATATAAAATCATGTAGAAAGACTTAAATATTAATTTCTCAAATGTATGCAATCTTTATTACTCCTCTTTCTCTTACAAATGTATCATGAAAATCATACAATGATAAAGCTCTCAATACTGAATATGTAGACAATGTAGGTGATGTAGGCTATGTAGATGGTGATCTTGGTGGTATCCTCTATGGATTAATATATAGCCATTGTAAGATGATTCTTTGGTTACTTTACCATTCATTTTACTTATGGTAAATCTCATGACACTTGGCTTATCTACTTGATACTTACACACACATGCATTTATCTTGTATGTACACTTGGACATGACTCTTCACATAATAATTCCTAATCTAAGAATACTTTTGCACACTTACTTATCAGACACTTGTATATATTTACACACTTAAAACTTGCATGCTCATTTAGATGATACTTGTGCATTTCCTTCATATTATTACATTACATAAAATATTTGTTCACACTCTAATATACAATACAACCCTAGTCTAATATTTATAAGGATGTACATTAACATGTACCAAAAAATATAATATTCTATAACACCCCCTGTATTCCATTATTTGGTTTTTAAAAACTTTAGTCTTCAATCAAGGTATTCAACTTCATGTGATCCTTGGACCTATGCTTCCTTCATTCTCTTTTTACCTTATTTTAGATTTTCCAATCTTCTTCTTCTCCTTGCTTGACCTTGTCTTTGGATTCAAGTTTCCTATTATCATTTATATGATTCCTTCTCTTTCTCTTTCTTTTTTTTTGCAATTATATTTGTGATATATCTAATAATATGCCTTCTAAGCATTGATTTAGTAAATAATCACAATAATATAACTTTAATTTCAATGATTCCTCTTTGAAACTAACATATGTATCATTTCTTTCAATGTTTATATTCTCTTAGAAAATATTAAAACTAATTAACGAAATATACACCATTAAACACTCTTTTTAAAAGAGTATAATGGTGCTTTGAGAATCCCACCATGTTTTGAAAAGGTTTCCATGGAGATAGTTTATAAATATTGAAAAAAATCCTTCTTTTGACTCTTTGAGAAATAAAGATAATTTTTCTTTTAAATTGTTATATATTTTTTTCTCTCCATAAAAATCATTTAGTAAATTTTGAGAATAATACTCAAGTACGTGTAACATTTCTTCACTATACTTATTAAATATATTCTTAACAATCTATTTGATGATATGCAAAAAGAAGTCAAGAATATATTTCCTTTGATGTAGAATACCTTGTGTTCTATATTTAAAAAAAAAAATAAAGTAGAATTCCTCATATCTCCCTAAAGTTTAGAAACTAGAAAATATGAATTTTGCATTAGTAACTTCCAAATTTTTAGATTCAATACCTTTTGACTCCCAACTTATTTAATTTGAAAAAGTTCTATAGTCAAATTATTTCAAAAAATTAAATAAAGTAAATAAATCCAAATTTAATAATTATATAATCCTCTCCACTAAATAATAAAAAAAATAATCCTTCTAATAAACTACTTATCAGTCCAAAACTTAATTAAATATAGATTTTTAAATTTATAACTTTCATATATTAAAAATATATACCTCCACATTAAACTTAATAGTTACTATTTATCACTTCATAAGCTAAGCAAAGTATTTTATCTAAAAATCTTAATTAAATATCTAACCCTATCTTGTATTAACAAATAATAAAAAATATCAAAGTTTTAAATTATTTTTCAACCATATCTCTCGTAAATAATCAATATTTGAAACTCTAAATATTTTTACATTGCTCTTTCTTCCAACTCTACAGAAACCGATTGTTCTTCCTTATACCTTGATTCCTCGAGTGTGTAGATAGGCTTGATTTATACTCTTGAATGTAACACTCCTAGTGAAAATTATAAAATTTAGTAAGCCAAATTTTTGTTCTTCCAACACCCATTTTCAAATATTTTGATGATTTTGATCCAAGCAAAACGATAATTAACTATTTTATTATTCATTAATATTCCTTTCTAAGTGGATTACCAAATACATTTTTACCATGCTATAACGTATGTCTTTTCTAATACAAAGGATGTTTGAACAAAATGATTTTGGTACTATGCACTTGAGTTTTCCTTTCCATGGTTTTGTCTTTTCAAATTTACCAAGACTATAGCTTTCGATGGTTATATCGCACCAGTACTATGGTAACATATTTAAAATGAAAATATTTGTATGGTAAGAAAAAGGGAGGTAGATGTGAGCAAGCATGTGGTCATCGAGTCATTGGTGAGTGGGAAGCAGAGGTACATGAGTAAAATTAAACATTCAGGGGATTATGTATCGATGAATGGGAAGCAAAGAGGTAGGAACAAAATATTTTGGACCAGCTTGCAATCGTGAGATGAATCCAATCCCCAATAGGTAGAGGATGAACCACCAAATGAAAAAAATCCTGGTGTAGGAGGATATGGGAAAGGAGGGCATAGAGACAAAGACCCTTCAGATAAAAATGAAATAGATAGCAATAAGACCAACCCATATTCCTTCGCAAAGTGCTTCAAGTAAAAACTAAACCTAGGTCCTTGACAATAAATGCCTTCATAACCCAAGGTTGTAATGTGCTCTTACTAGAGCCAATTATGATAGAATACGTTAATCGAGACTCATTTTCCCTAGTAGGGAGATTTTTTGGAGGGATACCAAACATGGAATCACTTCAATGTTGGGTAGAGATCAAGTGGAAAACCAGAGGGTGCCTAGAGCTTTCAGCCATGTCCAGAAGGTTCTTCACGGTCCAACTCAATACATAGAAATATGCTGACCATATTTTATCAAGAGACCCTTGGTTTTGTGGGAGGAGAAGTCTCTTCCTCTGTAAGTAGGGAGAAGACTTCGATTCAAATTCATAGAGCATAAATTATACTCCCATTTGGATGTAGCTCCTAAACTTGCCACCACACTTCTTCAACAAAGGTGCACTCTAAGCGATAGCCCGACCAATAGAGAAATTAGTAGCCATTGATCTAGCGACCTGCACACAAACTCACCTGATGCAAGAATGCATATACGTAAATGTTAACTTGGAAACACAACTCCTTATCTAGGTTAATCTAATTTACAAATTCTACAGGCAAATCTAGTCGTTGGAGTATGAAAACAAACCTTCTTTCTGCTCTAAATACCAATTGTAAGGGCATCTTTCATCCCAATGCCTAAACCACAAAAACATGCAGATAGATTCACAGACTATGGCCCACCTAGTTTAGGGGGAAAATCAAAAGACAAAGGCTAGAATGCGATAGAACCAAAAACATAAAGGGAAGCAAAATGCTTTAACCCCTTTGAATAGTGAGAAGCAAAAGGTAAGTAATTTGTTCACCATCTCCAACAAATTTGATTTACTTAGTAATTTTGGTCGTAATGCCAATTTGAGGAAATTCCCTATGAATAAACCCTTGATCCAAATCTCATCATTCAATAGGATACTTTTAATGCCATCCCTCAAAAAAACCCCTCTCATCCCCACCATGATTTCCTTCCCACACTCTTGACAATGGTCATGATTTCCTAAATCCCAACAAGAATGGGATGCCTCGATTTCATCTGAGTATGATCTACTAGTAATACAACTTTGTTGTTGGCGTCATGTATTGCCACATCTCTATGTATGGGTCCCTCATGCATGCATTGACTGGTACGGCCCAACCAATAGCCCCACCACTTATTATCTGCGAATTCAAAGAATAGAGGTTAGAACACCTCATGAAGATGATAATCAATTTAAACAATGTTTATTTCATTTTTATTTATTTATTTTGTTACTATTATCATTTTGTTTTATAGTAAAACAAAATGATCATTCGTTTGATTATTATTTTATTTTAATATTATTTTTTGTTATATATATATTTTTCTTTTATTTTTATTATATATATATATATATATATATATATTTATTTATTTATTTTAATATTCTCTTTTTTTTTTATTTAAAGGATTCAAAATATTTTAATTAATTCAATTTCCAAATATTACAATGAATCAAAAGCATGTAATACAAGCAAATAAAAATATATGGAACCAACAAAATATTTGGCTAACCTTGGACCATTCAGTAAAAGACATTCAAGAGAAGAAATCTAGCGAAATTAATGCTCAAGAAAGATCAAATACCCAAGGAAATTATCATTCCAAAAAACCCCAGGGATACCAAAACAACTTTTAAAATGTCGGTCACCAAGTTTTGGGGTTAGTTGTGCAACAGTCACAATAATTCCTATCAAGCATTTTTCTTCTTGATTATTATACAACCAACTATTGATATTCAAAAAATTTCTTGTTGTATTTCAATTTATTTTTTCCTAGGTTGTATTTAATTTATTTATTTAAAGTTACTAACCACTAAGTTGAGAGGACAATGGTGTGGTAAAATATAATGGAAAATTCTAGTTTCTTTATCAAAATAATTCTTGAAGGGATTAAATTTGATATAGGAAAATGAAAGGATGAGAGGATATGATATTGAGATCCATGTGGTAAATCTAAATAGCTCTCTTGTATTGGAATATGTGACAAATACTAAGGCTATTTTTCATCATCATTCCGTAGTAATCAATTAATGGTAATTGGTACATCTTCAACTTTTGAGTCATAAAATTTATTAAACAAAATAGACTCATCCTCAAAGATAATTATTTTTGACAGATCTAATTCATTTACATGATCCTTTACAACTATTGTATCCATGTCGAAATATTCTCTTTATTTTCATCATCTAATTTAGAAAACCATAAGTTACCAGAAAAGTTGATTGAAGTTTTGCAGGAGGATATAAGAAAAATTTCTTTCAATCAATTCCATTATCAATGGTGATATCTTCTAACCCATAATCAATAAAAGTGGTTGTTAAAGTAAGCCAATATCTTTCTAGAATTATTGGGTAACAATTTGTAATAGTTTAGGATTGTAATACGAGAAAATTAACTGGATATACCCATGATGAAACTATTATAGAAACATTTTATATTATTCCATCTAGTTTAGTGGTTGATCTATCAGTCAATTCTAATATTGTAGATTGACGATTTAAATTGTTTAAATATAGATTTTGTATTGTATCCCTCATCATAACATTAATAGCTACTCCTAGATCAATAAAAACATTAAGTAACTAAAGTGTTTCTTTTGTTACTATGAATATTGGTCTTCTTGCATCTCCATACTTTGGTGTAATAAGTTTTCTTGCAATGAGGTCCGCTAATTTTCTATATAATGTATGGTTTTGGGATATGTTTTTTTCTTCCTTGTTTCTTGATATACATTTATTGAATAGTCTTGTTAATCATAGGTTCACCTTTAATATATTATAGTAAAGGGATTGTAAATTATAAATATTTTAACTCCTTTATGAAGTCAAATTTTAAAGAAATCATTTTTGTTATTTTGAATCATTCAAGATATGGTACTTTATGCAGTAAATAGGGAGAGTCATTTTTATGAGAATTATCATTTTTTATTTTTGTTGTTTAGGTGTAGTTTGTTCTTCTTATTTATTCTCACCAAATTCCATTTATACAGTGATAGGTGGGGTAGGTTTATGAAGTATTTTTCCTAAATGTAATTAAATGTTATCATAGTTAATGACATTTAGTATGCTTGTATATTTTGATTTAACCATATAGACAAGGGATACTTGTATAGTATTATTGGAGTTGACCATAGGTGGAGCCAAAAGTGGAGGTTGTTTCAGTTGTTGTTGTTATCATCCTCGAGGGAAATTACGGATAGGCCCAGGTAACAACCCTTGTTGTTGGTTTTGATACCAATATCACCCCTGGTATGGTTGGTATGGTTGTACCCATTGGTTACGTTACAATTGTGGAGGTTACCATGGTAGATTTTGTTGATTCTAGTGTTGATTCGTCCATATATGTTGAGACCATTCTTAGGATGATGCTCATGGTGATATAATCTAAGGTTAATGAGGTGGTTCTAAAGTGGACCACTGATTATTTCCCTAATTCATAGGAATTCAATAAGTATTTTGGTATGGATATTGAAAAAAATTACCCCTTTGTCTCTATCCTACAAAGTGAAGTTCTTCTATAGGTTGATATTTATGTTTTATTTTTAATCTAGGTAATAAATTACATTGGTCCATAGCGTGCCCCTTTTCACAAGTACTACATATAGTAGATATTGAAGTATTTTTAGAAGGACATTCATGAAGAGCATGCTTCTTTCTAAATCTTGAAAAATAGATGGCTAAAGGTTCAATAGACTTGTTTCCTATATTAATTTCATCTAATTTTATATTAAGATGCACTAAAATATCAATTTTTAAATTTATGAACTCTCTCATTAATTCTTTTAGGTCACTTCCATTGTTATCGAGTTTATGTCTTCTTCATCTTGTATGGTATTAAGTCTTACAAATTTCAATAATTTATTGAAATATAAAGCTTATTTACATCCCCTTTTTGATAAGATTCAATACTTCTCTTGTTTTTACCTACACTCCTCTCAAGAACATGGTTTTACTTACTTTTGGTTCTATACCTCTACATCTCTTATGAACGAATAAAAATCTATCCAAATAATCTTCTAAAGTTTCATCTTCTTCCTATTTCATCCTAAACAATTCATCATAACATTAATAGCTACTCCTAGATGAATAAAAACATTAATAGCTACTCCATACTTTGGTGTAATAAGTTTTCTTGCAATGAGGTCCGCTAATTTTCCATATAATGTATGGTTTTGGGATATGTTTTTTTCTTCCTTGTTTCTTGATATACATTTATTGAATAGTCTTGTTAATCATAGGTTCACCTTTAATATATTATAGTAAAGGGATTTTAAATTATAAATATTTTAACTCCTTTATGAAGTCAAATTTTAAAGAAGTCATTTTTGTTATTTTGAATCATTCAATATATGGTACTTTATGCAGTAAATAGGGAGAGTCATTTTTATGAGAATTGTCATTTTTTATTTTTGTTGTTTAGGTGTAGTTTGTTCTTCTTATTTATTCTCACCAAATTCCATTTATACAGTGATAGGTGGGGTAGGTTTATGAAGTATTTTTCCTAAATGTAATTAAATGTTATCATAGTTAATGACATTTAGTATGCTTGTATATTTTGATTTAACCATATAGACAAGGTATACTTGTATAGTATTATTGGAGTTGACCATAGGTGGAGCCAAAAGTGGAGGTGGTTTCAGTTGTTGTTGTTATCATCCTCGAGGGAAATTACGGATAGGCCCAGGTAACAACCCTTGTTGTTGGTTTTCATACCAATATTACCTCTGTTATGGTTGGTATGGTTGTACCCATTGGTTACGTTACAGTTGTGGAGGTTACCATGGTAGATTTTTTTGATTCTAGTGTTGATTCGTCCATATAGGTTGAGAATATTCTTAGGATAATGCTCATGGTGATATAATCTAAGGTTATTGAGCTGGTTCTAAAGTGGACCACTGATTATTTCCCAAATTCATAGGAATTCAATAAGTATTTTGGTATGGATATTGAAAACAATTACCCCTTTGTCTCTATCCTACAAAGTGAAGTTCTTCTATAGGTTGATATTTATGTTTTATTTTTAATCTAGGTAATAAATTACATTGGTCCATAGCGTGCCCCTTTTCACAAGTACTACATATAGTAGATATTGAAGTATTTTTAGAAGGACATTCATGAAGAGCATGCTTCTTTCTAAATCTTGAAAAATAGATGGCTAAAGGTTCAATAGACTTGTTTCCTATATTAATTTCATCTAATTTTATATTAAGATGCACTAAAATATCAATTTTTAAATTTATGAACTCTCTCATTAATTCTTTTAGGTCACTTCCATTGTTATTGAGTTTATGTCTTCTTCATCTTGTATGGGATTAAGTCTTACAAATTTCAATAATTTATTGAAATATAAAGCTTATTTACATCCCCTTTTTGATAAGATTCAATACTTCTCTTGTTTTTACCTACACTCCTCTCAAGAACATGGTTTTACTTACTTTTGATTCTATACCTCTACATCTCTTATGAACGAATAAAAATCTATCCAAATAATCTTCTAAAGTTTCATCTTCTTCCTATTTCATCCTAAACAATTCATCATAACATTAATAGCTACTCCTAGATGAATAAAAACATTAATAGCTACTCCATACTTTGGTGTAATAAGTTTTCTTGCAATGAGGTCCGCTAATTTTCCATATAATGTATGGTTTTGGGATATGTTTTTTTCTTCCTTGTTTCTTGATATACATTTATTGAATAGTCTTGTTAATCATAGGTTCACCTTTAATATATTATAGTAAAGGGATTTTAAATTATAAATATTTTAACTCCTTTATGAAGTCAAATTTTAAAGAAGTCATTTTTGTTATTTTGAATCATTCAATATATGGTACTTTATGCAGTAAATAGGGAGAGTCATTTTTATGAGAATTGTCATTTTTTATTTTTGTTGTTTAGGTGTAGTTTGTTCTTCTTATTTATTCTCACCAAATTCCATTTATACAGTGATAGGTGGGGTAGGTTTATGAAGTATTTTTCCTAAATGTAATTAAATGTTATCATAGTTAATGACATTTAGTATGCTTGTATATTTTGATTTAACCATATAGACAAGGTATACTTGTATAGTATTATTGGAGTTGACCATAGGTGGAGCCAAAAGTGGAGGTTGTTTCAGTTGTTGTTGTTATCATCCTCGAGGGAAATTACGGATAGGCCCAGGTAACAACCCTTGTTGTTGGTTTTCATACCAATATTACCTCTGTTATGGTTGGTATGGTTGTACCCATTGGTTACGTTACAGTTGTGGAGGTTACCATGGTAGATTTTTTTGATTCTAGTGTTGATTTGTCCATATAGGTTGAGACTATTCTTAGGATGATGCTCATGGTGATATAATCTAAGGTTATTGAGGTGGTTGTAAAGTGGACCACTGATTATTTCCCTAATTCATAGGAATTCAATAAGTATTTTGGTATGGATATTGAAAACAATTACCCCCTTGTCTCTATCCTACAAAGTGAAGTTCTTCTATAGGTTGATATTTATGTTTTATTTTTAATCTAGGTAATAAATTACATTGGTCCATAGCGTGCCCCTTTTCACAAGTACTACATATAGTAGATATTGAAGTATTTTTAGAAGGACATTCATGAAGAGCATGCTTCTTTCTAAATATTGAAAAATAGATGGCTAAAGGTTCAATAGACCTGTTTCCTATATTAATTTCATCTAATGTTATATTAAGATGCACTAAAATATCAATTTTTAAATTTATGAACTCTCTCATTAATTATTTTAGGTCACTTCAATTGTTATCGAGTTTATGTCTTCTTCATCTTTTATGGGATTAAGTCTTACAAATTTCAATAATTTATTGAAATATCAAGCTTATTTACATCCCCTTTTTGATAATATTCAATACTTCTCTTGTTTTTACCTGCACTCCTCTCAAGAACATGGTTTTACTTACTTTTGGTTCTATACCTCTACATCTCTTATGAACGAACAAAAATCTATCCAAATAATCTTCTAAAGTTTCATCTTCTTCCTATTTCATCCTAAACAATTCATCATAACATTAATAGCTACTCCTAGATCAATAAAAACATTAAGAAACTAAAGTGTTTCTTTTGTTACTATGAATATTGGTCTTCTTGCATCTCCATACATTGGTGTAATAAGTTTTTTTGCAATGAGGTCCGCTAATTTTCTATATAATGTATGGTTTTGGGATATGTTTTTTTCTTCCTTGTTTCTTGATATACATTTATTGAATAGTCTTGTTAATCATAGGTTCACCTTTAATATATTATAGTAAAGGGATTGTAAATTATAAATATTTTAACTCCTTTATGAAGACAAATTTTAAAGAAGTCATTTTTGTTATTTTGAATCATTCAAGATATGGTACTTTATGCAGTAAATAGGGAGAGTCATTTGTATGAGAATTGTCATTTTTTATTTTTCTTGTTTAGGTGTAGTTTGTTCTTCTTATTTATTCTCACCAAATTCCATTTATACAATGATAGGTGGGGTAGGTTTATGAAGTATTTTTCCTAAATGTAATTAAATTTTATCATAGTTAATGACATTTAGTATGCCTGTATATTTTTATTTAACCATATAGACGAGGGATACTTGTATAGTATTATTGGAGTTGACCATAGGTAGAGCCAAAAGTGGAGATTTTTTCAGTTGTTGTTGTTATCATCCTTGAGGGAAATTACGGATAGGCCCAGGTAACAACCCTTGTTGTTGGTTTTCATACCAATATTACCTCTGTTATGGTTGGTATGGTTGTACCCATTGGTTGCATTACAGTTGTGGAGGTTACCATGGTAGATTTTGTTGATTCTAGTGTTGATTCGTCCATATAGGTTGAGACTATTCTTAGGATGATGCTCATGGTGATATAATCTAAGGTTATTGAGCTGGTTCTAAAGTGGACCACTGATTATTTCCCTAATTCATAGGAATTCAATAAGTATTTTGGTATGGATATTGAAAACAATTACCCCCTTGTCTCTATCCTACAAAGTGAAGTTCTTCTATAGGTTGATATTTATGTTTTATTTTTAATCTAGGTAATAAATTACATTGGTCCATAGCGTGCCCCTTTTCACAAGTACTACATATAGTAGATATTGAAGTATTTTTAGAAGGACATTCATGAAGAGCATGCTTCTTTCTAAATATTGAAAAATAGATGGCTAAAGGTTCAATAGACTTGTTTCCTATATTAATTTCATCTAATGTTATATTAAGATGCACTAAAATATCAATTTTTAAATTTATGAACTCTCTCATTAATTCTTTTAGGTCACTTCCATTGTTATCCAGTTTATGTCTTCTTCATCTTGTATGGGATTAAGTCTTACAAATTTCAATAATTTATTGAAATATCAAGCTTATTTACATCCCCTTTTTGATAAGATTCAATACTTCTCTTGTTTTTACCTACACTCCTCTCAAGAACATGGTTTTACTTACTTTTGGTTCTATACCTCTACATCTCTTATGAACGAATAAAAATCTATCCAAATAATCTTCTAAAGTTTCATCTTCTTCCTATTTCATCCTAAACAATTCATCATAACATTAATAGCTACTCCTAGATCAATAAAAACATTAATAAACTAAAGTGTTTCTTTTGTTACTATGAATATTGGTCTTCTTGCATCTCCATACTTTGGTGTAATAAGTTTTCTTGCAATGAGGTCCGCTAATTTTCCATATAATGTATGGTTTTGGGATATGTTTTTTTCTTCCTTGTTTCTTGATATACATTTATTGAATAGTCTTGTTAATCATAGGTTCACCTTTAATATATTATAGTAAAGGGATTGTAAATTATAAATATTTTAACTCCTTTATGAAGTCAAATTTTAAAGAAGTCATTTTTGTTATTTTGAATCATTCAAGATATGGTACTTTATGCAGTAAATAGGGAGAGTCATTCTTATGGGAATTGTCATTTTTTATTTTTGTTGTTTAGGTGTAGTTTGTTCTTATTTTTTCTCACCAAATTCCATTTATACAGTGATAGGTGGGGTAGGTTTATGAAGTATTTTTCCTAAATGTAATTAAATGTTATCATAGTTAATGACATTTAGTATGCTTGTATATTTTGATTTAACCATATAGACAAGGTATACTTGTATAGTATTATTGGAGTTGACCATAGGTGGAGCCAAAAGTGGAGGTTGTTTCAGTTGTTGTTGTTATCATCCTCGAGGGAAATTACGGATAGGCCCAGGTAACAACCCTTGTTGTTGGTTTTCATACCAATATTACCTCTGTTATGGTTGGTATGGTTGTACCCATTGGTTACGTTACAGTTGTGGAGGTTACCATGGTAGATTTTGTTGATTCTAGTGGTGATTCGTCCATATAGGTTGAGACTATTCTTAGTATGATGCTCATGGTGATATAATCTAAGGTTATTGAGGTGATTCTAAAGTGGACCACTGATTATTTCCCTAATTCATAGGAATTCAATAAGTATTTTGGTATGGATATTGAAAACAATTACCCCCTTGTCTCTATCCTACAAAGTGAAGTTCTTCTATAGGTTGATATTTATGTTTTATTTTTAATCTAGGTAATAAATTACATTGGTCCATAGCATGCCCCTTTTCACAAGTACTACATAGAGTAGATATTGAAGTATTTTTAGAAGGACATTCATGAAGAGCATGCTTCTTTATAAATCTTGAAAAATAGATGGCTAAAGGTTCAATAGACCTGTTTCCTATATTAATTTCATCTAATGTTATATTAAGATGCACTAAAATATCAATTTTTAAATTTATGAACTCTCTCATTAATTATTTTAGGTCACTTCCATTGTTATCGAGTTTATGTCTTCTTCATCTTGTATGGGATTAAGTCTTACAAATTTCAATAATTTATTGAAATATCAAGCTTATTTACATCCCATTTTTGATAATATTCAATACTTCTCTTGTTTTTACCTGCACTCCTCTCAAGAACATGGTTTTACTTACTTTTGGTTCTATACCTCTACATCTCTTATGAACGAACAAAAATCTATCCAAATAATCTTCTAAAGTTTCATCTTCTTCCTATTTCATCCTAAACAATTCATCATAACATTAATAGCTACTCCTAGATCAATAAAAACATTAAGAAACTAAAGTGTTTCTTTTGTTACTATGAATATTGGTCTTCTTGCATCTCCATACTTTGGTGTAATAAGTTTTCTTGCAATGAGGTCCGCTAATTTTCCATATAATGTATGGTTTTGGGATATGTTTTTTTCTTCCTTGTTTCTTGATATACATTTATTGAATAGTCTTGTTAATCATAGGTTCACCTTTAATATATTATAGTAAAGGGATTGTAAATTATAAATGTTTTAACTCCTTTATGAAGTCAAATTTTAAAGAAGTCATTTTTGTTATTTTGAATCATTCAAGATATGGTACTTTATGCAGTAAATAGGGAGAGTCATTTTTATGAGAATTGTCATTTTTTATTTTTGTTGTTTAGGTGTAGTTTGTTCTTCTTATTTATTCTCACCAAATTCCATTTATACAGTGATAGGTAGGGTAGGTTTATGAAGTATTTTTCCTAAATGTAATTAAATGTTATCATAGTTAATGACATTTAGTATGCTTGTATATTTTGATTTAACCATATAGACAAGGTATACTTGTATAGTATTATTGGAGTTGACCATAGGTGGAGCCAAAAGTGGAGGTTGTTTCAGTTGTTGTTGTTATCATCCTCGAGGGAAATTACGGATAGGCCCAGGTAACAACCCTTTTTGTTGGTTTTCATACCAATATTACATCTGTTATGGTTGGTATGGTTGTACCCATTGGTTACGTTACAGTTGTGGAGGTTACCATGGTAGATTTTTTTGATTCTAGTGTTGATTCGTCCATATAGGTTGAGACTATTCTTAGGATGATGCTCATGGTGATATAATCTAAGGTTATTGAGGTGGTTCTAAAGTGGACCACTGATTATTTCCTTAATTCATAGGAATTCAATAAGTATTTTGGTATGGATATTGAAAACTATTACCCCCTTGTCTCTATCCTACAAAGTGAAGTTCTTCTATAGGTTGATATTTATGTTTTATTTTTAATCTAGGTAATAAATAACATTGGTCCATAGCGTGCCCCTTTTCACAAGTACTACATATAGTAGATATTGAAGTATTTTTAGAAGGACATTCATGAAGAGCATGCTTCTTTCTAAATCTTGAAAAATAGATGGCTAAAGGTTCAATAGACCTGTTTCCTATATTAATTTCATCTAATGTTATATTAAGATGCACTAAAATATCAATTTTTAAATTTATGAACTCTCTCATTAATTATTTTAGGTCACTTCCATTGTTATCGAGTTTATGTCTTCTTCATCTTGTATGGGATTAAGTCTTACAAATTTCAATAATTTATTGAAATATCAAGCTTATTTACATCCCATTTTTGATAATATTCAATACTTCTCTTGTTTTTACCTGCACTCCTCTCAAGAACATGGTTTTACTTACTTTTGGTTCTATACCTCTACATCTCTTATGAACGAACAAAAATCTATCCAAATAATCTTCTAAAGTTTCATCTTCTTCCTATTTCATCCTAAACAATTCATCATAACATTAATAGCTACTCCTAGATCAATAAAAACATTAAGAAACTAAAGTGTTTCTTTTGTTACTATGAATATTGGTCTTCTTGCATCTCCATACTTTGGTGTAATAAGTTTTCTTGCAATGAGGTCCGCTAATTTTCCATATAATGTATGGTTTTGGGATATGTTTTTTTCTTCCTTGTTTCTTGATATACATTTATTGAATAGTCTTGTTAATCATAGGTTCACCTTTAATATATTATAGTAAAGGGATTGTAAATTATAAATGTTTTAACTCCTTTATGAAGTCAAATTTTAAAGAAGTCATTTTTGTTATTTTGAATCATTCAAGATATGGTACTTTATGCAGTAAATAGGGAGAGTCATTTTTATGAGAATTGTCATTTTTTATTTTTGTTGTTTAGGTGTAGTTTGTTCTTCTTATTTATTCTCACCAAATTCCATTTATACAGTGATAGGTAGGGTAGGTTTATGAAGTATTTTTCCTAAATGTAATTAAATGTTATCATAGTTAATGACATTTAGTATGCTTGTATATTTTGATTTAACCATATAGACAAGGTATACTTGTATAGTATTATTGGAGTTGACCATAGGTGGAGCCAAAAGTGGAGGTTGTTTCAGTTGTTGTTGTTATCATCCTCGAGGGAAATTACGGATAGGCCCAGGTAACAACCCTTTTTGTTGGTTTTCATACCAATATTACATCTGTTATGGTTGGTATGGTTGTACCCATTGGTTACGTTACAGTTGTGGAGGTTACCATGGTAGATTTTTTTGATTCTAGTGTTGATTCGTCCATATAGGTTGAGACTATTCTTAGGATGATGCTCATGGTGATATAATCTAAGGTTATTGAGGTGGTTCTAAAGTGGACCACTGATTATTTCCTTAATTCATAGGAATTCAATAAGTATTTTGGTATGGATATTGAAAACTATTACCCCCTTGTCTCTATCCTACAAAGTGAATTTCTTCTATAGGTTGATATTTATGTTTTATTTTTAATCTAGGTAATAAATAACATTGGTCCATAGCGTGCCCCTTTTCACAAGTACTACATATAGTAGATATTGAAGTATTTTTAGAAGGACATTCATGAAGAGCATGCTTCTTTCTAAATCTTGAAAAATAGATGGCTAAAGGTTCAATAGACCTGTTTCCTATATTAATTTCATCTAATGTTATATTAAGATGCACTAAAATATCAATTTTTAAATTTATGAACTCTCTCATTAATTATTTTAGGTCACTTCCATTGTTATCGAGTTTATGTCTTCTTCATCTTGTATGGGATTAAGTCTTACAAATTTCAATAATTTATTGAAATATCAAGCTTATTTACATCCCATTTTTGATAATATTCAATACTTCTCTTGTTTTTACCTGCACTCCTCTCAAGAACATGGTTTTACTTACTTTTGGTTCTATACCTCTACATCTCTTATGAACGAACAAAAATCTATCCAAATAATCTTCTAAATTTTCATCTTCTTCCTATTTCATCCTAAACAATTCATCATAACATTAATAGCTACTCCTAGATCAATAAAAACATTAAGAAACTAAAGTGTTTCTTTTGTTACTATGAATATTGGTCTTCTTGCATCTCCATACTTTGGTGTAATAAGTTTTCTTGCAATGAGATCCGCTAATTTTCCATATAATGTATGGTTTTGGGATATGTTTTTTTCTTCCTTATTTCTTGATATACATTTATTGAATAGTCTTGTTAATCATAGGTTCACATTTAATATATTATAGTAAAGGGATTGTAAATTATAAATATTTTAACTCCTTTATGAAGTCAAATTTTAAAGAAGTCATTTTTGTTATTTTGAATCATTCAAGATATGGTACTTTATGCAGTAAATAGGGAGAGTCATTTTTATGAGAATTGTCATTTTTTATTTTTGTTGTTTAGGTGTAGTTTGTTCTTCTTATTTATTCTCACCAAATTCCATTTATACAATGATAGGTGGGGTAGGTTTATGAAGTATTTTTCCTAAATGTAATTAAATGTTATCATAGTTAATGACATTTAGTATGCTTGTATATTTTTATTTAACCATATAGACGAGGGATACTTGTATAGTATTATTGGAGTTGACCATAGGTAGAGCCAAAAGTGGAGATTGTTTTAGTTGTTATTGTTATCATCCTCGAGGGAAATTACGGATAGGCCCAGGTAACAACCCTTGTTGTTGGTTTTCATACCAATATTACCTCTGTTATGGTTGGTATGGTTGTACCCATTGGTTACGTTACAGTTGTGGAGGTTACCATGGTAGATTTTGTTGATTCTAGTGTTTATTCGTCCATATAGGTTGAGACAATTCTTAGGATGATGCTCATGGAGATATAATCTAAGGTTATTGAGCTGGTTCTAAAGTGGACCACTGATTATTTCCCTAATTCATAGGAATTCAATAAGTATTTTGGTATGGATATTGAAAACAATTACCCCCTTGTCTCTATCCTACAAAGTGAAGTTCTTCTATAGGTTGATATTTATGTTTTATTTTTAATCTAGGTAATAAATTACATTGGTCCATAGCGTGCCCCTTTTCACAAGTACTACATATAGTAGATATTGAAGTATTTTTAGAAGGACATTCATGAAGAGCATGCTTCTTTCTAAATCTTGAAAAATAGATGGCTAAAGGTTCAATAGACTTGTTTCCTATATTAATTTCATCTAATGTTATATTAAGATGCACTAAAATATCAATTTTTAAATTTATGAACTCTCTCATTAATTCTTTTAGGTCACTTCCATTGTTATCGAGTTTATGTCTTCTTCATCTTGTATGGGATTAAGTCTTACAAATTTCAATAATTTATTGAAATATCAAGATTATTTACATCCCCTTTTTGATAAGATTCAATACTTCTCTTGTTTTTACCTACACTCCTCTCAACAACATGGTTTTACTTACTTTTGGTTCTATACCTCTACATCTCTTATGAACGAATAAAAATATATCCAAATAATCTTCTAAAGTTTCATCTTCTTTCGATTTCAACCTAAACAATTCATCATAGCATTAATAGCTACTCCTAGATCAATAAAAACATTAAGAAACTAAAGTGTTTCTTTTGTTACTATGAATATTGGTCTTCTTGCATCTCCATACTTTGGTGTAATAAGTTTTCTTGCAATGAGGTCCGCTAATTTTCCATATAATGTATGGTTTTGGGATATGTTTTTTTCTTCCTTGTTTCTTGATATACATTTATTGAATAGTCTTGTTAATCATAGGTTCACATTTAATATATTATAGTAAAGGGATTGTAAATTATAAATATTTTAACTCCTTTATGAAGTCAAATTTTAAAGAAGTCATTTTTGTTATTTTGAATCATTCAAGATATGGTACTTTATGCAGTAAATAGGGAGAGTCATTTTTATGAGAATTGTCATTTTTTATTTTTGTTGTTTAGGTGTAGTTTTTCTTCTTATTTATTCTCACCAAATTCCATTTATACAGTGATAGGTGGGGTAGGTTTATGAAGTATTTTTCCTAAATGTAATTAAATGTTATCATAGTTAATGACATTTAGTATGCTTGTATATTTTGATTTAACCATATAGACAAGGTATACTTGTATAGTATTATTGGAGTTGACCATAGGTGGAGCCAAAAGTGGAGGTTGTTTCAGTTGTTGTTGTTATCATCCTCGAGGTAAATTACGGATAGGCCTAGGTAACAACCCTTGTTGTTGGTTTTGATACCAATATTACCTCTGTTATGGTTGGTATGGTTGTACCCATTGGTTACGTTACAGTTGTGGAGGTTACCATGGTAGATTTTGTTGATTCTAGTGTTGATTCGTCCATATAGGTTGAGACTATTCTTAGGATGATGCTCATGGTTATATAATCTAAGTTTATTGAGGTGGTTCTAAAGTGGACCACTGATTATTTCTAATTCATAGGAATTCAATAAGTATTTTGGTATGGATATTGAAAACAATTACCCCCTTGTCTCTATCCTACAAAGTGAAGTTCTTCTATAGGTTGATATTTATGTTTTATTTTTAATCTAGGTAATAAATTACACTGGTCCATAGCGTGCCCCTTTTCACAAGTACTACATATAGTAGATATTGAAGTATTTTTAGAAGGACATTCATGAAGAGCATGCTTCTTTCTAAATCTTGAAAAATAGATGGCTAAAGGTTCAATAGACCTGTTTCCTATATTAATTTCATCTAATGTTATATTAAGATGCACTAAAATATCAATTTTTAAGTTTATGAACTCTCTCATTAATTATTTTAGGTCACTTCCATTGTTATCGAGTTTATGTCTTCTTCATCTTGTATGGGATTAAGTCTTACAAATTTCAATAATTTATTGAAATATCAAGCTTATTTACATCCCCTTTTTGATAATATTCAATACTTCTCTTGTTTTTACCTGCACTCCTCTCAAGAACATGGTTTTACTTACTTTTGGTTCTATACCTCTACATCTCTTATGAACGAACAAAAATCTATCCAAATAATATTCTAAAGTTTCATCTTCTTCCTATTTCATCCTAAACAATTCATCATAAAATTAATAGCTACTCCTAGATCAATAAAAACATTAAGAAACTAAAGTGTTTCTTTTGTTACTATGAATATTGGTCTTCTTGCATCTCCATACTTTGGTGTAATAAGTTTTCTTGCAATGAGGTCCGCTAATTTTCCATATAATGTATGGTTTTGGGATATGTTTTTTTCTTCCTTGTTTCTTTATATACATTTATTGAATAGTCTTGTTAATCATAGGTTCACCTTTAATATATTATAGTAAAGTGATTGTAAATTATAAATATTTTAACTCCTTTATGAAGTCAAATTTTAAAGAAGTCATTTTTTTTATTTTGAATCATTCAAGATATGGTACTTTATGCAGTAAATAGGGAGAGTCATTTTTATGAGAATTGTCCTTTTTTATTTTTGTTGTTTAGGTGTAGTTTGTTCTTCTTATTTATTCTCACCAAATTCCATTTATACAATGATAGGTGGGGTAGGTTTATGAAGTATTTTTCCTAAATTTAATTAAATGTTATCATAGTTAATGACATTTAGTATTCTTGTATATTTTGATTTAACCATATAGACGAGGGATACTTGTATAGTATTATTGGAGTTGACCATAGGTGAATCCAAAAGTGGAGGTTGTTTTAGTTGTTGTTGTTATCATCCTCGAGGGAAATTACGGATAGGCACCGGTAACAACCCTTGTTTTTGGTTTTGATACCAATATTACCCCTGGTATGGTTGGTATGGTTGTACCCATTGGTTACGTTACAGTTGTGGAGGTTACCATGGTATATTTTGTTGATTCTAGTGTTGATTCATCCATATAGGTTGAGACCATTCTTAGGATGATGCTCATGTTGATATAATCTAAGGTTATTGAGGTGGTTGTAAAGTGGACCACTGATTATTTCCCTAATTCATAGGAATTCAATAAGTATTTTGGTATGGATATTGAAAACAATTAACCCCTTGTCTCTATCCTACAAAGTGAAGTTCTTCTATAGGTTGATATTTATGTTTTATTTTTAATCTAGGTAATAAATTACATTGGTCCATAGCGTGCCCCTTTTCACAAGTACTACATATAGTAGATATTGAAGTATTTTTAGAAGGACATTCATGAAGAGAATGCTTCTTTCTAAATCTTGAAAAATAGATGGCTAAAGGTTCAATAGACCTGTTTCCTATATTAATTTCATCTAATGTTATATTAAGATGCACTAAAATATCAATTTTTAAATTTTTGAACTCTCTCATTAATTCTTTTAGGTCACTTCCATTGTTATCGAGTTTATGTCTTCTTCATCTTGTATGGGATTAAGTCTTACAAATTTCAATAATTTATTGAAATATCAAGCTTATTTACATCCCCTTTTTGATAAAATTCAATACTTCTCTTGTTTTTACCTACACTCCTCTCAAGAACATGGTTTTACTTAGTTTTGGTTCTATACCTCTACATATCTTATGAACAAACAAAAATCTATCCAAATAATCTTCTAAAGTTTCATCTTCTTCCTATTTCATCCTATACAATTCATCCTTCTAATTATTTACACTATAATATTTTGAATATTTTTCCAAGAATACTCTTTCCATTCTATCCCACACTCAAATTGAATTAGGTGCTAAACTCACAAACAATCACAATGTAGAGTCTTTTAGAGTGGAATAAAATAGTTTAAGTTTTTTTATTATTGTTTGTATAATCATAAGTTTGACATACAACTTTAAACTCAAATAATAATTGATTAGGATATTCAAATAAAACTCCCCTAAATGTTGATAATATAAAAGGTGAAATAACTTTCAAGCAATAGTTTTGATTAGGATTTAATTGAATGGGATATTAGAAAGTTTTGGTAGAGTTGCTAGTTTCACCATAATGAAGCATATTACTAGCTCTTTTTGTATTATGATATATTTTTTCCATTTTATGTTCTCAAGAGTGAGTATAAATTATTTTGAATTATCCTGATGGTATAGATTTTTTAGGGGTATGTGGTGTTTAACTACTAGTTTGTTCTCCTTGCACTTATCTCTCAAGAATCCTAAACTTTATGAAGTTGATAATTGTTATTCTTCTAAAATTCTAATGTAATTGGGAATCACTACTACATGCAAATTAGGAGTGGATATAGATTTAACCTATATTCATGGATTGTCTTCTTGCTATGGCTCCTAGGAATTTTTTTCTAATGAATATACCTATTTTAAAAAATTCCTATTCTAGTGGTCTAATGTCTTGAACGTAAGTCTAGACAATGAAACTTTATTGATGCAAAGTTGGTTTATTTCTTTTAATTTTGGGTAATACAAAATATTTTAGGAATATTAATCTACAAAAATTTACAAGAAAATAATTAACATTGAACAATTTATTTTTTCTCTAACAATACTGATTCATTCCTCGAGAATGTTACCAAAAAGTGATGAGTTTCATTAATTCTCTCACTTTAATACTTTTGTTATACTAGGATAACTTCCTAAGTTTTTATTCTATAGAGGTATTAGAATTGTGTCTTGGATATCAGAGTTTAAAATTAATCTATAAAAACTAATAAGCATAATGTCTTTGCAGTGTTCATGAATCAAACTATACTAAATTTCATACTTTGTTACTAAAAGCAAACATAGTTTTAACTATAATCTAAATATAGATAAAATCAAGTAGTTAAAGGTACCTAATTGAAAATAAATAAGGTAATTATAATTAAAATGAAATATACTTCATTATCAAAATAAAAAAAAAATTCAAAGCTAGAAGGAAACTAGATTTAATGGAAATTATACTATATAAATTAAATGGGAATAACAAGTTGAAATAAAACTATAATTAACAAAAATGTACTACTAAAACTCACTAAAAATTGCATACACTTATGGAAAATAAAATTAAATTACACTATTATGGAAATGGAAATTAACTAAGGTGAATTGAAAATGGAAGAAATATCATCAACTTTAACTATATTATTCCAAATATTGAAAAACATGTCAAAAATCAAATTGATCATAAAAAACTACAATTATACTAATGGTCCTTCCACTATTCCAAAGAGTGGGATATTGCTCCAAGGTTTGGTGGGAGGAAGATGATTTCAGTGGAGAACTAGTCTAAGAAGGTCAAAGTCTCATAGAATAATTTAAAATTTAGACAACATACCAAAAGTCAAATTACTGCATATTTTATTCAAACTTCTTCACTTCATTCATTACCAACTATTACCTTTGTCCAATAGGTATACTATTGTTTATAGTTTAATTCCTAACTGTTCAACCTATAAAAAGGGTTTATTTTAGGTAGTGATCTATCCCCTAATTGAATACATAAGCCTCCATGTTAAATCTAACCAATTAGATTATAATAGCAGCTTGACTTTGATAAGTACTCCCTATTTTTATATTTCCATTAGCTATTGACTAGCTTGAAATAAATAAAATGTAATCTAAAATATATAGCATACTCATCTAGCATGGATCTATGTGCATCAAAGTTTTTTTTATCATGCAATACATCACATTTCATGTGGAATAACAACAATAACTCTAGAATAAGTGGTAAGTGGTAATTCAATACATTGTATCTCATATGGAATAACAACACAAATTCACATGTATACTTATTGGTTAGCATTAATTTTTATCATGTTACTCATATTATTGGATAAGTTATTCTAGGGCAATTTAACCACTTAATTTATCTTTTCCTCCTTTGCATAAATATTCTAGAGCAATTCTCATCCTATTGTTTTGATGTGATACTCATACCCAATTATTATAGTAGTTAGGTTGTTTTGGCATCCAACTGGTGCACAAATTATTTTGGTTCATACATAGTGCTAGATTATAGAAACATTTAAAAAGTACTCCAAAGGGTTGTCCTCCAAAACACTTCAAATAAGTGGATCTATTCACAAGACCTAGTAATATTATTACTATTTTATTCTATAGTACAATAAGAATAAACCATGCAATTAGTCCTTAAAATACATAAAAACCAATTCAAAATAGCTAAAGGAAATATATTTAATTCACTATATTAACATTTAGTATCAACATAAATAATGCTTAATACTTGGCAGGTACTATGGTATGTTAATAAAAATAGATAAAAAGTGTTAGATTATTTGAAAAATAAGATATTTTTTTAGTCTCATTATTTTATGTAGAAAAGAATATTCTCTTAGAGAAATTAACATTTCATGAAGGTTTCATGGAATGGATACCAATGAGGCACGTAGCCCGATTGGTCACGCTTCCTTACTTAAGTTGTTCATACCTATGATACCCCTAGATTCAATCCCTATGAGGAATATGTTTATGCCTCTATTCCATATCTCTACAAAGGAGTTAAGGCTATGCATATCTCAAGGCATTGAAGTCCTCAAAAATAAGTTAGCCATCTTGGTTACACTAAGGCACCTAACATTTACAAGACCCAATTTTGTGTCCTACCCATGGCAATATCAAATGAGCATAATAAATATTTAGCTAATGCGGTGGTCAAAATAAGCTTCTTTCATATCATGTGAAACTATTTTTATCATATTTATACTATCTTGACAAATTGTAGAAGACCAAATCTCATAGTTAAAGAGATTAAAAGGTTCTCACATAGAAAGGAATAAGTGGAAGGAACCAATGAATCATGAATAACCAAGTGGTGGTAGACAATTGGATTTCTTCTAAGGTTTAGAATTTAATTTTTATTTTATTTTTTAGGTTGTTAGGAAAAAATTCTAGTGGTCATAATTAGTTTCTTACAAAAGCATTTTGAGCCTCTTTATTTCAAATCATATGATTTCTGAGATCTATTCATTGGTCATATTATTTTATAGACCTACTTCGGTGTTTGGGTCTAAAATGTGTAAAATAGTACCTAAGACCTATAAACCTATTTTTAAAAGGATGATTTACTTATTTCTCTATAATCAAAATTATTGGATTGATTTTTAGGGAGATATAGATGTATTTGTGATAGTTATAAAAAAACATTGAGTGTTTTGGAGGATTGTAGGAAAACAATTCATAATGTGCTTTAGTCAATCCTTATTTCTCCTTTGGGTATTTGATTTGGCTTATTTATAAAGATCTAATATTTATTATATTTTCTATTTCTTATCTAAGTACTCTTTAATATTTGTTATAGATCTCTCTTTAAGCAAGCTCATGTAAAGCCTCCTTTGGTGATTAAAATTATGTTAGGATCCCATCTTAATGTTATTTTGTAATTCTCATTATTTTTTAATGACCCACTTCCAACGTGGGGGGATTCTATTATAATGTTATTTTATAATATTATATAATATATGGGGCATGTAAGGAACATAGCCAAGTGGTACCATCACATGTAAATGTTATCAATATTATAACTGATGTTTGGTAGAATATTCTAGCTTGAGTGACATTTTTCATGTAAGCCAACTCTTGAGCCTTTAGATAGGATTGAATGTAGCTTTCTCTTTAAAATACATGAAGCCATGTATGAATGGATCTTTTACAAGTTAATGAAATACTGAAGGAGGTTTCCCTCTTGAAGAGGCCTATGATTCTGAGTTATTTATGATATTGATTTAATTCTACAACTACTTTATGAATAGTGTTAATATGTTATTACATATATTTTTCTGTTATTTTTAGTATTTGTGTGTGTGAGATTTATTTTAATAGTAGATTCCTTACAAGTGATATTAGAGCACTTTCTAGGGCTGATTTTTGTTACAAATATGATAATTATTGCTCAACCATTTTTTCTTGTTAGGTATATTTTTTTCTTGTGTTTTTTCATTCAGTTTTCCTTTATTCAAAAATCCAAAAATATCTACAAAAAAACAAAAAAATGTAGTCTTTTTTTTTAGTAGTTGAGTGGGCTATAAACCCTATGCCAAGGATTTTAAAATATTATGAAAAAAGCTTTTATTATTGGCTAAGCTAGATAGCTCATAAAGCATATAGTGAAGTGAGGGTGATCAAGCTTCAATACCCAGGCCTCAAAAAATACTCACAAATGGAATTGAGATCCCACACATCTTCAGGTGTATTGGGAGACACTCTAGGTTAAACAAAATTTTATTCAGTAGGAATCTTGTTGACCTTATATCATCCATAGTCCACGAGGCACAACATCCCAAAGTATTATCATCACGTACTGTTAGAGAGGCAGATAGTGTGCTCAAGGGTATGTATGAAATTCTCCTTGGATAATGGCCTAAAATATTGGCCTGGGAACTATTGTTCATCACTGTAGTATAACAAAGGGCCTATGGGTGTTGCATACTCCTCTAACTAGCATATCCTAATTTTGTTAAAAAATTCAACATGCAAAAACATGCATCTTTGTATTCCATTGAATCTACATTCATGATCCTAAAAAGTAAGCATACAAAGAAGGGCTTTCTTATCATAGAAGAACACACTTTGCATGCATCAGCAGTTAGGATAAATTCTGCATATATCTATAATATTCTAAAATATTCTAGTACCATATAGATCAGTGGTAGTAATAGTTAGGTCAATGATATTACTAATCAGGTCAATGACAGTAATAATCAAGTCAATGACAGTAACGGTCAGGTCAATAACAATAACAATTGGGTCAAAAATAGTAACAGTAATAGTTGATGATAATAGTAAAAAAATATAGGTGGTCAGGGTCAGAAACAAAATTATCAACATCAATAATTATATCGTACAGAGAATACCTAGGTTAGTTATGTGAATAATATCAATAATTGTAGTACATATTATGGGATAGTGAGAAGGTGGTAAGTTGATTGAACACACATATCAGAGACAATTGATCTAGTACCCAAATTTTGAACCGTAGCTCCAAACTAAAAATTGACTACACCAATAGAATCATAAAAATAGAATATATATATATATATATATATATAGATTATATCTATAATGAAGAAGTTGTAGTGGTTTTATTATTACTCTATTTTAAATTAAAATTTTAAACCAAAAATAGGGGAAAATAGCACTAAAAATCCTCAAATTTATTTTGTTATTTTAGCTATCCCCTTCTGCTCCTCTCACAAAATTTTTGAGTCTCAACTCCCTATTTTCTCAAAAATTCTTAAATTTGTCATTTTCCACTATCCCTTTTGGCAAAATATTCCACAAACACAAACTTTAATTCTAGGGTACCTAAAATTTGTGTTGTGGGATATAGCTCCTTATGACCATATTTTCAATTTTATCATATTGATATATAACACAAAAGTACTTCTTTGGACTCCTCACTAAAAATAGTAACTCCTAAAACCAAACTTCTATTTTAAGTAATTTAGTAAAAAGTTTTCAAGACTATCCCAAATGGTTGGTGGCACTCGTGGACATAAAAAATAGGTAGAGAAAAACACCACTACACTATTGGTAACCCTTCTAAGTGTTGTTACTAGCTTGCAAAGAACACGTTAAAACTTGATGGCAAAACTTTAAACTTTTAGAACTAAGCAAGATACCTCTATAATTCACCTAGAAGAATAGCTTGTAAAATTTGAGTCCAAATTGTAAGGTGCTCCAAGCAAGTTTGAGTATTGTACTAAATAATCACATTTCAACCAATGTAAAGAAAAGGGAGCGTATAACTCTTACCTTCACTTCGATCATGATAATGTAGACACCAAAACAACACCAATCCGATTATGTGACTGCAAACACTGATCGCATTGACACACACAGCCTTCAGGGCAGCCCTCAGAGGTCAAACAGTGGTCCTAGCCACTTACATAGTAGTTTTGGAAGGTCAAAAAGTAATTTGGCACCTCCAGACATTCTGCTTCAAATCTGCTATCGTGCCCTTTCTTTTGTTTTATGTCGCGATATCGCGACGTCGCGATATCGTGACCCTTCCGCCTTTGCGCCATGGTTTCGTTTGTTGTCATGATATCGTGACGTCGTGATATCGCGACAACCTTTCGCCTTTGTGCCATGGTTTCGTTTGTTGTCACGATATCGTGACGTCGCGATATCGCGACAACCTTCCGCCTTTGTGCCATGGTTTCATTTGTTGTCATGATATCGTGACATCACGATATCGTGACAACCTTCTGCCTTTGCGCCATGGTTTTGTTTGTTGTCGTGATATCGCGACAACCTTCTGCCTTTGCACCATGGTTTTGTTTGTTTGTCTTGATATCGCGACAACCTTCCGCTTTGTGCCATGGTTTTGTTTGTTTGTCGCGATATCGTGACATCGCGATATCGCGACAACCTTTCGCCTTTGTGCCATGGTTTTGTTTGTTGTCGCGATATCACGATGTCGCGATATCGTGACAACCTTCCGCCTTTGCGCCATGGTTTCGTTCGTTTGTCGCGATATCACGACAACCTTTCGCCTTTGCGCCATGGTTTTGTTTGTTTGTCGCGATATCGCGACGTCATGATATCGTGACAACCTTCCACTTTGCACCATGGTTTCGTTTGTTGTCATGATATCACGACAACCTTTCGCCTTGCACCAGGGTTTTGTTTGTTTGTCACGATATCACGACAACCTTTCACCTTGCGCCATAGTTTTGTTTGTTTGTCGCGATATCACGACAACCTTTCGCCTTTGTGCCCTGGCTTCTTCTTGGTGTCGTGATATCGCGACATCGTGATATCATGACAAACTCCGCCTTTGCGCCTGGCTTGACGTTAAACAATTAAAGGTGGACATTAAACAAATAAAGGTGGACATTAAACAAAAGTGGACATTAAAAAATAAATGTGGACATTAAAGACATTAAACAATGAAAGTGGACATTAAACAAATAAAGGTGGACATTAAACAATTGGTAGTGGAAGTCAGTCAATTACGGCTCCCTACCTCGCATGCACGCGAGTGGATGACCAACGAACTATCACGCAGACAAGCATGGGCAGGCCAGACAGGAAGAATTTCCCCCATCACGCACTAGCATGAACACCAACTGGCATCCTTGCATGCCCATAACAACTGCACCCTGGGAATTCTATAAATTGTAGAGTTCTCTCACCAAGAAGGGGGAAAAAGGGAAAGGAAGAAACGTTTGGAGCAGCGAAGCCCTACCCATTTATCGCCAGACGCTCTACCTTCGATTCACTTCTACCGCATCCATGATCTCTTCTGCAAGGGAGGTCATTGGGTGTTTATGGAGAACGTGAATCCGGATCCATGGATCTATCAATTTTCCGACAAAGCTTACCGTTCTATTTTTATTTCTTTTGCATAATGACTTCGGGATTTTGATTGCAAGCATATCAACATGCAGGTTTTATTTCATTTCACTCTCATGAATGCTTCATTTTAACACAGGTGCTACTAACTCTTTCTTTGTTGTTTCTTTGAATGCAGGAGAAGCGGCAAGGATCGAGGACTCTTCAACACAAGCGGCGGCAACACTTTGGCCCACCCGTTTTACATGTGGGCACGTGGAAGGAGAACTACTAAAGATGATTGTAACTAAAACATGCTAACGCTCCTAGCCCCGGGAAGGGGAGGAGATGGATTGTAACCGAATCTAGAATCATATTAATAAAAAGGGTTGTGCTCCTGCTTTCCCATTTTACGTTTAGTGTTGATTCGATTACATTCGTTGTATTTCATGCATCCCCAATTAGCTTTGTTTGTATTGCATCTTAGTATTGTTTTTCTTCTAGAATCTCGTGTTTTCAATGGCGATCACGGTGGGACCTCTGTCCTCTATTTTTTTTTAGGTTAGATTTCTGATCTGAAATTGCTTGTTTTGATTACAGGTACCTATTTTTCAATCCTCAGACTGTTATTCGTTTCTGTCAGTGACGATTACAGAATTGGGATTCGTTTCACCCAGGGACGAATAGGCATTCGTCTCACCCTGGAACGAATACTGTTTTGATATTCGCCTCACCCAGGGACGAGTATATTTCTGTGCATTTTTTAGAGCAGCCAATCGGAAACATCCTTTCGGGCAGAGAAGAGGTAGGGGTTTTTAAAAAAGCTTCTGTCAAATTTTTGTTTGCTATTTTCTGATTTTCAGTTTTTGTATGGCTTAGGGAAAGTTTCCTTTTTGTTTTCCTGTTTCAATTTTTGCAAATTAAAATGAACCCCACACATCACGTGGTTATTTAAACCAAGGAGCTGGTCGTAAAACCCCAGCCCTTGAGCAAGACCAATAGTGGATTTCATCACCACGTTGGCTTGGATATTTGCATTCATTTACCCCGATTGTCACTGTTGCTCGACGTAAATCCTGACGAAAGCTGACCGAGTGTCGTTGGGGTGATTCCCAACGTGCGAGGATAAGTCTTCTATGGTAGGTGTCATAAATAGGACAATCCCCCTTTCGTACCGCCTACGTACCACGTACCATCTGCTCTCACGTACCTATAGTCTCCCTCTCGTAAGGGCGGGTATATAGAGAGGTTGGTATATCGGCCTGGCAATGGTATATCGAAGGGGCGACCATTTATGGGAGTCATATGAGCCTTCATTATGCATTTAAACGTTCTTCAAAACTTTCAAAAACAAAACAAAATCATCAAAATGCACTAAAACCAGTTTAGGACACACCATTAATCTTTAAAAGAGATAATCACCATTTGCGTATGTGTGTGTTCATTTCTGCTTAGTGTAACAAAAAAAAAATCATAAAAGAGATAAAATCTGCTTAGCTAGTAGAAGAAGCACCACCATGGTGTACACCCGTAGCCAAGCCCAATCAAGGGCAGAAGCTACGAAAAGTGTACAAGGAGAGGGCACAACTCGTCTCCGCTTTAGCCCTAAAGACTTGGCCATACCACCTTGGCGGTCTGGACTACAAGAGAATTCACACCATTCCATGTCAAGATGGAATTATAGGGATACCCCTTTAGGGGACACGCCCATTCAACACAGTCCCTTTCGGGGAGAAGCTTTACATGTGGCACTTAACGTAGATACTAGACCTCCCTTAGAGGTTAGATATGAGTGGCCACCATGCGACGAAGCGCTAGAGAGGCACAGTGTCCATGAGGAGAGGCAACATGACTATGGCATCTCTCCTTTGCCTCCCCTCACTGTTAGAACAAGTAGACAAAATCCAGAGCACAGGGCTCTTCAAACAGGGCGAGCTAACTCCGCCCGCCCCTTTCACACCTACGAAAGGGAGTATGAGGAAGAACATCACATTCCTCAAGAACAATATACAGCGTGGGAGCCTTGCGCTTCCGCACCTGCTAGATACAATGATCACCCATTGAGGCAAGAGCCTCGGGTAAATGCCGCCAACCTCGACAGAGGGAAGTGACCCATTGAAATTTTGGATCATCAAGGCCGAGGCAAATACATAGGAGAAACATTCAAGCCTCCTAAGCCCCAGAGGACTGACCAACTTGACCTGGAAGTCGCTCGTCAAGCCCAGATCACACGGCTTGAACAAGAGCATCAGCAGTTAGAGCACTTATACCGCCTCAACAAAGAGCGCATGCAGCACGAAGCGGACGACCTATTTTATAAACTACCTGAGAGGGTGCCAACCCCTCGCACTCAAAAAGCAGAACAATATGAGAGGCATAATCCCTTAGTGCAGGATAGGTCCCCGTGACCTCGTCAAGTTTTGCCTCCGAGATCCCATAGACCTGAGAGGGAGGCCACCCGGAACGATGATGGGTATCCTCCGTGGGGCCCACTCCAGGAACAACGATGGGTACCTTCCGGAGACCCACTCAAGGTCATAGGTCTCACCCAGAGACTCCTCAAGAAGCTTACGAGGAGTATGAACAAGAGTTAGAGCGGGCTGAAATGCCCTATCCAGGCAGAGGGATGGCTATCCGGCCACCTCCCCATAGGCCTCCAGTCCCCCACAATTCACAACGGGAGCAAACCAAAGAAGAAGAAATTAAATCTTTCGATGCATACAAAGCGTTGTTAGAGCATTTGGAGTTGGTGGAAACTAAAGCTTCTGGGCCCCAAAAGCCCACGTTACGCCAACTCCGTAGTCATCCAGTGCATCCGTCAGTGCCCGCACCGCCTTACCCCGAACATTTCAAGTTGCCTCAGCTGGCAGTCTTTAAGGGCGAAGAAGATGCTCAAGAGCATGTGACAAGATTCCTGAGCCAATGCTTTGGCATTCAGGATAATGATGCATTGTTGCTTAGGACATTCATAACCACATTCGTGGGCCCTACCTCGGATTGGTTCACATAGTTATCGAAGCACAACATCAATAACCTAGACCAATTAGTGGATGCGTTCCTTGAACGCTTTGCCTTCAGCACCAAGAAGAAGGCGTCACTGAGTGATCTGGCCAGCCTCAGGCAATATGATGAGGAGACAATGGTGGCCTATGGGAATCGATGGAGGACTCTACTTTCCAAGCTACCTTACCTTCCCCCTATGTCCGACCTCACACAGATGTTTGCACGAAGTTGCTTGAAATCGATCTCTGGGCTATTGCAGCTGTAGCAATATGCCACTTTAGAAGAAGCTCTGGCGCAAGCCAGAATTATCGAAGAGATCAAAATAGGGGAGGGCGCAATCGCCAAACCTAAAAAGAAAGAGTGGAACAAAAACACCAAGACAGGGACTACGCAACAAAAACCCGCTGAGGTTAATCAAGTTGCTATAAATGTCCCCAAGCCTGCACAAGAAGTACAGCCTCAAAAGGCTAATTATCAGGTGGTGCCTCACAATAACTACGAGAAAGATAATAAAAAATAGGATCACAATCAGCAACATCACCCTAGGCAGCAATTTACACCCTACACCGAGTCCAGGGAATCTTTGTTTGACCGTTTGTCAGTGGCAAACTTGATTAATCTGCCAGAGATTCAAACAATCGATCCTAATATGCCCAAGCCTAAGGGCTACAGAGAGGATCTTTACTGTAGATTCCACAGAAGGAAAGGGCATAACCTTAACGTCTGTTGGACGTTCAAAGGTTTAGTGCAAGACCTCATTGACAATAATACATTGGTAGTAGATAACCCCATCGCACCCAACAACCAACAAATGGGTGTTTTCAAAGATCCTTTACCCGCACATGATGCACAAGCAAAACCTCTTCATGTCAACGAAGTGCAACAGAATTGCCCCATGGAGGGGTATGTTGGGATGATCAACATTGTGACAAGGAACAAGAGACACTCAGGGGCTGCCCCCATGACAGCCACAAGAGAAGTTCCACCCATGTCACAACCTCAAGTGAATCTTGCACAACTTCCCCCGCCTAGACCAGTGGCCACGATTCGCACTAGACTTACTCAAAGTCTACGGACCACGTCAGCTAGGCTCTCCATTTATGAGCTTATTCAACAATCGACGCCCCATCGGGAAGCTCTCATGGAGATATTAAAGGCAATTGAGCTGCAACCCCACGAAGCGGATTCGTTCAACAATTTTGTGGGGCATGTCAAATAGTGTACCGAACCAGTCATCACCTTTAGGGAAGATGAATTAAAAATGGTGACTGGGGATGTAGCGGATCCACCCCTGCACGTTATTGCACGGGTCAATGGGACTCCATATAAGCGGGTGTTGGTAGACACTGGTTCATCCAAGTAACATTATTACAACCGCTGCACTGAAACATTTGAAGCTGCCAGCCTCTCACATTGTACCTTCCACTTATACCCTTCGAGCATTCAATGATGCGATATGCTCGATAGTTGGCACAATTGTCCTACCCATACAAGTGGGACAAAAGACCATTCATACGTTGTGCCACATTTTAGAAGGTGAGATGGCTTACAATATCTTGCTTGGGCGGCCTTGGATTCGGGATATGAAGTGTGTCCCTTCAATTGCTCATCAATGTTTAAAGTACACATTTGAAGGACAAGTGCACGTGGTCCCCATGGATTTGGAACCTTTTAAATATTGCAACTCAGTGCAACTAATGCCGCAGTCGACCCTTCCTTCAACGCATGTGGATTTCCAGTTAAATCCATCTAAGAAGGGTCCGATTAAGCAAGAATCTCCAAATCAATCAAATTCCCAAGCAGGTTTATCTTCTTCATCTAGTCCTCCCACCACGATGCCACCTACGGTGGCCACACCAATGGACAAAGGAAAGAAGCCCCTGGAAGCAGAACCACCCTTAGTCTCCAACATCTCGACAGAAGAGACGCCTAATAGAATGGAAGTCGAGACGCCTAGTTCATCCCACATGGAGTGGACTCAGGGAGAACTCCCATTCGCTTCCTCTCAATCGCCAACGATTACTGTTGAGATGTCTACCACAGGCATGGGGGAGTATATAGTGCGCAATGTTGTAGCAACGCCCACACTTCAATCTATGCAAGACATGGGAAGACCTCGACTCCCCATAGGCTCCGTGGTTCCTCTAGGTTACCCACCTAATCAGACAAACTTTATTTTTGGGGGCCTGGATCATGGCGTTGAACCTTCCCGAAGAGAAGAAGAAGATGAAGAGCCCTTTGTGGAAGATGTCAATTATCTGTCTAACCCAAACTTCGCATTACAATATCTTCGCCAATGCAATTGGCATGGATACGGGTTGGGCAGGTATGAACAAGGAGTGCATGTTTTGTGCCAACCAAGATACCAAATGCCTTATGACAAGTCAGGAGTAGGGTTTAATCACCCTTTGCCCCTCGACATCTTGGTCGAAAACATGCAAGGCCTAGGGATAGGCAACAAGGATGGGTTGGCATCAGATCCATATGCCAATCCAAATACAACTTATACATTGGGGGATTATTTCCCATTACAAACAAACAACCTTGTTGACCTCAACAACCCTTTCCCTTCGGCCGAACAAGGAGAAACCTCACAGACTCACCCACAAGGGGAAGATGGACAAGACCAAGAAGGGTCTTTCGAAGATGAGTCAGAGTACGATCATTCTCATGAATATCCAATGAATGATGATCAGGAAAGCTTCCTGACGATGTTCCCATTGACTGCTCCAGTTGAGCACATGCCATTTCAAGATGACATGTTTGAACATTTGCACATGGGTCCAAGACATAGGTGGCACCTCAACTCGGTGCAGTTATAGCAATTACTGCACCCACCACTCCAGGTACATAGCGAGCATTTTTTTCCTGGAGACCCTATCAAACCATCAATGCCTAGGGCAGACCCTGTTTGCGTGTCCATGCATAGGGCTGATCCCTTTGTGCCAGTGCCTACAGAACCAGACCCAACGCATCTAGAGCATCCCGAATGTCAGAGTTATCACATCTATGGTAATGGAGGTTACCCTCATTTCATCAACATGATCTCCATTGACTTGACCGCCCCCATCCATGATCCAGCCAATCCCACACGATCATTGCATCTAGACATAGAGGCTATAGATTGGGATCGCGCTGACACACCACCGTCCCCATCATAGTATTGGCCTTGCGGTGGGATGTTTCATTTCACTCCAGGATAGACTCAGGATGTCTTTCATGCTGAAGAGGAACTTGACGTTCCTAACGATGATCTTAATTCAGCAAACGATATCCATCTGATCCCCATTCCACATCAGTTGGAAGACGGATCCCACATGTCGGTCGAAGCAACGACTGATGTAGACATAGGCACAGATCCAATGAATCCATGGATTCTCAAGCTGGGGGTAAGTCTTTCCCCCGAAGAGCAAGCCGATTATGTTGCCCTTCTTAAAGAAAAGAAGGAGGTTTTTGCATGGTCATACAAGGATATGCCGGGACTAGACCCACAGCTAGTCACGCATAATTTAACGCTTGATCCGACAATTAAGCCAGTAAAGCAAAAACTATGCAAGATGCACCCAACAATGGCCTTAATGGTAAAATATGAGTTACAAAAGTTGTTGGATGCCCAGTTTGTTATCTATGTGGATTATCCTCCATGGTTGTCTAACATGGTTCCCGTCAAGAAGCCCGACGGGAGGATTCGCATATGCACTGATTTTTGTGATCTTAACAAAGCGAGTCCTAAGGATGATTTTCCCTTGCCAAGCATCGACGCATTGGTAGATGCCACAGCGGGCCACGAAATGCTTTCCCTTATGGATGGTTTCTCAGGATACAATCAGATTCGTATCAATCTTGAGGACCAACTAAAAATGGCATTCACAATGCCTTGGGGGACATTTTGCTATAAGGTCATGCCTTTTGGCCTTAAAAATGTTGGCGCCACTTACCAACATGCCATGACGTACATCTTTCATGATTACATGCACAAGACTTTGGAAGATTACATGGATGATTTGTTGGCCAAATCTCTTTTGCGCCCAGATCACCTCGGTGACTTGAGCAAGGTCCTTGATCGCCTCATTGAACATAAAGTCAGACTAAACCCCAAGAAGTGCGTCTTTGGCATCACATCTGGAAAGCTCTTGGGTTTTATAGTCTCCAAATGAGGAATCGAGGTAGACCCAAACAAAGTCAAGGCAATCCTTGAAATGCTCCCCCCAACCACCATCAAGCAGCTCAGGAGTCTACAGGGAAAGGTTGCATCGATCAAGCGCTTCATAGCGTAGTTATCTGACAAGTGCCGACCCATGAATAAATTACTGCATAAGGGGGTCACATTTCATTGGGATGACGAGTGCCGATCAGCCTTTGACGACATTAAACAATACTTGGCTTCGCCGCCAGTATTGGCACCACCTAGACCAGGAGTGTCATTCTATTTATACATCTCAGCTACTGAGGTGGCACTGGGCGCCATGCTGTCCCAAAAAAATGAACTTCACAAAGAACAGGCTACATACTATCTTAGCCGCACCTTGGTCAGTTATGAACTTAACTATGCATACGTTGAAAAGCTCTGCTTGGCAGTGGTGTTTGCTACCAAAAGGTTACGCCACTACATGCTCAGTAATAAGACGTATGTTGTGTCTAAGGAGAATCCATTGCGATACATGATGAGTCATACTTATCATAGTAGCCGCACGACGAAATGGATCATGTTGTTGACGGAGTTTGACATAGAGTTCATTGGACAAAAATCCATAAAAGGTCAAGTCATCGCCGATCAACTAGCCGAGGCTCCTCTTGAAGACGATCAGCCTCTGACTTTTGAACTACCTGATGATGGGGTCTTCCATGTTTCAGAATCTCCAGATCCTGATGAGCCTGAGTCACAGGCTGACATAACCCTATTCTTCGATGGTTCTAAATGTGAGCAAGGGGGTGGCACGAGAATTGTATTCTTCACTCCGCAAGGCACTCCAATGCCTCTGTCATTTAAATTAGACTTCCCGTGCACCAACAACAATGCAAAATATGAAGCCTTGCTCATAGGTCTTCAGACAACAATCACCATGAATATTAAACGTCTAAACATCTTTGGTGATTCGTTGTTAATTGTCAATCAAGTGAAGGGGATTTTTCAATGTAAATGTCCAGTTCTGCAGGCCTACAAAGCCCTTGTGGACAAATTCCTGGCACAACTTGAATGGTATGACATTGAGGCACTCCCTCGATCATCAAATCATTTTGCGGATACTATGGCCTCCTTGGGGTCACTCATCCCGCAAGACCCTTCTGGTGAAATGACAACCATTCAGGTTAAAACATTATCACAATCTACGATGGAGCGTGCAAGCTCTGATTTGACGCCAGGAATCCACCTGATCTAGATTGAACCATCTTCGGATAAGTTCTCTCGAATCCACGATTGTTTGACTCGAGCCAACTGGGGGTCCTTGTTCTCCCCGACCCCTCTTAATAGCAACACAATGTTGTTTTTACAAGTTCTTTCCCGCTCAGCTTTTGTTAGGGATGGACTTCAAGAGGGATTGGTCGTTCATACTATCGAGGTTTCTGATCAGCAGGATTGGTACACACCCATTCGGGATTACCTCAAGCTAGGTAACCTCCCACTTGGATTGACACAAGCCGCAAAAATATCATTCAAATAGAAAGCGGCAAAGCATGTCTTGTTAGGAGACATTTTGTATCGTCGAAATTATGAAGGAATCCTCCTTCGTTGTTTGGACCAGCAAGAGTCCGCTTGGGCGATCACCCAAGCTCACGATGGTACATGTGGTGGCCACTTCAGCGGTATGGCCATCGCAAAGCGCATTCTTCGCATGGGTTATTATTGGCCATCTTTAGAGCGAGATTGTTGCGCATATGTGAAGAAGTGCGTGAAGTGTCAGCACCATGCTAATTTGACACACGTACCTTCTCAGGCCTTGCAGCCGATCCAATCGGTTTGGCCTTTTTTGTAGTGGGGCTTTGACCTAATTGGAAAGATCTCCCCTGCGTCGTCTGGTCATCACACGTTCATTTTAATGGCCATAGAGTACTTCACCAAGTGGGTGGAAGCGATTTCGCTAACCTCTACGACTGGATCCCGCATTGCGGAGTTTATTTTGCATAACATCATATGTCATTTTGGTATTCCATCCAAGATCCTGTCAGATAATGGGACACCTTTCAAGAATAAATATGTGCGTGCTTTGACCACAAAGTACAAAATTCAGCATAGTTTTTCAACCCCTTATTATCCACAGGCAAATGGGCAAGCAGAGGCATCCAACAAAATGCTAGTCGCCATTCTTAAAAAGACAGTTGCAGATAATCATAAGGACTGGCACATTCAGATCCCGCTTGCCCTATGGGCTTATCGCACCAGCATTCGGATGCCCACTAGGGCAACTCCATTCTCGCTGGTGTATGGCTCCGAGGCAGTCATGCCTTTTGAGTTAGAAATCCCTTCCCTACGCATTTCAATGCAAGAGTTCATCGATGATGACACTGCGTGGCAGGCCCAGTTAGATCAACTAACGTTGCTCGACGAACGACGCGTTAATGCTCTTGAGCATTTGCGTATCTATCAAAAGTGACTTAAGAGAGCATACAACCTGAAGGTCCACCTCAGGGAATTTTAGGTTGGTGACTTGGTCTTAAAAGAGAACCAGTAGAATTCTAATTTTCCGTCCCATCTACGGGACAAGTTCATGGCAAACTGGTTAGGTCCTTATGTCATTGACAGTAGAATAGGACCTGGAACATACCGGCTTGCCTCCCTTGAAGGAATCACAGAAAAAGAACCCTTGAACATCAGTCATTTGAGGCCGTTCCACGTCTAGAGAGCCATAGTCCCACTAAAAGCTCCAAGGATTCTCATCATCGCTTGGTCAACCCTAAATGCCCCAAAGGTATCTATAAACCCTTTGGTCAAGCTAAAAAGCTCCAAGGATTCTCATCATCGCTTGGTCAACCCTAAATGCCCCAAAGGTATCTATAAACCCTTTGGTCAAGCTAAAAGCTCCAAGGATTCTCATCATCGCTTGGTCAACCTAAAAGCTCCAAGGATTATCGCAATCACTTGGTCAACCCAATCCGCTCCAAGGATTCCTAAATCCCTTGGTCACCCCCAAAGCTCCAAGGATTGTCGAAATCACTTGGTCAACCCAAAAAGCCCCAAGGATTATCACAATCACTTGGTCAAACCAAAAAGCTCCAAGGATTATCGCAATCGCTTGGTCAAACCAAAAAAAGCCCCAAGGATTATCGCAATCACTTGGTCAAACCAAAAAGCTCCAAGGATTCCTAAATCCCTTGGTCACCCCCAAAGCTCCAAGGATTATCGCAATCACTTGGTCACCCCAAAATGCCCCAAAGGTGCCTACAAACCCTTTGGTCACCACCAAAAAGCTCCAAGGATTATCGCAATCTCTTGGTCAACCTCAAAAGCTCCAAGGATTATCACAATCGCTTGGTCAAGAAAATCCAAAAAAAAAAAAAATTCAAAAACAAACAAACAAAATCTACATCTCAATTTCATGCATACTTCCAAAAAAAAAAAAAAATAGTTGCATTAGGCATCACATCCATGTTTGTTGATCACACAAGGCAAAAGCACCATAGACTGTCATTACTTGGCAAAACCACCACCTTTTCACATTTTCCACTTTGAACAAAAGTACACCAAAATAAACGCCAATCACCATTTCACCACATCATAAATCGGTTGTCATCTAAACATATCTAGAGTTTTCGTCATTCAGCTGTCTTTAGGTTTCTAGCCAAAACTCGTACAAAAGTCAAACTGATGTTACAATGGTAGAGTTTTACTTGAAATACACCTTGTTACGTAGCATCCCATCACAAATTCAAAAACACATAAAAACAATTCCTAAGTTGTGTCAATGAAGGATGAAACCTGTAAAGCAATTCAGGATACCAAACAACGAAAAGATTATCTCGCTCATCCCCCTGTGCGAATGACCCCAGGAATGCTGAGAGTTGGCAAAAGGACAAGAATCTTCCCTACCCAATTCCCCAAGAATCCCAAGTCCTCAAAACATTGCAAAAACATCAAAAAGTTGCACAAGTCAATACTCCAAACATTGACGTCAAATCCCACAAGCAATAGTGATTCTCATCACTCCCAAATTCAAATCCCTTGCTCAAAAAAAAAAAAAAAAAAAAATAAACAGTGATTTTCATCACTATAAACGAGCAAGTATCCCAATACAAATGAAGAAAAGAAGGGAGTCAAACTTGAATCCCTGGAACTCTCAGCATTCAAAAGGTCATGAGGTGAACCTCAGTATCGGTTTGGTGGATAACCTATCGGTCACTGGCGGCAAACCTCCCGCATGACGATATATCTATCACATTTACTTGTGTGCGGATCAATGTTTGCATGTGGATGAGCTAGCTTATGGTCTCCTAGATCGCAAAACAGATTAATCCGACAAAATACAACAAAGGAGTTAGTGGAACTAATTAGGTGATCCTCAGTACAGGTTTGGTTGAAAGCCTATTTGGCACTGGCGGTATCCTGACAAATACCACATAAACAAACTCAATTGCACACACAAGGATGCGAAATAACTTGGTCAAAAACAAGCGCGATTCATACCTTGGTCAGACATCTTGTAAGATAATGGTCCAGTCTTGGCTAGTTAGTTATAACAACTGAATCTCAGAAAAACCTAGCTACATTCTACGCCAACCATTGCATATAATCCATTCCTATATCGCCATACAAAAAAAAAAAAAACAACATATATACACAAAAAGCATTTACCACAGCAATCACCCAGTACATAAAGCCATAAGTCATGTATAGTCTATGGTGCCAATGTAAGGTTATCAACAAATCATTTCATCCATTCCATTACTTATCATATAAATCAACAACATGCACATTTATCATACCATATGCATTCGTCACCATAAACATGCATCCATCAACATCAATCATTGTGCATAACATAAAATCATGACATATACACAAAGCAAGAAAATCCAAACAACAAAAACATCACAAAAATGCAACACAAAAACACAGCAATAAACATTGCCGGACAAGAGTGCTCTTGCACTTAACCTCTTGGCATAGCAAAACTGGCATCGAGGTTTACATTGTCACTATCCTACTCCCTAAGAAGGCTTACCATAGCCGGACCAAAAAAAAACCACAAAAAAAAAAAAAAATGCAACACAAAAAAAGCAATAAGCATGCATGCGGACACAAGTCTCTTGCACTTAACCTCTTGGCATAGAAAATCGATGTCGGGCACAAATGGTCGCTATTCTACTCCCTAAGAAGGCTACCATAGCTGGACCGCTCCATGGGACGACGGATTGTTGACACTTTCACCCCATTATGGCATCACCAAAAGGGTTTTTACCCACCAAAAATAGGTCCAAAAGTCGGAAAACTGCTTGCACATTCAACGGACAAACATCTGAAGGCACCCTAACCTAAGTCACCTCGGGTCAAGTGACTCGTCGCTTTTCTCATGGCGGTCATTCCCTCATCGATTCGTCGCTTGAGGGGGTAGTCACACTTAGTCACCAATCAACAAACACACACCCAATCAAGGCAATGGCATGCATTCAAAGAATCATTGACAAAGACAATCACGCTCCTGCTTGGGGCAATAAACAAGCAACAATCACAAATCGATCAAACGCGATCAAACGCTTGGCATTCCCGAAGCATGAACTCAAGGTTCCCCCGTGGATAAAAGGTTGCGCCCTTTGCCTATTCATGACTGATCAATGTCTAAGTTCAAGTCACACCTCACCAAAATAGGTTAATACTTGAAATCAAATTCCTTAGCTCGTCAGAAGCAAGGATTCAAGAATGCATCCCCTTTCCATGCTTGGGGCATCACAAGTTGGTTAGGTTACTAAGAAACCCTAATCACTAGTGCTTTGGTTATCTATTTTTGCTCAGCACTGCATCACCCACAACGCTTTCCAAAAAGGGGCATCTGTAGACACCAAAACAGCACCAATCCGATTATGTGACTGCAAACACTGATCGCATTGACACACACAGCCTTCAGGGCAGCCCTCAGAGGTCAAACAGTGGTCCTAGCCACTTACACAGCAGTTTTGGAAGGTCAAAAAGTAATTTGGCACCTCCAGACATTCTGCTTCAAATCCGTCGTCAGGCCCTTTCTTTTGTTTTATGTCACGATATCGCGACCCTTCCGCTTTGCGCCATGGTTTCGTTTGTTGTCACGATATCGCGACGTCGCGATATCGCGACAACCTTTCGCCTTTGCGCCATGGTTTTGTTTGTTGTCGTGATATTGCGATGTCGCGATATCGCGACAACCTTCCGTATTCGTGCCATAGTTTTGTTTGGTTGTCGTGATATCGCGACGTCACGATATCGCGACAACCTTCCATTGCGCCATGGTTTCGTTTGTTGTCGCGATATCGTGACGTCGCGATATCGCGACAACCTTACATCTTTGCGCCATGGTTTCGTTTGTTGTCACGATATCATGACGTCACGATATCGTGACAACCTTTCGCCTTTGCCCTGGCTTCTTCTTGGTGTCGCGATATCGCGACGTCGTGATATCGCGACAAACTCCTGCCTTTGCGCCTGGCTTGACATTAAACAATTAAAGGTGGACATTAAACAAATAAAGGTGGACATTAAACAAATAAAGGTGGACATTAAACAATGAAAGTGGACATTAAACAAATAAAGGTGGACATTAAACAATTGGTAGTGGAAGTCAGTCAATTACGGCTCCCTGCCTCGCATGCGCGTGAGTGGATGACCAGCGAACTGTCACGCAGACAAGCATGGGTAGGCCAGATAGGAAGAATTTCCCCCATCATGCACTAGCATGAACACCAACTGGCATCCCTGCATGCCCATAACAACTGCACCCGGGAATTCTATAAATTAGCAGAGTTCTCTCACCAAGAAGGAAGGAGAGAAAAAGGAGAAAGGAAGAAACGTTTGGAGCAGCGAAGCCCTGCCCGTTTATCGCCAGACGCTCTGCCTTCGATTCACTTCTACCGCATCCGTGATCTCTTCTGCAAGGGAGGTCATTGGGTGTTTATGGAGAACGTGAATCCGGATCCATGGATCTATCAATTTTCCGACAAAGCTTACCGTTCTATTTTTATTTCTTTTGCATAATGACTTCGGGATTTTGATTGCAAGCATATCAACATGCAGGTTTTATTTCATTTCACTCTCACGAATGCTTCATTTTAACACAGGTGCTACTAACTCTTTCTTTGTTGTTTCTTTGAATGCAGGAGAAGCGGCAAGGATCGAGGACTCTTCAACACAAGCGGCGGCAACACTTTGGCCCGCCCGTTTTACATGTGGGCACGCGAAAGGAGAACTACTAAAGACGATTGTAACTAAAACATGCTAACGCTCCTAGCCCCGGGAAGGGGAGGAGATGGATTGTAACCGAATCTAGAATCATATTAATAAAAAGGGTTGTGCTCCTGCTTTCCCCTTTTACGTTTGGTGTTGATTCGATTACATTCGTTGTATTTCATGCATCCAGTTAGCTTTGTTTGTATTGCATCTTAGTATTGTTTTTCTTCTGGAATCTCATGTTTTCAGATAATACCTTTAATATGTTGAAACTAGACTTTCCTAAGTTCAATGGGAAGGATATGGATGGGTGGCTATGTCATATTGCATAATTTTTAACCTGCATGATGTCCATGTATATTATCAAGTCCAAATAGCTTCTTTCAACTTTGATTATGAAGCCTTACAATGGTACCAATGGTGCTATAAAACTTCCCCTCATCTCTTTTGGGAATACTTTGAGCCTCAATTTCTAACTCGCTTTGGTCCTAGTGAGTATGATTATTTCATAGGACAATTAAAAAAGTTGAGACAAACTTTGACAGTTCGAGATTACCATATACAATTTGAGAAATTAGCCAACAAAACTATAGGAATGAATAAAGGGTTATGTATGAGTTGTTTTTTTAGCGGGTTGAGGGAAGATCTACAAGCTGAGGTCATGATGTTTAAACAAAAATCCATGATGTAGGCTATCAATTTGGCTTGTTTTACTGAGTCCAAATTTTAAAATTAGAGGTGGATATATAAATTTCCATAGGCTAAACCCTCTTTTTCTCCTTGATTCCAAAATCAGAATGAACAAAAACTTATTGCACCCACTACTGCACTCAAATTTCAAACCACTATCGAAATGGATGTGTGATGTGCCCAAGGATTGTGCTACAATTGTGATAAAAAAATTATCGTGGGCATACGTGCACCTAAAAGAAGTTGTTCCTCATCGATGCTGATGTGCCTAACACCAATGACCATAATGATGATGACACAAAATCAGTAGAGTAACTACCCAAATCAGAGGAAGAAAACTAGGATGAAATTTGTTTTCATGTTCTTGGATGTGATTTTTATAGAATGGACATTCCTACACTCTCCATGGATTAAAAGTAGGTCGTTCACAGATTATCAATTCCATCTAGATAGATAATTTGGTAAAAAATCATCTCGAGGTGTCATAGCTCAAATTTTTGTGATCCAACCTCATCCTTCAAAGGAGGATTTCATTCCTAAATATTTACAAATTATTTTGACCAAGCATAATTCTATTTTGACGGAGTCATCAGAATTACTACCTCGTCACTCTCATTACCATGATTTTCCTTTGTTACCTAGAAGTGAATCATCCAACATTAGACCATACCGATATCCTCATGTTCCTAAGTCAAAAATTGAGATTTTAGTACAATAATTATTAAAATTTGGTGTCATTCAACCAAGCAATAGTCCTTATTCTTCTCTAGTTTTACTAGTGCGTAAGAAAGATGGGTTTTGGTAGTTGTGTATTGATTATTGAGATCTCAATAAACACACCATAAAGGATAATTTTTCTATTTTAGTGGTGGATAAATTACTAGATGAACTTCATAGACCTATGTATTTTTCAAAACTCGATCTTCACTTGGGGTACCATAAAATTAGACTCAATGATGAGGATATTCCCAAGACTACTTTTCATACTCATGAAGGTCACTATGAGTTTTTGGTAATACCATTCAACTTGACTAATGCCCCTTCCACTTATAAAGCCTCATGAACAACATTTTTAACCCATTACTTCAAAAATGCACCCTAGTCTTATTTGACGATGTTCTGGTTTATAGCCACTCATGGGAAGAGCATCTTATTCATGTGAATCATACTCTCCAACTATTGGTACAACATAAACTCTATGCTAAGAATTCCAAGTGTTCTTTTAGGTTGATAGAAGTGGAATATTTGGAATACATTATCACCAAGGAGGGCATCAAAGTTTATCCAAAGAAGGTACAAGTAGTTCAAGAATGGCTAAAACCTCATACTCTTAAATATTTTAGGATATTTTTATGGCTTATAGGTTATTACCATAAATTTATTCATAACTATGATAAAATTGTAGCTTCCCTAACTTCCATGTTAAATAAGGACTCTTTTACTTGAATGGGATTCGATGAAAAGGGTTTCCTAGAATTGAAGGATGCTATAACCATTATGCATGTTTTGGCCATGCCAAATTTATTCAAAATGTTCATCATTTAAAGTGACACTTTAGGTCGTGGTATTGGTGCAATGTTGATGCAGTAACGGAGACCCTTAACCTTAACTAGTAAAGCTCTCTCCAGCTATAATTTGGGAAAATCTATTTATACCATGGAGATTATGGTAATTCTACATGTAGTAACCCATTAGTGATCGTATCTCATTGGGTATTATTTCTCCATTAAAACAAACCACTAGAGTCTCAAATACTTTTTGGAGCAATGAATTTCCACCCTTGAATAATAAAAATAGGTATCTAAACTCATGGCTATGATATCACCTATAAGAAGAGTAAGGAGAATGTTGTGGCCAATGCTCTCTGTCATAAATTTCAGACTCTCAATATGTTGTATGTCATTTCATTGCTAGTTCCCCAATGGATCAATTCCTTACATCGAGAGGCACTTCAGGATTTTGAATTGCAAACTTTGGTTACTTGACTACATACTGAGCCTACTTCATGTTCGGGCTACACTTTTAATGGTTAGGATTTACATTACCACCAACACCTTTTTTTTTCGTACAAGTCCCTATTGTGGAAAATTTTCATGATAGAACTACATGCTACCTCATATGCCAGCTATTTAGGATTTCTCAAAATATATGAACGTCTTAAGCACACTTTTTCTTAAATGGGTATGAAAAAGGATATTCAATATTTTATAGCAACTTGTGATACCTATCAACATATGAAAGGTAAAATGGTGCATTCTCCAGGAACTCTTCAACCCTTACCCATTCCTAACCAGGTTTGGATGGATATTTCCATAAATTTTATTAAAGGGTTACCTAATTTCAAAGGAAAATATGTTATATCCATAGTAGTGGATCGTATTTCAAAATGTGATCACTTTTTTTCCCTATCCCATCCTTACACAACTTCCACTATTGTTCAAATTTTCCTTGATTCTATCTTTCATATTCATGGTCTACCCTCATCCATTATGTTCGATCATGACTCAATATTTACTAGTCACTTATAGCAAGAATTATTTAAGTTATAGGAAACTCGGCTTAAAATGATTTTAGTTTATCGTCCACAAATGGATGGCTAGATGGAGATTATCAACAAATGTTTAAAAACCTACCTTCATTAATTTACCCTTGGTCATCCTATGTACTAGGGGAAATGAATTTCTTTGATCAAGTGGTGGTACAACACTTCCTATCACATAGTAACCACGGTTACCCCTTTTGAGGCAATTTATGGGTATCCTCTACCCATGTCTTCATCCTACATTATGGGTAGCTCCAAGGTCCATACAATCAACACTACTCTTACTCAGTATGTTTATGTCCTCCATCAACTAAAAATAAATTTGGATGCAACCCAAAACCGAATGTGCCAATAGGATGACCAACACCATTTCAAGCACAGTTTTGATGTGGGTGATATAATTTTTCTTTATTTACATTCATACAACAATTATCCCTTCAACTTCATAGATTCTATAAATATGCTATGAAATACTATGGGCCCTACCAGGTTTTACAGTGGGTTGGTGACATAACCTACAAATTGACCCTTCCACCTACATTTAAGATTCATCCTATTTTTTATATTTTCTCTCTCAAAAATATGGTGGTCAATCAGGTACAGGTTTAATCTACACTCCCAAAGTTATATGAAGAAGGTTATTTCTTGCTTGATCCTAAATAGTTATTGGATTATTAAGCTCAAACTCTCTGCAACCACACCATTACTAAAGTCTTTTTTCAGTGGTATGGACTCCAACCAGGATATGCTACATGGGAGTCTCTCCATCAACTCCAACACCAGTTTCCTCACCTTTAGCTTTGAGGTCAAATATTTTTGAAATGGAAGGACATGGTAGGATCTCATTCTAACGTTATTTTTGAATTATCATTATTATGTAATGACACACTTCCAATGTGGGCGGATTCTATTATAATGTTATTTTGTAATACTTTGTAATGTATGTGGCAAGTAAGGTAGCTAGCCAAGTGGTTCCATCACATGTAACCGTTATCAATATTATAATAAATAATTGGTAGAAGATTCTAGCTTGAGTGGAATTTTACATGTAATCGAACTCTTGAACCTTTAGGTAGGATTGCATGTACATTTCTCTTTAAAATACATGAATCCATGCACGAATAGATCTTATGCAATTTAATAAAATATTGAAAGAGATTGTCCCCTCAAATGGGCCTACGTTTCTAAGTTATTTGCTAGATTATTTCAATTTTGTAATTACTTTTTGCATAGTGTTATTCTGTTGTTACATATATTTCAATTATTTTTTAGTATTTTATGTGTGAGCTTTATTTTAATAGTAGATTCATTACAAATTAGGTGTTACAAGAGGAAGTGTTCAAATAGGATGATGTATGATGTGAGTGGAAAATTTATACCTCTAAGACCTGCCTTAGGTGATAATGGAAGATTCAAGAATTTTATCTTTAAACAAGGTGATGATCTTAACTTTTATTTTTCATTTTAAATCATTGTATAAGTATTTTTGGATATGTATGGGAGTGTCTAGTAATAACATTAGTGACTATAGTCTAGGCTAAGGAGACTCTTGTATAGAAAATATTTTGTAGTAGGATATTTTATATGGTGGGGGCATCAACGTAAGTTTACCAAAAAATATGAAACACCATTAAAGCATCCATTATGGGAGAAGACATTATTATTATTACTAATATATTCTCTAATCAACCCATTGGTTTAGAATATAGAACCTATTAAAATCATAATTTGAGACATGTCCAATGTCAACACTATATGATTTATTGGATAAGCCTAGAGGTATTTCATTGTACATTGTGTTAATTTATTATAATATTTAATTATGTATGTCATATGGGTCATAACTAACCTTGTTATGGTTAAACCCACTATATAACTTGTAATTATTCTTAAGCCCTCTCAACTTAGGTTTAATTTTATTATGTAAGTAGGGTTTTGGTATTGGTATATATATTTTCATCTCACTCATAATTTTGATTTTGATCATTGGAGTGTTGTACAATTTTATATATAGATATAGTGAAAGTTTACCATATTTACATATAGGGGATGGTGTGATAAATAATCAGGTACCAATGATAGTAGGTTATTTTATGTAGATTATCCATTGGAATTGATCAACTTACCACCATAGGTATGAAGTCTAAATTTAGATCTTAATCTAATTTTTAGTCTTTTTATTCTTATTTTACTCTCTTCATGGATCCTATAATTTTTGAACTTGTGTGATATCATGGGATTAATTCCTATGGGCTTTAGAGTATTACAAACCCATATAATTTATCTAGACAATTTTCTAGTAGTAACACATCATGAGTTCAATTATCAAGCATGTGGCTCTCTAATTTCCTATTTTAGAGTGATAAAATATATTACTATGGAAATTATATCCTATATCATAGATCCTTTTTACTTTTCATCAATATGTAATTAATCTATATCCTCTTTTTTAGCTCACAATATGGTAGATACTAATGTTCATAGTAACAAACTGATTTTTATTATAACATTTCTTTTAATATTAAATAATCTCTTTAGGTTTCATTTGAAAATATTGTGACTAGTCATAAAAATATGGTTCCAACTAAGAAATAGTTTTACATTAAAATATGGAAATTGATTACAAAGAGGAAATGATCAAGTTTAATTTTTAGGTAATTTTTTTGGACATTGAAACTAGTTTATTGCTAAAAATCCTTTACTATGAATTAGGATGGAAATTGACCATATTCTAGTTCGATATTAAGCTTAGAATTAGGTCCCATATTATTTATGGTGTGATGTAATAGATGGGTACCTATTTTTATTTTTATGGTGTAATACCACTTATGTGAATCTTATTTTTTTAGTTCTAAATAGTTATTTTGACCACCATTGATGTCAACACTTTTAATTTAATTTATATTTCATAATCATTCTTTTATTTTATATTAAAGTCCTACATTAAATTTATATTAATTAATATTTCTTTTAGTTTTATATCATATAGTTATATAGTTATATCATATAGTTATATAGTTTTACATCTTATTGCTATTTGATTATTAATGATGGGATGATCTCTTGGTCAAGTAAAAGATAACTAACAATTCTACTTTATAGTGTTGAAGTAGAGTGCATGTTACCTTGTCAAGCCATGAAGAATGAATTTGATTAAAAACTAAATGATAGTATTAACAATGGTGAAATTTGGTAGTTATCAAATCTATAAGAGATATTTATCTATGTAGAAGTGTATAAAATAATAAATAACCAAATATCTCTAAATATTTTCCAAAAAACATAGAATAGAGATATGATGTAGTTGGTTATTTCCAACAAGTCATAGGATATAAATAAGATGTAGTTCATGCAATGAAAGCTATCCTATATGTAGGATCAATTTTGGAATGTAGTTGCATGTAGATGAATAAAGCTACCAAGAACGCAAGGTTAAACCCCATTGTATTTTCGTTCAAGATCCACAATTCCATACCGAGGAAAATTACCATTTCAAATTAATTCAGACATTTGATAGAGTGAAGATGTTTTTTCTAAGAAAATTTGGAATTGAATGCTTGGAATTTGTAATTAATTCTTTACCTTGACGGAGACAGTGCCGCTCTTATCTTGGTGAGATATCGACGTCGAAAGTGCCTTGCATAAAACTCCATGTTACCCAAGTTTTGATTCATTATGGATTCTCATGGAAAAAATCAAGACGAAATTTTCGTTGCGTAAAATCCTCTGATCGTTGACGGACAATTTTTGCGTCTTGTCTACGGACAATTTATGTGTTTTATTTCAAACAAACTTCTCTCACGGTCTTGAAATTAAAGCCTTTCCCACGCCATTAGCGCCTACAGAAATTCTTGTAAAACCTTGTTCTTCACGTTCATCTTGACTTTCATCGTCGCATAACAATGACAAACATGAAATTCACTTAATGGAGGAGTTAACTGTCAAAGGTTCTAAGCCGACAAAATTGTAAAGTGAAATAACCGTATATCAGGTGGGCCTTCCGCATGACTTTGTAGAGAGAGAGAGACAAGTCTTTGAAAATTTGGAATTACGCACTCCATTCAGAAACAGTTGCAAGTTACTCGAACCAAAAATCCGGACTAACTGACAATCCACAGCCCTCTCCTCTCTATAAAAAGACTGCTCTTCAACAAGTTTTGCATAGGAGTTAGCTTGTAGTGTGCTCATAGAGATTAAGAGTTTGAGATTTACAATGGCTTATTTGATAGTATTAGGAGTTTCTTTTTTAATACTATGCTCCCAAGCACTTGTTTTAGGGGACGACGAAGGGTGGCAGTCTGGTCTTGCTACCTGGTATGGCTCTCCAACTGGAGATGGAAGCGAAGGTAGTACTAAGCCCCCATCTAATCTAGTCTTAAAACAAGATGTAGTTTTAATATCGTATGAATAAACAACTACTTATTTATTTATTTATTTAATCTTTCAGGTGGTGCGTGTGGATATGGAAGTCTAGTGGGTCAAGCACCTTTGGCATCAAAAATTACAGCAGCTGGTCCAGGTCTCTTTAAAGGAGGGAAAGGCTGTGGAGAGTGCTATCAGGTATATATTTATACATGTAACTGCGAACCCATCTAATACCTTACCGAATGATGTACCCATCTAATAACTTACCGAATGAAAACAGGTGAAATGCGAGCAGAATGGCTTATGTTCACAAACTCCGGTGAGTGTGGTGATAACTGACGAATGCCCAGAATGCACAGAAGCAGAAGCGCACTTTGACCTCAGTGGGACTGCCTTTTCGGACATGGCAAATCCGGCGGAATCTTCTGATCTGCGTAATGCTGGGCGCGTAAACATCTTGTTCAAAAGGCAAGTCTCTTCTCTATACATCTTGTATTTCACAGTTTCGATTTTTGTTTGTGCTGTGTTTGTTGGGTCACTTGGGTGGCTTCTTGTTACAATATATTTTATTCTATGTAGAGTACCATGCGAATACCCGGGAAAGGACATTACATTCCATGTTAACGGAGGCTCCACCGATCATTGGTTCTCTGTGCTTGTCGAATTTGAGGATGGCGACGGTGATCTCGGAGCTGTCTATCTAAAGCAGGTACTATTCTTCGATATTTAAACAAATAGGTTTGGTGTTTAATTTATATTTAGTATGGTGTCACTGAGAGGTTCACGCTGTGTTTACACTTGCAGGCGAACTCTGATACGTGGGAAGCAATGCAACAGTCATGGGGAGCAAACTGGGCATTGAACAGTGGACCTTTGACAGCACCATTCTCTATCCGCTTGCAATCTCTTTCGACTGGACGGACACTCACTGCAAATCAAGTAATTCCACAGAATTGGCAACCCAATGGTGCTTACAGATCGCTTGTAAACTATGACTAAACGAGTACCCTCGGCCGAGCTGCAGAAACGCTGATGTTCTAGCTTCTATTGTCTAAATAAGTGCCCAATGCTTGGACGGAACTGATTGCGAGACATGTTTCTTATATGCTTATTTCCAAAAATATATGCTTTAAATATGACTACACCATTCGTACCTACTTAAATTTGACGGTATTATTCCGACAACTTAAATTATAGTTTTGCGTCATTGTTGACATCATATATATGTCAGCGGTAAGGATATGATTTGTTTTAGTAAAATTGGTCTTAAAAAAAATCTAGACCGTGATATCAGCCACTTTAATCCAAAAACTGATGGTAAAATAAACCTCATATAAAATTGGTGAAATTTAACGATAATTTAAGCAAGTCTGGCATAAAACATACATCAAGTGAGACATGCACTAAAATGTCTTATTGTTTATTACAATTTTTGTTGGATTCATTATTATTTTTTAATGCAAGGTCATTTAAACCTTGCGATAGTAGGTATTTCACTCTTCCTAAGTGATTGCCGTAAAAGTTTTAGAAATTCGTTGGACATTTATTTGGTTAGATTCCTCTTTCTTGTCTTTTATTACCTACCAATAAAAGTCTATGTCAGACAAACTATAAGTAATTTTCTACTAAAGCCCCATCAGCATTTGATTACCCATATCTTATCATCTAGTCCCGTCCAGTTCCTACTCTATGCCCTTATTCATTACTTTTGGTTGGATCCATTATTTTTCTCATATCCAAGATCATTTGAATATTGACATAGTAGGTTTTTCACTCTTTTGAAAGGATTGTCACAAAAGTTTTAGAAATCTGTTAGACATTTATTAAATATAAGTCGCTGTTACTTGCTTTTCATTATTGGTTAACTTAAAAATCTAAGTAAGCTTTTAAAGGCGTATTAGCATTGTATTATACACATGTTATCCATCTAATCTGCTTTAGGCTATATCCTTGGACCTTTATACCTAAGTCTTGATTAATAGGTAAAATAAAGTTATAAATTAATACTATGTTAATACAAAATTGAATGATATTTGTAATCTTAAAAAATATTTGTTGTGTAAGAGAAATAAAATGATATGGAATAGAGTATGAAAATAGTTACATATAAACAAGAGAATATATGCAATAAGTAATTAACATATATATATATGAAACAACAAATATAGAGGGATGACGTTTAGATTAGAATACAAATAGTTTAAATATCACACTAATACTGAATAGTATCATTTGCTATATATGGAGGATTCATATATAGGGTTATAATGAAAGGTAATATAGGTTTGATGGTTTTTGAAGCCTTAATATTAATGTAAATCTCACAAGATAAATATTATAAGATCAAATATATGATAATCGCAATATAATAATGTAACATAATAATATAAGTCAATTAATATGTAAATCAAGGCTAATAATATACCAAATAACATTCACTAATAAGCAACAATATGAATATATAAATAGTCTAAAACATACATGTAAAAACATGTAGGAAGACTTAAATATTAATTGCTCAAATGTGAAATATTTATTACTTCTCCTTCTCTTACAAATATATCATGAAAATCATACAATGATAATATATTCGATACTCACTATGTAGACAATGTAGGTGATGTACACTATGTAGGTGGTGATTTTGGCAGTATCCTCTATGGATTAATATATAGCCATTGTAGGATGACTCTTTACTTGACTCTTATTTTTCCTTATGGCAAGTCTTATGACTTTTGGCTTCTCTACTTGATACTTGCACACACATGACTTTATCTTGTATGCACGTTTTGATATGACTCTTCACATAACACTTTCTAATATAAGAATACTTGTGCACACTTACATATGAGATATTTGTAGGCATTTACACACATAACATTTGCACACTCATTTACATAATACTTGTGTATTTTTTGCACATTATTATATTACATAAAATATTTACTCACACTCTAATCTAGGGCACAACTCTAATTTAATATTTACAAGGATGTACCAAGGAGATACATTAGCATGTACCAAATAATATAATATTCTCTAACACCCCTTGTATTACATTATTTTGTTTTTGAAGACTTTAGTCTTCAATCAAGGTCTTCAACTTCATGTGATCCTAGGACCTATGCTTCCTCTATTTTTTTTTCCTTATTCTAAATTTTCCAATCTTCTTCTTCTACTTGCTTGACCTTGTCTTTGGATTCAGGTTTCCTATTGTCCTTGATGTGATTCCTTCTCTTCCTCTTTCTTATTTTCTTTTTTTATAATTTTATTTATGATATATTTGATGATATACCTTCTAAGCATTGAGTTAGTAAATCATCACAATAATATAACTTTGATTTCAATGATTTCTCTTTGAAACTGACATATGTATCATTTGTCTCTTCCCTTCAAAAATTTTAAAACTAATTTATGAAAAATGCATCATTAAACACTCTTTTTAAAAGAGTATCATAGTGATTTGAGAATCCCATCATATTTGAAAAATTTTCCATAGACATAGTTTATAAATGTTGTAAAAATTATTTCTTTTGACTCTTTGAGAAACAAAGATATATATCTATCTATATATATATATATATATATATTAAATCATTAAACATTTATTTCTCTCTATTAAATTTATTTATTAAAATTTTAGAATAATACTTCAGTACATGTAATATTTCGTCACTATACTTATTAAACATATTCTAAATAATTTCTTCCATGATATATAAAAATAAGTCAATAACATATTTCCTTTGATGTAGACTATCTTGTGTCTCCCTAGGCTTTAAAAATAATTTCTAAATTTCTAAATTTAAAAAATATTGAAGTAGAATTTCTTATATCTCCCTAATGTTTATAAACTAGAAAATATGAACTTTGCAAAAATAACTTCCTAGGTTTGAGGTTGAATACCTTTCCCAACTTATTTAATTTGCAAAAAATCAATAATCAAATTATTTAAGAAAAAATTAATAAAATAAATAACTCCAAATTTAATAATATTTAATATCTACTTACCTCTCCACTATCTAAAATAATCAAAACAATAATTCTTCTAATAAACTACTTATCACTCCACAAATTAATTAAATATAAGTTTCTAACTTTATAACTTTCAAATATTAAAAACTTATACCTCCAAATTAAACTTAATAGTTTCTACTTATCACTCCATAAGCTAATCAAGCATTTTATCTAAAACTAAATAAATTAAATATCTAACCTTATCTCTCCTTAACAAATAATAAAGAATATTAAAGCTTTAAATTATTTTCCAACCTTATCTCTCCTAAATAATCAATATTTGAAACCCTAAATATATTTACCTTCAAAATATGCATGCTCTTTCTTCCAACTTTGTAGATACCGACTGTTCTTCCTTCTACCTTGATTCTCTAAGTGTGTAGATAGGCTTGATTTATCCTCTTGAATGTAACACTCTTGGTGGAAATTATAAAATTGAGTAGGCCAAATGTGTGTTCTTCTAACACTCATTTACAAAGCTTTCAATGATTCTAATCCAAGCAAAATGATAATTAAGTATTTTAATATTTATTAATTTTCCTTTCTATGTTGATTACCAAAGATATTTTTACCATGCTATGACTTGCATCCCTAGTAGTACAAATGATGTTTGAATAATGTTGAATGATTTTAGCACTATGCACTTGAGTTTCCCTTTCCTTGGCTATATCTTTTCAAATCTACCAAGACTATAACTTTATTCCTTAGTGCTTGGTGCTTCTCTCTTCCTTAGCACTTGAGCTTCTTTAGGACTTGGAAGAATATTTCTCTTCTTATTATACCTTTGATTCTTTACTTGCTTGTTGTACCTACAAAGCTTCACTTATTTTTGTACCTTTGATGCTTCACTTCTTGTTATACCTTGGATGCTTCACTTCTCATTATACCATCAATGTTAGGTATGTTATTGAACATTGGTGTTTTAGTTCCCTATGTGCTACGTACTATGTATCTACATATTCCTACACATAAATTCTTGTTGATAAGATAATTTTTTATTTCATGACTAGTATCTGCAGACAAACATTTTATGAAAGAATATGATATTATTGATAGAATTGCATTTTGGAGAGACAGTCGCTCTTGTAGGTGGAAGAATAGTTAGACCACTAAGAATAAGATGCTTGAAAGGGAAAGAATGATATCTCTTAAATGTGACAACTTTGAGGAATATAGAATTTCCTCTCATATAGTTGTATATTGTATTATGCATGTGAAAAGAAGCATCGACAGTGAGGTTATCAATGGAGAATTATAATAAATGAGTTGATGCTTGAAAATGCTATCTTGAAAAGACCTTGTATGCTTGAGATTAACATATGTTTACTATTTTCATTTGTTTTATTACTTTCATGCTTGAATGTACTTAAACAAACAAAGAAAAATTATTGTTTGATATAACTTCTTCTTATGATAAAAAATACATTTTTGAAAGAATTATTTAAAAAATGATTTGCTCTTGTGCAAAATAGTTTATAATGAAGGAACTCTTTATCCTTTGAAAAATATTAGAATAATTTAATAAAGCATATAGTAGCCAAATAATAATAATTTATGTGATTATTGAAGTGCCTTGGTTGCATTTTTATGTGATGCAGTTTGTTGCCTTACTTCACGGGTATGATGAGGAGATAAGTCAAAGAGAAGTAACGTGGGCACTCGAGTATGGGGACGTGGTAGAGAGATGACAAAAAAGTGGTGGAGAGGGCCATTTTATGAAGAAAATAGAATATCTAGAAAAAAAATAGAGGAGGCAAAACAAAAAAAATTGTGTATTGAAAAACATCGTAGGATTGCACATGTTTTAGGTAGGCCTTCAGATTCACTTTTGTATAATGACATTTTTAATTATGAATAGTTTTTGATAGTAAGATTGTATTGGAAGTAGGTGTTTTATAGCTGGATAAGAAATTCCTTTTACTTGTGTTGTTATCTTATATCGTATGAAAATTCATTGAATGGCAATGGATGGGTGAAATTTACCACATAGTTTGTAAAAATACATTTCATGACCCCTATGAGTCTTTTTGTATTATTTTTTAAGTTGTTGAAATGTTATAATATGTTGGTCTTAGGTGATTCAAGTATTTTTCCAGACTCCTTGTGTGTTGCTATTCTAAAACATCAAAGCTTGTAGGATAGCTTCATGAGCACCTAAGAGTAAATATCATACCATTCTCCTTAATTATCATTTTGATTTATAGGTAGATTTATGATTGAGTTTATCTATTTGGTAGTTGAATCTTAGTGATGGCTATCGTGTTTAAATAGATATACCTCAGTTAAACTATTATGTTATATCACTTGAGTAACGGATAGATGTGTTACTATGTTCGAAGAGAGAAATTATTAAATACATGGCTAGGATGGTATATATAAATATGTATGACTTATTTCTATATAACACAACACAAAATCCATAGTAGCCAAGCAAACTGAATTAGAGGCACATCAATTAGTTTTTGATTTAATATATAAATTGAGATTAGGATTGTGGACCCTTTAAAAGGTTATAGAAGCTCTCTTTTAAAATGGTAATCAAAATATTTTAATATCTTTAGAGACGTTGAATTTTCCAGAAGTGAAGGATGAATGGCTTATGGGCTAATTGTTACTCTATTGGTATATATTTTAAAGTGCTTGTATTTTAGTGTTGAAATAGAGTTGTTGAGTAATGAAGAAAGTTTTTCGGTTGAGTTGGTTTGTGGTTTGTTAGAAATTAAACTTGATTTCAAATATGATAGATCTTTGAAAGATATTATCATCAAAATCTATTTATCACATTTTGTAGTAGGTGTAGATATTACTAGTAGTTGTATTTGTCAGGTTGTTTTATAATTGGATAGAAATCCTAGTTTTGAATTGAATGTATGTCAGAAGGTTGGTAAGCCTTTCCATCGTTATCTAGATATATAAGTCAATGATATCTCAAGAATAAAATATATTTGAGACTAAGAACACAAAAACATAGTGTAGAGCAAAAGAATGAGCAATAGAGAGGAAAGTAGTGCAACATAAGTGCAATATTTATCTTGTAAACTAGTTCAGTTGTAGATGAGTGTGGATGTATTTCTAATATAATGTATGTGAATGTATTTTTGAGCAATAAATAATATTTCCTATATTTTTGCCTTCTACGTATTATTTGGTTGAATATAAAATCAACTTTGTAAGGTTAGTCTTTTATTATTTGTTGTTCGTATTGTATTCCGCTCAAGTTTCTTTGTTAAACCTAGAAAATGAGAATTTGCTCCCTCTCGCTCACATTCTTTATATTTTTGAGTGGTGTAGAATATATCTCATTTATATTATAAAGTTGCAAGATTTATTTCTATTCTTTATTATTTGCTCTAGCTCGCATCCTCTATTAGCTTTAATCTATAAATTTATAATGTATTTAAGTCCACGGCTTATCACTTTGGCTGCCATCCACTAGCTTTATCATTTTATGAGCAACATGTACCATTCCACTCCTTATTCACCTAGGTAGTTGTTCCAATGAATAGGTTGAGAGGAATGTAACCTTGTATATAATTTACTATCATTTGTATGTTAAGTCCAGTGGACTAGAACTTTCTCAAATATGCTTCTCTATCTATGTTAAATAAAGCAAAACATAATTATATTCCAATCCACTTTTATTTTTTTGTATAATTGAGTATATTCCTATTTTTCTTCGTTATTTGTGCTAAATTCAAGCATCTCGTATATTTTTTCGGTCCACTATATTTCTCATGTTAGAGAAAGCAAATTAAATCCTTACTCTAGATCAGAGCATCTGCCATTCTATGTGCATTTTTTTTTTCAAATTGGTATTAGAGCTAGCACCAATTTTGCAAAATTTAAGAAGTAATAGCTTTCAATAACAACCCATTTCAATTGTAGATCCCATGTTTTAATGGTAAGAACTATGATTACTAGAGAATTCATATGAATATCCTATTCAGGTCTCAGGAGCTATACAAATTGGTCAAGAATAGTAGCTGCTCTATTTCTTAGATTCAAAATGAATTATTGATGTCATTTAGTGTAGTGGTAAAATATGTTATATGGCTATGATATCTCAGACTTGATCACCTGAGTTTTAGTAGCCTAAAATTGCTACACAAGAAGTAGATGGTGAAGGGTTTACCCCTCATAGAGAAACCCAATCAAGCATGCGAATATTTCTTAGTAAAAAAGCAACACATGGATGTATTCCATATAGGATAGTCATGGAGAGCTTCACAACCATTAGATCTGGTACATTTAGATATCTACGGCTGAAAGCACGAGATTCCGGGCAAAGGAAACACTAATTGCGATGCATTCAAAATCAAATACGCTTAAGTCCTAGAAATGTAGAATGCATGAAATGAGAGAGACGCATTGAAATGAGATACAAGCAAATGGAGAAAACACAGCCCTTTCATTAAATTCTCTTGATCTCTGTTACAAATACGCCTCCTCCCTTTTCAGGGGCTAGGAGCGTTAAAAGAATTTGATTACAATCGAGACTTAAGGTTCCTCTTTCCGCGTGCCCACACTTGAAATGGGCGGGCCAAGATGATGCCGCCGCTGATGTTGATGAGTCCTTAACCTCTGCTGCTCCTCCCGCGAACAAAGAAACAACAAAGATGTCAGTAGCACCTGCTGCAAATAAGAAGTGTTTGTTCTCTAAAATCGCCAAAAGATGCATGTAAATGATTAGCCAAATCGATAGACAAAATGAGTCCAAATGACCTGAAAACCTGACAGAGGACAGAAGACATCACCAGAGGGCCACTGCCATTGAAACAATCGGCCAATCTACCTTCAACTGGAATTCGTCCCTGGGCAGGACGAATTTTGATCGCTATTCGTCCCTGGGTGGGACGAATTCTTCTGTGTTGGAAAAGCCGACTCGATTGCTGCTCCAATGTCGAATCCCGAGACCTCCAAAACACCTGCAAACAGAGGGGTTATGTAATTGGGGCCATTTTGGGACGACCCAGATGGTCGGATTCTCCCAATTTGGCCTCTATCCTCGGGAATTTGATATCGCCACCTGCAAGTTAGTGAGACAACAAAGCGACACAAAGCATGATAAAACCTGATCAAAATGTTATGAAATTGAAGCTATGAGTTAACCAAATAGAATAACATGATATGCAACCTGAAACAATAATCTAGAATGCTTTAAAATAAAACTTAGAAAGTGCGGGGGTGCCCAAGTGGGCCTCCCACCGTTGGCACTTGATTTCGGCGCCAATCCACTAGGGATGGGCCCAAAACCTCTTAGGATTGGGATGTCTGCGAATTGGTGGTGTAAGGTGGTCAAATGTTGGATTTGGGTTGGATCCACGCTTCCAAAAGCCACCCAATAACCTCCCTTGCAAAAGAGATTAGTGGATGTGAGAAGGTGAATCAAAAGGATGCAAATGGGTATTCAATTGGAAAGCACTTCGTTGCTTGAAATCGCCTCCAATCCTTCCTCTTTTGGGTGAGAAAAGTCCCACCTTTTATAGACCCATGGGGTCTCTTTTGAGAGGGAAGCATAAGCGCCATGTGTTGGTCATAGGTGCCATGTGGCGGTCATGTCTTCCCATGAGGGAGGGGAGTCCTCCATGACTTGGGCTTTCATAATTGCCCTTGTGACAGCTCCTCTAACGGCCTATCTGTCCACCCACACACGCGTGCGAGGCAGGAGTCATCAATCGATCGTCCCGGGCTGCCACTTGGCGCCATTCTTCTTTTTGCCCGTTAAACTTGGAATTCGTCCCTGCGTGAGACGATTTCAGAATTCGTCCCCGGGTGAGACGAATTCCATCTTAGTATTCGTCCCTGGGTGAGACGAATACCGAGCAAAGTGTCTAAATGTACCAAATTGCCTCTTGACCTTACAAAATTGCTATGAAAGTGGTTAGGACCACTGTTTGACCTCTGAGGGCTGCCCTGGGGGCTGTGTTTGTCAAAGCGATCGTTGTTTGCAATCACATAATCGGATTGGTGCTGTTTTGGTGTCTACAGATGCCCCTTTTTGGGATGCGCTGTGCATAGCGCAGCGCCGAGCAAAAATAGATAACCAAAGCACTAATGATTAGGGTTTCTTGGTAACCTAACCAACTTTTGATGCCCCAAGCATGGAAAGGGCATGCATTCTTGAATCCTTGCTTCCGACGAGCTAAGGAGTTTGATTTCAAGTGTTAACCTATTTTGGTGAGGTGTGACTTGAGCTTGGACATTGATCAGTCATGATTAGGCAAAGGGCGCAACCTTTTATCCTCAGGGGAACCTTGTGTTCATGATTCACGAAATGCCAAGTGTTTGATTGATTTGATTGTTGCTTGTTTACTGCCCCAAGCAGGAGCGTAATTGTCTTTGTCAATGATTCTTTGAATGCATGTCGTTTTCCTTAATTGGGTGTGTGATTGTTGATTGGTGACTAAGTGTGACTACCCCCTCAAGCGACGAATCGATGAGGGAATGACCTTCATGAGAAAAGCGACGAGTCGCTTGACCCAAGATGACTTGTGCAAGGGTGCCTTTAGAGTGTTTTACCGTTTAGCATGTGCAATTTTTCCAACATTTGGACCTATTTTTGGTGGGTGTTAACCCTTTTGGTGATGCCATAATGGGGTGAAATCATCGAAAACCCATCTTCCCGTGGAGCGGTCCGGCTATGGTAGCCTTCTTGGGGAAGTAGGAGAGTGAGAATTTGAACCCCGACATCGAATTTCTTTGCCTAGAGGTTAAGTGCAAGAGCACTTGTGTCCGGCAATGCTTATTGCTGTGTTTTTGTGTTGCATTTATTTGTTGTTTTTGTTGTTTTTTGTGACACCATTTGGGGATTAAATTATCGAAAATCCGTCTTCCCGTGGAGCGGTCCGGCTATGGTAGCCTTCTTAGGGAGTAGGATAGTGATAATTTGTGACTCCAATGTCTATTTTGTATGCCCTGGATGTCAGGTGCAGAGCACTCCTATCGGGCAAATTTATTGTCTGTTTTTAGTGCATTTTTGATCATTTTTTGATGTTTTTGAAGTTTTGGCCTGAATTCGTCCCAGGGTGGGACGAATTCCAGCTGTAGAATTCATCCCTGGGTGGGACGAGCGCTAACCAGAGCGCTCGTCCCAGTCAAGGATGAATTCCAGCTCAAAAGGCCTATTTAAGGGCCAAAACTTGAATTTGGGCTCATTTGTGTCATTTTTTTTCTTGCGATTTTGGAGCTCTGGGAGGAGGAGGTAATTCTGCGAAGCGAAGCGCTGCTGGAATTCTCTCTGCCATCATGAGTGCACAAACTGGTTCGAGCGGCGGAGCCGAGGCGAAACTCGTAAGTGTCTCCTAGAGTTTATTTTTGTTTAAATTTGCACTTGTTTTATTTAATTGTTTTTGTGATGTTGTTTTTCAAAATGTGTTTTAAAACTTAAACTCGAAACTGGATTGAAGACAACTACTTTGTTTATTTGATTTTTTCTTTTGTTATTGCTGTACAGTTCTTTTCCATGATTTTTAATTTTTTTTGTTGAATTGTTTTCTTTTGCAGGTTAGGAGCCGGTACCGTGTACCTACCGCATTTACTGAGGCGCGGGTGCACTGACTGATGATGATTGGGAATGGCTTGATGCCCTTGGGCTCAAGCAGGTGTCTCGACTGGAGCCTGTGGTCCCGGATCAGGCCTATCTGATGGCCCTGATCAAACTTTGGGATCCATGGACCAACACGTTCCATCTCCCGACAGGGGAGATGACTGTGACTTTGGAGGATGTCTATCGGTTGCTTCGGATTTCGATAGATGGACTGCCTATTAGGACATCACCGCGTGATCAGCAGATTTCTGTACTTACGAGATGCTTTGGGCATGGGGGCGGCTGGGTGTAACGAACCCAGTGGAGACAACCGAGGTGGACCGCCAGGTGGCGGGATTTTGTTGGCCGGTGGCAGGAGAGGGGGTGTTAGGAGTGAGGCACGCATTCTTGATGGGCCTCATTTCTAACATGCTTCTACCTGATTCGTCAGGCGCGAGGTTCCCGTGGAACCTGTTAGATTTGGTATGGCAGTTGGTAGAGTGCCCGATAGAGGCACCACTGATTTTGAGATGGGGACAGACATTGTTGGCACAGCTCTACGGGGAGTTGTATGGGGTCCACTGTCGGCAGCGGAAGGGGGTCACTAGCTATCTCTCAGTGGTTGGGGTTGGCAGCATATAGCAGTTGAGAGGCCAACCGGGTTACCATGGATGACTCGGGCGGCGATGGATGATGCGGAGATAGGCTATGCAGTTTTGTGGCGGCGGTCTACGGAGCAGGGGCAGAGTCGGCGATGGGCAGGTGCTGTAGAGCACTATACTGATGCCTTCTCTCGGCTCACTCTAGGGGAGGTGGTTTGGCACCCTTATCGGGACTGTCCAGCCTGGTCGGAGGCTGGAGAGTGGCTCCGACGGGTACGTAGGGAGCGGTGGTTGATTGGGCGGCACGGGACCGAGCATGAGTTCTTCTCATATAGCCGGGTTACACGATAGTTTGGGGTGCGCCAAGGGTTGCCTGGTGAGCCCGTGGTCTATCGACGCCGGGGAGATGAGAGGGCTCTAGATCCACCGGTCACCGTGCCATTGGGCGAGGAGTCAGATGTGGTGATTGACGTCCCGGACGTAGATGACGTCGGGACTACCACTGAGTATGACTCGTGGTGGGTGCTACGACGATGGAGAGGGGAGGGGCCACTAGGAGGCGCAGAGGCGGCAGTGGAGGGTGCTGAGGCAGTAGGAGATGATTGGGGAGGTCCGTTGGATGATGCGGACATGGTTGATGTGGGGAATGAGGATGTTGATTTTGGTGCTCCGGATCAGCCGGACATGCAGGATGTGGAGGAGCAGTGGGAGCCAGAGCAGGCTGCTATTCCAGAGGGTCCTGTTCGTCAGGCAGATACAGAGGAGATGGAGTCTGAGGTATGCGCTGAGATTGCGTGACTGATAGAGCTACTGCGGATACGGGATCTGGAGCTGGGGGACGCGCTGCGGGAGAGGGATCTCCTGCGGGCCCAGCTAGCAGAGCGGGATAGGGTTCTGGCACAGCGTGATGATGCAGTGTCTTACTATCATCGACGAGAGGCAGAGTGGTGTCGGCACCGGATAGACTTGGAGAGGGAGGTCATCCGCCTTGGTGGGCGGCTACCTGAGCCCTCGATCAGTGGATCTTCACGGTGGACGAGGGATAGTGCGACTGAGCAGTCAGCATCATCTCGTCGTCGACGATTAGATGAGGGAGGCGGTAGCAGGCATGATGCGGGGGCTGGCAGTAGCCGCCCTGTAGGGTCCCATAGGACCCACACCACGGGGGGTAGTTCCCGTCGCACCGATCCTGCGTGATCATGGTGGTCGACGCTTTAGGTTGGGTTTTTGGATATTTTTGCGGGGTCAGAGGACCAGTTTTGTAGCCTACGGGCATTTTTTGATATATATATATATATATACCGGTTTTATTTTGGTTGTTTACATGTGATGATTTGATGTTTATTATGCATGATGGCTAATGACTATGAATGTATGAATGTTTATTTATTTTGATGAATGCATATGTTATGATGAATGCAAATGTTTTTGATTTCTATGTGATATGCAAAGTGAAATGGATGAATGAAATTTGTGATGATTGGTTATGGCACCATAGACTATTAGGATTCTTTTTATTTTGTTTTTGGACGATTGTTATGATGTATGACTTGGTATGTATACATGTGGTTTTTCTTTTTGTATTTTTTGATGGTATTGTAAGGGTGAAAAGTAGCGCAGTTGGTTTAGAAATGTAGCTAAGGTTTTTCGAGACTCAGACGGTTTTAACTCACTAGCCACGACTGTACTTTGTCTTACAAGACTTTTGAACAAGGTATGAATCAGACTTGTTTTTGACCCAGCTATTTCACATCCCCGTGTGTGCGATTGAGTTCATTTATGTGGTATTCATCAGGATACCGCCAGTGCCAGATGGGCTTTCAACCGAACCTGTACTGAGGATCACCTAATTAGCTCCACTAACTCCTTTGTTGTATTTAGTCAGATTAATCTACGATGTTATCCAAGATGCCATAAGCTAGCTCATCCACATGCAAACATTGATCTGTACGCAAGTTAATGTGATAGATATATCATCATGCGAGAGGTTTACCGCCAGTTATCGATAGGCTATCAACCAAATCGGTACTGAGGCTTGCCTTATGACCTTTTAGAATGCTGAGAGTTCCAGGGATTCAAGTTCCACTCCCTTCTTTTCTTCAATTGTATTGGGATACTTGCTCGTTTGTAGTGATAAGATCACTGTTTATTTTGATTTGTTTTTCTTTTGAGCAAGGGATTGGGGATATGGAGTGATGAAAATCACTATCGTTTGTGCCCTTTGATTTTTGCACTGTAAGATGTCAAGTATTTGATTTTTGACATTTTGCAAATTTTTTGATGTTTTGCAATTATTGAGAACTAGGGATTCTTAAGGAATTGGGTAGGGAGGATGCTTGTCCTTTTGCCAACTCTCAGCATTCTTGGGGTCATTCGCACAGGGGGATGAGCAAGATAACCGTTTCGCTTTTGGTGACTTGGATTACTGTGCAGGTTTCATCTTTCGTTCACACAACTTAGGAATTGTTTTATGTGTTTTAATTTGTGTTGGGATGTTACGTAACAAGGTGTATTTCAAGTATAACTCTACCTTCGTAAAATCTGTCTGACTCGGTACATTACGGAGCTAAAGAGCAAAATGATGACTGAATCACGAAAACTCTTGATACATTAAAAGACCACTGACTCTAGTGTGGTAAAAGCAATGCATGGTGTTTTTGTTGTTTTTGTAAAATGGAACAGTGTGGAGCAAGATGGACTTAGTAGGGCAATTACAGCCTATGGTGCCTTTGACCTATACAACCACAAATATGCAATGTATGGATGCAATGCTTAATGCAACTACATATTTTTGTATTTTTGATGGATTGATTTTTGTGAATATGAATATGAGGTGCGAGAAGAGCTCTCGATTGATGAATTTGAGTATGCCTAGATATGAGATGCAAATTTTTGTTGTTTTTGATTATTTTTTATTTTGACCAAGTGATTGTGGACATCCTTGGAGCATTTTGGTGACCAAGTGATTGCGATAATCCTTGGAGCTTTTGGTGACCAAGTGATTGGATAATCCTTGAGAGCTTTTGTGACCAAGTGATTGCGATAATCCTTGGAGCTTTTTGGTGACCAAGTGATTGCGATAATCCTTGGAGCTTTTGGGTTGACCAAGTGATTGCGATAATCCTTGGAGCTTTTTGGGTTTTTTGACCAAGTGATTGCGATAATCCTTGGAGCTTTTTGGTTTGACCAAGTGATTGCGATAATCCTTGGAGCTTTTTGGTTTGACCAAGTGATTGCGATAATCCTTGGAGCTTTTTGGTTTGACCAAGTGATTGCGATAATCCTTGGAGCTTTTTGGTTTGACCAAGTGATTGCGATAATCCTTGGAGCTTTTTGGTTTGACCAAGTGATTGCGATAATCCTTGGAGCTTTTTGGTTTGACCAAGTGATTGCGATAATCCTTGGAGCTTTTTGGTTTGACCAAGTGATTGCGATAATCCTTGGAGCTTTTTGGTTTGACCAAGTGATTGCGATAATCCTTGGAGCTTTTTGGTTTGACCAAGTGATTGCGATAATCCTTGGAGCTTTTTGGTTTGACCAAGTGATTGCGATAATCCTTGGAGCTTTTGTGTTTTTGACCAAGCGATTTTATGGATCCTTGGAGCATTTTTGGGATATGGCTCTCTTAGATATAAAATGGTCGCAAATGACTGATATTCAAGGGTTCTGTTTCCTTGATACCATCAAGAGAAGCTAGCCGGTACGTCCCGGGTCCTATTTTGCTATCAATGACATATGGACCTAACCAATTTGCCGTGAACTTGTCCCTTAGGTGGGACGGCAAATTAGAGTTCTGTTGGTTTTCCTTCAAAACCAAATCACCAACCCGAAAGTCCCTTAGGTGAACTTTCATGTTGTAAGCTTTCTTAAGCCGCTCTTGGTAGATACGTAAGTGCTCGAGAGCATTAACGCGTCGTTCGTCAAGCAACGTAAGTTGGTCTAACCGGGCCCGCCATGCAGTGTCATCATCGATGAATTCTCGCATTGATATGCGTAGGGAAGGAATTTCCAACTCGAGAGGCATTACTGCCTCTGAGCCATACACGAGCGAAAATGGAGTTGCCCCAGTTGGCGTCCGAATGCTAGTGCGATAAGCCCAAAGGGCAAGTGGGATTTGTATGTGCCAATCCTTATGACTGTCTGTGACTGTCTTTTTAAGGATGGCGACTAGCATTTTGTTTGACGCCTCTGCTTGCCCATTTGCTTGCGGATAATAGGGTGTTGAAAAGTTATGCTGAATTTTGTACTTTGTGGTCAAAGCACGCACGTCTTTGTTCTTGAATGATGGCCCATTATCCGAGATTATTTTGGATGGAATACCAAAATGACATATGATGTTATGCAAGATGAACTCCACAATGCGGGGTCCTTTCGTAGAAGTTAACGGAATTGCTTCCACCCATTTAGTAAAATACTCTGTGGCCGTTATGATAAACGTGTGACGGCTTGATGATGCAGGGGAGATCTTTCCAATTAGATCGAAGCCCCATTGCAAAAATGGCCAAGCAGACTGGACTGCCTGTAAGGCCTGGGAAGGTACGTGCATCAAATTGGCATGATGTTGACATTTCACGCACTTCTTGACATATGCGCAACAATCTCGCTCTAAAGATGGCCAATAATAGCCCATGCGAAGAATGCGCTTTGCGATGGCCATACCACTAAAGTGACCACCACATGTACCGTCGTGCGCTTGGGCGACTGCCCAAGTGGACTCTTGCTGGTCCAAACAACGAAGAAGAATTCCGTCATAACTACGACGATACAAAATGTCTCCTATCAAGACATACTTAGCCGCTTTCTGCTTGAATGTTCGTTTTGCGGCATGCGTCAATCCAAAGGGAAGATTACCTAACTTGAGGTAGTCTCTAATGGGTAAATACCAGTCCTGTTGATCGAAAACCTCGACAGTATGAACAACCAATCCCTTTCGAAGTTCTTCCCTAACAAATGCTGAATGGGATAGAACTTGTAAGAATAGCGTTGTGTTGCTATTAGTGGGAGTGGGGGAAAACAAGGACCCCCAGTTGGCACGTTTCAGACGATCTCGGATTCGAAAGAACTTATCCGAGGATGGTTCAATCTGGATCATGTGGATTCCTGGCGTCAAGTCTGAGCTTGCGCGCTCTATCACGGATTGCGATAAGGTTTTGACTTGAATAGTTGTCATATCACCGGAAAGGTCTTGCGGGATTAGTGACCCCAAGGAGGCCATTGTGTCCGCAAAATGATTCGATGATCGAGGGAGTGCCTCGATGTCATACCACTCAAGTTTTGCCAGGAATTTGTCCACGAGGGCTTTATAGGCCTTCATAATTGGGCATTTGCATTGATATACCCCTTTGACTTGATTGACTATTAACAACGAATCACCAAAGATGTTCAGCCATTTGATTTTCATGGCGATTGTTGTCTGAAGACCTAGGAGCAAGGCTTCATATTCTGCATTATTGTTGGTGCACTGGAAGTTTAATTTAAATGACAGGGGCATTGGAGCACCCTGCGGTGTGAAGAATACAATTCCCGTGCCACCACCTTGCTCGCATTTAGAACCATCGAAGAATAGGGTTATGTCGGCCTGTGACTCAGGCTCATCAGAATCTGGCGATTCTGAGACATGGAAGACCCCATCATCGGGTAGTTCTATGACCAGAGGCTGATCGTCTTCAAGAGGAGCCTCTGCTAGTTGATCGGCTATGACTTGTCCTTTGATAGATTTTTGCCCAATAAACTCAATGTCAAATTCCGTCAACAACATGATCCATTTCGCCGTGCGACTACTATGATAAGTACGACTCATCATGTATCGCAATGGATTCTCCTTAGACACAACATACGTAGTGTTGCTCAGCATGTAGTGGCATAGCTTTTTGGTAGCAAACACCACCGCCAAGCGTAGGTTTCTCAACGTATGCATAGTTAAGTTCGTAATCGACCGTGGTGCGGCTAAGATAGTAAGTAGCCTGTTCTTTGTGAAGTTCATTCTTTTGGGCTAGCATGGCGCCCAGTGCCACCTCAGTAGCTGAGATGTATAAGTAGAATGGCACTCCTGGTCTAGGTGGTGCCAATACTGGCGACGAAGCCAAGTATTGTTTGATTTCGTCAAAGGCTGACTGGCACTCGTCATCCCAGTGAAATGTAACTCCCTTGTGCAATAATTTGTTCATGGGTCGGCATTTGTCAGATAATTGCGCTATGAAGCGTTTAATCGACGCGACCTTTCCTTGCAGACTTCTGAGCTGCTTGATGGTAGTTGGGGGAGCCATTTCAAGGATTGCCTTGACTTTCTTTGGGTCCACTTCGATGCCTCATTTTGAGACTATAAAACCCAAGAGTTTTCCAGATGTGACGCCAAATACGCACTTCTTGGGATTCAGTCTGACCTTATGCTCTATGAGGCGATCGAGGATCTTGCTTAAGTCACCGAGATGATCTGAGCGCAAAAGAGACTTGGCTAACAAATCATCCATGTAATCTTCCAAAGTTTTGTGCATGTAATCATGGAAGATATATGTCATGGCACGTTGGTAGGTAGCGCCAAGCATTTTTAAGGCCAAAAGGCATGACCTTATAACAAAATGTCCCCCAAGGCGTTGTGAACGCCGTTTTAAGTTGGTCTTCAGGATTGATACGAATTTGATTGTATCCTGAGAAGCCATCCATTAGGGAGAGCATTTCGTGACCTGCTGTAGCGTCTACTAGCGCGTCGATGCTTGGCAAGGGGAAATCATCCTTAGGACTCGCTTTGTTTAGGTCTCAAAAATTGGTGCATATGCGAATCCTCCCATCGGGCTTCTTGACGGGAACCATGTTGGACAGCCATGGCGGATAATCCATGCAGATGACAAACTGTGCATCCAACAGCTTTTGCAATTCATCTTTGACCATCAAGGCCACTGTTGGGTGCATCTTTCGTAGTTTTTGCTTTACGGGCTTGATTGTCGGATCAAGCGTTAAATTATGCGTGACTAGCTACGGGTCTAGTCCCGGCATGTCTCTGTATGACCATGCAAAAACCTCCTTCTTCGCTTTGAGAAGGGTAATGTAGTCGGCTTGCTCTTCGGGGGATAAGACTTACCCCCAGCTTGATAATCTATGGATTCTTTGGATCTATGCCGATATCTACGTCAGTCGTCTCCTCGACTGACATGTGGGATCCGTCCTCCAACTGATGTGGAGTTGGGATCAAATGGATATCATTAGCTGAGTTTAGATCTGCGTTTGGAACCTCGGGTCCCTCTTCAGCTTGAAAAATATCCTGAGTTGTCCTTAGGGTAAAATGAAGCATTTCACCGAAAGGCCAGTACTCTGATGGTGATAAAGGTGAATTGACGCGATCCCAGTCGATGGCATCTATGTCTAGATGCAATGACCGTGCTGGATCGGCCGGATTGCGGATGGGTGCGGTCAAGTCAATGGAGATCATGTGGATGAAATGATTTTGGTCTCCATTACCGTGGGTGTTATAGCTCGAACATTCTGGATGCTTCCTATGCTCCGGATCTGGTTCTATAGGGACGGGTATGAACGGATCAGCCCTATGTGCTGATAGGAAGACGGGGTCTTCCCTTGGTACTGATGTCATGATAGGATCTCGAGGTGGACGATGCTCATCTTGAATTTGGAGCCATGGATCCAACACTTGGTCCCACCTTGCAGGGTCTACCCACCATTCATGCCCTAGCAGTATGCCCATCTGTCCCATTAGATCTTCATGAGTTAAAGGGCGGTGATGCCGTCGCGCATGTCTGAGATAGTCCATCTCAGTCTCATCTTCTGAATCACTTTCGGAGACCCAAAAATGTTCATTCTCTTCAGCAACTGTTACTTGCGACGTTGAGGGCTCTCCTTGTTCCAGTAAGTTAATCTGGTCCCATTGCGGTTGTTCCACTCTTGGTGGAGGGACCTGATTCTCTTGACACCGTATTGATTCAACTCGGAACCTCTAAGGGGAATAGCTTCAAAAAGATGTCCGAAAGCCGTTGATGTTCTCTTTGAGGATTAATGTCTGAACTTTCGCCTCTCTCTAGCAAAGGAGAGGGATTACTGTTGTTGCCAAGGGTGTTTGTTGACCATGGGAGGTAGTCTCCCAATGTATATTCTGTATTTGGATTGGCATAAGGATCTAATGCCAATCCCCCCTTGTTGCCTATTTCTAGGCCTTGCATATTTTTGACCAAGATGTCTAAGGGCAGGGGGTGGTTGAACCCTACTCCTGACTTATCATATGGCATCTGATATCTTGGTTGGCAAAGGACCCGCATCCCTTGCTCATATCTGCCTAGCCCGTATCCATGCCAATTGCATTGGCCGAGATATTTTAGGGCAAAGTCTGGGTTTGACAGATAGTTGATATTTTCAACAAAAGGCTCTTCGTCTGCTTCCTTTTGTTTGCATGGTTCAAGACCATGATCAAGGCCCCCATACACAAAATTTGTCTGGTTTGGTGGGTAGCCTAGAGGAACAATTGTCCCTATGGGAAGGCGAGGTCTTCCCATGTCTTGTACTGACTCCAATGCGGGGGTTGCCACAACATTTTGCACTAAATACTCCCCCAGGCCCGTATTGGCCATTTCAACAGTGATTGTTGATGATTGGGTGGGAGGAAATGGGAGTCCTTCCTGAGTCCATTCCATGTTCGGTATTTTAGGAGTCTCCGCTTCTGCTGTGTGAGGTGTTTCTTCTGTTGATACCGTTGAAATTATGGGCAACCCCTCTTCTAGGGGCTGAGCCTCTTCCATGATCTGTTTTCCCTTGTCCTTCTGTTTGGCCATGATAGGTGGCTTTGATGATGAAGGAGCAGATGATGAAGGCTCACCTGGTTGGGATTTTGTTGTTTTGGTCACCAGTGGTGCCTGCGGTATTGGACCCTGTTTAGATGGATTTAACTGGAAATCCAAATGCGTTGAAGGGAGGGTCGATTGAGGCAGGAATTGTACCGCATTGCAATACTTGAAGGGCTCTAAGTCCATTGGGACTACATGTATTTCTCCTTCAAAAGCATACTTTAAGCACTGGTGAGCGATCGAAGGGACACACTTCATGTCCCTGATCCAAGGCCGCCCTAGCAGTATATTATAAGCCATCTCACCTTCCAACACATGGCACAATGTAGGTATTGTCTTTTGTCCTACCTGGACAGGCAGAACAACTGTGCCGACTGTCGAGCATATTGCATCGTTGAAAGCTCGCAGTGTGTACGTGGAGGCTGTGATGTGAGAGGCTGGCAGCTTCAAATGTTTTAAGGCTACAGTGGTAATGATGTTACTGGACGAGCCAGTATCTACCAACACTCTCTTGTACGGGATCCCGTTGACCCACGCGATAACGTGCAAAGGTGGATCTGCCATGTCATTCGATATTGTTTTGACTTCATCTTCTCCGAATGTGATGACCGGCTCCGTACATTGTTTCACATGTCCCACGAAGTTGTTGAAAGAATTTGCTTCGTGAGGCCGTAATTCGATGGCTTTTAAAATGTCCATAAGAGCTTCCCTCTGGGGTGCTGATTGTTGAATAAGCTCGTAAATGGACAGCCTAGCCGATGTGGTCCGCAAACTCTGCGTGAGTTTGGTCCGTATCGTGACCTCGGGTCTAGGCGGAGGCAACTGCGTTGGGCGTTGTTGAGGCTGCGATGTTGTCGAAACTTCCCTCGTAGCTACCTCGGGGGCAACTACTGGGTACTTTTTGTTCCTTGTCACTATACTAATCATTCCCACAAATCCTTGCATGGGAAGATTCTGTCGCACCTCGTTAATCTGGAGAGGTTTTGCCTGTGCTTCGTGGGCAGGCAAAGGGTCCTTGAATACCCCCATTTGTTGATTATTTGGCGCTATGGGGTTGTCCACGGCCAATGTTCTATTGTCGATCAAATCTTGGATTAATTCTTTGAATTTCCAGCATCCATTCAAGTCGTGTCCTCTCGCGCCTATGGAATCTACAATACAATTCCTCTCTGTATCCCCTAGGCTTAGGAGCGTTAGGGTCTATAGTTTGGATTTCTGGCAGAGTGACTAAATTTGCCACTGACAAGCGGTCAAATAGGGAGTCCCTGGACTCCGTGTAAGGGGTGAATTGTCGCCTAGGGTGACGCTACTGATTCTGCTCCTGTCTTCTATTATCTCTTTCATAACCAGGAGGCACTACCTGGTAATTAGCCTTTTGGGGCTGCATTTCTTGCACAGGCACGGGAACATTTATCGCAACTTGGTTAACCGCAGCATGTTGTGGTTGCGTTGTCCCGATTTTAGTGGTTTTATTCCACTCTTTCTTTTTAGGCTTGGCGATTGCGCCTTCACCTATTTTGATCTCTTCTATAACTCTGGCTTGCGCCAAAGCTTCTTCTAAGTCGGCGTATTGCTGTACTGCAATAGCCCGGAGATTGATTTCAAGCAAATTTTTGCGAACATCTGTGTGAGATCAGACATAGGGGGATGGTAAGGTAACTTAGAAAGCAAAGCTCTCCATCGATTCCCGTATGCTACCATTGTTTCTTCCTCAAATTGCCTGAGGCTAGCCAGATCACTCAGTGATGCCTTCTTCCTTGTGTTGAAGGCAAAGCGTTCAAGAAACGCATCTACTAATTGATCTAGGTTGCTTATGCTGTGTTTGGGTAATTGTGTGAACCAATCCGAGGCAGGGCCTACGAATGTGGTTATGAATGTTCTAAGCAACAATGCATCATTATCTTGGATGCCGAAGCATTGGCTTAGAAATCTTGTAACATGTTCTTGTGCATCCTCTTCACCTTTAAAAACTGCCAATTGAGGCAACTTGAAGTGTTCGGGGTAAAGAGGTGTAGGCACTGAGGGATGCACCGGATGACTACGGAGTTGACGTAATGTGGGTTTTTGATGCCCAACAGCTTTTGTCTCCATAGACTCTAAACGCTCTAATAGCGCTTTGTATGCATCGAAAGATTTTATTTCTTCCTCTCTTGTTTGCTCCCGTTGTAAGTTATGGTAGACTCGGAGGCCTATGAAGGGGTGGCCGAATGGCAGCCCTCCCGCCTTGATGGGGAGTTTCAACATATTCTACGTCTGGTTCATACTCCTCGTAAAATTCTTGAGGAGTCTCTGGGCGAAGCCTATGACCCTGATTGAATCCTTGCTGAAGGTACCTATCATTGTTTCGGGGAGTGGCCTCCCTCTCGGGTCTATAAGGTCTCGGAGGCAAAGCTTGACGAGGTCGAGGAGACCTGTCCTGCACCAACGGATTATGCCTCTCATATTGTTTGGCTCTTTGGGTGCGAGGGGTTGGCCCCCTCTCATGTAGTTCATAGCGTAACTCATCCGCTTCGCGTTGCATGCGCTCTCTATCCAAGCGGTGTCGATACTCTATCTCCTAATGACTTTGTTTAAGCCGCATGATTTGGGCTTGACGGGTGGCATGTCTGGCGACTATCGGGTCAATTTGGTCTACCCTATTTTTCTCAGGAGGCTTAAGTGTTTCTCCTATGTGTTTGCCTCGATTTTGATGATCTAAAATTTCAATGGGTCGCTTCCCTCTGTCGAGGTAGGCGACATGTACTCGAGGCTCTGGCCTCAGTGGGTGATCATGATATCCAGCTGGTGCGAAAGCGCAAGGTTCCCGCGCTGTATGTTGTTGTCCTTGAGGAATGCGATGATCTTCCTCGTGCTCCCTCTCATGGGTGTGAAAGGGGCGGGCGGAGTTAGCTCGCCCTGTGTAAGGAGCCCTACGCTCTGGATTTTGTCTCTCTATTCTGATGGGAGGTAAAGAAGGGACGCCATATCCACGTTGTCCCTCCAAATGGATAGTGTGCCTCTCTAGCACTTCATCACGCTGTGGCCACTCATGTCTAACCTCATAAGGTGATTCTCTATTTACATCGAGGTCTACATGTAAAGCGTCTTCTCGAAAGGGGCTGCTTTGAATGGGCATACCCCATCGAGGATTCTGAATTGGATTCTTTTGTAGGCCAGACCGATAAGGCGGTATGACCAAGTCCTCAGGACTGAAGCGAAGGCGACTTGTGCCTGCTTCTTGTGTACCTTCCGGAGCTTCTCCCCTTGATTGGGCTTGGCTACGGGTGTACACCATTGCGGTGCTTCTCTACTATCTAAACAGATTTTTATCTCGTTTATGATGATTTTTCTTTTTGTCTACACTAAGCAGAAATGAACACACGCATACACAAACCGTGATTATCTCTTTTAAGGATTAATAGTGTGTCCTAAACTGGTTTAGTGCATTTTGATGTTTTGTTTTGTTTTTGTATGTTTTTGAAGAACGTTCAAATGCATTATGACGGCTCATATAACTCCCAAAATGGTAGCCCCTTCAATATACCAACCAGGCCGATATACCAACCTCTCTATATACCCGCCCTTACGAGAGGGAGACTATAGGTACGTGAGAGCAGAAGGTACATGGTACGTAGGTGGTATGGAAGGGGGATTGTCCTGTTAATGGCACCTACCATAGAAGACTTATCCTCGCACGCATGGGAATCACCCCAGCGACACTCGGTCAGCTTTCATCAGGATTTACGCCTAACAACAGTTGACAATCGGGGAAATGGATGCAAAGCTAAGCCAAGGTGGTGATGAACCCACCGTTGGTCTTGCTCAAGGGCTGGGGTCTTACGACCAGCTCCTTGGTTTAAAATTATTGCGTGATGTGTGTGGGATTCATTTTATTTAACGAAAATGAAACAAGCATAAATGACTTTCCCTAAGCAATGCAGGATAAAATGAAAACAATCAAAGAAACAGAAACAGAAACAGAAAATTTAACAGAGATTATAAAAATCCCTACCTCTTCTCTGCTGGACCGGTTGCTTCTGAATTTCTGCTACGAAAATTCCACAAGCAGAATTCGTCCCTCCGTGAGACGAATTACGAACAGAATTCGTCCCCCCCGAGACGAATTTGAATTCGTCTCAGGGTCAGACGAATTACGATAAAGAATTCATCACAATCAGAGACGAATAACATTACGCAACAAAAAAGGTACCTGTCAAGCACAAAACACAAAAATTTAATCAGTTTCTGTGATCTTAAAAATCGAGGAACAGGGTCCCACCGTGATCGCCACTGAAAGCACGAGATTCCGGGCAAAGGAAACACTAATTGCGATGCATTCAAAATCAAATACGCTTAAGTCCTAGAAATGTAGAATGCATGAAATGAAAGAGACGCATTGAAATGAGATACAAGCAAATGGAGAAAACACAGCCCTTTCATTAAACTCTCTTGATCTCTGTTACAAATACGCCTCCTCCCTTTTCGGGGGCTAGGAGCGTTAAAAGAATTTGATTACAATCGAGACTTAAGGTTCCTCTTTCCGCGTGCCCACACTTGAAATGGGCGGGCCAAGATGATGCCGCCGCCGATGTTGATGAGTCCTTAACCTCTCGCTGCTCCTCCTGCGAACAAAGAAACAACAAAGATGTCGTAGCACTCTCTTGCAAATAGGAAGTGTTTGTTCTCTAAAATCGCCAAAAGATGCATGTAAATGATTAGCTAAATCGATAGACAAAATGACTCTAAATGACCTAAAAACTTGACAGAGGACAGAAGACATCACCAGAGGGCCACTGCCATTGAAACAGTCGGCCAATCTGCCTTCAACTGGAATTCGTCCCTAGGCAGGACGAATTCTGACTGCTATTCGTCCCTGGGTGGGACGAATTCTTCTGTGTTGGAAAAGCCGACCTGATGCTGCTCCAATGTCGAATCCCGAGACCTCCAAAACACCTGCAAACAGAGGGGTTATGTAATTGGGGCCATTTTGGGACGACCCAGATGGTCGGATTCTCCCAATTTGGCCTCTATCCTCGAGAATTTGATATCGCCACCTGCAAGTTAGTGAGACAACAAAGCGACAAAAAGCATGATAAAATCTGATCAAAATGTTATGAAATTGAAGCTATGAGTTAACCAAATAGAATAACATAAAATGCAACCTGAAACAATAATCTAGAATGCTTTTAAAATAAAACTTAGAAAGTGCGGGGGTGCCCAAGTGGGCCTCCCACCGTTGGCACTTGATTTCGGCGCCAATCCACTAGGGATGGGCCCAAAACCTCTTAGGATTGGGATGTCTGCGAATTGGTGGTGTAAGGTGGTCAAATGTTGGATTTGGGTTGGATCCACGCTTCCAAAAGCCACCCAATAACCTCCCTTGCAAAAGAGATTAGTGGATGTGAGAAGGTGAATCAAAAGGATGCAAGTGGGTATTCAATTGGACAACACTTCGTTGCTTGAAATCGCCTCCAATCCTTCCTCTTTTGGGTGAGAAAAGTCCCACCTTTTATAGACCCATGGGGTCTCTTTTGAGAGGGAAGCATAAGCGCCATGTGTTGGTCATAGGTGCCATGTGGCGGTCATGTCTTCCCATGAGGGAGGGGAGTCCTCCATGACTTGGGCTTTCATAATCGCCCTTGTGACAGTCCTCTAACGGCCTATCTGTCCACCCACACACGCGTGCGAGGCAGGAGTCATCAACTGACTGTCCTGGGCTGCCACTTGGCGCCATTCTTCTTTTTGCCCGTTAAACTTGGAATTCGTCCCTGGGTGAGACGATTTCAGAATTCGTCCCTGGGTGAGACGAATCCCAGTTAGTATTCGTCCCTGGGTGAGACGAATACCGAGCAAAGTGTCTAAATGTACCAAATTGCCTCTTGACCTTACAAAATTGCTATGAAAGTGGTTAGGACCACTGTTTGACCTCTGAGGGCTGCCCTGGGGGCTGTGTTTGTCAAAGCGATCAGTGTTTGCAGTCACATAATCGGATTGGTGCTGTTTTGGTGTCTACAATGGCCATTAGATCTAGTACATTTAGATATCTACGGGCCAATGCAGACCAAAACATTTATCGATAATAAGTATTTCTTTACATTTATAGATGGATTCAGTCATAGGATATGGGTATATTCCATCCAAAAATAGTCAGAAGATTTTAGTAAATTAAAGGATTTTAAGGCTCTAATTGACAAATAGAGTGGCCATTATGTGAAGACTCTCAAAACATATGGAGGATGTGAGTACATATCCAATGAATTCCATAATTTATATAAAGAAAATAGAATTAGAAGGTAGTTCATTGCTAGATATACACCACAGTAGAATGGTGTTGTAGAGAAAAAAAATAGAACAATCATGGATATGGAAAGGAGAACGCTGAAGGTAAAGGGATTATCACATGATTTTTGGGTAGAAGTTGTAGCTTGTACAATTTATATACTAAATAGGTGTCCCACAAAGAGTGTGAAGGACAAAATTCCTCAAGATACATAGAACAACCAAAAGCTAAATGTTGCTCACTTAAGATATTTTTTATGCATAGCATATGCACATATCCTAGACGAGAAGAGAAAGAAGTTGGACGATAAAGCAGAGAAATGCATCTTCAATGGTTATAGTAAATAATTAGAGGCTTACAGGTTGTATAATCCTATGATGAAGAAACTAATCATCAGTTGAGATGTAAAGTTCCTGAAGGATGAAGCATAGAATTGGATATCAAAGACCGATCAGCAAGAGCTAGTAGTTATTGAGTCTAAGGACTTGGAGGAAAATAGGGTGCATAAACCTATAGCTTCAAACAACAACAGTGGTACTAGTAGTATCACAACCTCATCATCATGTTCACCTCCACTTCCAATAAGGATATCCAACTTCAATACACCATTAAATATAAGGAGCTTGCAAGATACATATGAGATAACTAGAAATGAAATTGAAGAAGTAGAACATTTTGATTTTGCTTTATTTTTTTAGAGTTATTCAATTTCATTTGAAGAAACTGTTAAGAATAGATAATGGGTGAAAGTTATAGATGATGAGATAGAATCAATAGAGAATAACCAGACCTGGTAGTTAATGGATATTCTAGTAGGTAAGAAGACCATTGGAGTTAAATGGGTATATAAAACCAAGTTTAATATCCAAGGAGAAGTAGAAAACTATAAGTCTATGTTAGTTGCAAAAAATTACAAGCAGAAGTCAAGGATTGACTATCATGAGGTATATGCACCTATAGTGAGACTTGATATAGTTAGAATGATCCTAGCATTAGCATCTTAGAAGGGTTGGAATGTTTACTAGATGGTTGTTAAGTCTACCTTCCTCAATGAAGTGTTATAAGAGGAGGTCTACATAGACCAACCACCTGGCTATGAGATTTAAGGGAGAGAAGGGAAGATACTAAAATTGAATAAAGCTTTGTATGGGTTGAAGCAAGTACCCAAAACTTGGTATACTAGAATTAATGATTACTTCCAAGAGAATGGGTTCATCAAATTCCCATATGAGCACACTCAGTATATGAAGATAAATGCAAAGGGGGGATGATCATTATCTTCTTGTATGTATATGATATGATTTATAATAGAAATAACAATATGCTATTTGAGTAGTTTAGATATGCCATGAAGGAGTTCAATATGATGGACTTGAGCCTAATGAAGTATTTTCTTAGCATCGAAGTTTACCAATATACGTATGGCATATTCATATCTCAAGGTAAGTATGTAGTAGATATCTTGAAGAGATTCAGAATGGAAGATAGTAAATGAGAAATTACATCGATTGCCATAGGCATAAAATTGAGCAAGATAGATTATAGTAGTAATATTGATCTAACTTTCTACAAGAGGATAGTTGGAAGTTTGATGTATCTTAGAGTAACTAGACCAAACTTGATGTTTACAGTGAGTTTGATTATAAGGTTTATGGAAGAACCTAAGAACACTCACTTGCATGTAGGGGAGAGGATTCTTCATTATGTCAATGGGACAAGGAACCGTGGAATATTTTATGTAATGAAATACCAGCTTGAACTGGTTAACTAAACATATAGTGATTGGGATGGCAACATTGATGATAGGAAGAGAACTTTTGATTATGCATTTTATGTTGGATCGAGTGCAGTTTCATGGTCATAAAAGAAGCAAACAATTGTTGTTTTATCTACTACTAAGGTATAATATGTTGCTACTACTTTATTCGTATGCCAGGAAGTATGGCTATGAAGAATATTAGATGATATTAATAATCACTAGGAAGGAGAAATAATAATTTTCTATGATAACAATTCTGCCATAGCACTATTGAAGGACCCAATGTTTTATGACAGGAGCAAGCACATCAATATCCACTACCACATCATCAGGGAGCTAGTAAAAATTAAAGGAATTATGTTATTGTTTTGTAGGTCCAAATACCAAGTTGTAGATATGTTCACAAAAAAATTGGAGGAGGATTTTAATAGATTAAGGGAACAACTAGGTGTCAAAGTCTTTGTGAAATCTCGTTTAAAGGAGGATGTTAGAAATTAAAATTGATTTTATGTCTGATAGGTCTCTGATAGATCTTATTGTCCAAATAATATTATATCATTTTTTAGTAGGCATAATTATTATCGATAGTTGCATTTGTCAGGTTGTTTAGTGATTGGATAGAAACCCTAGTTTTAAATTTAATGTATGTCAAAAGGCTAGTAAGCATTTCCCTCCTTATACAACTATATAATTCAATGAGATACCGAGAACAAAATATATATGAGACCAAGAACACAACATCATAGTGTAGAGAAGAAGGAGAAATAGAGGAAAATAGCGCATAAAAAGCACAATGTTTATCCTACAAACTGGTTCAGTTGCAGATGAGTGTTGATGTATTTCCAATATAATGTATGTGAATTAATTTCCAAGCAATAAATAATATTTCCTATATTTTTGCATTCTGCATATTTTCTGGTTGAATATAAACTCAAATTAGTAAGGTTAGCCTTTTATCATTTATTTTTCATAGTGTGTCCTGCTCAAGTTTCTTTGTTAAACCTAGAAAATTAGAATTTGCTCCCTCTCACTCACATTATTTGTATTTTTGAGTGGTGTAGAATATATCTCATTTATATTAAAAAGTTGTAAGCTTTATTTGTAGTCTTTATTATTTTCTCTGGCCCGCATCCTCTCTTAGCTTTGATCCTATATTTATAATGTATTTAAATCCACAACTTATTCCTTTGGATCCCATCCACTGGCTTTGTCATTTTGTGAGCATCATGCACCATTATGTTACCTATCTACCTAGGTAAGTGTACCAATGATTAGGTTGAGCATAATATAGCCTTGTATCTAATTTGTTGTCATGTGCATGTTAATCCAATGGACTAGAACCTTCTCCAATCCACTTTTTTATCCGTGTTAAATAGAGTGGCACATAATTGTATTCCAATCTGCTCTTATTATTTGTATAATTGAGAAAATTCCTATTCTTCTTTGTTATTTGTGCTAAAGTTAAGCGACTTGTATATTTCTCTGATCTGTTGTCTTGCTTGTATTAGAGAAAGTAGATTAACTCCTTTCTTTGAATCGAAGAATCTGCTATTCTATGCACATTTTAGTTTTCAAATTGGTATTTATAGACATCAAAATAGCACCAATCTGATTATGTGATGACAAGCACTGATCGAATTGATATGCATAGCCCCCAGGGTAGCCTCCAGAGGTTAAGCAGTGGTCCTAACCACTCCCATAGTAGTTTTGGAAGGTCAGAGGTCAATTTGGCACCTTTTAGGCACTCTGATCTCTATTCGTTCCACCCTGGGATGATTGCAAATTGGTATTCATCCCACCTTAGGATGATTAGTAGTATTCACTCCAGGGTGGTTCAAATAGCAGGTTTGACGAGCAAAATGTCAAACCTTGACAAATGGTAGCTCAGATCCACAACTCAAATCCACCTTCAATTCATGGGAGTGCGAGTGAGAATTTTTGAGCTCAAAAGGGTAGTCATAGAGGTAGTCATGGAGCCCTTAATCATGGAGGAATATTCTCTCCCTTAGAAATGCATGATGGCCAAGTGGCGCCCCTGCATGCTCATTCACAAGAGACCCTCAGGTCTATAAAATGGTGAGTCTTTTCACCCCAAATAAAGGATAGAGTAGGAGAATTTGGAGCAACGGAGTGCTACCGAATTACATCCTCACCCATCTCTTGTGCTTCTTACATCCTTGATATCTCTTTTGGAAGGGAGGTTATTGGGTGATTATTGGAAGCGCAATCTAGACCCAAACCCAAACATTTGGCCACAATACCCCACCCAATTTTCTGAAACAACCCCCTAGGAGGTTTTGGACCCATCCTAAGTGGATTGGTGCCAAAACCGATCTCCAAATGATGGGCGTCCTGCCCCCAGGCACCCCCTACACTACTACAGTCCAAATCGCCCCACCCCAGAGTGATTAGAAATATGTAGTATATTTCTTTTCTATTTCATTTGCATTTCATTTTAGGTCACTCATATAGGTTGCCATTCAAATTTCATGTCATTCTAATGAATATTGATTGTGTTTTCAGTGTTTTTTGTTTCCATTAACATACAGGGAGCATCATCAGATACAGGGTGGTCAAGGTAGAATTTGTGAAATCTGACCTTCTGGGTTGTCTCAAAATGCCCCATTTTTCCTAAAACCAACTTTTTATATGTTTTTGAAGCACCTAGATGGTACATTTCGGAGGTCACTTTCTGACATTTTGTGACAGTCCTAATCGTCCCACCCCGAAGTGATTAGAAATTTGTGGCAGATTTTTGAGCTATTCCTTTTACAGTGTGTTCTTGGTAATGTTTCCATACCTTTGTCCAAATTTTAGCTCATTATTATATGTTTTGGTTATAGTTTTAATTGTTTTATGCATGCATTAACTAGAAGCCTTGGGGATCGCATGTTTCCCTCCATCCGTAGGTGCTTTTAATAATTTTCTATTTTTCCAAACATGCGATATCAATACCAAAGGGGAAAAAAGGAAGCACATATGCATTCATGCAAGGGGTGGTGATTTTTTGCCTACCCATTTCACATGTGGGCATGTGGAAGAAAGCGTACCATGCGTGGTGCGACAAAACTATGTTTAATGTTCCTAACCCCTGAAAAGGGAGGAGACGTATTGTAACCTGATCTCAAGAAAATTAATAAAATAAAGGGCTGCAATTTACATTTGCTTTACATCTTGTTTCATTTCGCTTGCTTTCCCATTTTCATGCATTTTCATTCATAGGACTTAGCGTTACTTTTTGCTTTTGTTTGCATCGCACCCGGTACACCTATTTTGCTTCCATATCCTCGTGATTTCAGTGGGGATAATGGTGGGACCCTGTCCCTTGATTTTGGGATCAAATTTTTGATCAAAATTTTGTGTTTTTGCTTTTAGGTGTTAATCCTTCAAGCGCTGGACTACTGCTCGTGCCACCCTATGACGAATACAAACTAGAATTCGTGCCACCCTAAGAGGAATAAGGCATTCATCCCACCCTGTGATGAATACAGATCTACTATTCATACCACCCTGGGATGATTAGCTCTCTCTGCAATTTTTGAGTAGAAACTCAAGGGCATCTGGTGTGGGCAGAGAAGAGGTATGTTGTCTAAACACTTTGTCATTGTTTGTTTTCTGTCTCTATAATTTTCAATTTTTTTTCTTGCATAAAAAATTTTTACTGCATGTTTTATTTCTTTGCGCAAGTAAAAATAACCCCACACACCACGTGGTAATTTAAACATCAGGTATTTGGTCATAAAACCCCAGCACTTGATCAAGACCAACAGTGGATTTCATCACCACCTTGGCTTGAATTTTTACATACATAACCCCGATTGCTACTGTTGCTAGATGTAAATCCTGATGAAAGCTAACCAAGTGTAGTTGGGGTGATTCCCTGTGCATGAGGTTAAGTCTTATATGGTAGGTGTCAAAAATAGGGTGATTCCCCTTTCGTACCGCCTATGTTCCACATACTTTTCTACTCTCGCATAGCAATAGTTTCCCTCACGTAAGGGTGGGTATATTGAGAGTTTTAGTATAACGTCCTGGATGTGATATATTGAAGGGGTGACCATTTTGGGAGACATAAGAGCCCTCATATTGCATGTACAACAAAATTTTTTTACAAGGTTTTCAAACAAAAATCAAAACACACTAAACCAGATTTAGGGTACACTTTTAATCCATAAACGAGATAATCACTTCTTTGTTTGTGTGGATCCTGATTGTTTAGTGTAGCATAAAAAATCATAAATAAGATAAAAATGTATGCATAATTTAGAGAAACACCACAATGGTGTACACCCATAGCTAAGCCCAATCGTAGGCAAAAGCTATGAAAAGTGTACAAGGGGGTACAAGTTGCCTCCGCTATATCCCCAGGGTCTTGGTCATACCACCTTGGCGGTCTGACCCGTAAAATAGTCCACATCATACCATGACAGAACGGGACTGTAGAGGCACCCCTTCGAGGGGCACTCCCATTCAAAATATACCCTTTTAGGAGGAGTCCTTACACGTGGCACTCAACATAAATGGGAAGGCTCCCTTAGACACTCGTTATGAATGGCCACCGTGTAATGAAGTGCTAGAGAAACATAGGGTCCATAAGGAGGGGCCACATTATTACATCATCCCTCATATACCCCTTATTACTGTTAGAAACAATAGGCCAAATCTAGAGCACAAGGCTCTTCAGACAGGTGAGCCAACTTTGCCTGCCCCTTTCACCTATACAAAAGGGAGCACGAGGAAGACTACTACATTCCTCAAGAGCAATACATAGTGCGGGAACAATGCGCTTTTGCACCTGCTATTTATTAGGATCACCTATTGAGGCTAGAGCCTCGGGTGAATGTCAATAACCTCGACAAAGGGAAGCGACCTATAGAGATCTCAGATCACCTCAATCATGATAAATGTGTATGGGAGGCATCTAGTCCTCCTAGACTCAAGACAGCAAAACAAATTGACTTGGCATTTTCCAAACATGTCCACTGATTGCAAATCACGTAGCTTGAGCAAGATCAACAATAGTTAGAGCAGCTGTATTGCCTTAGCAAAGAGTGCATTGAACTTTAGACAGATGAGTTGCTCCAGAACACTGTGCCTAAGAGGGTCCCAACCCCTCACACGCATAGGACACAGTTGTATGAGAGGCACAACCCCTTGGTGCGAGGCAGGTCTCCACGACCTTACCAAATGTTACCTCCAAGACCTCCTATACCTGAGCGGGAGACCACCCCTAGAACCAATGATGGGCATCCTCAGGAGGAACCTACCCATGTTTATAAGTCACACCCAGGAAATCCTCAAGAATCCTATGAGGAATTTGAGCAATAAGAAGAGCGGGCCAAAATGCCCTACCAAGATAGGGGGGGTGCTATCTAGCTACCCCTCCATAGGCCTCAAGTTCCTCATAATTCATGATGGGAACAAACCAAGGAGGAAGAGATAAAATATTTTGATGCATACAAAGAGCTACTAGAACACTTAGATTCTATGGATACCAAGACTTTTGGGTCCCAAAATCCCACTTTACACCAGCTTCGAAGTCACCCTATGCATCCTTCAATGCCTGCACCCCCATACCTTGAACACTTTAAAATGCCTCAATTGGCAATATTTATAGGAGAGGAAGATGCCCAAGAGCACGTGACAAGGTTCCTGAGCCAATGCTTTGGCATTCAGGACAATGATGCTTTGCTTCTAAGAACATTTATAACCACATTCGCAAGCCTTGCCTCGGATTGGTTCACTCAGTTGCCAAATCATAGCATCAGTAACTGACGGGGACCCAAAAAACACACTTAAGCAAACCCTACTTTTTCATTAATAAATCTGAAAATACATGCATACAGCCCGCAGGCTTACAATCACCGGCCCTCGGCTCGGTTTTCTCCACTGCACTCTTCTACGTATTAAATCTGAAAATCATACATCAAACAGCCCGCAGGCTTTACAAAAGCTAGCTCCCGGCTTAGCTTTCTGCTTCTACACTTCTACGCTCCAAGTGCATTTCCCGATCCACCGTCCCGACTAAAACAACAAACTAGGTTTTTATAGAGGCCCCGACCCTCTCACGCATCAAATACCACCTAAAAGGATTCACCAACCCCAATAATTACAAAACATGAAAATCGGGACACCAACCCGATTTAATTACCCCACTCCGCACGGTCTCTGTCACTGTAGATTCTGTCAGAAAAACCCTGCGTGCCCATCCTTCTCGTCTCCCGTGCTCCTAGAATCCCTCGCTTTACCTTCAGCTTATGCCACGTGTCGTCCGTATCCACTTTTGAAAATTCTGCCACCCGTGGTTTCCCGCCACCTCTTTCTCTTTCTCTCGCGCCTTCTTCTCTCTTCGTCACGATATCATGACATGTCACGATATCACGACGTTTCTGCCACCCGACGCTTCTTTCCCATTTTGGTCGCGATATCGCGACATGTCGTGATATCATGACCATTTTGCCTCCTGCTCCTCCGCTGAGAAACTCGTCGCGATATCGCGATCGTTCTGCCGCCTCGCCTCATCCTTTTGAAGACGTCACGATTTTGTGATGTCGTGATTTCACGACGTCGCGATTTTGCTACCACTTTCTGCTTTCTCCTCTGCTTCCGCCTTTACGTCACAATTTTGTGACCGGTCTGCTTCTCTGCCTCTTCCTCCGCTTTGATGTCACGATTTCGCAACGTCGCGATTTCGCTACTCTTTCCTGCCTTCACCTTTGCTTCTACATTTTCGTTGTGATTTTGTGACGGTCATGATTTCGTGACATGTCACTAAATCGTGGCCCCTTTTGCACCTTTTTCTCTCTCCTGCAAACTGTCACGATTTCGCAACATGTCGCAAAATCGTGGCCCCTTATGCTGGACTTTCTCCTTGCCAATTTTTGTCACGATTTCATGACATGTCATGAAATCACGACGGTTTTCTTCCTTAGCCACTCCTTCAGTGCTGGATTTCCTGTAACTCAATGCTTCTGCTGGAGGTGCTACCAAATGCTCCTGCATCAGTAACCTAGACCAGCTAGTGGACACGTTCCTCGAACACTTCACATTCAACACCAAGAATAAGGCCTCATTAAGCTACTTAGCTAGCCTCAGGCAGTATGAGGAAGAGACCATGGTGGCCTATGGGAATCAGCGTAGAATGTTGCTTTCAAAGCTTCCTTACCTCCCTCCCATGGCCGATCTGACCCAAATGTTCTTAAAAATTTATTTGAGGTTGATCTTCGTGCTATTGCAACTACAACAATATGCCACTCTTGATGAAGCCTTGGCACAAGGCAAAATCATTAAGGAATCAAGATACAATATGGAGAGATTGCCAAGCCATGCAAGAAAGAGTGGCCCAAAAATGCCAAAATAGGGACCATGCAACTGAAACCCACTACGGTCAATCAGGTTGCTATCAACGAACCAAATCCTGCACAAGCAACACAACCCCAAAAGGCTAATTATTAGGTAGTGCCTCTTGATAGCTATGAAATATAAAACCATATGCAAGAGAAAAATCAGTAGCATCACCCTAGGAAACAATTCACACGCTTCACAGAGTCTAAAGACTCCTTTTTTAACCACTTTTCAATGGTAAACTTGATAAACCTACCAGAGAGTTGACCCGTAGATCCCAACATGCCAAAACCCAAGGGTTATAGGGAAGAATTGTACTGTAGGTTTCACCAGTAGAAGGGACATGACCTTGATGCATGTTGGAAATTCAAAAGCATAATGCAATACCTAATAGAAAACAAGACGCTATTAGTGGATAATCTTGTTGTGCTAAACAACCAATAGATGGGGGTCTTCAAAGACCCCCTGCCTACCAATGATGTGCAGGAAAAGACCCTTCAAGTCAATGAGGTGACACAGAAATATCCCATGTAGGGGTATGTAGGGATGATAAGCATAGTGACTCAAAACAAGAAGTACCCAAGCACATCTGCCTCCGCGGTAGCTATAGGATAGGTTCCATCAATGTCACAACCTCAACAGCACCCTACACAACCTCCCTCTCCTAGACTAGTGGCCACAATTCATACTAAACTTACCCAAAGTTTAAGGACCATGTCGGCTAGGCTCTCCATCTATGAGCTCATCCAACAATCACCGCCCCATCGGGAGGCTCTAATGGAGATATTAAAAGCCATCGAGCTGCAGCCCCATGAAGAAAACTCTTTCAAAAACTTTGTGGGACATGTAAAATGATGTACAGAACCATTCATCACCTTTATAGAAGATGAACTAAAATTTATGACTGGTGATATGGAAGATCCACCCCTGCACGTCATTGCATGGGTCAACAGGATTCCATATAAGAGGGTTTTTGTGGACACTAGCTCGTCCAGTAATATAATCACAACAATGGCTTTGAAACACCTCAAGTTGCTAGCATCTCACATCGTGGCCTCCACCTATACTCTTCAAGCATTCAATGATGTGATATGCTCGATGGTTGGCACAATTGTCTTGCCCATCCAAGTGGGACAAAATACTATTCCTACATTGTGCCACATCTTGGAAGGTGAGATGGCCTATAATATCTTGTTGGGCCGACCTTGGATCAGGGACATGAAGTGTGTCCCTTCAATAGCTCATCAGTGCCTAAAGTACACATTCGAATGGTAGGTGCATGTAGTCTCAATAGACTTAGAACCCTTCAATTATTGCAATGCAGTGCAGCTGATACTGCAATTGACCCTTACATCGACACATTTGGATTTTTAGTTGAATCCGTCTAAACAAGGTATGATTCCACATGCATCCCCACTATTAAGTCCCTCAAATCCCCAGTTGGGTCTATCTTCATTGTCTAGTCCTTAACCAACGACACCACATACGATGGCCACAACAAAGGACAATGGGAAGAAACCCCTAGAAGAGGCACCGCCATCAGTCTCAACCATCTCTACCAAGGATATGCCTATCCAAATGGAAGTCGAGATGCCTAGTTCACCCGACATGGAGTGGAGTTAGGAAGAACTCCCATTCCCTCCCACTCAACCACCAACGATCACCATTGAGATGGCAAATACAGGCCTAGGGGAGTACCTAGTGTGAAACATTGTAGCAACACCCACACTTGAGTCCATGCAGGACATGGGGAGACCTCGCCTCCCCATCGACACTATTGTTCCTCTAGGCTACCCGCTAAACCAGACAAATTTTGTATATGGGGGGCTAGATAATGGGATTGAACCTTACCTGTAATAGGAAGAAGATGAAGAGACCTTTTCTGAGGATGTCAACTATTTTTCCAACCCAGAATTCTATTTGAGATATTTTGGCCAATGTAATTGGCATAGATATGGGTTGGGCAGATATGAACAAGGGGTGTGCATTCTTTGCCAACCAAGATATCAGATGTCGTACAACAAATCAGGGGTAGGTTTCAACCACCTTCTACCCCTTGAAATCTTGGTAGAGAACATGCAAGGCCTAGGGATAGGCACCAAGGATGGGTTGGCACAAGATCCATACATCAATCCTAACACAACGTACACATTGGGAGATTATCTCCCATTGTTAACAACCAACCTTGTTGACCTCAACAACCCTTTATCATCGATCAAGAAAGGAGAAAGTTTGAGAACTCACCTACAAGAGGGATATAGACAAGGTCAGGAAGGATCTTTGAAAGATGAGTTAGAGTATGAGGTAGCACCGTGGGACCCTTTCGAATCTGATAGCAATCATTTGCAAGTGACCCCCATGGATGACTATCAAGAAAGCTTATTGGAAATGTTCCCCTTGAATGCTCCAGTCGAGCAAGGGCTGCCTCAAGAAAATTAGGTCCTCCCACAGAGAGCGAAACAACCCTAATGGGACCAGATAAATTTGCTCGAGCAATATGAGCCTCACATGCCGTAAATAACTATCAAAGAAAACGAAGGCTTATGGATCTCTTATAGTGATTATGAAGACGAGATTGAGATGGCATATCTCAATCATATGCAGAAGCAACAATACCCCATGGACATTAAAAACATGTTTGAAAAGCTAAACATGGGGCCAAGGCATAGGTGGCACCTAAACCAAGCACAGTTTGACCAACTACTTCACCCACAACTTCAGGTATACAGAGAGCACCTTCCACCCAGAGACCCCATAGAGCCATCAGTGCCAAGGGCAGACCCCGTCCTACTATCTGCACATAGGGCTGATCCATTTGTTCCAATACCCCCAGAGCTAGATCCGAAGCACAAAGATCACCAAGGAATTTTGAGTCACCACACCCACAATTGCTTGGTCAACCCAAAATCTCTAAGGATTCTATCAATCGCTTGGTTAACCCAAAAGCTCTAAGGATTCCAGCAATCGCTTGGTCAACCCAAAATATCCAAGGATTCCAGCAATCGCTTGGTCAACCCAAATTCTCCAAGGATTCCCATAATCGCTTGGTGAACCCAAAAATTCCCCAAAGGTATCTATAAACCCTTTGGTCACCCCAAATGCTCCAAGGATTTCCATAATCGCTTGGTCACCCCAAATGCTTCAAGGATTCCCATAATCGCTTGGTCAACCCAAAAACACTCCAAGGATTCCCACAATTGCTTGGTCAACCCCCAAATGCCCCAAATGCATGCGTAAACTCTTTGGTCAAACCAAATGCTCTAAGGGTTCCCATAATTGCTTGGTCAAAAACAAATATTCAAAAACAAACAAAAACAAACGATAATCAAAAATAACAAAAAAAATAGCATCTCCCTTCCATGCATACTCTTAAAAATCAAAACACAAAAATATAATAAACTGCATTAGGCATCGCATCCATACATGGCATATTTGTTGGTCATATACGTCATAAGCACCATAGACTGTAATTGCTAGGCAATTCCATCATTTTCTACATTTAGTACATTTTGTAAACACATCCATCCAGAATAACACCATCCACATTTTTATCATAGTCAGTTGTCTCCTAATTTATTTAGGGTTTTCGTCACTCAGTTGTCTTTAGATTTCTAGCCAAAAATTGTACAAATTCAGACATATTTTACAAAGGTAGAGTTTTACTTGGATCACACCTCATTACGTAGCATCCCCACACAAGTTAAAACACAAAAAAATTCCCAAGTTGTGTGAATGCAAGAGAAACCTACAAAGCAGTCTAGGGTACCATAGGCGAAAGGTTAGCCTGTTCATCCCCTTGTGCGAATGGTGCGAGAATGCTAAGAATTGACAAAAGGACAAGCTCTTCCCCATCCAATTTCCCAAGATAAATAATGGTCTTCACCACTAAAAAAAATCCCAATCACCTTTGGTCCCAAAAGTTGTAAGGATTCGTACTCCACGCCCTTGACAAGGATGGGTAGTCATCCCCAACGCCTAAAAGATCAATGACATTACATAATCATATCCCCAATCACCTTTGATCCCCAAAATCATAAGGTTTCATACTACACGCCCCTAACAAGGATGGGTTGTCATCCCCAAGGCCTAAAATATCAATGCCATTACATAGTAAAATCCTCAATCACCTTTTATCCCCAAATTCGTAAGGATTCGTACTACACGTCCCTAAACAGGATGGGTAGTCATACCCAAAGCCAAAAGGGATCAATTCCATTCGTAAGCCAAAAACCTATGAGCTCAACTTTGAAACCTAAAATGAAAAATCAAATAACAATGGTTATCACCGCTATTCAAAATCCTTGCTCAAAAATAATAACAAAAGAGAAAAATAAATAGTGATTTTCATCACTATGTATGAGAGCAAGTATTCCAACAAGTTGAGTAACCAAAAAAACACTTGAGCCTGAATCCCTGGAATTCTCAACATTCGAAAAACCATCTAGGTGATCCTCATTATGGGTTTTGTGGACAACCTACCTGGCAATAGCGGTATCCTAAATGCATGACGATATGTCTATCACATTAGCTTTACATGTGAGCAGACCAATGTTTGCATGTGGATGAGCTAGATTATGGTATCTTAGATTGTCCTATAGATTAATATTACTAAATACAACAATGGAGTTAGTGGAGCTAATTAGGTGATCCTTAATACGGGTTTGGTGCACAGCCTACCTAGCACTGGCGGTATCCTGACAAATACCACATAAACAATCTCAATTACACACACAGGGGTGTGAAATAACTTGGTCAAACTAAAGTTTGATTCGTACCTTGTTCAAAAGTCTTGTGAGATAAGTATACAATCTTGGCTAGTTAGTTAAAACATCCGAGTCTCAGAAAAACCTTAACTATAGTCTAAAACAAATGTTGTACATGTCCACTCTTGCATCACCATAGAAAAATACAAAACAAACAAAAAAATTGACACATGCAAATTCATTCCACAAAGTTATCACATAATATAGAAAGCTAGTAAATCATGTACAATCTATGGTGCCACCGATAAGTTATCAACAAAATCATTCCATACATTCCATATGCATACAAAATATAGTTAGAAACATCGCATTCATAGTAACATATGCATACATCAATGTAAATAAATGGGCATAAAAATAAACAATAAATCACAAGTGTATAACCAAAAAGAAATTCATGTATAAATATCACCAAAATGCTCGTAGGCTACAATAAGTCGGTCCTCTGACCTCACAAAAACATCAAAAACTCAAAAACCCCCAAGCCTAGGGCATCGGCCACCATGATCACATAGGATCGATGCGATTGGAACTACCCCCAATGGTGTGGGTCCTATGGGACCTCTCAAGGATGCTGCTACAAGCCCCCACATCACGCCCACTAGCACTGCCCTCACCCACCCACCTATGATGAGAAGAAGTAGACTGCTCAGTCTCATTGTCTCTCATTCAATGCAAAGATCCACCTCCAGTGAGCTTAGGTAATCGACCACCGAGGCGGATAATATCTTCCTCCAACTCCATATGGTGCCAGACCAAATCCATCTCCCATCGACGGTACACAACCAATGCGTCATCATGTTGTGCCAACTAAGTCTGCAAGAGATCTCTCTCCTACAAAACATCGATGTCCCCATCCTACCGGAGGTACATAGACAATGTGTTATCTCGCTCTACCAACTGATTCCGTAGGAGATCCCTCTCCTGTAGAACCTCCCCATGCTCCTCATATCATCTCCGTAGTAGATCCTCCAATCATGCTATCTCAGTGCGATACATAGCATCCATGTCCCCTGGGACTGCTTGAGGCATGGGCATCTCTAAGATGGTGGGCTACTTCGACACCCACTACTCTAGAACATCTTATATATTCGGCTACTCTGGAACCCCTAGGTCACCCCCAGTCAAGTCGTCAACATCGACCATATCCGCCTCATCACGCGGAGCACCCCAACCCTCCCTTGATGCCTCTACATCCTCACAACCTACTGCTGCTACATCCACACCTCCTAGATGCCCCTCACCCCACCATCATCACATCATCCACCACTGGTCATACTCTATAATTGCCCTTACATTTTCCTTGTCAGGGACATCAATCACTGCATCTGACTCCTCACCTAGCGGCTCAATGATCAGCCAAGCCATAGTCATCTCATCGCCCCGATGTTGATAGATCAAAGGCTCACCAAGAAATCCTTGGTGAACCCCAAACTATCAAGTCACCCAGACGTACGGGAAGTACACCTACTCGGTCCCATGTTGATCGATCAACCACCTCCCCCTACGCGCTTGCCAGAGCCAATCCCCAGCCTCAGGCCAGGCTAGACAGTCCTGGTACGGATGCCAGAATACCTCCCCTGGAGCAAGACATTAAAATTCATCGACATAGTGCCCTATGGCACCTGCCCACCATTGATTCTGCCCCTGCTCCTCTGACCTCCGCCATAGAGCAGCATAACCAATCTCCCTGTCCACCATCTCTACACGAGTGGTCCATGACAAACCCTATGGCCACTCCACAGATATGTATTGCCATCCCTAGCACTGCAACAGGTAGCTACACCTAATCCCCTTTCACCTTTAACAGTGGACCTCGTACAACTCATCATAAAGTTGTGTCAGTAGTGTTTGATCCCACCTCATAATCAGTGGCTCTAAGGTCAAACACTCCACCAGTCTAAAAACTACCTCCAGTAGGTTCCAATGGAACCTCGCACCAGATGATTCGGGCAACAACATGTTGGATATGAGGTTCATGAGCAGTGCATGCCTCACCCCCAACATGCCCTTCTCCAACCACCACCACACCAAAATCTCGCCAATCAGGCAGTCCCCCTCTGCCCTCTCCACTGGAATATCCACCCCCATCTCCACCCCATGCCCAAAGCACCGTGTCAACACCGCCATCCGCTGATCACGCGGAGTCATCCGAATGGGCAACCCCTTCTATCGAAATCCATAGAATTCTATAAACATCCTCAAGAGTCACTGTCATCTCCCTTGTTGGGATATGAAAGGTGTTGGTACAAGGATCCGACAAATTGATCAGGGCAATCATATATGCCCGATACCCCACCACAGGCTCTAACCGAGTCACCTTCTTGAACCCAAGGGCATCAAGCCACTCCCAGTCCACCATAGTCAGTGCCTCCCATGCATCCAAAAACACCATCGACACATGGTACCGACTCTTCACCACCTGCAAAACAAAAACAACACAAAAACATTAAAAACATGAAAACCAAAAAAAATGTACAGCTAAAACATTTAATAAATGTATAGCATAAACATTTAATAAATTGTACAACACAAACATTTAACAAACGTACATCTATAAACATTTAATAAACTGTACAACATAAACATTTAACAAACGTACAGCTAAAACATTTAACAAATAAAACAAAACATAAAAAACAAAAAAAAAACAAAATACACAAATTTCTTAACTAGGGTTTCTTAATCTTAGTTTAAACAAAACAACAAAACACAAAATACACAAATTTTTAACCTAGGGTTTCTTAATCTTAGTTTAACCAAAAAAAATCAGTTCAAAAAAAACAAATTTACAGTTACCTAGGGTTCTTAACCTTAGTTTAAAACTGAAAAACAAAAACAAAATAAAAACACAAATTTTTTAACTAGGGTTTCTTAATCTTAGTTTAAACAAAAACCAAACAAAATAAAACAGTTTAACCTAGGGTTTTCATCCTAGTCTAAACGAACAAAATACAAAAACAAAGTAAAACAGTTTAACCTAGGGTTTTCATCCTAGTCTAAATGAACAAAATACAAAAACAAAGTAAAATAGTTTAACCTAGGGTTTTCATCCTAGTCTAAACGAACAAAATACAAAAACAAAATAAAACAGTTTAACCTAGGGTTTTCATCCTAGTCTAAATGAACAAAATACAAAAACAAAGTAAAACAGTTTAACCTAGGGTTTTCATCCTAGTCTAAACGAACAAAATACAAAAACAAAGTAAAACAGTTTAACCTAGGGTTTTCATCCTAGTCTAAACGAAAAAATACAAAAATAAAATAAAATAATTTAACCTAGGGTTTTCATCCTAGTCTAAAAGAACAAAATACAAAAACAAAATAAAATAGTTTAACCTAGGGTTTTCATTCTAGTCTAAATGGAAAAATGAAATATCAAGTAAATTACGGCTTTTGAAAATAAAAACAAGCAAAATAAAGAGCACAAGAGCACCTACCGGTCTTGCTTCGTCTCTGCCACTCGATGATCTGATCTGTGAACTAATGGTATCCATGAAATCTCGACAGCGCTCTGCTACACAGACTCGACCTCCTCCTCCTCATAGCTCCAAATCGCCAAAAAAACAAAGTGCAAATGAGCCAAAAACCTAGTTTTGACCCTTATATGGGATTTTAGGCCTGTAATCGTTCCACACTAGGACGAGCACTCTAGTTAGCACTCATCCCACCCTGGTAAAATTACTAAACTGGTATTCGTCCCACCCTGGGATGATTATAGAGCAAAAAAATCAAAAACAGCAAAAACTGCATCCAAAATGCACCAAAAATAACAATAAAACTACCGAACAAAGGCGCCTTTGCGCATGGGATTAAGGGCATTCCAAAACTGATGTTGAGATCACAAATCCTCACTATCCTACTCCCTCAGAATGCTACCATAGCCGGACCGCTCCACTGGAGGATGGATTTTTGAGAATTTCATCCCCAAACGACATCACAAAAGGGTCCAAAAAAATTCCCAAAAATAGCAATAAAATTCCCAAATAAAGGTGCCTTTGCTCCTGATATTCTTGGCATGCAAAATCGATGTTATGCCCACAAATTATCAATATCCTACTCCCTAAGAAGGCTACCATAGCCGGAGCTCTCCATGGGAGGACGAATTTTTGATAATTTTAGCTCCAAAACAAGTCACAAAAAGGGTTAAAACCCACCAAAAATAGGTCAAATTGTTCATAAACTTCATAAGCATTCAACAAAAAACAACTGAAGGCACCCTTACAAAATTCATATTGGGTCAAGCGACTCATCGCTTTTCTCATGTCGATCATTCCCTCATCGATTCATCACTTGAGGGGGTAGTCACACTTAGTCACCAATCAACAAATACATACCCAATCAAGGAAATGGCATGCATTCAAAGAATCATTGACAAAGACAATCACGCTCCTACTTGGGGCAGAAAACAAGCAATTATCATAAGCTGATCAAGCACTTGGCATTCTAGAATCATGAACTCAAGGTTCCCACAGACAAAAGGTTGTGCCCTTTGCCTATTCATGATTGAACAATGTCCAAGATCAAGTAACACCTCACCGAAAAAGGTTAACACTTGACTTAAGCTCCTTAGCTCGTCAGGAGCAAGGATTCAAGAATGAGTACCATTTCTAGACTTGGGGCATCAAAATTTGGTTAGGCTACTAAGAAACCCTAATCATTAGTCCTTTGGTTATCTATTTTTGCTCAACACTACGCCACGCATAGCACATCCCAAAAATGGGCATCTGTAGACACCAAAACAGCACCAATCCGATTATGTGATGACAAGCACTAATCAAATTGACATGCATAGCCCCCAAGGTAGCTCCCATACGTTAAGCAGTGGTCCTAACCACTCCCACAGTAGTTTTGGAAGGTCAGAGGTCAATTTGGAACCTTTCAGGGACTCTGCTCTCTATTCATTCCACCCTGGGATGATTGCAAACTGGTATTCATCCCACCCTAGGACGATTAGTAGTATTCGCTCCAAGGTGGGGCGAATAGCAGGTTTGACGGGAAAAAGGTCAAACCTTGACAAATGTCAGCTCAGATCCGCCACTCAACTCCACCTTCAATGCATGGGAGTGTGAGTGAGCATTTTTTAGCTCAAAGGGGTAGTCATAGAGGTAGTCATGGAGCCCTTAATCAAGGAGGAATCTTCTCTCCCCTGGAAAGACATGATGGCCAAGTGGCGCCCCTGCATGCTCATTCACAAGAGACCCTCAGGTCTATAAAATGGTGAGTCTTTTCACCCCAAAGAAATGATAGAGTAGGAACATTTTGAGCAATGGAGTGCTATCGAATTACATCCTCACACATCGCTTGTGCTTCTTACATCCTTGATCTCTCTTTTGGAAGGGAGGTTATTGGGTGATTATTAGAAGCGCAATCTAGACCCAAACCCAAAAATTTGGCCACAATACCCTACCCAATTTGCTGACACAACCCTCTAGGAGGTTTTGGACCCATCCCAAGTGGATTGGTGTCGAAATCAAGCCCCAAATGGTGGGTGTCCTGCCCCTGGGCGCCCCCTGCACTACTATAGTCCTAATCTCCCCACTCGGGAGTGATTAGAAATATGTAGTAGATTTCTTTGCTGTTTCATTTGCATTTCATTTGAGGTCACTCATATAGGCTGCCATTCAAATTTCATGTCATTCTGAAGAATATTGACTGTGTTTTCAATGTTTTTCGTTTCCATTAACATATAGGGAGCATCATCAGATACAAGGTGATCGAGATAGAATTTGTGAAATCCGACCTTATGGGTCGTCTCAAAATTCCCCATTTTTCCTAACTCCAAATTTGTAGGTGGTTTGGATGCCCCTGGATGGGACATTTAGGAGGTCACTTTCTGATATTTTGTGATAGTCATAATCGTCCCACCCCGGAGCGATTAGAAATTTGTGGTAGATTTCTCAACTGTTCCTTTTGCAGTGTGTTCTTGGTAATTTTTCCATGCCTTTTCCCAAATTTTAGCTCATTCTGATATGATTTGGCTATAGTTTTAATTGTTTTATGCATGCATTAACCGGAGGCCTTGGGGATCGCATGTTTCCCTCCATCCGTAGGTGCTTTTAATCGTTTGCTATTTTTTTGAACATAGGATCTCGATACCGAAGGGGCAAAAAGGAAGTGCAAATGCATTCATGCAAGCAGTGGTGACGTTTGCCCCACCCATTTCACATGTGGGCACGCGAAAGAAAGCGTACCATGCGTGGTGCGACAAAACTATGTTTAACGCTCCTAGCCCCTAAAAAGGGAGACATATTGTAACCTGGTCTTGAGAAAATTAATAAAATAAAGGGTTGCAATTTACATTTGCTTTACATCTTGTTTCATTTCACTTGCTTTTCCCTTTTCATGCATTTTTTTTCGTAGGACTTAGCGTTATGTTTTGCTTTTGTTTGCATCGCACCCGATACGCCTATTTTGCTTCCATATCCTCGTGCTTTTAGTATTAGAGCTAGCACCAATTTCATGGAATTTAATAAGCAATGGCTTCTAGTAACAACCCATTCTAGTTGTAGATCCTACATTTCAATGGCAAGAACTACAATTACTAGAGCATCCAAATGAATATTTGTTCAGGTATTATGAGCTATGGGACTTGGTCGATAATGGTTATGCTAAATCAGTAGATGCAATAGTTTTGAATACTCTCTCCCAAGAGGTGTTACACTTGTTGAAATAGAATTGAAAGAAGGACCAAAAGGCACTATTCTACATAATGCATGTAACGAACCCATATTGTTACTCCTTCTTATCCACATAATTTTTTTTATCCATGTGGCAAAGACCTAATTCATAACCTAAGATAGGCATATTCCATTTGGATTGTATATTTCAAGGCATATAGCTTCAAGAGCTATAGATAGACTTGATCAGAGTCCCTTAAGTAGAATTGATCAGCTTCTACGAAATCTTCATACCCCACTTGGTATGAGTATGCTAGCCAAGCGTACTGGTTTCATCCCCTTAAAAGGAGAAATCATCATTTGGCCCACCAAGACCAGGTGAATGCCTTGAATATGGAGAACCCCACCAAGGGTAAACCATCATTGACATAATAACCACACCCATGATTATTCCTAAGTCTTAGCTCCAATCTAATCCATCTAGAAAGGAGTCCTAAGGTTAATATATCGCTATTGTGATAAAAGTCCTTGAAATGCCATATTAAATATGATTATCTATCATGTTGGAACACTACCTTGTTTAGGCATCCTTGTTATTGCCCTCATCACAAATGGTCATTACTTGTTCCTCATGGGTGTTTTTCTCCACAAGTAACCCTAATCCTCTAATGTAGAGTGTTGGATCTATCCTAATTTGAAAACCAAGATCATTATGCCATATTGAGAGCTTGATTCCACAATATGATTTCAACTAAACCAGCTTGAGTGTATTTAATCCATGAAGCAAGGTTCATTACATCTTATCCTTAGGTTTGAATCACTACAATAGACTTCCTCTTAACCCAGGTTTGTATTTCATTGAAGAACAAGGATGTATTACATAAATTCGATTTATCCCCTCAAGATTTAGTTTCTATAACAAGGATATAAATAGTTTTGCATAATAAAATGTGCATCATTAATAAATAATTATCCCACCATGTTATAATTTAATTAGATAAGTGCCTTTGAATCATTAGTTCATGCTTGTAAGCTTACGTTCTTCACATGAGGTTAGTAATGAGCAACTACTACTAAAATATTTCATCATTTTCATTTACATTCCAAAAAGGATGTTACAATTGTATTTACATTAAATTAACAATGTCATAGAACTTGAGTATACATTTCTAGCATCCATAGATGTTTCACCTATTGAAACTCATACATTAAAATGCATGAAAATAAAAATTGCATATATCCTATAAATATAACATCCACAAGATAAAATAAAGCATTCACAACATATAATGACAAAGATATTTATCCTGGGAAACCCTTTCGGGAAAAACCCAGCCTCCAAAATATATGCTTCCTCATTTTTATAAAATTTAAATGGTAAATTTACAGTGACAGCAGGGCATCTACCAGTTCTTATCCTCAAATATAGGTCAAAGTATTCCTTTTTGACCTATTGATGTAATTAAGGAATCACCCAATCCTTATTCTATGACATCAATATAAAATTAATAATACCATTAAGAAACCTCCAGTTCCTATTTTAACACCTTACATTGTTCATGAAAATTCATTGGATTATACTTTGGAGATATCATATTTCGAGGGATCCCCATAAATTCCCTCAAGAATTAATTTCCACATTCACTCTTCATAATCAAATTTCTTGAGTAGTGGATTTAAAGTCCCATACCTTTAAATCCATTAATAGCCAAAATTACATTATTTCATGATAAATAATTAACCTTTTATTTATAAATTGGAGTCCCATACCTCTTAATTATAAAGCATTTATTCTAATATTTAACATACTTAATCCATATTTACCCATTCTTGAACATAGTAAAGTTTCTTTCAAGTTTGAAATTAACCTTTCATCATATAAAAGTATCCATTTGTAAATTCAACTAAAATACTTATTCCTCATAATTCATTATGGTAGTGTCTCCAAGATTTCTTTTAAAGGCTAGATATTTTCAAAGAAGGAACATTGAGCAACTATATCCACCCATGCCGCCTAGTAATTACCATAATCAAATATGCATACATGAGAAACCCTTTCACCTAAGAGTAACAAAGCTTTTGGATAGATTATTACATTAACCCTCTTAAGGAAAATTCCTTAGTTTCTTCCTTTCGATAAACTATAAACCATCTAAACCTATGAATGCACAAATTTGAATACCTTGTTTCTATTCGTAACTTTCCTTTCTTAGAAGCTTCTTTGTCTATAGTATAACTTTATATATTACCCATTATACTTTTACAAGGGATTACCCCTTTTACCATTATACTTTTATAAGGGATTACCCCCCTTCCAAAGAGTAAACTTCATATCAGTATTTCTATCTTTCCTCAATGAGAGTATACTATAAAGCCACATTGGGGCAAGCTTCAGGTGAGAGGGTTGATCCCTTACTACATTAATTCCCAAATGTGGTTTTGCCAATAAAAGTGCAACCTTACCTACACCTTAGACCGTGTAATATTTTAATGTTTGAAGTAGATTATAGAGACTATTTTAGGTATGAGTTAATACCATGTACCATGCATCCTTTCTTGGATTACTCGAGGTCATGGATGACATGAATGCACACCTTTTTGCTCTGAATCGACGTAAGTACTTCTCATTTGTGCAAGGTTAGGTTACAGGGTCGAGATAGAGGATCGTGATCGAATAGACTAGATGAATTTTCTGTCGGTAGGGGATTTACCCAAAGCAGGCTCCAATTTTTTAACCATACCTTATTTTGGATGGAAACATAGAGGGTAGGATTCGGTGGAAAGTGAAAACTACTTATATGTCGTGCTTTTTGACAAGTGTCAATCTTTTTGACAAGTGTCAATCATTTCGGCTATTTTAGTATCATCTAACAACACTGACAGTCTTTAGAGGTGCTTCAACTGTAACTCCATACAAATTGTAATCTGGGTGAAGAGTGTCATAGCAATCATCTAATTCCAAAATGAGATCCTAATACAATCCACATAGGTAGACAGACACTATGCAGTAGAATTCTGTGAATCGACTGACAGAAGTCGTGAAATACCTCAAAAACGTTTGTTGAATTTAAATCATCCATAATGCATAATAAATTTGGGTCTAGCATCATTAGGGGTTTTCTACTATTGATGTGAAGATATCTATTCGATGGTGACATTTTTCAATGGTTGCAGATGAAGTCATTGTTTGTTTAGGGTTTGACTCTGAAGGTTTCACAAATCAAGGAAGGCTCCCTGTCTGTATGACCCTAACATATCATGCTCGTAGATCGACTCTGTTTCAGTCTACAATTTTGGTGTTATGCTATCAAGACTTATAAGTGTCGGGTTTTGAGCTTCGATTTGGACGACCCCTATCGAGGGTGGGTAAAAGTTGCACGCGGTTGAGGCGATCAAGTCGCCTATTCTCAAAACCATCATTACCTAGTTATAAGAAAGTGACAGACTCTAAATGAGGTTCAACTCACTGATCGGATCTATTGAAGAGACCAAACTCTCCAATGTCCACCGACAATCGATCCGAGTAGCAGATATCCAACCTATCCCGTTATGGAATATTCCCTAAAGGTTCGAGATCTCATTGATAGAGGTGAAATATTTCACTCTTTCTTTCATGGTGGAAGATCTCAAACACTTTAAACAATTGAACATGGTTCTAATCAGGTGATAGTCCCCATAGGATATATCTTTTCGTTCAGGTCGACAGTTAAGCTATCATCTAAAACCCTAAATACCTGGCCCGATATTCCTGGAATGCTGGAAAACTACTAATAATTTTGTATCCAATCAGAGAATTCAAGGTGCGATTTTTAAACTCACAATGTTTTCTACAAACCAAAAATAAAAAGGGGTTTAATGTATCCTTTGTTAATTCTCAACGACGGCGAACATTGGTTTGAAGTCCCAAGCTAGGTCATGGTCAATACAAGATTGACCTTGCTTATTTCATGTCACCATCAGGTGTGGTTGGCCGCTGGATTAATACTAGGGTATGGTGGACCAAGACGCCTTGGGTTCGAAACCCGTGTAAAATCGCTAGCAACACTTTTTTTTCTTAATATAGCATAAATACTGCAGGTCACCTATCAGATCCACTTATATAGTCAATCAAATTCATATTTCCACTATAACATTTATAACTCAATAGTCATCTTTGGAAAATCTTATTATTAAATCCAATCCATTCTTCACTCATATATGCTAATGAGTTTGTTATCCAAATAGAATCCTTTTATGCATAATTTTTTTTCTCATAAACTAGTTTCAATTTTCTAAATTAAAAAGGGCTTAATACTAGATTTTACCCTATATTAACAATAGTACATAATGAAGAGAAGAGAGATCCAACCTGGTTATCCATCTTCACATCTTCTTTGGTTTATCTTTCGAGGGCCTCTTCTTAGCTTTTGACCTTATTTTACACCATCCAAACTCTAGGCTTGTCCTTTACTATAACTAGAAATTCTTTCCAGTCTTCTGGTTTCTGATTCACCCCATGGGTGAAGAGCATACTCCTTAGACCATTAAAAACTCCTAGATTCTAAATAGCCCTCACTCTAACTAGGAAACCTTTCGATTCTTCTAGTTTCTGATTCACCCCATGGGTGAAGAGCATACTCCCTAGACCTCTCATATTTTTCCTAGTACCTAGATAGCCCCCTTTACCCCAAAAATGACTTCTATTTATAGGGAAATTTTCCCTTTATGAGCCAAATAGTGTCCATAGTATAATAATACTAAAAATATGCCTAGGACCATTATGACTTCATCATGTCCTTCAAGGGTTCTCTAGGAATGAGGTGAGTGACAAGGCTCATACTGTTGAGGTATAGGATAGTTACAAGATTAAAACTATTCTTGATAAGGTATGAGATCCTTCACCAATATCAAGCATCCACAAGAGTACCTCCCAAAAGATAGGATGACCCATGAGTCATTTTAAAATTTATTTATCCCTTTGGGGCCCCACCCACCTTCGGTCCACTAAATGTGCACATGATTTATTGTAGGGTTTTAATTTTGTAAAATATAATTCTTTAAATTTAAATTTTATCAGACCTCATAAATAACCCATAAATTAATTAATATTTCTTATCCCTTATAAAATTATTTTATTAGAATTTTTGTAGGATTCTTTAGGGTCATGCCCCTTCTATTAGGCATTAATTGATCCCCAAGATCAATTAATATTATTTAAATAAGGTAGGAGGGTAACAAGTCATGACATACACCCCCCTTAGATTAAACACAGTCCTCTGTGTTTGACATCTATCTTATAGAAACACATACGTATAGCAAAAGTTAGCATTTATCTTGTCATTTTACAGTCAAATTTTCTTTCATCCAACATTCCAATCTTGGTGGCAAGCTTCAGCTTCCATCCATACGAGTACCAAAACCTACAAAAATGCAAACTATCAGTAGTACCATGTCCTTATAAGCAATATAACATCCATTTGCATAGCATAAAGTAATGAAAACATCATCCATTACATAAAATCATCATAAATATTACATTTTAAATCTATCTATTATTGCACAATTATTGAATTTCAAACATATCAATAATAGATTCTGCAAAATGGTGTTACAGAGATAATCTAAAATTATGCTCTTATACTGCATTAGACCTTTAAGTCTTAGTAATTTTATCGAAAACTCCCAAAAAGGATTAACATAATACACTCTATTAACCATCAACATGGGTTAACCTGATAAAGTTTAGTGTCATAGAAAATATATCATAAATTTTAGTATCTCAGTGTAGGATATTTACCTTTATCCTATTATGCATTGTGGCAATCTTTGCCAATCAAGCATGTCAGAGCATCCACCAAGATGTCTCTAATATTATCATTATAAAAGAATCATGGAGAATTACAATACCTTCCCCAAGGATGGATACCAGTCCATTATTCATATTCATTTAGTCTAACAAAATTCAATATTCATGCATTCTTTTGTAACTAATTAATTCTATCAAGAACAATAATATTCACATAGTATTCAGACAAAAATATAAAATTCAAAAGTTGCTAATGTTTATGCCTCATACTTTGCATTAATAGACTACTACAAAATTATGGTCTTTAAATTGGTTGTCTATAGGACCTTAAGGTTGATGCTTTCAGTCTTGTTTTCCTCCTTGTATTGTGTTGGTACTTACGACTGGAGATGGTGGTGGACCTACTGCTCTGATAGCTGCTTGATCATTGGGTTATGGTGGAATAAGTATACCATGATTTAACAAGGCAACCAAACAGGATTCCAGAAATGTAGCATTAAATTTCTCTCTTAGTTTTCAGAATTGGGGGATTTTCATGAGCATAGCTACCATCATTGTCGCTCTCTAGTTATTTCTTTGTAATATCTCTAATTTGATCTGATATCGCTCTGCTATGGCAGCACATCTTTCTGTTATTATCCTTAATCTTTCATGTGCACAAGCATCCTCCTAAGAATGTTGCACTGGAGATTTCCTCTTTGTTGCATTGAGGTGTTTTCTAATTCTTACCATGATTATTATACCAACTAAATCAGGTGTTGTTTTAGATCAACATCTACTCTTCAGGGAATTTGCAAGAACAGATCGATAATCAGAAGAAAAATAATCATAAAGCATAGAATGGGATTCATTCATCGTAACACCAATATCATCCATGTGAATCCTGCCATAAATACAATCGTGTTGGGCTTCATGGACATAAAACTTCTCCAATACTCAAATTATCATTAGGTCTGCCCATATCGATTTTATTTGCATATTTATCAATCATATCCTGATAATCTCGAGGTGAATCATTCATCTTCCATGATACAATTTTTTCTTTGGCTTGATTCTCCTATGGATGATTTTGTGCTGACTAAACAAGGCATATCATGCCTATTTCATTTTTTTACATGGCATGTGTCCTCTTATTTTCACGTGAATTCCTATCATTGTCCTCTTTTTTAGTTCCATTAGGTATTATCGTGCACTCTTATTATAGTGCTTTGTACACTTCTAGACAAAATTTACTTATGGGTATCCAACCTTCTTGAAGAGAAAGATATTCCCTTGCCTTCCTTTGTTCGAAAGCCAATATAGCCACAATGTTTATCCATGAAGAAGATCAATGTGAATTCTATGAGTTTCTAGTTTGGAATCCTCAATACTTGCTTCAACATAGGGAAGAATTGTAGAGTCTCTGACAAGATCAATCTATCATCTCTCGAGATGCCCTCTTATCTATGGGTCAAATTTATTCCAATACTTATTTCCTGGATTCTTACTGTGATGTTTGGTTAAGATGCAATTCCCATAATTACTTAGCACTTGAGAGTCCTTTAAGTCTTTTTGAATGGTTTGATATATTCTTTAGTTGGCCTAATTGGACTTTTTGTGTCTCATTCGGAGATTCCTAGTTACATCCCATAGGTGATCCTTTAAATATCCCTTTTCAGTTTCTACCATCCTGTTATTTGGATGTGGTGAAGAAGTATGTTCCTACCGTAGAAGTTGCCTTCTACAGTGGTCATTACCAAAGCCTTCTTTATCAGAGGTATGTGCAGACTCACTCATTCTAGGAGATTGAGAATAGATTTTCTCAGACTCGGTGTCCAGTAGCAACGAATATTTTATTGCATAGATCTCGTGGCACTCCTTGGCCATACTATGCATTTGATATATACTTGATAATCCATTACAATGTTCCACCTCCATTTATTTATTTTGAGCATGATGTTTCCCTAAACCAGGATGTTGATAGCTCAGATTCATATTAGTATAATAATGTACCATTATTTCTATGCCTAGATGTTAGTTCTGGCATCTCTATATTCAAAGTACTATAAATTATTCTATGTTTTAGTTCACTATTTGATGTTCCATTTTGAAAATAATACCACACACATGATTAGTTGAGGAGTTTCCTAATTTAAATATCATAGTATGCTCCTGTGATTTCGACCACCACCCGAGTGGTCGGGTGGCATACCTTACTATTAGGCTAGGATATTTGGACCATCAGAGTTGATTGGTGGAGTTATGATACAAGTCTCCCTAAATTTTCATGTCAAGATATGTATAAAGTTTTATGTGGAATTTGGGGTAGTTTCCTTGCCTAAATATGTCTTTGCTTCCTTTCACCATACTTGGTTATCAGTTTCTAGTGTTTTTGTATGGCTTCTTCCACCATTGCCTACACCTTGACCCCTAATTAGGAAAATCCCAATGTAAATTGTAAAATTGATCAAAAATCAAATAAAGAAAATATTGTTTATTTTTTGCTCATTGATAGCAATCCCACATGCGTCGCTTTATGACACTTGACATTGTTTAAATAACTCAAAGTACATTTATTATATCATGACAAAGCAAGATGACATTTTAACTATGGTAAAGGTTTGGTTGCGACTATCTTTGGGTGTACTGTCTATAATGTATTGTTAACTTTACAGAGTTCATCATGGTTGAAACATTCAACTTTCTGGCCAAAGGCCCAAATTGTAACAAGAATTAATTAAAGAAAAATATTCTTTTAACATGCCAAACTAAATCCAAAGTCATCCATAGACTGGAATTTTCTATTCATCCTTGAGCCATCCTATGGTTTGTATACACTTGGTTGCAAGGATTAAGTAGTCAAGGAATTTAAATGCCAAGTAATTTTCCCAAAAGAGTCTAAGGTACACCGCTTAAAATCCATATAGGAGGGTTCACTTAGCTCTTCCACTTTCGAATGACTATGGATCTACTCATGGGGGATAAGAACTCAAAAATCATCATCCCAAGCACTTACCAAGTGTATATTTTAAAGATGTGGAATATTTCTCTCAAGTATAGTTTCATGCCTAAATATTTTCTAACCTAAAATTTCACTAGAGACTATTAGTTAGCCTGGGCTCTGATACCAACTGTAACGAACCCATATCGTTACTCCTTCTTATCAACATAATTTTTTCTATCCATGTGGTAAAGACCTAATTCGTAACCTAAGATAGACGTATTTCATTTAGATTATATATTTCAAGGCATATAGCTTCAAGAGCTATGGAGAGACTTGACCAGAGTCTCTTACGTAGAAGTGATCAACTTCTAAGAAACCTTCATACCCCACATGGTATGAGTATGCTGGCCAAGCATACTAGTTTCATCCCCTTAAAAGGAGAATCACTATTTGGCCCACCAAGACCAGGTGAATTCCTTGAAGATGGAGAACCCCAACAAGGGTAAACCATTATTTACATAATAACGACACCCATGATTATTCCTAACTCTTAGCTCCAATCTAATCCATCTAGAAAGTAGTCCTAAGGTTAATATATCGCTATTGTGATAAAAGTCCTTGAAATGCCATCTTAAATATGATCATCTATCATGTTAGAACACCCCCTTGTTTAGGCATCCTTCTTATTGCCCTCATCACAAATGGTCATTACTTGTTCCTCGCAGGTGTTTTTTCCTCCATAAGTAACCCTAATCCTCTAATGTAGAGTGTAGGATCTATCTTAATTTGAAAACCAAGGTTATTATGCCATCTTGAGAGCTTGATTCCACAATATGATTTCAACTAAACCATATTGAGTGTATTTAATCCATGAAGCAAGATTCATTACATCTTATCCTTAGGTTTGAAGCACTACAATAGACTTCCTCTTAACCCAGGTTTGTGTTTCATTCAAGAACAAGGATGTATTGCATAAATTCGATTTATCCCCTCAATATTTGGTTTCTATAACAAGGATATAAATGATGTTGCATAAGGAAAGGTGCATCATTAATAAATAATTATCCCACCATGTTATAATTTAATTAGATAAATGCCTTTGAATCATTAGTACATGCTTGTAAGCTTACATTCTTCACATGAGGTTAGTAATGAGCAACTACTACTAAAATCCTTCATAATTTTCCTTTACATTACAAAAAGGATGTTACAATTGCATTTACATTAAATTAACAATGTCATAGAACTTGAGTATACATTTCTAGCATCCATACATATTTCACCTACTAAAACTCATACATTAAAATGCATGAAAATAAACATTACATATATCCTATAAATATAACATCCACAAGATAAAATAAAGCATTCACACCATATAATGACACAAAGATTTATCCTGGGAAACCCTTTTTGGAAAAACCCAACCTTCAAAATATATGCTTCCTCGTTTTCATAGACTTTAAATGGCGAATTTACAGTAATAGCAGGGCATCGGCCGACCCTTCTCAAATATAGGTCAAAGTATTCCTTTTTGACCTATTAATGTAATTAACAAATCACCAAATCTTTTTTTCTATGACATCAATATAAAATTAACAATACCATTAAGGAACATCTAGTTCCTATTTTAACACCTTACATTGTTCATGAAAATTCATTGAATTGTAATTTGAAGATATCGTATTTCGAGAGATCCCTATAAATTCCCTCAAGAATTAATTACCACATTCACTCTTCATAATAAAATTTCTTGAGTAGTGTATTTAAAGTCCCATACCTTTAAATCCATTAATAGCCATTCCTTAAGAATGAATTCCAAAATTACATTATTTCATGATAAATAATTACTTTATAAATTGGAGTCCCATACCTTTTTATTATAAAGCATTTATTCTATTACTTAACATACTTAATCCATATTTACCCATTCTTGAACATAGTAAAGTTTCTTTTAAGTTTGTAGTTAACCTTTCCTCATATAAAGGTATTCGTTTATAAATTCAACTACAATACTTATTCCTCATAATTTATTATGGTAGTGTCTCCAAAATTTCTCTTAAAGGCTAGATATTTTCAAGGGAGGAACATTGAGCAACTATATCCACCCATATCGCCAAGTGATTACCATCATCAAATATGCATACATGAGAAACCCTTTCACCTAAGAGTAACAAAGCTTTTGGATAGATTATTACATTAACCCTCTAACCCTTAGTTTAGGGAAAATTCCTTAATTTCTTCCTTTGGATAAACTATAAACCATATAAACCTATCAATGCACAAATTTCAATACCTTGTTTCTATTCTAATTTTCCTTTCATAGAAGCTTCTTTGTCTATAGTATAACTTTATATATTACCCATTATACTTTTATAAGGGATTACCCCCTTTTTCCTTCCAAAGAGTAAACTTCATCAGTATTTCTACCCCTGCCTTAATGAGAGTATACTATAAAGCCACATTGGGGCAAGCTTCAGGTGAGAGGGTTGATCCCTTACTACATTAATTCTCAAATGTGGTTTCGCCAACAAAAGTGCAACCTTACCTATACCGTGTAATATTTTAAAGTTTGAAGTCGATTATAGAGACTATTTAGGGGTGTGAGTTAATACCATGTACCATGCATCCTTTCTTGGATTACTCGAGGTCATGGATGACATGACTGCACACCTTATCGCTCTGAATCGAGGTAAGTACTTCTCATTTGTGCAGGGTTAGGTTACAGGGCTGAGACAGAGGATCGTGATCGAATAGACTAGACAAATTTTCCGTCGGTAGGGGATTTACCCAAAGCAGGCTTCAAGTTTCGAACCACACCTTGTTTTGGATGGAAATGTAGAGGGTCGGGGTTCGGTGGAAAGTGACAACTACTTATATGTCGTGCCTTTTGACAAGTGTCAATCATCTCGGCTATCCAAGTATTTTCTAATGGCACTGACAGTCTTCAGAGGTGCTTCAAGTGTAACCAGTATTACGCACATATATAAGCGAGTAGTGAAAACTCCATACAAATTGTAATTTGGGTGAAGAGTATCATAGCAATCATCTAATTCCAAAATGAGATCCTAATACAATCCACATAGGCAGCCAGAAACTACGCAGTAGAATTCTGCGAATCGACTGACAGAAGTCGTGAAATACCTCGAAAATGTTTGTTGAATTCGAATCATCCATAATGCATAATAAATTTGGGTCTAGCATCATTAGGGGTTTTCTACTATTGATGTGAAGATATCTATTCGATGGTGACATAATAAATTTGGGTCTAGCATCATTAGGGGTTTTCTACTATTGATGTGAAGATATCTATTCGATGGTGACAGTTTTCAATGGGTTGAAGATGATGTCATTGTTTGTTTGGGGTTTGGCTCTGAGGGTTTCACAAATCAAGGAAGTCTCCCTGTCTGTATGACCCTAATATGTCGTGCTTGTAGATCGACTCTGTTTCAGTCTACGATTTTGGTGTTATGCTATGAAGATTTATAAGTGTAGGGTTTTGAGCTTCGATTTGGACGAACCCTATCGAGGGTAGGTAAAAGTTGCACGCGGTTGAGGTGATCAAGTCACCTATTCTCAACACCGTCATTACCTAGTTATAACCTAGTTATATGAAAGTGACAGACTCTAAATGAGGTTCAACTCACTGGTCGGATCTATTCAAGAGACCAAACTCTCCAATGTCCACCGACAATCGATCCGAGTAGCAGAGATCTAGCGAACAACGACTCAACCTATCCCGTTGTGGAAGATTCCCCAAAGGTTCGAGAGCTCATTGATAGAGGTGGAATAGTTTACTCTTTCTTTCATGGTGGAAGAGATCAAACACTTTAAACAATTGAACACGGTTCTACTCAGGTGACAGTCCCAGTCCCGTCAAAAATATCTTTCCGTTCAGGTCGCGAGTTAAGCTATCATCCCCAACCCTAAATACCGGGCCCGGTATTCGCGGTGGAAACCTCCTAATAATCTTGTATCCGATCAGAGAATTCAAGGTGCTAGTTTTAAACTCTCAATGTTTTCTACAAACCAGCAATCAAAAGGGGTTTAATGTACCCTGTGTAATCCTTTGTTAATTCTCAATGACGGCGAACATTGGTTTGAAGTCCCAAGCTAGGTATAGTCAATAAAAGATTGACCTTACTTATTTCATGGCGCAAGAAGGTGTTGTTGGCCACCGGATTAATGCTAGGGTATGGTGGACCAATAAGCCTCAGGTTCGAAACCCGTGTAGAACCACTAGCGAAACGTTTTTTTTTTTTTAATATAACTTAAAGACTACATCGGCAGGTCACATCGAATGATAGGTCATATCCACATCTAAGGATATATAGTCAATCAAATTCAGATTTCAACTATAACATTTATAACTCAATAGTCATCTTTGGAAAATCTTATTATCAAAGCCAATCCTTTCTTCACTCATATATATGCTAATGAGTTTGTTATCCAAATAGAATCCTTTTATGCATAATATTTTTTTCACAAACTAGTTTTAATTTTCTAAATTAAAAAGAGCTTAATACTAGATTTTACCCTATGTTCACAATAACACATAATGAAGAGAAGAGAGGTCCAACCTGGTTATTCGTCTTCACATCTTCTTTGGTTTGTCTTCCGAGGGTCTCTTCTTAGCCTTTGACCTTAGTTTACACCATCCAAACTCTAGGCTTGTCCTTTACTATAACTAGAAATTCTTTCCAGTATTCTGGTTTTTGATTCACCCCATCGGTGAAGAGCATACTCCCTGAACCATTAAGAACTCCTAGATTCTAGATAGCCCTCACTCTAACTAGGAAACCTTTCAAGTCTTCTGGTTTTAGATTCACCCCATGGGTGAAGAGCATACTCCCTAGACCTCTTAGATTTTTCCTAGTACCTGGATAGCCCCCTTTATCCCAAAAATGACTTCTATTTATAGGGAAATTTTCCCTTCATGAGCCAAATAGTGTCCACATTATAATAATACTAAAAATATGCCTAGGACCATTATGACTTCATCATGTCCTTCAAGGGTTCTCTAGGGATGAGGTGAGTGACAAGGCTCATACTATTGAGGTATAGGATAGTTACAAGTTTAGAACTATTTTTGATAAGCTATGATATCCTTCACTAATCTCAAGCATCCACAGGAGTACCTCCCAAAAGGTAGGATGACCCATGAGTCATTTTAAAATTCCTTTGTCCCTTTTGGGCCCCATCCACCTTGGGTCCACTAAACTTGCACATGATTTATTGTATGGTTTTAATTTTGTAAAAGATAATTCTTTAAATTTATCTTTTACCAGACCTCATAAATAGCCCATAAATTAATTAATATTTCTTATCCCTTATAAAATTCTTTTATTAGAAATTTTGTAGGATTATTTAGGTATCATGCCCCTTCTATTAGTTAATTGATCCCCCAAGATCAATTAATATTCTTTAAATAAGGTACAAGGGTAACGAGTCATGACAATGCAGGCAGTCGAGGAAACAATTTTTCCAAGAATTACAGTAGCAACCAAAGCAAAGTAGCTCATTAATTTTTACGATCCGCTGACATCCTCCACACTCCAATCCACTGATGCCTTAGTGTATCCAATGGTGGATTGCAACATATAGCATATGCTCTGAACCAAAGCATCCACAATTCCATGTGTAGTATAGTTTTGCCATTTTGCTCCCGCATAAGTGTTCATGTTAAAATTTTCATGGTTGTGTAAATAAAAGGGGTTAATGGAAAAAAATCTAGTTTATGTTGCATTGAATACGTAATCAATAATTTTGGGGTAAATTCTAAACTTTGCATGCTTGTGTGGTTTAAATAGAAATGATTTGAAATCTGGAAAGGTGTGTATGAATATATGCGCTTGGTTTTAATCCCAAAATACTATTCAAGAATGTTGAGATGTTTTGTGAGTAAACAAGGATTGCTTGAAAATGAAACTTCTTGTATGAATAAAGTAAAATTATACTTTTTAGCATTTGGTTATCAAATTAGAAAAGGGGTATTGTGAACTAAATCCCAAAATTCAATGGTTGGTTTACCGAGGATGAATTAAATTATAGACAAAGGAGAATACACATAAGTAGAAGTGCACTTTGACCTTAGTGGAACTGCCTTTTCGGACACAAAATTTCTAGTGAAATATTTCGATCTGCGTAATGTTGGGCGCGTAAACATCTTGTTCAAAAGGTAAGTCTCTTCTCCATACATGTATTTTCCAGCTTCAATTTTTGTTTATGTTCTGTTTGTCAGGTGACTTGGGTGGTTTATTGTTGTAATGTATTTTATTCTATGTAGGGTACCTTGCGAATACCTGAGAAGGAACATTACATTCCATGCTAACGAAGGCTCCACTAATCATTGGTTCTTTATGCTTGTCGAATTTGAGTATGGTGATGATAGATCTCAAAGTTGTCTATCTAGAGTAGGTACTATTTTCTAATAGCTAAACAAATAGATTTGGTTTTTAATTTATATATCGTATGGTGTCACTGAGAGTTTCATGTTGTGTTTACACTTGCAGATAAATTTTGATATGTTGGAAGCAATGCAACAGTCATGGGGAGCAAAATGGGCATTAAAAATTTGATCTTTGACAACACCATTCTCTATCCGCTTGCAATATATTTTGACTGGATGAAAACTCATTGTAAATTAAGTAATTCCACAAAATTGGCAACCCAATGGTGCTTACAGATCGCTTGCAAACTATGACTAAATGAGCACCCTTAGCCAAGTTGTAGAAACGCTGATGTTCCAAGTTATATGACTATATAAGGACCTCTACACCGAAGTTGGATCCATTATTTTCCTCATATCCAATATCATTTGAATATTAACATAGTAGTTTTTTCACTTTTTTGAAAGGATTTTTGCAAAATATTTAGAAATATGTTAGACATTTATTTGATTAAGTTGCTCTTTCTTGTTTTTCATAATTTATTGGTTAACTTGAAAACATAAGTTTTTAAAGGTGTATGAGAATTGTATTATACACACATTAACCATCTAGTCTACTTTAGGCTATATCGTTGGACCTTTATACCTAAGTCTTGATTAATAGGTAAAATAAAGTTATTAATTAAGACCATGTTAATCCAAAATTGCATGATCAATGTAACTTAAAAAAATATTTGTTGGGTAAGAGAAGGAAAATTATATGGAATAGAGTATGAAGAATAATTATATAGAGAATGTAGACACCAAAACCCATTCACTTGTCCTTAATTTATGATTTCTAGCTATTTCCACCCACTATCCATATATATTTAAATATTAATATTTTATATATTATAATTTATATATATTTAATAAATATATATTTATATAAGTGAATTAATCCCAACCATTCAATTTCACTTAATCCTAGCCATTCATCCACATCAATCCATACCACTTATCCAAATTTAATCTCCATCCTCTGTCACATTTTAATCTTGATCACACAATTTGTATCGTCAAAACCCTAATGTGCCCTAGGTGAGATTATAATTAGAAGTCATTTTGATGGCTTAAACCCTAAATCTTGGGTCTTTTACCCTGAGTTCCCTAATTAATTTGTGCCCTAAGTTTTCCCTAGAGTATCCAAGTGCTCTCACTTCCATCCCCTCTCACCATAGCCTCCACATCTACCATTGACTCCCTCACCCAACCAAATCTATTTTTGTAGACTATCCCTTCAGTCATTGAACACCTTTGGGTACACCCTATCATTATAGAGCACCTCTAAGAATTTCTCCCCCTCTACAAAGTACCTTTGGGTATACTACATTACTCTTTAGCATCTATAGGTGTTTCTTATAGCTGCCAAGCACCCGTGGGTGTTTTAAACCAAAGTTTTGTAGCCCTCCTAGCCCTTAGGCGATGCTAGGGCATCACCACACCAATTCGTTACAACAAACTACATCAGATAAAATAACGATAGATAAGCAAGGTAATTTTTTTTTTGTTATTTTGTTCTATGCACTTTCAATCTTTTTATGCTATTTACATCATATAGTTAAGTTTTTTGTATTGATTATAGAGGGCCTCATATTATGGAGCCCTCATAGTTGCTATAAACCTACTTGCTATTTTTTGATGTGCATATTTGGAAGTGTTACATTAGAATTGTACATCTGCTTAAGCTGGAGTGGCCCAACATCAGATAATAAAAAGCCCATTAACTTTTTTTTGGAGTAAGAACGCGTTTTGAAGACACCACCAACATTATTTTTCTAGGTTTTCAGAGAAGCCTAGTTATTATAAAATTTGTATCAAAGGATTCAAAGATCCTTATTGTAACAATGGAGTTTTGAGTCTCCCCCAATTAATATAAAATCATTCACTGTGCAATACTATATTTTGATTTTAATTTACATCTTGTTATTCGGTGTTATGTTCTTGTCTCTTCAAATGGTGATCACGATGGGACCTACTATGGGTTTCTTTTTATATTTGCTTTTATAATTTATTTATTATTATTTTTCATCTTGTAGGGTTTTTAGAATCACATATTTCATAGTTTCCATTGGATTTATGGTTTCTAAGGACTTGCAGGAAGTTTCATAAGGTGTGCAAATGCCTAGCAGTGCTCAAGGGCCATCCAGAAATGCCTAGGTGCATTCCAAAAATTCCAAGATGCATTTAAAAAATAGCAGATGTATTCTGTAGAGAGTTGGAGTAGAAGCATAGGTCATTTTTTAAGTTTACAACTAAAATCATAACTTTTATGTTTACATTTTTTTTAGATTTCTAAGCTAAAAAAAAATCATTAATTTATCTGGAAAAACATTCATACTAGCTTGCATCTTAGGTTTCATATTATGCGTTTCCATCCATCCATACTTTTTGTTTAAATTTTTTGGCTTTGTGTTGTATTCACAAATTGAAAAATATTGCATTCTAATTTCATGTGAATTGAAAAATTGTATAGTTATTTTACATTATAGGGTTAGGGATTCCTTATTTTGTAGGTCTAAGTAGGAACATTATTTAGATACCAAAAGTATCTATATACTTGGGTGATTCCATACGAAGGAGTAAACGAACCCCCAACTAGGTATTATGTGGTGTACTCTACATCCTTTGGAAAAATTGGTATTTTGGATATTGGCTTCTAATTTAGACTATCAAAAGTAGTTATATTTCTAATATTGTATGTACACAATACCAAATAATTTTTTTAAAAAAGAATCACACACTACATGCTTTACATTTAATTGTAGTGGTTGGATTTCATTACCAGCCATTTCATAAGATTTGGTGATGGTGGCCTTCATATCCATCCACCAATCTCTACCATTCGAAACCTTAGGTCACCCCCGAGCAAACTTGTTGGGTTTCATCACCAGCAAGAATATCATTGCCCCAACTTAACCATAGTTTCTACCTTTATTTGATTAATTTAGATTATCACATTTGAAACACACAAGATCAAAATTTAAAATAATAAATTCACATTAAAAGGAGATCATCAATGAATGAGGTAAGAAACACGTGTTATTTTTCTTGTGAAAGTTAAATTTTGTGTTTCATTTTATTATATAATATGTATTTAGGTTTAATTGCTTATGGTATTAACTATAAAATAAAATAAAACATTAAATCAAGATAATTCAACGAAACCTTCATCTACCTTCCCACCACTTTTATGGTAGAGTCCATAAATGTGACACAAGTATATTTATCTATAGGTCACTCACATTACTTGTCACCCACAACCTTTCATATGGTTGTTCCCCAAGTAGATTCAACCTCATAAACCATTGATCACCACATTACCCACATAGATATGACACGAGTAGAAGATCTCATGAAGTCTTCTAACCATTGATCACCATATTATCCATCCTATTTCAATCGGCCAACCTAGCCATATCCGCCATGCATTGACTCCATTGTAAAATTCTCCATATTTTCATCATCAATATCCCATCCATCAATTTCCATCACATTCGCCTAGTCATCATACACAATATCATTATCATTTGGTTACCCTGTAAAATTTTTCCAACACCCAACCTCAAAATAATCAAGTAATTCAGAGCTTCCACATTCCTAAAGAATACCCTTGAATTAATGCCATGCAAAAAAAAATAGATCAAAGGATACTATATACTCCTAGTTTGACAAATATGAAGCTAAACTTACATTAATTGATCAACCAACCTATTCATTATTTAGTACCATCACTGCCATATTTGAAAGATTTCATAGTGCCTAAGTTTTCCAAATTCAAGGAAACTGAGGATCCCAAAGAGCATGTGATCACATTTGTATATAAATGTTTTAGAATTAAAAATGACAATGTTATCATGCTCAAATATTTTTATCAAATATTAGGAGGAGATGCCATAGAGTGGTATAATCAATTGTCCAATCATAGTATTTATACTTTTGAGAAATTGGTTGACCAATTCTTTGAGTATTTTATCCTAAATGTTAAAAATAAGATCTCATTATCTGATGTCTATGCTTTAAGAGGCCATGATGATGAGTATATCTATGATTTTGGAAACCATTAGAGGGTTGTCATCACCAAGTTGCCATTCACCTTGCCAATGGAAGATCTTATCAAACTATTCACCAAGAATTTTTTTAAAACCTATCTCTTGGATGATTCAACTACAGACTTATCGTTCATTTGAATAAGCTCTAGCACAGGCTAGTGTTATCGACAAAATAAAAATCATAGAGGGCATACTTAAGCCTAAGAAAAAGGAATGGAAAAACAAGGGCCAATATAAAAGCAACTATTCAAGCCAATTAAAATCCACACAAGCTATCCTAGTCAGTCAGCCCAATCATGTTAATCAAGTGGTCATGATCCAGTCGAAAATGGCTCAACAACAACTAGTGCAACAGTCACTACAATAAATTGCTTATCATGCGGTACCCTCAGTAACTCAAGCCATGAAAAACATAGCACCAATTATATAAAACCATCCTTGGTGATATTATATCTAACAAAATTACCAATATACTTCCTTAGATGAGTCATATGCTTCCCTTTTCTAAAGGTTGTATGACACAAACAAACTTGCTTTACCCAAAATCAGAATAGATGATCCCACTAAACATAGTAAACACTATCAGGAATTTTTTTTGTGTCCTTATCATAGGCAAAATGGGCATGATATTAATAATTTTCATACATTCAAAGACATCATTCAAGATCTTATTGACTTGGAGGCAATCAAGCTTGACAACCCCATTGCTCAAAAAAATCAAAGCCTTGCTATTTTGCAAACACTCCTACCTTATCATGAGGAAGTGAAACCAAATATGGGATGGGCTAACACCAAAAATCCACATAATCAAGTTTATCAAGTGCAAAAATACCAAGGATTTGTAAGGGCCATCCTTGTGGTCACTATAGGTCAAGGAAATAATCAAAAAAATGTAAGGCAACAACCTATAGAAAGTGTGTCACAACCTCCCACATCACCTTCCATTCAAATTTCCCCCAATACTTCACCACAAATATACATTCATAGCCAATAAAATCCTCTAATTATACCCATCAATAATACACCATGACCAGTCATATCATTGAGTAGCCGATTAACCACAAGTCTAAAGATGGCTTCTGTCAAATTGTCAATTTATGAGTTAATTGAACAATCTCCCCCACATTGTGAGACATTAATGGATATTCTCAAATCCATTAAACTACAATTTTAAGATTTGTATACCTTCGACAAATTTTTAGGGAGCATTCAAACATGCATGGAACCTTTCATCATATTTTATGACTTTGATATTAATCCAATCTCATTGGACTCATTAGATCCTCCATTGCATATCATGGATCTAATTGACTAGAAGTCATTCAAAAGAGTCCTAATTGATACTGGTTCCTCCATCAACATCATCACCACATCTACCCTTCATCATTTGAACCTTCCTCCATATCATATAAATAGTTTGTCATTCACCTTAAAAGCATTCAATGATGGTTTATGTTCCATAGTTGGCACTGTTATTTTACCCATTGAAGTAAGGATCAAAATGTTGCACTCTATATTTCATATCTTGTAAGGATCCATGGCATACAATTTACTCCTTGGAAGACCTTAGATGATCGAAATGAGATGTTTACCTTCTATTCTACACCAATATTTAAAATATGTGCATGAAGGATAGGTACATTGCATATCAACGAATGTCGAACCATTTAAGTATTGCAATTTAATTTTAAATCCTTATGAATCCATGCTTCCTTCCATCCACTTTTTCCTATCACCATATTTCAATCCATCTACCACTTTGCTAATTTCCTCATCAAAATTTCCCATTTCTGAGTAACTACCTATCACCAATCACCATCAAGATCCCATACCCCCATCATCTTCAACATTGACTACATACACATGTGGTCAAATTCAATCCACATCATCAACACCCTTTCCATCCACTTCATCATTGTCATCCATTCAAAAATATTCTCAATCCAATCCATATCCATCACCTAATGTTTCACATGTCAAATTGATGTATTTTGAGACATCTTCACCATCACCATACCCCAAACCATCATCCAACCATAGTACTTCCACGTCATCCCAAGTCGAGGTCCATCTCACTAATCCTAGTATTGGTGAATATGTTGTACAAGATATCACTGCCACATCACTCACCATTCCTAATTCTAAGTATTTCGGTCACCCACACGACCTACCTTTATCTATAGGAGCATTATATAACAAGGATTCAACTCCAAATAACATAAATTTTGTGTATGAGAGGATCATTTATTCATAAAATATATCTCCCCACAGAGGAACCCAAAGAACCAACACTTGTCAACATCTCAAACATATCAAGATTCTCATATCGCTATTTTTAGATAGTCAATTGACAAGGTCATGGCCTAGGACTGCATGAACAAGGAGCGCTTCAACCTATTGATGTTCCATATCAAGAAGTCCATGACCGTTCAGGTCTATATTACCATTCACTTTCTACCACCTCTTCTCTTGAAAAAGACTTCCAAGTGCTGATTCTAAATTATGGAGAATAAATCCTCCATACCAATGATTCTGATGAGGAAATCCATGAAGAATTTGAACTTATATCAATAATTTCGGATGAATCTAAAGATTAATAAAATCCCATTATTATCCATACTGATCAAGATGAGTTTTATTTGAAAATATTCCCCATCCATGAGCCTATATTTTGCTTTCTTCTTCCACAAAAGTGAGTTGACCCTACCAGTGAGACACCACATCCATTCCATTAATTCATTTCATAATTCAAACTTGTAACATATGTACATAAAACAAAAATAGTGGTTTTCACCACTACCCAAAAAAAACATGTTTTATTTTTTAGCATTGCATATCATTTAGTTAAAATGCATTTATTTTTGTTGCTCGTTGCTATCCAGGTTTACCAAGCTCCTAAAACTAGTTCTTAGGTTCCATCCAACCTTATCCACTTTGCCCATAAGTCAACATGAATCCTGTTGATTTACTCACCCCACTCTGTAATCCATATGATCAAGCTGAACCAATCCCAATTGACATGATAATTATTGATATGAACTAAATTTTCTCACCTCCATACTTTTTAGAGTTTGTCTTATCCAAAGAGTGGTTAAGATCTTTAGCCAACTACATTCCTCCATCTCCTCCATATTTTCCTTCACCCTCACCTTTATATATCGAGGTTTTCTAGGTAGACATAGATGAGAATAAGCCAAAATAGTTTTATGACATCTTATATGACATTTATTTGATCCTTATACCCCATCAACTTGAGGAATATTCCCATATGTCCATTGAATATACCATTTATGTGAACCTTAGTTCATAAAAATATAGTTGAAAAGTTTATCACCCAAAAAACAAGAGCAATTAATTTCTCTCCTTAAGAGGAAAAAGAGCATTTTTGCATAGTTCTACAAGGACATGTCTGGTCTTGATCCTAACTTGGTTGTACCAACTAACTTAAAGAAATTACGTAGTTTATAAGGAAGGATCCAATTGATCCATCATTTTATTGTGTAACTTTTTGACAAATGTAGGCCATTCAATCACCTACTATAAAAGGGGGTGTCATTTTCTTGGACAGTTAAATGTCAAAAAGCCTTTGATAATATTAAGAAATACCTAGAATCTCTTCTAATATTAGGTTCTCCTCATCTGGGGGTCCCATTCTATGCATAATGAGATTGTCATGACCCTCCCTCGTGGGTCTTAGGACAAAGGAATGATGAATTGCTAGAAGGTATCTTGTATGAAGTTTGATTGCAAGAAGGCAGTTTGCAATGTATAGAATCAACCCTAAAGAGTATTATATATGTATAATAGTAGGATAAGATATTATAATTAAAAGGGTTTAATTATAATATATGTTATTATATATAATAATAGGGAGATAGGATATTATAATTAAAAAGGTTTAATTATAATATAATCTATTATATATAATATAATAGGAAAATAAAGTATTATAATAATAGATTATTTATAAAATGTTATAAATAATATATATATATATATATATATATATATATTATTATAATAAAATATTGTTATAAATAAATGATTATTTATAACAATAAATTATTTATAATAGAGGGTATTATAAATAAAAGAATTATATTTTAAATGGTGATAAAATATCACGTAAAGAATATTTTATTAAAAGGGTACCATTCTTCATTTTAATAATGTAAATATACCTTTCCCCTATATAGTGAAATATATGTAAAAAACCTAGGGGGCTATTAATTTCTAAATATGGAAATTATGGGTTAAAGAACTGCTTTCTCACAAGGGAAAAATAGGATGAGGGATGGAAGCATTAAAGAAAGGGGGAGCTCGATGTTGGCTCAAGATTCGAGAAGGGATGGCAGATGGGCCACCTAGAGCAAAGGAGCATGTAAGGTGCAAGGGAGGAAGAAAATAAAAAAACAAGACAAAAGATAGAGGAGGATGCATACCAGGAGATTAGAAAAGATAGTTGCACACAACAAGCAAAGGGAGAGTTAGCCAATATACCACCAGATTCCATTTTGTAGGAGTATTATGGTTGGAGGGTTTTAAAACTTTACCCATTTATACATGTGTTTGTGTGATGAATTATTTAGATTAAAACTTGGTTATACTCCCCTGTACTGTGATAATCCCTTTAAAAGGTTTGGAAACCCCTTGTGTCTAAGAAGTGTGAAGTACTGTGTTTTTAAATGCTTGTAGTGTGAAGCACTGTGTATTTAAATGCTTGGAGTGTGAGGTACTATGTATGTGAAGGGCTGCTTGTAGTGTGAAGCATTGTGTGTTTAAATGCTTGTAGTGTGAAGCACTATGTATTTAAATGCTTGTAGTGTGAGGCGATGTGTATGTGAAGCACTGCTTGTAGTATGAAGCACTGCTTGTATTATGAAGCACTGTGTGTTTAAATTCTTAGTGTGAAGCATTGTGTGTTTAAATGCTTGTAGTGTGAAGCACTGTGTGTTTAAATGCTTGTAGTATGAAGCACTGTGTGTTTAAATACTTGTAGTGTGAGGCATTGTATATGCGAAGCACTATGTGTTTAAATACTTGTAGTGTGAAGCATTATGTGTTTAGATGCTTGTAGTGTGAGGTACTGTGTATGCAAATCATTACTTGTGGTGTGAAGTACTTTGTTTTTAAATTATTATAGTGGGAAACCACCTATTTTAAATGGAAAGCACTGTGTATGTGAGGCATTGCTTGTAGCAGAAAACCACCTATTTTTAATGGAAAACACTGTGTATGTGAGGCACTTCTTATAGTGGGAAACCACCTATTTTAAATGGAAAGAATTATGTGTTTAAATGCTCGTAGTGGAGAACTACCCATATTTAAGTGGGAGTGTTGTGTTTAAATTAGAAGCATTGCTTGTAGTGCGAAACCACCCATTTTTAAGTGGAAGTGATGTGTTTAAATGAGAAGTGCTGCTTGTAGTGGGAAAACACCCGTGTTTAAGTGGGACTGTTATGTTTAATTGAGAAGCATAGCTTGTAGTGGGAAACCACCTGCATCTGTTTGGGATTTATGTTTCTACGTAAGCTCAGTCCCTTGGCGATAGGTAGTGGTCGTAGAAAAGAAATCTTAGCACTTGCTTTTACCTTGTTTGGACTATAAGTTTGGTAGTCCTTTGATCTTTTTGTAGAGGTTGTTTTGCATCCGCCATGAAGGCGTATTATTCTAAGGTTGTGAATATTTGATTAGTAAGGTTTACCTATGTAATTTTAATTGAAATGAGACCTTTGATTAATATGAATTATCTTAGGATATTTTAATTGAAATGAGACCTTTGATTAATATGAATTATCTTAGGATATTTTAATTGAAATGAGACCTTTTATTAATATTAATTATCTTAAGATATTTTAATTAATGTTAGATCTTTAATTATTATGAATTATTTTATGAGATCTTAATTAAAGTGACCTTTAATTAATGAGATTTACCTTATGTGGTTTTAATTAAAATAAGACCTTTTGTGTAATAAGATCATGAAGGGGTTATTTTTAACTAAAGTGGTGAATCTTTAGATAACGTTGTGAATCCTTAATTGAGGTTATGAATCTAAAATTAAGGTTAAAAATCTTTGATTAGTAAGTCTATGATGTAGATTTTACTAAAAGGGCTTCAAAAGAAAACATAATTATGTTATAAAGTTGATGACAAAGTTTATGTTGAATGAAGGATTTTTTTAGAGATAAAAGGTATGGGAACAATATTAGATTTTATTGGAATTGTGAATTAAAAAAGATGTTAGATTTATTCTTTGCATTAAAGTTATGGAGATTTGATTTAGTGAATAAATGAAGGATTGTTTTAGAGGTTAAAGGTATGGGCCTTTAATGCTTTAAAACAATATTAGATTTAAATTTAAATACGATATAAATATATTTTAATTATGCTTTAACTGATTTAATCATAAGCTAGATTTAAATATGATTTAAGTATATTTTGAATATGCTTTAAATAAATAAGCATAGGTTATGATTTAAATATGTTTTAATTATGACTTAATTGATTTAAGCATAAGTTAGATATAAATATGATTTAAATATGTTTTGAATATGCTTTAAATAAATAAGCATAGGCCATGATTTAAATATGTTTTAACTAATTTAATAATAAGTTATATTTAAATATATTTAAAGTATGCTTTAAGTGATTTCAGCATAAGTTAGATTTAAATATGATTTAAATATATTGTAAATATGCTTTAACTGTTTTAAGAATAAGTTAGATTTAAATGTGATTTAAATATGTGTTGAATATGCTTTAAAGAAATAAACATAGGTCATGATTTAAATATGTTTTAATTATGCTTTAACTGATTTAAGCATAAGTTAGATTTAAATAGGATTTCAATATATTTTAAATATGCTTTAACTCAATTAAGCATAAGTTAGATTTAAATATGATTTAAATATGTTTTGAATATGCTTTAAATAAATAAGCATAGGTCATGATTTAAATATGTTTTAATAATGCTTTAACTGATTTAAGCATAAGTTAGATTTAAATATGACTTAAATATGGTTTGACTATGCTTTAAAGAAATAAGCATAATTCATGATTTAAATATGTTTTAAAACTGCTTTAAGTGATTTAAGCATAAGTTAGATTTAAATATGTTTAAAGTATGCTTTAACTGATTTAAGCATAAGTTAGATTTAAATATGATTTAAATATATTTTAAATATGCTTTAACTGATTTAATCATAAGTTAGATTTAAATATGATTTAAATATGTTTTGAACATGCTTTAAATAAATAAGCATAGGTCATGAATATGTTTTAATTATGTTTGAACTAATTTAAGCATAACTTAGATTTAAATATGTTTTAAATATGCTTTAACCGATGTGGTCTACCGGCAAGGACGCCACTTGCATTATCGATGATGTGACCCAAGTTCAATACCCATGGTGGATATGTATATGTATAAGAAGTATTTACTCAAAAAAAAAAAAAATGATTTAAATATGTTTTGAATATGCTTTAAATAAATAAGCATAGGTTATGATTTAAATATGTTTTAATTATGCTTTAATTGATTTAAGCATAAGTTAGATTTAAATATGTCTAAAGTATGTTTCAACTGATTTAACCATAAGTTAGATTTTAAAATGATTTAAATATGTTTTAAATATGCTTTAACTGATTTAAGCATAAGTTAGATTCAATTATGATTATGTTATGTGGATAACATAGATTGTAATTAGAGCAATTATTATTATGTTATGTGGTTAACATAGATTGTAATTAGAGCAATTATGATTATGTTATGTGGTTAACATAGATTGTAATTAGAGGAATTTATGATTATGTTAGAGATGCTAACATAGATTGTAATAAGAAGAATTTATTATTATGTTAGAAATGTTAACATAGATTGTGATTAGAGGAATTATGATTATTTTATAGTGTTAACATAGATTGTGAATAGAGGAATTATGATTATGTTAAAGTGTTAACATAGATTTTAATTAGATCAATTATGATTATGTTATGTGGTTAACATAGATTGTAAATAGAGGAATTTATGATTATGTTAGAGATGCTAACATAGATTGTAATAAGAAGAATTTATGATTATGTTAGAATTGTTAACATAGATTGTGATTAGAGGAATTATGATTATGTTATAGTGTTAACATAGATTGTAACTAGAGCAACTATGATTGTGTTATAGTTGTTTAACGTAGATTGTAGTTAATGGTTAAATTATATTGAAAGAGATATAGATTAGCATGGTTCAAATATATTGAAAGAGATATAGATTAGCATGGTTAAATTATATTGAAAGAGATATAGTTTAAGGTAGTTAATTTATATCGAAATAAATATAGATTAGAATGACTGAATTATATTGAAAGAGATATAGTTGAATTTGGATTATGTTATGTAGAATAACATAGTTATATTGAATACTTATGGATTATGTTAAAATGGTAGTAACATGGTCTATATTGGTAAAGTATAGATGTTATAATGGTTTAGCATCTAGCAATATGATTATTAAATTATCTAAAGGTATGGTACTTTAGGTAATTTAGTAAAGGAGAAATGGAAAATGGATTATTAAATTATCTAAAGGTATGGGACTTTAGGTAATTTAGTAAAGGAGAAATGGAAAATGGATTATTAAATTATCTAAAGGTATGGGAATTTAGGTAATTTAGTAAAGGAGAAATGGAAAATGGATTATTAAATTATCTAAAGGTATGGGACTTTAGGTAATTTAGTAAAGGAGAAATGGAAAATGGATTATTAAATTATCTAAAGGTATGGGACTTTAGGTAATTTAGTAAAGGAGAAATGGAAAATGGATGATTGAATTAGCTAAAGGTATGGGACTTTAGTTAGTTGGTAAATGAAGTTGATTATTGAATTAGCTAAGGGTAAGGAACTTTGGTTAAATTGGTAATGGTAATGGTTTATTGGATTAATTAAAGTGTGGAAACTTTAGTTAATCAATGTACTATGTGGATTAATTGAACTACCCATGGTTAATTCGTATGAACTATATGTTATATGCATTGTATTGCATACTTTTGGGAGCAAAGGACTATTGGTCCTTGTATTTGTAAAATACAAAATTTATTCATATTTAAGGTTGTGTTTTCCCATAAAGGTTTTCCCCAGGGTATATGAATGTCTTATAGATATTGGTTCTCTTCTTGTATTTGCTTTAATGTATCTTGTTGATATATTCTTATGTTTATTTGAATGGATGTTTTAGTTCATATTATTCTTTGCTTTTTTGAAAGTAGATTAACTTTGTAATTGTTAATTAATTTTTAAAAAAAATCTAGTGGCATTCCTCAACCCTTGGTTGGTAATTTGGGGTATTACATTTGGTATCAAAGTCCTAAGGTGTAGGACAAAACACTTGCATGAAGGGAACCCTAGAAGATAGTGATTAGAGGTTTCCTTGGAATGTGTTAAGGTTTAGGTATCATCCAATAAAAGCCTTTGCTTAGTTAAGCTAAGAGTTGGGAAGACCTTGAACCAAACAAGTTGCTTGAAGTCAAGGTATGTAATTATGGGGTTACAAACTTTCCTAGACAAGGATATAGGTGTGACGGGCTAAAATATCCTTTGGATAAAATAAGGGTCACTTAAGGATTAGTTCTAGGTAAAGCAACTTTATTTTGGTGTATTATCTTGTGTAAAGCAAGCATAACCTTAACCTTTCACAGATGAAGGTAGATAAAATGAGTTAGTCTCTATAGATAGACAAAACTCAATTCCTTGGGGGATTAAGGAAAATGGCACCTTGTAACAAGACAAGTGTGACTTAGATTACTACCAAAGAGATCATATTGGTCATAACCTAGATGACGCCTTGTGGGAATACAAGGGTGACGGTGACCATCATGGATCTAGGTTAGCATAACCAATATTTGGTAAGTATCAATGAAAGTAATCTAACTCCTTGATGTGATGACATCAAGACAAGGAGGAGGAGAGAAGTATCTGAAAGCATGAGGATACGAAAGCAAAAAGGAAACTCCAAGTGCGATGCAAACCGAACTAAACTTAACGCTAAATCCTATGAATTGAAAGTGCATGAAAAGAGGGAAAGCATGAACGAATCGAATCGAAAAAAAAAACCCAATAAGGAAGACAACCCTTTTTATTGATATGTTTCAGAACTCGGTTACAATGCGCCTCCTCCCCTTCTAAGGGCTAGGAGCGTTAAATAAGCGTTCTTGTTACACCCATGGATGCTATTCCTTCTTTCGCGTGCCCACATGTAAAATGGGTGGACCAAACATCGCCGCCGCTTGCGTTGATGAGTCTTGACTCCTTGCTGCTCCTCTAAGGTCCAGATCCTACGTTCAAAGAAACAAGAAACAGTCAGTAGCACCTGTGGATGAAATAAAACATGCAATCCCTACGCCTTCGATTAGTGCATGCAAGATATAAATAAAATGATAACTAAAATGGATCCAAATGATCTAAAAATTTGACAGGGGCATCAAGACATCACAAAGAAAACACTGCAAATGGAACAGTCAAGAAATTCCCCATAGATTTGTATTCGCTCCGGGGCGGGACGAATAGACCTGCAACAAAAACGTCAAAGAGGCACTGTCCCAAATGTCACATCTGGGAAGCCCCAAATCACCTGCAAAGTTGGGGGTTAGCTAATTGGGGGTATTTTGGGAAGACCCAGATGGTCATATTTTCCCAATTTGGCCTCCATCAATGGGAATTTGATGATGCTACCTGCATGTTAGCAAAAGCAAGAAATAATAGAAACATGATCAAAATTGCTCGAAACAAGGTGAAATTGGAATAGCAACCTATCTAAGCAGCACAAAATCAAATGCAAAAATAATAGAAAAGAAATCTACCACATATTTCCAATCGCTCCGAAGCGGGGCGATTAGGACTATAGCAGTGTGGGGGGCACCCGGGGGCAGGCCGCCCACCGTTTGGGGCCCGATTTCGGCACCAATCCACTTGGGATGGGTCCAAAACCTCTTGTGGGGTATTGTCAACAAATTTGGTGGGATATTGTGGCCAAATTTCGGGTTTTGGTTCCAGATTTGTGCTTCCAATAACCACCCTATGACCTCCTTTCCAAAAGAGATCAAGGATGTGAAAGGCACAACTCGAAAGGGTGTGGGTGTGAAAGTAAAACGACAGCACTTCGTTGCTCCAAAATGCTCCTTCTCTCCTCTATTTTGGGGTGAGAAGACTCACCATTTTATAGACCTGATGGTCTCTTTGGATGAGCATGCAGAGGCGCCACTTGGCAATCATGCCTCTCCAGGGGAGGGAAGATTCCTCCCTGATTAGGGGCTTCATGACTGCCCTTGTAACTGCCTCTAACGCTCAAAAATGCTCACTCACACTCCCATGCAATGAAGGAAGAATTAAGTGGCGGATCTGAGCTGCCATTTGTCAAGATTTGACTTTTTTCCCATCAAACTTGCTATTCGCCCCACCCTGGAGCGAATACTGCTATTCGTCCCTGGGTGGGGCGAATACCAGTTTGTAATCATCCCTGGGTGGAACGAGTATGGAGCAGAGTGCCTGAAGGTGCCAAATTGACTCCTGACCTTCCAAAACTATTGTGAGAGTGGTTAGGACCACTGTTTAACCTCTAGGGGCTGCCCTTGGGGTCTGTGTGTGTCAATGCAATCAGTGTTTGCAGTCACATAATCGGATTGGTGTTGTTTTGGTGTCTATAGATGCCCCTTTTTGGGAAGCATTGTGCGTGGTGCAGCGTTGAGCAAAAATAGATAACCAAAGCACTAATGATTAGGGTTTCTCAGTAACCTAACCAACTTTTGATGCCCCAAGTATGGAAAGGGCATGCATTCTTGAATCCTTGCTTCCGACGAGCGAAGGAACTCAATTCAAGTGTTAACCTTTTTCGGTGAGGTGTTACTTGATCTTGGACATTGATCAGTCATGAATAGGCAAAGGGCGCAACCTTTTGTCTATGGGAACCTTGAGTTCATGATTCATGAAATGCCAAGTGTTTGATCAGCTTGTGATTATTGCTTGTTTGCTGCCCCAAGCAGGAGCGTGATTGTCTTTGTCAATGATTCTTTGAATGCATGCCATTTCTTTGATTGGGTGTGTATTTGTTGATTGGTGACTAAGTGTGACTACCCCCTCAAGCGACGAATCGATGAGGGAATGACCTGCATGAGAAAAGCGACGAGTCACTTGACCCAAGATGACTTATGTAAGGGTGCCTTCAGATGTTTATCGTTGAATGTGTGTGCAGTTTTCCGACATTTAGCCCTATTTTTGGTGGGTGTGAACCCTTTTTGTGACGCTTTTTGGAGCCAAAATTGGCACAAATTCATCTTACCATGTAGTGGTCTGGCTATGGTAGCCTTCTTAGGGAATAGGATAGTGACAATTTGTGACCCCAACATCATTTTTGGATGCTACGAATTTCAGGCGCAGAGGCGCCTTCGTTCGACAATGTTATTGCTATTTTTGGTTGGGTTTTAACCCTTTTGGTGACGCCATTTGGGGATGAAATTCTCGACAATCCGTCTTCCCATGGAGCGGTCCAGCTATGGTAGCCTTCTTAGGGAATAGGATAGTGAGGATTTGTAACCCCGACGTCTATTTTGCATGCCTGAAATGTCAGGTGCAAAAGCACTCTCATCGGACAGTTTTATTGCTTGTTTTTGGTTCATTTTGTGCATTTTTTTGATGTTTTTGAAAATTTTTCCCTGTATTCGTTCCTGGGTGGGATGAATACCAGTTTAGTAATCATCCCAGGGTGGGACGAGTGCTAACTAGAGTGCTCATCCTAGGGAGGAATGATTACAAGCTCAAAAAGCCTATTTAAGGGCCAAAACTGAGTTTTGGGCTCATTTGCACTTGTTTTTCTTGGCGATTTGGAGCTCTGAGGAGGAGAGGTTCAATTCTACGAAGCGAAGCACTGTCGAATTTCTCCTGACACTATGATTTCATGCACTGGATTGAGCGGTGGAGCCGAAGCGAGACCGGTAAGTGATCCTCCTCGTTATTGCTTGTGTTGTGACAGTTTTTAATACCGCACTTTTATTTATGGTTCCTTTTGTGGTTTGTTGTTCAAAATGAAAGCCTTAATTAAATGTATGTCATTATGCATGATTTGTTGTCTTATGACTTCATGAAAACTCAAGTAAAAACCCTAGGTAGACAAAAAACTAAGGTCAAAACTTTAGTTTAAAAAAAATAATGTTATTAACTAGTTTACAAAGATTGTTTGCAAAAATGTGAATACCCTTGGTTAAGTAGTAGTTGAAAATTGAGTGAGTAAAAGTCTAAAAATTTTGTGATGTTTGTGTTACATGAAAACCTTAGGATACACTGACCATGAAACCCTAGTTTTTTTTTAGGCTGAATTTATCAGTTTTAAACTTAGATTGAAAACCCTAGGTAAAAAACTATGTGAAAATTGTTTTTTTGTTTGTTTTATATTGTTTGTCAGTTTTAAACTTAGAGTACATAAACCCTAAGACTGACAAACTGTATTTGAAAATTGTTTTTTTTTTTTTTTAAATTGTCTGTCAATTTTAAACTTAGAGTACAGAAACCCTAAGACTGACAAACTATGAATGTTTTGAATTTTTGTGAATTTGGTTGTTTTTAGCTGTACTTTGTTTTATGCATTGTTGTATATTCATGTTACTGTTGTATATTTTTTCATGATTTTAATGTTTTTTTGTTGTTTTCTTTTGCAGGTTGTGAAGAGCCGGTATCGTGTGCCTACTATTTTTACTGAAGCATGAGAGGCACTGACTTTGGCTGACTGGGAGTGGCTTGATGCCCTTGGGCTCAAGCAGGTGACTCGACTGGAGCCTGTGGTCGGGGATCGGGCCTATCTGATGGCCTTGATTAACTTGTGGGATCCCCGGACCAACACCTTCCATCTCCCAATAGGGGAGATGACAGTGACCTTGGAGGATGTCTATCGGATTCTATGGATTTTGATAGATGGATTGCCGATCAGGATGACATCGCGTGATCAACGGACAATAGTGCTGACATGCTACTTCAGGCATAGGGAGGAGGTGGGTGTGGATAGCCTAGTGGAGAGGGTAGAGGGCGACTGCTAGATTGGTGGGATTCTAGTTCGATGGTGGCTAGAGAAGGGGGTGTTGGGAGTGAGGCACGCAGTACTTATGGGCCTCATTTCCAACATGCTGCTACCTGACTTGTCAGGTGCGAAGTTCTCGTGGAACCTATTGGATGTGGTCTATCGGCTGGTGGAGTGTTCGATGCATGAGCCCTTGATCATGAGGTGGGGATAGACGCTCTTGGCACAACTCTATGGTGAGCTGTACGAGGTCTACTATCGGAGGTAGAAGGGGATTGGCTGTAGCTATCTATTGTAGAGCTGGGCTTGGCAGCACATAGCGGTGGAGAGGCCGATGGGGTTATCGTGGATGACTCGGGCGGAGATGGTGGATAAGGATATAGGTTACGTGGCTCTATGGTGGTGGTCTGAGGAGCAGGGATAGAGTCGATGGTGGGCAGGTGTCATAGGGCACTATGCTGATGCCTTCGCTCGGCTTGCTCTAGGGGAGGTGTTCTGGTGCCCCTATCGGGACTGTCCAGCCTGGCCTGAGGCTAGAGAGTGGCTTCGATGGGTACATAGGGGGCGGTGGCTGATTGGGCGGCATGGGACTGAGCAGGAGTTCTTCCCTTATAGCTGGGTGACATGATAGTTTGGGGTGTGCCAGGGGTTGCTTGGTGAGCCCGTGGTCTATCGACATCGGGGGATGAGAGGACTCTAGACCGACCAGTCATCGCACCACTTGGCGAGGATTCAGATGTGGTGATTGACGTCCTAGATGTGGATGACGTCGGGACTACCGTAGAGTATGACCAGTGGTGGGTACTACGGTGATGGCGAGGAGAGGGGCCACTGGGAGGCATGGAGGTAGCAATAGGCGGGGAGGGTGCCAAGGCACTAGGAGATGATTGGGGAGCTCCGCTGGAGGATGTGAACATGGTGGAGGTGGATGATGTGGATGTGGATTTTGGGGTTCCGGATCAGCCGAAGATGTAGGACGTCTCAAAATAGTGGGAGCCAGAGCAGGCTACTGTTCCAGAGATGCCAATGCCTCAGGCAAGTTTAGAGGACATGGAGGTAGGGTTACATGCTGAGAATGCATGATTGGAGGGGCTGCTATGGAGGCATGATGAGGAGCTAGGGGATGCACTATGGGAGAGGGATCTCCTATGCATATAGCTGGTAGAGCGGGAGAATGCATGGGCTATGTACCATCGATAGGATGGGGATACCGATGCTGCATGGGAGAGGGATCTCCTACGGATGTAGCTGGCGGAGAGGGAGAGGGCCTTGGTGCAACGTGATGAGAACTTGGCTACGTATCGCCAATGGGAGATGGACTTGGTGCGGCATCGATTGGAGCTAGAGGTGGAGATTAGCCACCTCGATGGGTGGGTCCCTACGTTCAGTGGAGGTGGATCATCGCGCCGCTCGAGAGGGAGCGATACTGAGCAGTCAACATCCTCTCGATGTAGGCGACTGGATGAGGGGGGCTCTAGTAGGCATGATGCGGGGGCTAGCAGTAGCCGCCCTGAGGGGTCTCATAGGACCCACACCATGGGGGGTAGTTCTCGTTGCACCGATCCTACGTGATCATGGTGGCCGATGCCCTAGGCTTGGGGTTTTTGAGCTTTTGGTTTTTGCAGGGTCGGATGACCGGTTATTGTAGCCTACGGGCATTTTTGATGATATATATACAAGATGACTTTATTTTATTTATACACATGTCATGATTTGATGTTATGCACAGTGATTGATGGATGTGTATGTATGTATGTTAATTGATGTTTGATGGATGCATATGTTATGATGAATGCAAATGTTTCTAATTTTTAGGATATGCAAAATGTAATGGATGAATTGAACTTGTGTTGTTGGGCGAGGGCACCATAGACTATTTAGAACTTTATGGCTTTTTGTCTTAGGCGATTGTTGTGGTAAATGAATTTTTATGTATACATGTTATTTTTTTGTATTTTTTGATGGCGATGCAAGGATGAAAGATATTAGTTGGTTTGGAATGTATTTTAAGGTTTTCTGAGACTCAGATGTTTTAACTAACTAGCCATGACTGTACTTTATCTTACAAGACTTTTGAACAAGGTATGAATCGGACTTGTCTTTGACCAAGTTATTTCACATCCTTGTGTGTGCAATTGAGTTCGTTTATGTGGTATTTGTCAGGATACCGCCAGTGCCATATAGGTTGTCAACCAAACCTGTACTGAGGATCACCTAATTAGCTCCACTAACTCCCTTTGTTGTATTTAGTCAGATTAATCTACGGTGCTATCTAGGATACCATAAGCTAGCTCATCCACATGCAAACATTGATCTGTACATGAGTTAATGTGATAGATATATCGTCATGCGGGAGGTGCACCACCAGTGACCGATAGGTTATCCACCAAACCGGTACTGAGGTTTACTTCATGACCTTCTGAATGCTGAGAGTTCCAGGGATTCAAGTTCGACTCCCTTATTTTCTTCAATTGTATTGGGATACTTGCTCTTATATAGTGATAAAAATCACTATTTATTTATATACATTTTTTTCTTTTGAGCAAGGGATTTGAATTTCGAGTGATGAGAATCACTATTGTATGTGCCTTTTGATGTATGCACTTTGGTGGTGATGTCAAATTTTTTTTGGAGTTTTGACTTTTGCAAAATTTTATGATGTTTGCAAATTTTTGAGAACTTGGGATTCTTGGGGAATTGGGTAGGGAAGATGCTTGTCCTTTTGCCAACTCTCAGCATTCTTGGGGTCATTCGCATAGGGGGATGAGCAAGATAACCATTTCGCTTATGGTGACCTGGATTGCTTTGCAGGTTTCATCTTTCGTTCACACAACTTGGGAATTTTTATGTGTTTTAATTTGTGTTGGGATGCTACGTAACAAGGTGTGATCCAAGTAGAACTCTACCTTTGTAAAATCTGTTTGACTTTGTAAGTATTTGGCTAGAAATCTAATGACGACTGAATGACGAAAACTCTTGATACATTAGAAGACCACTGACTATGATATGGTAAAAAGAAGTGAATGGCATTTATTTTTGATGGACTATTTATAGACTGGAGAAATGTGGAATAAGATGGATTTGCCAAGTAATTACAGTCTATGGTGCCTTGACCTGTATGACCACAAATATGCAATGTATGGATGTTATGCTTAATGCAGCTATTATTTTTGCATTTTTGATAGATTGATTTTTGTGAGTATGAAGATGAGATGCAAAAGAGCTCTTTATTGTTGTGATGAGTTTGAGCATGCCTGGAAATGAGATGCAAATTTTTGTTATTTTTGATGATTTTACTATTTTTGAATTTTCTTATTTTTGACCAAGCGATTGTGGGAATCCTTGGAGCTTTTTGGTTTGACCAAAAGGGGTAATGGGCACTTTTAGGGAATTTTGGGGTTGGACCAAGCGATTGGTGGAATCCTTGGAGCATTTTGGGATTGGGCTATGGCTCTTTTAGATATGGAATGGCCACAAATGGCTGATGTTCAAGGGTTCTAGTTCCTTGATTCCATCAAGAGAGGCTAGCCGGTATGTTCCAGGTCCTATTTTACTATCAATTACATAGGGACCTAACCAGTTTGCCATGAACTTGTCCCTTAGATGGGGCGGTAAGCTAGAGTTCTGTTGGTTCTCTTTTAAGACCAAGTCACCAACCTGAAAGTCCCTCAGGTGAACTTTCATGTTGTATGCTTTCTTCAGTCGCTCTTGATAGATACGTAAATGCTCGAGAGCATTAACGCATCGTTCATCGAGCAACGTAAGCTGGTCTAACCGGGCCTGCCATGTAGTGTCATCATCGATGAACTCTTGCATTGATATGCGTAGGGAAGGAATTTCCAACTCGAGAGGCATGACAGCCTCGGAGCCATACACGAGCGAAAATGGAGTCGCCCCAGTGGGTGTCCGAATGCTAGTGCGATAAGCCCACAGGGCAAGTGGGATCTGAATGTGCCAATCCTTATGACTGTCTATGACTATATTTTTGAGGATGGCAACTAGCATTTTGTTTGATGCCTCTGCTTGCCCATTTGCCTACGGATAATAGGGTGTCAAAAAACTATGCTGAATTTTGTACTTTGTGGTCAAAGCACGCACGTCTTTGTTCTTGAATGACATCCCATTATCCAAAATTATCTTGGATGGAATACCAAAATGACATATGATGTTATGTAAAATGAACTCCACAATGCGGGTTCCAGTCATAGAGGTAAGCGGAACTACTTCCACCCATTTGGTGAAGTACTCTATGGCCGTTATGATAAACGTGTGATGACCTAACGATGCAGGGGAGATATTACCGATTAGATCTAAGCCCCACTATGAAAATGGCCAAGCCGATTGGATCGGTTGCAAGGCCTGGGAAGGTACATGTGTCAAATTAGCATGGTGTTGACATTTCATGCACTTCCTTACATATGCACAACAATCTCGCTCTAAAGATGGCCAATAATAGCCCATGCAGAGAATGCGCTTTGCGATGGCCATACCACTGAAGTGGCCACCGCACGTACCATCGTGCACTTGGGCGATCACCCAAGTGGACTCCTACTGGTCCAAGCAATGAAGGAGGATTCCTTCATAGCTATGATGGTACAAAATGTCTCCTAACAAGACATACTTTGCCACTTTCTGCTTGAATGCTCATTTTGTGGCATGCATCAATCCAAGTGGGAGGTTACCTAACTTGAGGTAGTCCCTTATGGGTGAATACCAATCCTTCTGATCAGAAGCCTCGATGGTATGAACATCCAATCCCTCTTGAAGTTCATCCCTAGAAAAAGTTGAGTGGGAGAGAACTTGCAAGAATAGCATTGTGTTGCTATTAAGGGGAGTAGGGGAGAACAAGGACCCCCAGTTGGCATGATTCAGATGATCATGGATTCGAGAGAACGTGTCCAGGGACGGTTCAATCTGGATCAAGTGGATTCTTGGCATCAAGTCAGAGCTTGCGCGCTCCATCATGGATTGCGATAGCATTTTAACTTGAATGGTTGTCATATCACCAGAAATGTCTTGCGGGATTAATGACCCCAAGGAGGCCATAGTGTCCACAAAATGATTCGATGATCGAGGGAGTGCCTCGATGTCGTACCATTCAAGATTTGCTAAGAATTTGTCCACAAGGGCTTTGTAGGCCTATAGAACTGGGCATTTACATTGGAATACCCCTTTGACTTGGTTGACAATTAACAATGAATCACCAAAGATGTTCAATCATTTGATGTTCATGGTGATTGTTGTCTGAAGACCTATGAGCAAGGCTTCATATTCGGCATTATTGTTGGTGCATGGGAAGTCTAATTTAAATGACAGAGGCATTGGAGCCCCTTGTGGTGTAAAGAATACAATTCCCATGCCACCACCCTTGCTCACATTTAGAACCATCAAAAAATAGGGTTATGTCGGCCTGGGACTCAGGCTCATCAAAATCTGGCGATTCTGAGACATGGAAGACCCCATCATCGGGTAGTTCTATGACCAGAGGTTGATCATCTTCGAGAGGAGCCTCTGCTAGTTGATCGGCTATGACTTGTCCTTTGATGGATTTCTATCCAATAAACTCTATGTCAAACTCCGTCAACAACATGATCCATTTTGCCGTGCGGCTACTATGATAAGTGTGACTCATCATGTATCGCAATGGATTCTCCTTAGACACAACATACGTAGTGTTACTCAGCATGTAGTGGCATAGCTTTTTGGTAGCAAACACCACTGCCAAGCAGAGTTTCTCAACGTATGCATAGTTAAGTTCATAGCTGACCAGGGTGCGGCTAAGATAGTAAGTAGCCTATTCTTTGTGAAGTTCATTTTTTTGGGCTAGCATGGCGCCCAGTGCCACCTCAGTAGCTGAGATGTATAAGTAGAATGACACTCCTGGTCTAGGTGGTGCCAATACTAGTGGTGAAGCCAAGTATTGCTTAATGTCATCAAAGGCTGACTGGCACTCATCATCCCAGTGAAATGCTACCCCTTATGCAATAATTTGTTCATGGGTCGGCACTTGTCAGATAGCTGCGCTATGAAGCGCTTGATTGACGTGACCTTTCCTTGTAGGCTTCTGAGCTGCTTGATGGTAGTTGGGGGAAGCATTTCAAGGATTGCCTTGACTTTGTTTGGGTCCACCTCGATGCCTCGCTTTGAGACTATGAAACCCAAGAGTTTTCTAGATGTGATGCCAAATACGCACTTCTTGGGATTCAGTCTGACTTTATGTTCCATGAGGTGATCGAGGATCTTGCTTAAGTCATCGAGATGATCTAGGCACAAAAGATATTTGGCCAACAAATCATCCATGTAATCTTCCAAAGTTTTATGCATGTAGTCATGGAAGATGTACGTCATGGCACGTTGGTAGGTGGCGCCAACATTTTTAAGGCCAAAAGGCATGACCTTATAACAAAATGTCCCCCAAGGCATTGTGAACACCATTTTTAGTTGGTCCTCGGGATTGATATGAATCTGATTGTATCTCGAGAAACCATCCATGAGGGATAGCATTTCGTGGCCCGCTGTAGCGTCTACCAATGCGTCGATGCTTGGCAAGGGGAAAATCATCCTTAGGACTCGCTTTGTTTAGATCTCAAAAATTAGTGCATATGCGAATCCTCCCATCAGGCTTCTTGATGGGCACCATGTTGGACAGCCATGGTGGGTAATCCATGCAGATGACAAACTGTGCATCCAATAACTTTTGCAATTCATCTTTGACCATCAAGGCCACTGTTGGGTGCATCTTACATAGTTTTTGCTTAACTGGCTTGACTGTCGGATCAAGCGTTAGATTATGCGTGACTAGCTATGGATCTAGCCCCGACATGTCTCTGTAGGACCATGCAAAAACCTCCTTCTTCTCTTTGAGAAGGGTAATGTAGTCGGCTTGCTCTTCGGGGGATAAGCTTACCCCTAGCTTGATAATCTATGGATTCATTGGATCAGAGCCGATGTCTACGTCAGTCATCTCCTCGATCGACATGTGGGATCCATCCTCCAACTGGTGTGGAGTTGGGATCAAATGGATATCATTTACTGAGTTTAAATCTACGTTGGGAACCTCGGGTTCCTCTTCAGCATGGAAGATATCCTGAGTTGGCCCTAGGGTAAAATGAAGCATTTTACCGAAAGGCCAGTACTCTGATGGGGATGGAGGTGAATTGACGCGATCCCAATCTATGGCATCTATGTCTAGATACAATGACTATGCTGGATCGGTCGGGTTATGGATGGGGGTGGTTAAGTCAATGGAGATCATGTTGATGAAATGATTTTGGTCTCCATTATCGTGGGTGCGGTGACTCAAACATTTTGGATGTTCTCTGTGCTCCGGATCTGGCTCTAGAGGTATTGGCATGAATGGATCGGCCCTATGTGCGGATAGGAAGATAGGGTCTACCCTCGACACTGATGTCGCTATAGGGTCTCTGGGCGAAAGATATTCTTCGTATGCCCAAAGTGGTGGATTCAACACTTGTTCCCACCATGCTGGGTCTACGTACCACTCATGCCCTGGCACTATGTTTAATTGTTCAAATATGTCATTAATCTCTAAGGGGTATTGTTGCTAAATATGCATATGATTAAGATATGCCATCTCTGTTTCATCTTCATAATCACTGTCAAAGATCCAAAGGCCTTCGTTGGCTCCAACAACTATTTGAGGCATTAATGGCTCGTCTTGCTCGAGCAAATTGATCTGGCCCCATTGTGGTTGTTCCACTCTTTACGGTGGGGCCTGATTGCCTTGTGGTGGCACTTGCTCGATGGGAGCCACCAAAGGGAACATTGCCAAGAGGCTTTCTTGATAATCATCCATGGGGACCACTTGTGAGTGATTGCTATCTGATTCGAAGGGATCCCATGGTGCTACCTCATATTCTGACTCATCCTCTAAAGATCCTTCTTGACCTTGTCTACACCTCTCTTGTAGGTGTGTTTTTGAACTTTCTCCTCTTTCGAGTGAAGGGAAAGGGTTGTTGAGGTCAACAAGGTTGGTTGTCAACAATGGGAGATAATCTCCTAGTGTATATGTCGTGTTAGGGTTGGCATATGGATCTAATGCCAATCCCCCCTTGTTGCCTATCCCTAGGCCTTGCATGTTCTCTACCAAGATGTCCAAGGGGAGGGGGTGGTTGAACCCTACTCTTGACTTGTCATATGGCATTTGGTATCTTGGTTGGCAAAGAACACGCACTCCTTGCTCATATCTGCCTAACCCATATCCATGCCAATTGCATTGGCCAAGGTATCTCAAAGCGAAGTCTGGGTTAGACAAATAGTTGACATCTTCTACAAAGGGCTCTTCATCTTCATCCTCTTGCATGTATGGTTCAGTACCATGATCAAGGCCCCCATACACAAAGTTTGTCTGATTCGGTGGGTAGCCTAGAGGAACAATGGTACCGATGGGGAGGCGAGGTCTCCCCATGTCCTGCATGGACTCTAGTGCGGGTGTTGCTACAATATTCCACACCAGATACTCCCCCAGGCCCGTATTGGCCATTTCAATGGTGATTGTTGGTGATTGAGGGGGAGGAAACAGAAGTTCTTCCGGAATCCACTCCATGTCGGGTGGACTAGGAGCCTCGACTTCCATTCTGCTAGGCATCTCTTCAGTAGAGATAGTTGATACTGATGGTGATGCCTCTTCCAGGGGTTTCTTCCCTTTGTCCTTCTGTGTGGCCATCGTAGGTGGCATTGTTGGTGAAGGACCAGCCGATGAAGATGGACCCGACTGTGGTTTTGATGGACTTGTCAATGGGGATGCCTACGAAATCGGACCCTGTCTAGATGGATTCAACTAAAAATCCAAATGCATGGATGGAAGGGTCGATTGCGGCATCAGCTGCACCACATTGCAATACTTGAAGGGTTCTAAGTCCACCGGGACTACATGTACCTCCCCTTCAAATGTATACTTTAAACACTGATGAGCTATCGAAGGGACACACTTCATGTCCCTGATCCATGGCCGACCCAACAAGATGTTATAGGCCATCTCACCTTCCAAAATATGGCACAATGTAGGTATAGTCTTTTGTCCCACTTGGATGGGTAGGACAATTGTGCCAACTATCGAGCATATTGCATCATTGAATGCTCGTAGTGTATATGTGGAAGCCGTAATGTGAGATGTCGGCAACTTTAGATGTTTCAATGCCATTGTTGTGATGATATTACTAGATGAGCCAGTGTCTACCAACACCCTCTTATATGAAATCTCGTTGACCCATGCGATAATGTGCAGGGGTGGATCCGCCATATCATCAGCCACTGATTTCACTTCGTCTTCTCGAAAAGTGATGATTGGCTCAGTGCATCGTTTGACATGTCCCACAAAGTTGTTGAAAGAATTTGCTTCATGGGGCTGCAACTCGATGGCTTTCAATATCTCCATTAGAGCCTCCCGATGGGGTGTTGATTGTTGTATGAGCTCGTATATGGAGAGCCTAGCCGACGTGGTCCTCAAGCTCTGAGTGAGCTTGGTCTGAATTGTGGCCATGGGTCTAGGCAGAGGAGGTTGTGTAAGGTGTTGTTGTGGTTGTGACATTGTTGGCACCTCACCTGTAGTCGTCGTGGGGCAGCTACACTCGGATACCTCCTGTTTCGAGTCACTATACTGATCATCCCTACATACCCTTGCATGGGGCAGTTCTATGTGACCTCATTGACTTGTAGGGTCTTTTCCTGTGCATCATGGGCAGGCAAGGGGTCCTTAAAGACCTCCATTTGTTGGTTTCTTGGTGCCACGGGATTATCCACCGCTAATGTCTTGTTATCAATTAGGTCTTGCACCAAGCCCTTAAACTTCCAACAGGCATTAAGGTCATGTCCCTTCCGCCTATGGAACCTATAGTATAAATCCTCCCTGTAGCCCTTAGGTTTTGGCATGTTGGGATCTATGGGCTGAATCTCGGGTAGGTTGATCAAGTTTGCCGTTGACAAGCGATCAAATAGGGAGTCTCTGGACTCTGTGTAAGGTGTGAATTGTCACCTAGGGTGACGCTACTGATTTTGTTCTTGCCTCTGATTTTCTCGGTCATAACTGTTAAGAGGCACCACCTGATAGTTAGCCTTTTGGGGCTGTGTTGCTTGTGCAGGCTTAGGGACATTGATAGCAACCTTATTGACCACAACGGGTTTTTGTTGCATGGTCCCTATTTTGGTGTTCTTGGACCATTCTTTCTTCTTCGGCTTGGCTATCTCACCATCCTGAATCTTGATCTCTTCAATGATTCTGGCTTGTGCCAGAGCTTCCTCTAAGGTGGCATATTGCTGCAGCTACAATAGCATAGAGATCGATCTCAAATAGCTTTTTGAGAACATTTGTGTGAGGTCGGACATAGGAGGGAGGTAGGGTAGCTTAGAAAGTAGAGTCCTCCACCGATTCCCATAGGCCACCATGGTTTCTTCCTCATACTTCCTGAGGTTGGCTAAGTCGCTTAGTGATGCCTTCTTCTTGGTGTTGAAGGTGAAGCATTCGAGGAACGCATCCACTAGCTGATCCAAGTTGCTAATGCTATGCTTTGGTAATTGAGTAAACCAATCCGAGGTAGGGCCTACGAACATGGTGATGAATGTTCTCAATAGCAAAGCATCATTATCCTGAATGCCAAAGCATTGGCTCAGGAATCTAGTCACATGCTCTTGGGCATCCTCCTCACCTCTAAAGATTGCCAACTGAGGTAGCTTAAAGTGTTCAGGATAAGGGGGTGCAGGCACTGACGGATGCACAAGATGACTACGGAGTTGGCGTAACATGGGATTTTGGGGCCCAGAGGTCTTGGTTTCCATAGACTCCAAATGCTCTAGCAGTGCTTTATATGCATCGAAAGATTTAATCTCTTCCTCTTTAGTTTGCTCCCATTGTGGGTTGTGGGAAACTTGAGGCCTATGGAGGGGTGGCCGGATAGCAGCCCCTCTACCTTGATAGGGCATTTCGGCCCGCTCTTCTTCTTGTTCATACTCCTCATAGGCTTCTTGAGGAGTTTCTGGCTGAGACCTATGACCATGGGTGGGTCCCCATGGAGGGAGCCCATCGTTGTTCCTGGGAGTGGCCTCCCGCTCAGGTCTAGGAGGTCTCGGAGGCAGCACTTGGTAAGGTCATGGGGACCTGTCTCGTACCAAGGGGTTGCACCTCTCATATGGTTCTGCTCTTTGGGTGCGAGGGGTTGGAACCCTCTCAGGCACCGTGTTATGGAGCAGCTCATCTGTTTGGCATCGAATGCGCTCTTTGCTAAGGCGATATAGATGCTCTAGCTGTTGTTGGTCTTGCTCAAGCTGTGTGATCTGCGCTTGGCGGGCGGCATGTCTGGCGACTTCCAGGTCGATTTGTTCCACCATCTTGAGTCTAGGAGGCCTAGATGCCTCTCCTACACATTTATCTCGGTCGTGATGATCCGAGATCTCTATAGGTTGCTTCCCTCTATCGAGGTTGGCGGCATTCACTCGAGGCTCTAGCCTCGATAGGTGACTCTGGTAGATAGCAGGTGCGGAGGTGCATTGCTCTCACACTATGTGTTGCTCTTGAGGAATGTAATGGTCTTCCTCATGCTCCCTTTCATATATGTGAAAGGGGCGGGCAGAGTTGGCTCGCCCTGCTTGAAGAGCCTTGTGCTCTGGATTTGGCTTATTATTCCTAATAATGATGGGGGGTAAAGGAGGGATGACATAATCATGCGGCCTCTCCTCATGGACCCTATGCTACTCTAGCACTTCATCGCATTGTGGCCACTCATATCGAGCTTCTAAGGGAGCCTTCCCATTTATATTGAGGGCCATGTGTAAGGACTCCTCCTGAAAGGGCCTATGCTGGATGGGAGTGCCCCTCAGAGGGGTGCCTCTATAGTCCCATTCTGAAATGGCATGATGTGGACTCTCTTGTAGGTCAGGCCGCCAAGGCGGTATGACCAAGTCCTTGGGGCTATAGCGGAGGTGACTTGTGCCCCCTTGTACACTCTTCGTAGCTTCCGCCCTTGATTGGGCTTGGCTACGGGTGTACACCATGGTGGTATTTTTGCTACCAGATGCATAGATTTTTATTTCTTTTTATGATTTTTATGCTACACTAAATAGAAAGGATCACACACGCAAAGCAGTGATTATCTCATTTAAAGATTAAAGGTGTGCCCTAAACCTGGTTTAGTGTGTTTTGATTTTATTTTGAAATCTTTTGTAAAGGATGTTTAAATGCAATATGATGGCTCTTATGACTCCCAAAAATGGTCGCCCCTTCGATATACCATTGCCAGGCCAATATACCAACCTCTCTATATACCCGCCCTTACATGAGGGAAACTGTTGGTACATGAGAGCAGATGGTACGTGGAACATAGGCGGTACGGAAGGGGGATCACCCTATTTTTGACACCTACCATAGAAGACTTATCCTCATGCACTGGGAATCACCCTAGCTACACTCGATCAGCTTTCATCAGGATTTACGTCTAGCAATAGTAGCGATCGGGGTTTATGAATGCAAAATTCAAGCCAAGGTGGTGATGAAATCCACCGTTGGTCTTGATCAAGGGCTGGGGTTTTATGACCAACTCCTTGGTGTTTATGTTGCCACGTGATGTGTGGGGTTCTTTTTACTTTGCATGAAAGGAAATAAACATGCAGTACAACTTTTCCTAAGCAAGCAAAGAACCAAAAAAATAGGAAACAGAAAATAGAAAATGATAGGAGTTCAAGACCCTTACCTCTTCTCTGCCCAAATCTGTTGGTTCTGAGTTTCTATCCTGAAACTACATAGGCAGCTATTCATCCTAGGGAGGAATGAATTACAGGACTGTATTCATCATAGGGTGGGGCAAATGCCCATTCGTCCCTGGGTAAGATGAATTCCAGCTCTGTATTCACCACAGGCTGGAACGAACAACAGTCCAACGTTGGAAAACTCGGTACCTGCAAGCAAAAACAACCAAGTTTTGATCAGATTTCTGATCTTAAAAATAGAGGACAAGGGTCCCACCGTGATCGCCACTGAAAGCACGAGGATACAGAAGCAAAAAGGAAACTCCAAGTGCGATGCAAACCGAACTAAACTTAACGCTAAATCCTATGAATTGAAAGTGCATGAAAAGAGGGAAAGCATGAACGAATCAAATCAAAACAAAAATCCAATAAGGAAGACAACCCTTTTTATTGATATGTTTCAGAACTCGGTTACAATGCGCCTCCTCCCCTTCTAAGGGCTAGGAGCGTTAAATAAGCGTTCTTGTTACACCCATGGATGCCATTCCTTCTTTCGCGTGCCCACATGTAAAATGGGCGGACCAAACATCACCACCACTTGCGTTGGTGAGTCTTGACTCCTTGCTGCTCCTCTAATGTCCAGATCCTACGTTCAAAGAAACAAGAAATAATCAGTAGCACCTGCGGATGAAATAAAACATGCAATCCCTACGCCTTCGATTAGTGCATGCAAGATATAAATAAAATGATAACTAACATATATCCAAATGAACTAAAAATTTGATAGGGGCATCAAAACCTCACAAAGAAAACACTACAAATGGAACAATCAGGAAATTCCCCATAGATTTGAATTCGCTCGAGGCGGGACGAATAGACCTGCAACAAAAATGTCGAAAGGCACTTGTCCCAAATGTCACATCTGGGGAGCTCCCAATCACCTGCAAAGTTGGGGGTTAGCTAATTGGGGGTATTTTGGGAAGACCCAGATGGTCATATTTCCCCAATTTGGCCTCCATCAATGGGAATTTGATGAGGCTTACCTGCATGTTAGCAAAAGCAAGAAATAATAGAAACATGATCAAAATTGCTCGAAACAAGGTGAAATTTGAATAGCAACCTATCTAAGCAGCACAAAATCAAATGCAAAAATAATAGAAAAGAAATCTGCCACATATTTCCAATCACTCCGAAGCGGGGCGATTAGGACTGTAGCGATGTGGGGGCGCCCGAGGGCAGGCCGCCCACCGTTTGGGGCCCGATTTTGGCACCAATCCACTTGGGATGGGTCCAAAACCTCTTGTGGGGTATTGTCAACAAATTTGGTGGGATATTGTGGCCAAATGTCGGGTTTTGGTTCCAGATTTGTGCTTCCAATAACCACCCTATGACCTCCTTTCCAAAAGAGATCAAGGATGTGAAAGGCACAACTCGAAAGGGTGTGGGTGTGAAAGTAAAATGACAGCACTTCGTTGCTCCAAAATGCTCCTTCTCTCCTCTTTTTTGGGGTGAGAAGACTCACCATTTTATAGACCTGATGGTCTCTTTGGATGAGCATGCAGAGGCGCCACTTGGCAATCATGCCTCTCCAGGGGAGGGAAGATTCCTCCCTGATTAGGGGCTTCATGACTGCCCTTGTAACTACCTCTAACGCTCAAAAATGCTCACTCACACTCCCATGCAATGAAGGAAGAATTAAGTGGTGGATCTGAGCTGCCATTTGTCAAGATTTGACTTTTTTCCCGTCAAACCTGCTATTCGCCCCACCCTGGAGCGAATACTGCTATTCATCCCTGGGTGGGGCGAATACCAGTTTGTAATCGTCCCTGGGTGGAACGAGTATGGAGCAGAGTGCTTGAAGGTGCCAAATTGACTCTTGACCTTCCAAAACTGCTGTGAGAGTGGTTAGGACCACTGTTTAACCTCTAGGGGCTGCCCTTGGGGCTGTGTGTGTCAATGCGATTAGTGTTTGCAGTCACATAATCGGATTGGTGTTGTTTTGGTGTCTACAGTATCCCATCATAATACAAAGCTAGATAGACATGATAAGGCTAAAGCTAGACCCCTAAGGAAAACTAAAAGCTTGGAAAAAATTTTAATAGAGGTAATAGCCTCATAATTGTAGTCTAGTTGCTACAGGTACCTAAGATATTAAGACCTCTTAGGGTGAACATAGGAAGACCTAAGGTATTAAGGCCTTAGGGAGGATTTTAACTAAGTTTATGGTAAGATTGCATCTGAGTTAAGATAGATCATCATGGAGACAATATGGATAGCTTAAATCGTGATACATGTAGCATACTTACATATATGGTACTTGTATAGGGTATGATGATGTGTGTATACCTTCTAATGGTTGGAGGTAATAAGTTAAGCTCATTAGAAATAATGATATGGATAAAATTATTTGCAGTACACATAGCATACCTACGCATAATGGTTTGCGTAGAGTATGTACATGCGTATGTTAACTTGCAGGACATGTAACATACCTATGCATAATGGTTTACGTAGAGTATGGAGATGCATGTGCACATTCTAATGGTTGAAGGTGGTATTTCAAGCTCATTAAGGATGATGAGAGAGATAGCTTTATTTGCAGTATTACATGATATGCCCAGACAAATGGAACTTATGGGAGGATATCTCGTAAGATGTAGCTCTTTAGAAAACTTAGGGGTTCATAATTTGTTATTTTCTATATATTTGGATTCTATTTTTTGTATGTGTCTTTTGTATACTTTTTTTCTATTTTTGTTGTTGGTGAAAGTGTATTGCCTAGTTATTGATTGTGAAAATACATTGCTTATTCATTGATAAGCAATGCTTATGGAAATTTATGGTTACTGTATGTGTCCAGTATAAGAAACACCGAGGACGGTGTTTAGTTCTAGTGGGGAAGGATGTCATGACCCTCCCTCGTGGGTCTTAGGACAAAGGAATGATGGATTGCTGAAAGGTAGCTTGTATGAAGTTCGATTGCAAGAAGGCAGTTTGCAATGTATAGAATCAACCCTAAAGAGTATTATATATGTATAATAGTAGGATAAGATATTATAATTAAAAGGGGTTTAATTATAATATAATATATTATATATAATATAATAGAAAAATAAATTATTATAATTATAGATTATTTATAAAAGGTTATAAATAATATATATATATATATATATATATATATATATATATATATATATATATATATATATATATTATAATAAAATATTGTTATATATAAACGATTATTTATAACAATATATTATCAATAATAGAGGGTATTATAAATAAAATAAATATATTTTAAGTGGTGATAAAATATCATGTAAAGGATATTTTATTAAAAGGGTACCATTATTCATTTTAATAATTTAAATATCCCTTTCCCCTATATAGTGCAATCTATGTAAATAACTTAGGGGGCTATTAATTTCCAAAGATGGAATTTATGGGTTAAAGAACTGCTTACCACCAAAGAAAAAGAGGATGAGCGATAGAAGCATTGAATAAAAGGGGGGCTCATGGTTGGCTTAGGATTTGAGAAGGGACGGCGAATTGGCCACCTAGAGAAAATGAGCATGTAAGGTGTAAGGTGCAATAGACTAGGCGATCAAGAAATAAAGGAGCGTGAAACAAGCAAAGGGAGAGGTAGCCAAAATACCACCAAATTTAATTCCATAGGAGTATTAAGGTTGGAGGGTTTTAAAACTTTATTCATTTATACATGCACTTGCATGATGAATTATTTAGATTGAAACCTGGTTATACTCCCCTGTACTGTGATAATCCCTTTGAAAGGTTTGGAAACCCCCTACATCTAAGAAGTGTGAAGTACTATGTGTTTAAATGCTTGTAGTGTGAACCACTATGTGTTTAAATGCTTGTAGTGTGAGATGATGTGTATGCAAAGTGTTGCTTGTAATGTGAATCACTATGTGTTTAAATGCTTGTAGTGTGAAGCACTGTGTGTTTAAATGCTTGTAGTGTGAGGAATTGTGTATGTGAAGTGCTACTTGTAGTGTGAAGAATGGTATGTTTAAATTATTTTAGTGTGAAGCACTGTGTGTTTAAATGCTTGTAGTGTGAGGCACTGTGTATGTGAAGTGTTTCTTGTAGTGTGAAGAACTGTGTGTTTAAATGCTTATAGTATGAAGCATTATGTGTTTAAATGCTTATAGTGTGAGGCACTGTGTATGTGAAGTTCTACTTGTAGTGTAAAGCATTGTGTTTAAATGCTTGTAATGTGAAGCACTGTGTATAAATGCTTTTAGTGTGAGGTGTTGTGTATGCAAAGCACTGCTTGTGGAGTGAAGCATTATGTGTTTAAATGCTTGTAGTGGGAAACCATTTATATTAAATGGAAAGCACTGTTTATGTGAGATGTTTCTTGTAGTGGGAAACGACCTATTTTTAATAGAAAGCATTGTGTATGTGAGGCACTGCTTGTAGTGGGAAACCACCTATTTTAAATGGAAAGTACTATGTGTTTAAATGCTTGTAGTGGGAAACTACCCGTGTTTAAGTGGGAGTGTTGTTTTTAAATGATAAGTGCCACATGTAGTGAGAAACCACCAGTGTTTAGGTGGAAGTACTATATTTAAATGATAAGCACCACTTGTAGTGGGAAACCACCCATGATTAAGTGGGAGTGTTGTGTTTAAATGAGAAGCATCACTTGTAGTGGGAAACCACCCATGTTTAAGTGGGAGTTTTGTGTTTAAATGAGAAGCACCGCTTGTAGTGGGAAACCACCCATGTTTAAGTGGGAGTGTTGTGTTTAAATGAGAAGCATCGCTTGTAGTGGGAAACCAACCGTGTTTATGTGGGAGTGTTGTGTATAAATTAGAAACACCACTTATATTGGGAAACCACCTGCATATATGTGGGAGTTCTATTGCTAAGTAATATTAGTCCCTTAGGGACAAGTAGTGGTGGTAGAAGAGAAATATTAGCACCTAGTTTTACCTTGATTGAACTCTAAGTTTGGTAGTCCTTTGACCTTTCTACAAAGATTGTTTCGCATCCACCATGAAGGCATATTAGTATAAGGTTGTGAATCTTTGATTAGTAAGGTTTACCTATGTAATTTTAATTGAAATGAGACCTTTTATTAATATGAATTATCTTAGGATATTTTAATTGAAATGAGACCTTTGATTAATATGAATTATATTAAGAGATTTTAATTTAAGTAAGATATTTTATTATTATGAATTTTTGTTTTATATATATATTTGTGGATTATGAATTATTTTATGAGATATTAATTAATGTGACCTTTAATTAATGAAATTTACCTTATGTTGTTTTAATTAAAGTAAGACATTTTGTGTAATAAGATAATTAAGGGGTTATTTTTAACTAAAGTGGTGAATCTTTAGATAAGGTTGTGAATCCTTAATTGAGGTTATGAATCTAAAATTAAGGTTAAAAATATTTGATTAGTAAGTCTATGATGTAGAATTTACTAAATGGACTTCTAAGGAAAACATAATTATGTTATAAAGTTGACAACAAAGTTTATGTTGAATGAAGGATTGTTTTAGAGGTTAAAGGTATGGGATTTTAATGCTTTAAAATAGTATTAGATTTGATTGGAATTGTGAATTAAAAAATATGTTAGATTTATTCTTTGAATTAAATTTATGGGACTTTGATATAGTGAATAAATGAAGCATTGTTTTAGAGGTTAAAGGTATGGGACTTTAATGCTTTAAAACAATACTAGATTTAGATTTAAATATGATTTAAATATGTTTTGAATATGCTTTAAATAAATAAGCATAGGTCATGATTTAAATATGTTTTAAATATGCTTTAACTGATTTAAGCATAAGTTAGATTTAAATATATTTAAATTATGCTTTAAGTGATTTAAGCATAAGTTAGATTTAAATATGATTTAAATATGTTGTAAATATGCTTTAACTGATTTAAGCATAAGTTATATTTAAATATGATTTAAATATGTTTTGAATATGCTTTAAAGAAATAAGCATAGATCATGATTTAAATATTTTTTAATTATGATTTAACTGATTGAAGCATAAGTTAGATTTAAATATATTTTAAATATGCTTTAACTGAATTAAGCATAAGTTATATTTAAATATGATTTAAATATATTTTGAATATGCTTTAAAGAAATAAGCATAGGTCGTGATTTAAATATGTTTTAATTATGCTTTAATAGATTTAAGCATAAGTTAGATTTAAATATGTTTTAAATATGCTTTAACTGATTTAAGCATAAGTTAGATTTAAATATGTTTAAAGTATGCTTTAACTGATTTAAGTATAAGTTAGATTTAAATATGATTTAAATATGTTTTAAATATGCTTTAACTGATTTAAGCAAAAGTTAGATTTAAATATGATTTAAATATGTTTTGAATATGGTTTAAAGAAATAAGCATAGGTCATGATTTAAATATATTTTAAATATGCTTTAACTTATTTGAGCATAAGTTAGATTTAAATATGTTTAAAGTATGTTTCAACTGATTTAACCATAAGTTAGATTTAAAAATGATTTAAATACGTTTTAAATATGCTTTAACTGATTTAAGCATAAATTACATTCAATTATGATTATGTTATGTGGATAACATAGATTGTAATTAGAGCAATTATTATTATGTTATGTGGTTAAAATAGATTGTAATTAGAGCAATTATGATTATGTTATGTGGTTAACATAGATTGTACATAGAGGAATTTATGATTATGTTAGAGGTGCTAACATATATTGTAATAAGAAGAATTTATTATTATGTTAGAAATGGTAACATAGATTGTGATTAGAGGAATTATGATTATTTTATAGTGTTAACATAGATTGTGAATAGAGGAATTATGATTATGTTAAAGTGTTAACATAGATTTTAATTAGATCAATTATGATTATGTTATGTGGTTAACATAGATTGTAAATAGAGGAATTTATGATCATGTTAGAGATGCTTACATAGATTGTAATAAGAAGAATTTATGATTATGTTAGAATTTTTAACATAGATTGTGATTAGAGGAATTATGATTATGTTATAGTGTTAACATAGATTGTAACTAGAGTAACTATGATTGTGTTATAGTTGTTTAACGTAGATTGTAGTTAATGGTTAAATTATATTGAAAGAGATATAGATTAGCATGGTTAAAATATATTGAAAGAGATATAGATTAGCATGGTTAAATTATATTGAAAGAGATATAGTTTAAGTTAGTTAATTTATATTGGAATAAATATAGATTAGAATGATTGAATTATATTGAAAGATATATAGTTGAATTTGGATTATGTTATGAGGAATAACATAGTTATATTGAGTACTTATGGATTACGCTAAAATGAGAGTGATATGGTCTGTATTGGAAAGTATAGATTTTAGAATGGTTTAGCATATTGCAATGTATTATTAATTTATCTAAAGGTATGGGAATTTAGATAATTTAGTAAAGGAGAAATGGAAAATGGATTATTAAATTATCTAAAGGTATTGGTCTTTAGGTAATTTAGTAAAGGAGAAATGGAAAATAGATTATTAAATTATCTAAAGGTATGGGACTTTAGGTAATTTAGTAAAGGAGAAATGAAAAATGGATTATTAAATTATCTAAAGGTATGGGACTTTAGGTAATTTAGTAAAGGAGAAATGGAAAATGGATTATTAAATTATCTAAAGGTATGGGACTTTAGGTAATTTAGTAAAGGAGAAATGAAAAATGGATTATTAAATTATCTAAAGGTATGAGACTTTAGGTAATTTAGTAAAGGAGAAATGGAAAATGGATTATTAAATTATCTAAAGGTATGGGACTTTAGGTAATTTAGTAAAGGAGAAATAGAAAATGGATTATTAAATTATCTAAAGGTATGGGACTTTAGGTAATTTAGTAAAGGAGAAATAGAAAATGGATGATTGAATTAGCTAAAGGTATGGGACTTTAGTTAGTTGGTAAACTAATTTGATTATTAGATTATATAAATGTTAGGAACTTTGGTTAAATTTGTAATGGTAATGGTAATGGATTATTGGATTAATTAAAGTGTGGAAACTTTAGTTAATCAATGTACTATGTGGATTAATTGAACTACCCATGGTTAAGTCGTATGAACTATGTGTTCTACGCATTGTATTGGATACTTTTGGGAGCAAAGGACTATTGGTACTTGTATTTGTAAAAGACAAAATTTATGCAATAAAATGAAACATATTTAAGGTTGGGTTTTCCCATAAGGGTTTTCCCTAAGGTATATAAATGTGTTATGGATATTGGTTCTCTCCTTATATTTACTTTAATGTATCTTGTTGATGGATTCTTATGTTTATTTGAATGGATGTTTGAGTTCATATTATTCTTTTCTTGTTCTAAAGTAGATTAACTTTGTATTTGTTAATTAATTAATATATATATATATAGTGGTGTTTCTCATCCCCTGGTTAGGAATTTGGGGGGTTACAAATATTTATACACACACACACAAATATATATATATATATATATATATATATTTCATGGCTAATACACAAAAAAATTGCATTACATACATTTCATACACAAAAACATTGTACTTAATTTGCATACATTTCATGCCAACACACTTCAATTTGCATTTCATGCACTCACATACATATTTCATATTTTATATTATGATCATTTATTAAGTTCAAGTTCTTAATTGGTCAGACTATATTTTTAGTTAGACAGTTAAGTAGTCATCCCAAAAACTTAATATATCAATAGCACAAATCGTGGACTATGGAGTTAGCCTCCATTGGAGCTATAGATGCTTGACTGGTATTGGATTACATTCATGTGTGGCGACACGTCTCTTTTAAAGAGACCTCTAACTACACAAAAGGACAAGCTAGCTTCTTGGATTCTTCCATAATATGTTTACCCAATTTATTCAAGATGAGTTAATAAACTCACTTGCACACACACTAGTTCTTGATTGCCTTGAGTCATTACCATACTCCTGATTTGGCAAATGAACTCACTATACACACATTTTTTTCTAGAGGGTTTAGGTAATTTTAGTAAGTTTATCTGATGCCACTAGTATATTTGAGTCTCTACAAAATAATATGTTTCCCATATCAACATCCATATATTCTTCCATGTCCACATCCATATCACCCAATGATTCATTTACCCCACCCCACATACCACCAAGTTTGGTGCCCTTGATTAAACAACGATGCTATAAAAAATGCCAAGCAATATCTACATTGTGAATGATAATTAACACATATGAATTCTATATATTGCATTAATCATCCATACATTCCACCTTCCATTAATCATCCATAAATTATCATATGCATTCATTATCTATATAAAAATGCATTCCACAAAAGCATTACACAAAATAAGCATTCACACAAACATATAATACAAAAGGTAAAATCCATGTGTATATATATATGTATAAATATCTCATGTACAATAAGTGACAAAATACTACATACAATGGAGCACCAAGGCTCATATACAAAAAGTGCATCTAAGCACTAGCTAATCCCTCCAAGAGGACCCTTATGACCTAGAAGGAGCCATAACCTAGAGCTATACCTAGAATCACTATGCCTAGCAGCCTCAAATATAGATGAGGTTGGAGGATCGGGAAGTGGAATATGATGATTTATCAACCTATCCTCTAATACCTCGATATAGCTATGTTGATACCAAAGGCATGCTATGTTGACATTATCCTAACAATCCCTCTCTTTTATCTCTACCTGGAGCCTCATGATCCTCACATATCGCTTTGTTACCTTCTACTCAAGCTTAACCTAATACTCCTCACTTTGATATAGAGTACCATCCATAGTCTCATCCACATCATATCCATATATGACACTCCTCCACTCTTAGGAGTCAGCCTTGTTGCACACCTAGTCCTCCTCATTTGACTATCTGATCAAAGGTGCAACTACCACTTGGGGGCCTCATGGGTCCCCTCATCCTTAGCTCCACCTCCATATCCACTAGTTGCTACTAGAGTTGGAGCCCATTCTAGTTGTGTAGTAAACCATACCTCATACTTCAGAGTAGTCCTCAAATCATCGACATATAGGAGATCTATATCCTTATCATACTCATACACCTCCCTTCATGGCTCTACACATGGTATCCATGTATCCTTCTAGTGCCTTCTATAGAGCTTTGGATCCTCCAAAATCCCCTGCATTAGGCTAAACTATTAGAGTACTCATGAGAACTAAAAATACTCGGTCTCACTCTAATTTCTACCAAACACCCACCTAGCCTATCGCATCCATCACATATGTTTTCCATATTTGGTCCACCTACTATCCCACCATGGCCTCCATATAACTTGGGTGGATGTTAATCTAACCCACAAACCTTGATGTCACTGGCTCATCCACATAGGCTTACTTGGTTGTACCTCCTAGGCCATTGCCCATCTCCTAGCATAGGGCTCCTCCCTACCAAATCCTACCACTATTAATCCTTCTATTCGAGCCATGCTAAAGTGCTCCTATACCCAATACTACAATAACAAGTTGTATCCTAACCCCTTCCTTAATTACCTCATTACCTCATAGAAATTTTGGTACACCTATGTCAATAATGTAAGAGCCCATGCATACACTAGCTGCCTAATGATCATATCACTCACTAATCCTATCAGGTTCCAAGAAAACCTACATCCAATGCTATTCAGAGCTACGATGTTGGACAATATTAACATAACCTAGACATGTAGGGCATCCAGATCCTTGTCCACATACATGACCAAGTAGGGAATACTTCCACTCTCCACCCTCATAGCCTGTCAACCATCACCAAACATCTTCTTCATCTCTGCACCTCAATCACATCTAACCTCGATGTACTCCCCCTGCATTGGTACCTTAAGGATGTGATATACATCCTCTAATGTTAGGGTCACCTCTCTTATGGGGAACTAAAATTTCCTCGTATCCAAATCCTACCTCTCCACCAATTTATAGAGGTACCCATCATCCACCCTCACCATGTCAACCCAAACTACCTCCACAAGCCCCACAACCTCCAATAACTTCTACTCCTCCTCTGATACCACCTTCCTCATCCTAAGAATGTAATATGAGAACTAGTTTTGAGCCTCTAAAAACATAAAAAAATTACACAATACATAGAATGGAAAATTATCTTAGTAGCTCCAATTCTGGTCTCTACCTCTACTCCTTACATCACAATAGTTTTCATACCCAATTCACTCCACTCTCCCAAACATAGCTTCTCAAACTCACAAATGGACAAATGAGTTTCATTTCTTGTCCTGCTAACTATTTATAGTTGCTTTAGGTGCCTTGAAATGCCCATGGGCATTTCCTAGTGCACTAAAGTGCACCAGGGTGTTAAAATGCTCAAACACCAATGAGCATTTCTATGTGCCAAAAGTGCCAACAGGTGTTTGGCATCAATTTTGAAAAAAAGTCATTTTTTTACAAAATAGTGGCTTATCCCCACAAAATCATTCCATATTTCATCCACACATATGTTTCATCATATTAACAATTTTTGTAAATATTCCAATTTATTTGGATGCATAAATTTTATTTGCAGCCACAAATCACAAATTTGCCTAACAAGTTACAAAAGTACTCCAAAATGGTCAAAATATTCACAAGACGACCATAATCATCATTAATTACAATCAAAATTATTTTCACATCATCCATATTACAATTTGCATATTTTCCTAGGTCAAACAACATTCAAGTGAACCCTTTACGTAGTGGGTTATTCTATATACTTGGAAATTGTAGCGAGTTGCATCCATACAATTCGGTAGGATGAATAACTTACCATAAGGACTCTTGGTCATTTTCATCATTCCATATCTCCTTGTTGTAAATCACAATCATAATTGGTACTTCACATTTTGAGTGAAACCTTGCTAAGAACAATTTGCATACAAGATATTATTGATGGCCTAATTCGTGAGGCTTAAAACATGGATAAAATCACAATTCATCATTTTACATCTCCTTTATAGTCACCATGGTTACTCGTCTTAGCTAGGGTGATTGGTTCTGATAATAGGAATTATATGATAGTCATTATTTGGCCCTATGAATTTGACTACTTTTATTTTTTCATATTCATCCTTGCATACCAATGACACTAGAAGGCACACTCTTCAACAACATCAAATCACCCCAAATTTAGGGTAACCACATTTGGTTTTTACCTTCCCACAATGGGATACATCTTACATGATCATGACATATACACTTGGAAAAAATCCCTTCATATGTTGGGGAAAAAATGGACACATCTTTCATCACAATTTTCAAAAATGCCTTCACCTGTTAGGTCAAAAATAGATGCAACATTTCACATTTTCACCAATCCCCTTCATACTATTGGGAAAAAAATGGTATCATTTTTACATCATTCATATCGTCCATCATTCATTTGCATATATTTTTCAATTGGCTCATGAGATTCATTCGCAAACTCACTCTCCAAGTGAGGAGTTAAGCTATGTAAAAATCTAAATTCTTTCATTATTTTATCTTCAAGCTCACATTTCACATCCCAAGAGAAAGTTGCTTCTACACCAAAATAGGTGTCTCATATTTTTGCACTGCATTGTGTTTTATGCAATGCAATACAAAAAGGGGCATATGTAGACACCAAAACCTAGCCACTTGTCCTCCATCTATGCTTTCTTTCCATTTCCACCCACTATTCATATATATATTTATATATGTTTGTTTTATATATGTTTATTTTATATATATTTAAATATTAATATTTTATATAATATATATATATATATATATATTTATATAAGTAAATTAATATTAGCCATCTAATTTCACTTAATCCTAGCCATTCATCCACATCAATCCATGCCACTTTCCTAGATTTAATCTCCACCCTCTATCATATTTTAATATTGATCGTACTATTTGTGTCATAAAAACACTAATGTGCCCTAGGTGAGATTATAAATAAGAGTCATTTTGATGGCTCAACCCCTAAATCCTGAGTCTTTTACCCTAATTTCCCTAAGTAATTTGTGTCATAAGTTTTTCCTATAGTATCCAAGTGATCTCACCTTCCATCCTCACTTTTCGTAGCCTTTGCATCCACCACCAACTTCCTTGCCCAGCCAGATCTACATCTGTAGACTATCCCTTTAGCCATTGAATGCATTCAAGTATTGCTTATCATTCCTGAGTACCTCTAGGTATTTCTCCCTCACTTCCATATACCTCTAGGTATACTCTATTATTCCCGAGCACCCATGAGTGTTTCTTGTAGCCGCAAAGTGCCCACAGGCATTTTATGCTAGAGTTCAGTAGTCCTCCTAGCCCTCGGGCACCACTAGGTCATCTTTACACTAATCCACTATAATAGACTACATTAGATTAGATAATAATAGATAAGCAAGGTAAATATTTTTATTGCTATTTCATTTTATGTACTTTTAGTTATGTTCATGCTATTTACATCATATAGCTAGGGATTTTATACTGATTATAGAGGGCCTCACATTATGGAGCCCTCACAATTGCTACTAACCTACTTGCTATTTTCTTGTGTGCAAATATAGAAGAATTATATTAGCATTGTGCAGCTACTTAATCTAGAGTGTTCTGATATTAGATAATTAGAAGCCCACTCACTTTTGTTGGGAGAAAGAATGCATTCTAAAGACACCACCAACATTGTTTTTCTAGGGTTTTAGAGAACCATAGCTATTATAAAATATGTATCAAAGGATTCAAATATCCTTATTGTAACAATGGAGTTTTGAGGCTCCCCTCATTCATATAAAATCATTCATTGTGCAATACTATCTTTTGAGTTCAATTTACATCTTATTATTTGGTGTTGTGTTTTTATCTCTTCAGAGAATATATGCAATATTTAATTAACATATATATATGAAACAAAAAATATACAAGGATTTACTGATCTTAGATTAGGATACAAATAGCTCAAATATCACATCAATACTGATAATATATTTAAAATGAAGAAATATTTAGAACCAAAGTACATTGCAAAGAGTGTTATTTGCTATACATTGGGGATTCATATATAGGGTTAGAATGAGAGGTAATATAGGTTTGACAGCTTTTTAAGCCTTAATATTAATGTAAATCTCACAATATCAAATATTTTATAGTCATAATATAATAAGATCAATATAATAATGTAATAGAATAATATGAGCCAATTAATATGTAAATCAAGGCTAATAATATGTCAAATAGAATTCACTAATAAGAAACAATATGAATGTATAAATAGTCTAAATCATACATGTAAAAGCATGTAGTAGGACTTAAATATTAATTGCTAAAATTTATGCAATCTTTATTACTCCTCTTTCTTTTACAAATGTATCATGAAAATCATACAATGATAATTATCTCGATACTCACTATGTAGACAATGTAGGTGATGTAGGTTATGTAGGTGGTGAGCTTAGTAGTATCCTCTATTGATTAATATATAGCCATTTTAAGATGACTCTTAAGTTACTTGAATATTTATTTTCCTTGTGGTAAGTCTCATGACTCTTGGCTTCTCTACTTGACAATTGCACACACATGACTTTATCTTGTATGCTCATTTGAAATTGACTCTTCACATAATAATTCCTAATCTAAGAACACTTGTGCACACTTACATATGAGACACTTGTGCACATTTACATACATAACACTTGCACACTCATTTACATGACACTTGTGCATTTTATGCACATTATTACATTACATAAAATATTTACTCACACTCTAATCTATGACACATCCCTAGTCTAATTTTTAAAAGGATGTACCAAGGAGGTACATTAATATGTACTAAATAATATAATATTCTCTAACACCCCCTGTATTACATTATTTGGTTTTTGAAAATTTTAGTCTTCAATCAAGGTCTTCAACTTCATGTGATACTGGGACTTACACTTTATTTAGTTTTCTTTTTGCCTTCTCAATTTTCCAATATTTTCTTATCCTTGCTTGACCTTGTCTTTGGATTCAAATTTTCTATTATCCTTGATGTGATTCCTTCTCTTCCTCTTTCTTCTTTTCTTTTTTTGCAATTTTATTTGTGATATATCTTATGATATACCTTCTAAGTATTGAGTTAGTAAATCATCACAATAATATAACTTTGATTTTAATGATTCCTATTTGAAGCTAATATATGTATAATCTATTTCAACTTGTCTCTTCCCTTGGAAATTTTAAAACTAATTAATGGAAGATACACCATTAAACACTCTTTTGAAAAGAGTATAATGGTGCTTTGATAATACCACCATATCCTCAAAATTTTTCCATGGAGATAGTTTATAAATATTGTAAAAATTCATTCTTTTAACTCTTTGAGAAACAAAGATAATTTTTCTTTTAAATCATTAGACATTTGTTTCTCTCCATAAAATTCATTTATTAAATTTTGAGAATAATACTTGAGTGCCTGTAACATTTCTTCACTATCCTCATTAAATGTATTCTTAACAATTTCTTCCATGATATGCAAAAAGATGTCAAGAATATATTTCCTTTGATGTAGACTACCTTGTGTCTCCCTAGGTTTTAAAAATAATTTTAAAGTTTCTAAATTTAAAAAATAAAAAATAAATTAGAATTCCTTATATCTCCCTAATGTTTAGAAACTAGAAAATATGAACTTTGCAAAATTAATTTCCTAAATTTGAGGTTGAATACCTTTTGAATCCCAACTTATTTAATTTGCAAAAGTTCAATAATCAAATTATTTCAAAAAATTAAATAAAATAAATAACTCCAAATTTAATAATTCTTTAATCTCTACTTATCTCTCCACTATCTAAAAATAATAAAAAAAATAATCCTTCTAATAAACTACTTATCACTCCACAACTTAATTAAATATAAGTTTCTAACTTTATAAATTTCAAATATTAAAAATTTACACCTCCAAATTAATCTTAATAGTTTCTATTTATGACTCCATAAGCTAAGAAAGTATCTTATCTAAAAAAAGTAATTAAATATCTAACCTTCTCTCCTTCGCAGTCTCAGCCACAATCAGCTTCAGCATCTAGCATCACAATTGCCTTGATCGATAGTGGCTAGGGAAAATATAGTAAAACAGTCAGCAACATATTTCTTCATCATATATGGATCCGCGGTCCTATTCTATTTTTCTATTTTATTGCTTCTATTGTGTTTCTAAAATGTAGTAGGATTAAATAAATCACAAAGAAAATAATTTACCATGATAAATAAAATTTTCCTCTATGTTTATCCTAGTTATTTCTTGGAATAATGGTTGTCTCTACTAGCCACCCCAGAAGCCAATGGCTAGGATTCTAGTTGCTACTGTGTATAGCGGCCACGACTATGTGTTGCTGATTATAGTAGAGGCTACTATTTAGACTTGGTTGTAGGTCTATTTTCTTGGGGCCTATTCAAAGGCCAATTCATGTTAATTTGCATTGCATATTTCTTAATATAAAACATCTTTTCATACTGCATTTTTGAATATAAAATGCATTTTATATGCATGTAGGTGAAAATAGCATTGTATGTTGATTGATGCATTTGTTTTATGCAAATTTAAAATGAACCAATCACACACCATGACTCAAGTGTAAACATCAGTGGCATTGGGCTCTCACATCCAACCCATTGATCAAGACCAATGGTGGAAGTCATTACCACTTGGTTGGCTTATTTATTGAGAATTGTTCTTTGTTACCCATTCGTGGCCAAGGCCGATTCAAGAACTATCCTATCCATAGAAAATAGCATGTACTCTTCTTCAAAAGGTATATCATTGCCTATGATGTGCTAGGTGAGAATCGGTAGTACCTATGCTCCCTGACCAGGTATGGATTTCATCTCCATATTTTAGTGGGTAGACAACCTGGATGTCATTATCGGGTTTGTCGCTATGAGTGTATAGGTGAAAGCTTTAAATAATATAATAATTACATCAACTATTGCAAACATGATAAGAGTTCAGATTGTATTCACAATAAATCAAAACACACAAAATGAGTTTTAGGAACACAAGAAAAACTTAAAAGAGATAAACACCTTATTTACTTTATTTGTATCCTAAAATTTACACAAGAGATAAATTCATAAGGTTATGGTCACCACATGGGGCCATCCTCGGTCCATGATTGAGGTGGCACCCAATGCACCAAAGGGCCCAGACCACCCTAGAGGTAGCACACCTACCCATAACATACCTGAATGAACTTTGGGTAGTCTTAGAGGAGACAACACCACTCATGATGGATCTCACCAAGAAACCCCACCCAGGAGAACTAACATTAGATCTTCTCATGATCCAGATGAGAACATTTCTAGACCTACTTCATCTCATCACATTGAGAGATCAAATCCACCCAATGAGAGGTGAGGTAAAGGGATTGCAACCATTCATATGCCCCTCGTAATGCCAAATCCTTCCAAACATGGAGGGTGTCATTTATCCTACCATAGTATTGGTGCAAGAGGTACACCTCTTGCCCAACCTTGGAAGTCCCATCACCTTGACTTCTTAGATCAGGGTGTTGGAAGATCACAACATAGCACATTTGAGCATGGAAGCATATATCACGATCATACTCCTCGGGGATCCACTGGATCCACTGAGGAATACATCATGGAAGAGGGAACTGAAACCTGGTTGTATCCTATCTGTACCTATGGTGAGTGTTCTAGGAAAACACATGATACCCCCACAACATCCTTACATGAGGATCGTACCCCTAGGGAAGAGCTTAATGTCAATGCAACCTCGATTAATCGAGGGAAGAGAGTTGCCAACCTTGTTGCATAATTTGAGGTAAATAAAACCCCTCACATAGAGTTGTGAAGCTATAGACCTTACATAATAAACTGATCAGATCGATCACATAGGTTAGATGTAGTTCAAAGAGAAAAAATGCTCCAAGATAAATTGGAGGATTTGCATATCGAGCATGAGCATTTAGAGAACTTAGAATGAGAAGATGTAAAATAACTACAGATTCAACAATTGTCAGCAGTTATATGAACACCACCTAGAAGAACAACACCTCCTTGATCAAAAGGAGTGAGAAGAGCGATCAAATAGATTGGCTCGAGCTAACCTACCTCCAACTAGTGAGTATAGAGAGCAACATAATGTAAGGTGTGCTACAGTGCACCTTGAGCTTCACACTAGACAAGTGGAGCACCACTCTCATCATACTTCACAACATGCATCCAAGCAACAACAACATCAAGCACAAAACTAGCTTGAGCATGAGCAGTACCAAGAATCAAATCCATGATGATCAGGATCAGCAGTATCCTAAACCATCCTCTGTAGACATGGTCGATGAATACAATCGACCACCTCGATCTCAAAGGAACTTACCCCTGCTTGCACCTCGAAGATCCCTTCGGGAGGAAGAGATCATCTCTTCTCAAGCTTACAAAGTGCTTATCGAGAGAGTCAAATCTCTCAAGAAACAATATGTGACTTGTCAAAAGTCCACTTTAAGCAAGATTCACAATCAACCCTTGTGTCCATCAATACCAAGCCCTGCTTATCCTAAACATTTTGAAATGCCTAGATTGGATAAGTTTAAGGGTGATGAAGATGTGCAGGAACACATAACAAGCTTTATGAATTCATGTTTCCAACTACATCATGATGATGCCTTGCTATTAAGAACTTTTGTGATTACCCTCTCAAGCATAGCCATTGAATGGTATAACCAATTACCAAGGCACAACATCACCAACTTTGAATAGTTGGTGAATGCTTTTCATTTGGCATCAAGAAGAAGACTAATCTATCTAACCTGGCTAATTTATGATAGTATGATGATGAGCCGATCATAGATTATGGGAACATATGGAGAAAACTAATGGTAAAACTACCATTCTCCATTCCCACTACAAAACTTACCTAAATGTTTACAAAAATTTGTGCAAAACATATATCACTATTGCTTCAACTACAACAATATACGACATTCAAGAGGCTTTGGCACAAGCCAAAGTAATTGAAGATATCAAATTACAATAAGGAGACCTAAAGCTCTAAACCAAGAAGGAATGGAATAACAAGAACACATGAAATCAACAATATCAAGGTAAACCTACACCTGTCAACCAAGTCATGTTAAATATTCCTAAAGGATAAAAGAGCCAACAACAATAGAATTATCAGACTCAACCTCCCCCTGCACACTACAACTATCACAATAGGAACCAAGGCAAGAAAATACAAATTTCCATCTTGTAACTACACACCATTGCCTGAATCTTTGGCATCACTTTTCAACTACCTTTGCGAGGCTAAAGCTCTAATCCTACCTAAAATACATACCTTGGATCCTAACTACCCCAAACCTAAGGGGTACAGGGAAGATTTGTATTGCATATATCATCGGTAAAATGGCCATGATATCTAGGATTGCATCACATTCAATAATGTGGTGCAAAATATGTTGGATAAAAATGAATTGCAAATAGATAGTCCCTTGGCTATCGATAATCAAAACATCAACATATTCAAAAACCCTCTTCCCAACCATGAGGGTCAAAACAATCAAGTTGAGCACGTCAATGAGGTGCACATAGCCTCACCTGATGAGGGCTTTATCGGTATGATCAATACTACAATAGGAAGCAAGAGATACCTCGATCAATCCAACGTACCAAAAAATTCAACTAAATCTGATCATGTATCATGATCCTTACCAACATTGAATTCAATTCACTTACACAAGGACCCTGTGATTACCTTTCATAGATAGGAGATTAAGCCAATCTCTAGAGATGAACCCGATCCACCTCTACACATCATAGCAAGCATCAATTAGATTCCATACAAGTGAGTCTTGATTGACACCAGGTCATCTATCAACATCATCATGATTAGCGTAGCTTTGAAACATTTAAATTTACCACCTTCACAAATTAAGGACTCAACATTCACATTGAGAGCCTTCAATGATGCCACCTCCTCGATGATCGATACAATAATCCTACCTATTCAGGTGGGGATAAAGACCTTACCTACATTGTGTCATATCCTAGGGGTGAGAGGTAATATAATATATTATTAGGTAGACCATGGATGAGGGACATGGAATGCGTACCTTCCATAGTGCACCAAAACCTCAAATTCATACATCAAGGACAAGTGTATGTGGTCCCCAATGATCTCGAACCTTTCAAATATTACAAAGTGATCAAAGAGCCACAGGAAACTCTTGTGACATGCAAGACTCAAAATATCCACTTGGATGAAATCAAAAAATATTTGACTGAATCTTACATCAAGCCATCATTGCCTTCTCCCATCAACAAAACTCATGGTATCACCTTACCTGATGAGGAGAAGAAAACATCAGTTGACATAACTGATACAGAATCATCTTGGCCAGTTGAGGATCCACCCACAACTGGTCCAAAAGCCAAAGCACCTTCTCACGAGTTCGTGGGAATGGTCAACATCAAAACAGAGAACCCAGTGACTCTAAAGTAGTTAAAACAATAGATGATGTCATCAGATGTTGCTACCACATCGAAGGGGTCAAAAACATTGAAATTAGTCACCCCTGATTCATTTCTCACGGCACCTCATCAAACTAGGGGTACTCAAGCTCACATAGTTCAACACTACAAAGTGAAATAAAAATATGAACTGAGTAACAAACCAGAGCATGTGGATGCCACTATCAAAGTGGATCATCAAGAAGCATCCACATCATCTCAAATGAAGGAAATTGGTGATTTGCATTTACCTAAGGGTTCTATAGCACCCACTCTTTCACCTCCTTCAGTCGATGATGGTATTCCAAGCCCATCACTAGCAATACACCTGAAAGCCTTATCCATCTTGGAATGTATACAAGATCACCTGATTAATATAGAGGCACAGATGGAGCAACAAAATGAGGTGTTGCAATTTATCATGATCCACCTTGATAGCTAGGAACTACAAAAGCAACCCACATCTGAGGCCGAGCCACCCCCTATACAACCATAGGAAAAGCCTTAGCAAGAGCAAGCACCAAGTCAGCCATGCCAACAACCTAGCATGTATCCACCATTACCCAAGCCTGCAATATCGGTTTTCAATCGATTATATACCACAAACGCCATCACCTTGCCTGAGGTTCGACCTTTAGATATGAATCATCCAAAACCCCAAGGATATGAGGAGGATGAGTATTTTTTATACCATAGATAAAATAGACATGACATTCATGCATGTTGCGATTTTAGAGCCATGATATACAACATGCTCAAAAAGAGGCAGCTTCAGTTTGTTAACCGATAAATAATCATAGTCAGTAATCCATTCCTTGTGCTAAAAAAGCAAGAAGAGCCTCCTAAGCAAGCAATTAACATACCTATGGCTCAGCCCCTTCATCAAACTAAGCTAGAGCGTGCTACACGCTCAAAACATCAGCAATGCATTTGGACTCCATTAAACGAGCCTATGTCAGTCATTTTTTAGAAGTTGCAAGATGCTAAGCTCATCACCCTACCTAACATACACCCTTTAGACCCAAAAAGAGCTAAACCTAAAGGTTATAGGGAGGACCACTTCTGTCTCTATCATCGAATAGAGGGCCATGACATTTACAACTATTATGGGTTCAAAAATGTGGTTCAAGATCTCATTGATAGTGGGACTTTACCCATAGATGGTCCATCCATAGCACCTCCACCTATCGCAATGCAGGCCACATCATCCCAGTTGTGACCCCAAGGTCAGTCACATCCTCATAGGCCTAACAAGCCACCTCATCGAGTAGTCACATTTGATATGACTACTATGACCCTATTTCAAAAGTTGTACGAGGCAAATGCATTCGTATTACCATAGGTCAAGCCAAGAGCACCCAAACCTGGGTCACCTGATGAAAGCCTTTATTGTATCTTTCATCGTATACATGGGCATGATATCCGTGGCTGCCATTCATTCAGGAAAGTGGTTGAGGACCTGCTAGAATAGGATGAGCTCCACGTAGATGGTTCACTCATTTTACCCCATCAACACATTGGCACCTCACAGAGGTCCGTGCCTCAATAGGGAGAGTTGATTTCTGTCACTCTTCCTAAGCAAGCTGATTATATTATGGTGAATGACATACGCAATGGGGGTCCTCAAGGTAGCACACCTTCCCCACCATCCACTTCACGATCAATGAAGCAGAGTGAGACTTCCAAAGGTATCACACCTTCCTCACTTTCATTGAGTGGCACACACACTGGGGGTACCTAAGGTAGCGTACCTTCCCCCTTAAAAACCATAAAATTCAAAAATAATTCAAAATAACAAAAATTCAAAAATAATTTAAAACATCAAAAACACAAAAACATTTACATTTTGTATTACATCATATGCATTCATTTAATTGCATTGCATTAGGCATTTTCATCCATTGCACTTGCATTAGGATAGGTTGTGTTTACAATCTTACAAATGACACCACGTTTGTATGCTAATCATGCATCTTTAAATCATCATCATCCATCATCCCCTGTGAGTAATTGTGTTTTTCAACACAACCCTTCCAGTTTCTATGAGGTATATACTAGGGTTTTTCGGTCATTCAGCCATACCTAGTGATCTTTTCAGATTTTGTAGAAAGCTATCTTCGCTTTTGAAGATGAGGTCTAGTTTTGATAGCACCTAGCATATATCAAAATCCTATCACAATTTTAAACATTAATAATCCTAGTTTGAACAAGGAAATATGAACACTACAAAGTGGTCCTAGTCACCTTAAGCGAAAGGTTTTTACTTGCTCATCTTGTGATGCGCATGGTCTAGGATGTTGATCATTGGCAAAAGGACAAGCTCCCCCCTACCCAAAGAAATCCCTTGCTTTCATACAAAATAAGCAAATTCCCAAATCAAAGCAAAAGCAAAATAAATAGTGATTTTCATCACTAAGCAAATCCCTTGCTCCAAAGAAAAAAAATACAAAATAAATAGTGATTTTCATCACTAAGCATGAGCAAGTATCCCAATAAATGAAAATAAAAGAAGGGGGTGAAGATATTGAATCCCTGGAATGGTCAATATTCAAAGCCATTGAGTGATCCCCATTACAACAATGGGCTGAATGAATCCTGCCTAGAAATGGGGTAGTTCTAAGCAATTTACAGATGAGCTAGCTTTAGGTGGCTTGTATTACCTAGTAGTCTAATCCAACTGCATCCAAACTTAGGATCATGATGAACATATGGTGATCCTCATTACAACAATGGGCTGAATGAATCCCGCCTGGAAATGAGGTAGTCTTATGTTTCATCTAATATATTCACTTGCACACACAGGGATAATGAATATCTTGGTCTTCATAACAAAAGATTTTATCTTTTAGGAGTCTTGTGTAGTCATTATACAACTTTTGATTAATCAAATAGGGTGTTTGAGTCTCATGGAAAACCTCAAAAATCCCTTATAGCAACAAATCATCTCATCAATCAATCACAATTTTCCTTATGAGGTTTTGTTTATTAAGGGATGTTCATGGAATAGGATAGATACCGGATGGATATCAACAATGATATTTAGATGACCACTGACTATTTTGTGCATATCTTTTAATTTACAGAAGCTTATAGGGAAAACCTATACATCTCACATCATTTCATTTCACATATGGATGCCTAAATGATTAATTCTTATGATAAGAGTTACCATTTTCATTCATGATTGTCATACATTTTGTGGTGTCTTCCATTAGTTTGTTAAACACATATTAGATTCATTCTTTATGTTTTAAGTGATTAAAGCATACAGGTTCATTTGCATTAGATCATCCTCATGTAATTAATGCATTACATACACATCATCTATCATATCATATCACATAGATTAAATGCATAAACAATTGAAACAAAATTAAACATGCATTTAACATACATCATTGCATCCATATAAGCATACATCATAGTGCATCTACATATCTAGATCACAACATCTAATCATACATCTATCATCTAGCTAGTGCATGTCATCAATACATTGCATACATATAGCATAATCAAAGCATCATATAAGCATTGCATCCATAACTGCATCACATGAACATAAAGCAAAGACATAATACACATAATGAACAATAAATAAAGTATCATATATATATTTGTGTGTGTGTGTGTGTGTGTGTGTGTGTGTGTGTGTGTGTAAATCATAAGTACATGAGGTACAAAAATACTCGTAGGCTACAATAGTGTAGGTCCTCAGACCTTACACTCAAAAATGATACAAGACATCATGTCATATCAAACAGGGCCTGCACCCCTTGAGTCACCTCCACCCTCAGCTCCATCTCTATGAGGCTATCTAGAGCTAGTACCCATCGATCTCTTAGATCATGCACCTGACCTATGACTAGGCCATATTGATGACTACCCAGACTCACTCCACCTACTCCTACTAGGATCCCCCTACTAGTAGACCACGTAGGTAGAGTACCACCTATTATCCTAATCCTACCCTCTAGAGATATGATATATGTAGCATATGTTATCATCTGAGACATCATCTACTTTAGGAAACCCTACAACCACCTAATCTCTACATCACTAGTTGAAGCTACCTATCCCTAAGTGGTTAGAGTGGATGGTGTGACCCAAACCATAGGAGTAACTCCTAGCTATGACCTAAGATCAACACTCTCAATAGTCCTAGCATTCACCTCAATGGTCTTAGTTGTCAAATACATCTACAAAGTTTATATCATGGTGTAATATAAATCAACTTGAGCCTAGAGAGTGGTCCTCTCCTCCTCATAACCCCACCACTATTATTATCCTATACTAAGCTAGATTTGTGTTGGAGCAAGAGATGTATCTCACTCTATAATATATATCTATGTTATCTGCAACTACGCCTATAGACTATAGATCTAATCTCACATCAGAGATACCTCTTCATCTAGGGCATCCTCATCCCCCTCCTCCTCATAATGAAGCTCCTCCACTTATCTTGTAGCATTTACCCATGCCTCATATATCATATGACACCCTCATAGATCATGTCTACCTCTCTCTACTACTACTCCATCTGTAGCTCTGCCCTAGCTACCGCCACCCTTCCATAGATGAGTCATCTACCAAGTGTCATACTCTACTATAACCCCATTATCTACTACATTGGTATCTACTATAGGAGCATCAACATCCTTTGTTAGAGCTATAACATGGGGTGGTGTGAGCTGCACTCTGCCTTCAAGCAATGATATAGGATTGGATCCTTTGGAATATCTTGCCTAAGGTTGAACTATGAGAGAAGTGGAAGAACTCCCTCGCCCCTCGACGGTTCCTAATGACCCACCTATCTCAAATAGCTCATTCCAAGTATCTTTTTACCTCTTCCCATGCAGGATATTCTAGGTAAGAACTCCATATAATATATCTCACATGTAGCCCTGTCATTGACCTTATATAGTGATCAATATATCTAGTCTGATATTGACTGCATCATGTCTCTACCTCTTGTGGCCATCGTGTATCATAACACTAGTATGTTTCTACTACTGTCACTATATCTAAGGGTAGTCCATCTAGTCTATCTATTTGGATGTGCTCCCACCCCCATATCTGTAGTAGTAGGCTGCATCCAATGCCTACTCATCCCCATTGAGTAATCTGATATAGCTCATCATAGAGTTGAGCTAGTAGTGCACTCCCCCATGCCATGATCAATGACTACTCCATAGTGCTCTCCAAGAGGTCCTATACCATGTCCAAGAGGTTCCAAGGGAACCTCACACTTGAAGTATCTAGTAGTAGCACATTATAGATAATGTGCATCAATACTACCTGGCATTGAGAGAAGACATTCACCCTGTACCAATGCTCAATAGGTACCCCACCATGCTCAATATCACCCAATATTGTAGCAACCCTATCCTAGAATACCTAATAAAATATTGCATCCCTAGCTATGGTGGGAGAAGATATAATGGTCCAACCATCAATCGGGATCCTAAAGATACGGTAGACGTCCTCCAATGTCACCATCATCTCACTAGTCGGGATATGGAAAGTATTAGTCCTAGAATCCCATCGATGGACTAGGGCTGTGAGGTAGGCCTGATCTGACATAATCATCGGTAATCAAATGATATAACTAAGGCCAATCACCCCAAACCACTCCCAGTCCATGTCATCTAACTGGGGTAGCAACTCGATCAGTAGATCAGGCTCTCGCACCCATGTTGTCAAGGTCTAATGTGTAAAATCAAAAAGAATAATCAACCTCAAATTCCAAAAAAAAATAAAAAATCAAAAATAAATAAAAAATAATCCTAAGGTTTCCTATCTTCCCATGTCGATAGTAGCCACCACGACCACCATCGATGTCATCAGTGACTAATCACCAACAATTATTTTTTGACCATTGGGGTTTGAACCTAGCCACCTACAATGACAGCAACCCCCCATTTGTGAGATTGGGAGATGCCATCATCAATAGCGGCTACAGGAATGACCCCACATGAGGCATTTCCCAACCCAAAAAGGACCAAAGTTAAATCCCACCCACCTAAGCTAACCTGATGCTAAACCTAACTACGGGGTGAGTTTAATTTCCTATAGTTTAATGAAGTTAATTTAGCCCATTAATTAGTGAGGTTCATTTTTAAATTCCCAAATTTACAAGAATGAGATGGAGAGCCTACCTTAGGAGCTCTAGCTCCACCACTAGTATATGCCTCTAGCTAATCCGCAATGGTGGTTTTAGCTCTCACTTTCTCCACTACCAGTTGGAGATAATGAATTGAAAAATGTTAAAATTTCTATATATATTTTATAATTTTAGCAGTTGGTCACGTCAATAGCAGACGTAGATCAAGGTAACCTTGATCGTTGACATTAACATTAGCTATGGGATTTATAAATCCCAACCATGGATTTTGATAGTAGCTAGGAAGGAACAATAAATACTCTCAAATTCTCATTGTGAGGAGCTTCAAAATGGATATTTAAGCATATCTACCAGTCCAAAATTCTCAAAAATCATAAAATTAACAAAAAAATCAAATAATAACAAAATTTCAAGTATACCTCATATCCAGTTATTTACCCTATACACTTGGCGGTTGTAGCGACTTGCACTCCATGCAATCCAACAAGATGAGTAAATTACCATAAGGCTATTTGAACCAAATTATTCATCGATGAATTGAAATGTCTTCACTTCAATCCCTAAGAAGGCCATTGCGGTCGAACTGCTCCATGGGAATGAGGTATTCATTTCCTTTCCTCTATGAAATTTTATCAAATCATCGAACATAGTGATTCATCACATGCTAAAATTGAATTGCTATCATCTTGATTCCCTAAGAAGGCCATTATGGCTAGACTTCTCCACAGGATAGAGATGTACAATTACTATTAATGGTTGAAATCATAGTTGTAATAGGACCTACCTTACAACAACTTTAATCATCTTGAACTATCCAAATCAGTCATCTTGGTCAAGCGACTCGTCGCTTTCATCACTTGCCATTTTCCTCATCGACTCGTCACTTGAGGGGGTAGTCATAATAACAACATTCATAATAAAAATCAACAATTGAACACTTAATCTTGTGAATCACGTTCATCTTATGAATCATTGCTAACAACTATCATAAGCTTCCCCATTTGCAGGGATAAAAAGCAAATATAATGAGCTAAGCCTTTGTTGCTCCATCTATCGGTCCAAGTTGATTATACTCGGATGCGCCAAAGCACAATATTAAGCCTTCCATGTCATTGGAAGCAATGATTCTAAGATGCACGTCCTTTCCATGATTGGGGCATCTAACATTGACCAGATCAATGAACACCAATTAACCTATAATATGGCTTTAGGTTATCTATTTTTGCTCAGCATCATGTTTTCCCACAATGCATCCCAAAAGGGGTATCTGTAGACACCTAAAACACGTCATGTTTAGGAGACTACTCATATGGGCACCTTTGCAGACCATATGAATGATCTTGGACCTTGCCAAGACCCAGCAGTGGTTCTAACCACTCAATTAGGGTAGCCTAGTCCTATGCAGCTCTAGCCACTGATATCAATAGTAGCTATGATCCCAACCACTGATGATCAAAGCAGCTAGGAGCTAGTTGCACCTATCGATAGCGATTAAGGGTAGATTACCCCTAGCCATGCTGAGTGAGAGTGGCTAGCCCTAAAACCAACTCGGGCTCCCTAAGCTAAGCAAAATCAGTTGCATTTAACCAATTTGCAATGGTTCTTGGGCGATTTTATTTGTGAAGCTTCTAGAAGCCTCACCCTAACTGCTCCATGCCAACTGGTTCTTGATCTTGGCTTCCTTGAGAAGCCAAGGTGAGGATTTGGGAAGTCTATTTAAAGGCCTCCCAAAGAGAGTTATTGATCCTAAATTCATTGCAGTGAAGCCCTGTCGGATTGGAGAGCGATTTTGCATCCCTATGAGGAGTAGTGAAGTGCTATCCAATTGTATAATGATAATTGTCCATCCATCAATGGAGCTTCCAAAGGCTTGAGGAGCAAGCTTGCTATTCTTCATCAATTCACCACAAATCCGAGATAATCCACCATCAAACCATGTCTTGAGACACAAGCGACCTTGTGAACACCAATTTAGCAGAGAAATTGAGCATCTTCAAGCTAGGATTCAAGGAGCATAATATTTTCCTTGTGGCCACTATTTTTAACAATGGCCCATAGGCTTAGCCATCAAATTTGATAGCGGCTAGCAGAGCTAACTGCTCTGATTGATAGCGACTAGGGTTTGGTTTACTATTTTCTGCATTTTAGCCATAGATTTTACATTCTTTGTATTGTCATTGCTTTTTTATCATAGATTAATCATATTCTCATTTAGTCTTTATGCTTTATTCTCAGTATTTCATGTATTTCATCTTATCTTTATGCATTTTCTCTCTTTCTTGCATTCATTTTGAAACTAGCCTCATCTTGAGAGGCATCATGTGCTATTGATGTGTCTTGTAGTTTCTTTGTGTGCATGTGAAAAATATATCCAAGGACAAAGCATCATCGAGATCATACTTCTTGATATCAAAGAAGGAGGTAGCTAATAAGCCCTCTTATAAGCAAAGTAGTGGAGGAGTGAAAATAATTGGAGTGCATCTCTCCCCTTTGAGGGGCCACAACATTTGTAATAATTGTATCAAATTGAGGGATTCCCTAAGAGGGAAATATTGTAATCAAGACTTATTGTGATTAATAAAGAGCACCCCATTTTTTATCATCTTTTATCTTGCAATGGTTACATGATTTCTTATTTTCAATTTGTTACATGCTTGCAAATATATTAGATGCATGATTTTTACTACTTACAAATTATTTGAGCTATTTTTGACTTGGGAGATATAATTTTTACTACTTCAAATGAATTGCACCATAGAATTGATAATTGAATTACAAACTTTATTTATTATGGAAGAAAACATAAAGTTCATAATTAGAAGGAAAATATTGGAAGTTATAAAGTTTGTCATTGGTAAATTGATTAAAAAATCTAAGGGTAAGCTAGATATGGTAATGTAATTCATCTATATAGAAGTTATGGATGAAATTTTTAATACATTTGAATATTATTTACATTCAAAACTTATTAAAGCAATTTATAATTATAAGGATGATATTATGATACCTATTGATTTAACTAGTATAATGCATATGGAATTGCTTTCACTTGAACTTTATAAATATGAAAATATAAAATAAAAAGAGTTGATCACAACTCTAAAAAATAAAGTAAGATATAATTTATTTAAGTGAATAAAATGAATCATCTATAAAAATAGTGTTTTATTCTTCATGCAATATTTAAATTCCAAGCTCATATAATTTAGGAAATTATTATGATGCTCTAAGTGAATTTTCAAAATTTATAGAACAATATCAATATTATAAGAAAGCTAGATCCAATTAAGCACATAATATAAAAGACAAAGACAAAGAAGAAGATCAAGCAATTTGTGAACTATATAATGAAGATAGAAAGTCTAAAGAACCAAAGAATAAATATAAAGGAGAACTCATAGTAGAACTCAAAAATGAAGATTAAGATGAATCTCAAATAAATATTCATTGTCAATGCAAGGTCACTTGAAGATTCAAGAATAAACTCTTCAATAACCAAATAACATAATATATGAGGGTGTTAGAGAATATTACATTATTTTTTAGATGCTAATGTACCCCCATGGTACCTTCATGGTATAAATATAAGTATTTAATATATTACATTCATGTCTATAGTTTATATGAGTAATTTATATTTTCCCTTTCATGTATGTGTCAATGTGTAGAAAATGAAAGTGTCATGTAAGTAAGAGTGTACGTATGCATTGAGAGAATGTGCACAAGTGTCATGTAAATATGTAAAGTTAGTATGTGCATAAGTATCTTGTATTAGGAGTTCACGTAGGAGAGTAAGATTCACATAGAAGTGTGCAAGTGTCATAGAGTCAAGTATGCATATAAGAAGAGATTTAAGAGTCTAGTCTACAAGTAGCAAGATGATAACCCAAAGGTCATGAGAGTTGTCATGTGGAGAGAAATAGTCAATAACATTAAGATTCATCTTGTATGTCTATATTATGGAGATAAATATCCATATAATATAAGGGAAAATGATCTATAGTGATCACCACATAGCAAGCATTGATAATAAAGCTTGTATACAAATTTTTGAGCAATTCATATTGTAAGTTTTCTTCATGCATGTACATGAATGATATTGGTTATTTTACATTCATATTAGATATTATAAGTAAATTTTATTTTCATTATAATATTGGGTTGGATATATATTTGATTGCCACCCTAATTTTGATGTTGGGATATTTCCACTTACTTGAAGGTAATCCAACAAATACTAGGACTCGACTTGAAGAAATTAAGTGCCAACCTAGAAGGATTTTGGACAAGTAGGGTTATTTATTGTCACAACCTGTATTTCCCTAACTTTTTTTATATAAGAAAGTCTTAGTTACAATGTAAACCCCTACCTTAATTATTTAGCATACTTGAGGTACACCCATCCCTACATCATGTGTATGTCTGGCTACACAGATGTATTAGGTGCAAAGTTATAATTTACAATTTATCTCTCTTTTTGGCCACTCAAGCTAACTTGTCTTTCATTTCATCTTGTTGAAAGAAGCACTCTAAAATAATACCATTTACTACTCATGTCTATATGAGAAGGGTTAGAGTGTATAATACTTAACTATACCTCTCATATTAATATGATATAATCAATCCTTTAATTACCTCGATAATTCTTTTTATATGACAACTTTAGATTTGTTAGAAAAAGTCAATACCAACTACTAAGGGTCAAGGTGGGTATTTGAATTTCTATCTAAATTTTCTCATCAAAATCCTTTATGATGAGTATGAATGATCCTTTATTTTTTTTATTAAATTGAGAACTCTCAACTTGCTAACCAAAACACACCCATGAAGGTCATTTATAATGTGCAATGATGAAAACCTAATTAACCTTACCTTCAACCAAGGTTATGCATAAAGGGTTGGACTCAAAATGTACTTGTAAAAAATGGTAAATCCTAATTGAAATCAAGGTGAATCAAGGTAAATCCTAAGAAAATCAAATCAATTATCTTCACACCAAAATTTGGGGCATTTGAAGCCCTAAAAATTAAGGTCATATTTTGGGTAAATTTTTACCTATTAAATCATCTTATAACTTCATAAAAACACCACCATTATATCAAGCTCAAAAATAGCTTTCCAACGAGTACAAATATGCCTATATTTGGATATATATTGTGGTGAATTGACCCTAATAAAAAATTAGTCCCAAAAATTTTAGGCGAATGGGTCAACGTTGAGGATCCTCATGTTCCGTAATTTTCAATTTTGGAAATCCTAATAATCACCAAATTTGTGAATTTTTCCATTGTGGATAAGCCTACCTTTAACTATTTATTACCTGTTGCCACAAGGTTTATTCATCTCTAAAACTTAATAATTATCATACATACCTTTGTTTCTTTAAAAAAAGGGATATAATTTAAGTTTCCCACATCCATTTGAATAGATTAGTTTACTCCATTTACTTACCAATATAATGTTTTAGTTTCTGAACACCTTATAATAATTAATACAACTAATACTTAAAATAGTACAACATTATATTCCCATGGTTTATCTTTTATCAATTAACATAACAATTCTATTTTCCTTTACTCTCCCTACATATCGATCAACTCCTTAAGAAGTTTGCAAGGGAAACACATCTAATGTGATTAAAAATTTTACATTTCAATAAAATATAAATCACAAAACCATATAAACACATGATTTATCCTAGGAGAAACCCTATGGGGAAATCCAACCTCAAAAACATTCCACCATTATTTCATTAATCAAGATATTTCTTTACATTGTAAAGGGACAACCCATATTGTTTGAAATATTAATTAAATTAAATCCTATCATATCATTCTGGATAACTTTTATGAGATAGTCCATAATCAAGTAAATTAATCATGATATCTACATCTTGGAAGCCTATTTCCATATCCAATTTTCATATCATGATAGAGTTGGGTTACATAGATCTCACTCGACAAGTACCTAAAGGTAGTCCACTAAAACTCTTGCATCCAGTCCTAACAATATCACTTGGCCAAAATATATATTTTATTTAAGAGTACAACAAATGCATTGGTCGAGTGGATACTATCTTGCAAGCAAGACCAATCCAGTGCCACCTAAATTGAGGTCCTTACTCTAATATAGGCATAGTCAAATTTTTCCCAAACCATGATAGCCATCGTATAAAATATCATAGACCAACCAAGCAAAAATAGGACTAGAACATAAATATATATTTCATAAAATCATGTATGCTATCTAATCCTAAAGAGTCTAGAATGCATATATATTTCTTAAATTCATCTATGCAATCCAACATAAAGAAAACCGAAACATATAATCATTTCACAAGATTATTTATACTATCTTACATATAGAATATAGAATGCACATATACTTCATAAATTTAGTGATGTTATCCCTCATAAAGATATAGGTAACATAAAACCATTACAAAAAATCATTTATGCTATCCAACATATAAAAATCTAGAACTCATATCCACTTTGTTTGAACCTACCAAAGTACCATAATTAGGTAAATCCATATATTTTGTAACATTTATAGATGACTTCTCAAGAAATATCTAGGTATACTTTTTACGGTAACAAATTGATGTTTTCAATAAATTTAAAGAGTTCAAGACTCTTGTATAAAATTAGATACATAAAAATATAAAATTTTTTAGAAGTGATAATGATGATGAGTATTTTTTTTATTAGTAAGAGGGATTTTGAAAGGTTTTTGTAACCTTTTACACCTTTTTTTGAAGCTGACAAAGATCCCAATTTCAATATTCCTTCTAGATTCAAAGCCATGTGGATGCAACACCCTGATATTCATAACTAAATCTCTGATTTGTGGCAGCTGGTTTTTTCTAGGTCTTTCATTACTCAAGTTTCCCATAAACTCAAGGTTGTAAAGGAAAACCTTAAAATACAGAACAAGGACATTTTCAACAATATTTTTGAAAGCAAAAAGTAGATAATGGATAAACTAAAAAGTATTGAACAAAAATATAAAATGGCCAGTTGAGTGACCAAATTAGAGTTGAGGAAAAATAGATTTTAGCAGAGTATCATAACATTTTGGGCAAAGAAGAGATGTTTTGAAGGCAAAAATCTAAAGCCCTTTGGCTCAAGGAGAGAAATTCCAATACAAAATTTTTGCATGCTTCTACCCTCAAGCATAAAAGTTCAAACAAAATCAGGGAATTGTCTAGAGGTGATGGCTCCATTACTAGGGATATTTTTGAAATTTGAGATGAAGCCTCTTATTTTTTTAAATATCTCTTGGTTACCCATTCCCAAAAAAATTACTGGGCCAAGAATTAGTTACTCAATCACATTTCTACCCTGGTCGCTCCAGAAATGGATTTCTCGCTCATCAAACCTCTTTCTTCAGATGAGATCAAGCAAGTTTTTTCACTATAAAAATTGATAAATCCCCTAGACCTGATGATTTATCCCCCCAATTTTTCAAAAAAATTGGGATATTATTAGGCAATATGTGTGTAAGGCAATCACTGAACTCCAGCTTGAAAAAACCATCCCCAGAGGTGTTAATTCTACCTTCATAGCTCTTATTCCTAAAGGGACTGTGTGCAAATTTATGGTGGATTTTAGACCCATTAGTTTGTGTAATATGATTTATAAAATCCTAACCAAATATATTGCATCTAAGAGTGAAATAATTTCTTCTCCAAATCATAGATACCTGCCAAAGTAGTTTGGTAAAAGGAAGATCTATAACTGATGGTATCTTAAATTTACATGAAGTCCTTCGTTATGTCTCTAACAACAAACACACTACCCTAGTCCTTAAAATTGATATGAATAGATATTTTGGTAGGGTTAATCGATATTTATCGTGTGTTTTACTTATCAAGTTTAGTTTCCATAGAGAGTGGGTTAAACTTATTCAATTCTATATTTCTAGCCCATGGTTCTGAGTGTTAGGCAATGGATCTACAACAGGTTACTTCCCAAGCAATATAGGTCTTAGATAGGGGGATCTCCTATCACATATTATCTTAATTATTCTTACTTAATCCCTTGGAATATATCTCAAAGTTTCTTGCTTGGATGGAACTATCTCTGGTATTTAAGCTGCTTCTAACATGAGACCCCTTTCTCATCAATAGTTTGTAGATGACACTATCTTAGGTAGGCTATATGCACTGCTATTATACTTACTATGCATGAAATCTTTCAAAATTTTACCATTGAATATGATGCATCATGGAATGGAATTGGTGTAACACTCATGTAATAAGGAAAATCATTGGATTTCACTAGTAAAGCCTCATTAGACAAGCATTGGGGAAAGTAGCATATAAGAAAAAAATGGTGTCAATTTTGCATGTAGTGATACAATGGTGATAATATATTTTGGTACAATAGTTTTATATCAAAATAAACCATCATAGAGTCAAATAATTCTTGGATACATTATTATATTCTCTTGAATAACAAAGATAAGTGATTGAACTATTGTACTATGATTATGAAATCCTCTGTGAAAAAAGAAAAAGGTTATGTTATAGCCCATGCCCTATTACATAAATTTTATGACCAAGATACAACGTGTGTTGTCTTGACCAAATATAAATAAGTTGCATGAATTCCAATAGGAGTTGAAGGAGAATCCACACATGCAATAATGAATTAAAAATTATCTACAAATTCCAACACAAACTCAGCATATTCATGGGATGACCAATACATGCACTATAATAGAAACATTATCCTTGAGATAAATGTTTCTATGACTAACAAGCTATAATAGGAATTACATGCATTATATTCAACTACACATTTTAGATATTTAAAATTTATTAATTCACAATAATGAACTTCTTGTGGGAGAGAAAGAAACATGATATTAAATGGTTTATTTAGGAATATGATATTTGCCAATGTCATAAAGGGGAAATAGCTCCAATTCTAGGTATGCTCCAACACTTACCTTTTGCAACAATGTTATGGACTAATAATTCCATGGATTTTGTTGGGGGATTGCCAAACTCAATAGCAAATTAATTCATTTTGTTATTATGGATTTCCTCTCAAAGAATATTTATTTTTATCTTATTGTATAACCATGGATACCATTCACCTATTCACATTCTATTCCAAATTATTGCCAAGGCAAACATTTTTTGATGTATTCGATAGGCATAAGGGCATTTTATTATACAATATATTAATTTATTGTATTATTCTATTAATAAATCCATATGTTTTGTGGTTAACCTTGTTATGGTTAAATCCATTTTATAAATTTTAATTAGCTTTAAGCCCTCTTGTTATGTCAAATTAGGTTAAAATTTATAATGTAATTAGGTTTTTGTTTTGGTATATATACCCACTCCTACTCCTTAGTTGATCCTTGAAGTGTTGTGTAATTTTGTCTATGCATATAGTGATTATTTATTGTACCTACTAATTCCCATGATATTTGTTCTTTTCAATTTTTATATAAGATTTGGGCGGATGGATTTGTTCCATTTATTTTTTGAAAATATTATGAATTTTAGCATGGTATTAGATCACATATAGAGTACCTTCACTTTGTCATAGAATGATATTATTTAAAGCCTCTAGTTTTTCATTTGAAACCTTTCACAAAATTATCTTCAAAGATTTATAATTTTTTAATGCATAAGAACCAAAGAAAAAACCATTTATTTTTCTCTCTTTATTTATCATTAAGGACCAATGTAACAAAAATAATAATATGGAGTACCATTTTAAATTCAAATTTTATTTTAGCACGTTCTATTTGGCATATACAAGATGATTTGTGCATGTCCTAATTACATCAACCACTAATGCAATTCATAACATTAGTGTTGCTCTTGACAAGGAATATTCTAGAAAGCACATGTAATAGGCCTATGTGATCAAGATTAGTATAGGTCATACAAGACCAATGTGACCAATATTAGCATCAACCAAGGCATAGTCATATGTAACCAATATTATCATATTTTGTATGAGACCAATGTGACTTAGATCAACACTAGCTAAGGTAATGACCTATGTGACTAGGGTTAGCATAAGTTGTATAGGACTAATATGATCATGATTACATAAACCAAGACATAAGCCTATGTGACCAAGGTTAAGTGTAGATCAAACGATATCAATGTAAATAATATTAGTAGCAACCAAGATGAAGGCTTATATAACTAGGGCCAACATAGGTCATACAATACCAATATGTCTAAGATCAAAATTAGGCAAGACATAAGCCTATGCAACTAGGGTCAATGTACATATTATGAGACCAATATAACCAATATTAATATTTTCTAATTTGTAAGCATGTGTGATTAGGGTCAAAATAGGTCATACAAGATAAATTTAACCAATATCAATATCGGCCAAGGCATAGGATTGTGTGACTATAGTTAGCATAGATCATATGTGACCAATGTGACCAAGATCAGTAGTCACCAAGGTGGAGTATTATGATCTAGAAGTTGTAGTCGCTATATAGAAGCTATTCTAAATAATAATATATGAAGTTATTGTGAGATGTATGTGAATAAAATTTATAGAAGGCTTGATAAAGAAATTTTCTAGGTAGAACCAAATGATGCTAGTTGAAATAGGACCAATGAAGAATGTTAATAGTATTTTGGTGATATCATAAAGAACAAGTTTACACAAGAATAAATTGCATGACCACATATGCTTAGTGTGAAATACTAAATTTCAATTAGGAAGAAGAGAAAAATTTCAATACCGAGTAAGGGAATAATAAATGAATGAGTTAGGAGGTTTGGTGACCAAGAAGACTAAGGATGAGAGATCAAGAAATCAATGAGATGTATGAATATGATAGTTGGATACTAACAAGCATCTATAGGTATGCATGTCAGACCTAGCTTATATATACCATATATCTTAGTGTTGTGTTGATCACTTAAGGTAAGTAAGAGAGGGAAGTCTTAGTATTAATGGAGTTGATAAACAATATACTAAAATGTATGAGTACAATAGTTTAATACTTAACAAACATTCATAGTGATGCATGCTAGAAACCTGATTTATCAAACCACACAATTTATAATTTGGTCATTAACTAAATAATGAAGGTAATGTATGGAAAGGGATCAACAAGAGATGTTGGAAGGATAGTCAAATATCTAGAAAGTGTTGGATAAAATAAATATAAGATATTGAGCATATCCTATACTCATCATCTTAGTTTTTGAAGGGTATGGAAGTATACATGTGTTAGACAAGGTTCAAGACACTATGTAAAAAGGCCCCACTCTTTATATTTTATAAATATACAAGATATATAATACTTATTTTAGTAAAGGAAACATGGGTGCTAGCCATTATAAAGGGTAAGGTATTGGTTTTAAAGGATGTGTGATAATGTGATAATACTATATGAGTGAGTGTAACTATAGTGAAGAAAACCTTCTTTAGTGAAGAGCAAATATGTCCATGAGGAATATTTATCAGGTAGTGTGGAAGAAGATTTTTTGACATTTAGGTGTGCTAGAAGGCACAAAATGATTGGTCAAAAAATATGACATGGAGATGAAATAAAAAGAGGATGACAATATATTAAGCAAAGGAAATACCAAATAACATTTTTGGTAACTAAGAGGTGGTCACAAAATAACCAATGGCCTTTAAAATGCTAAATATAATATTTATTAGGAATATAGTATATCTATGCATACCCATTAGAATCCAAAAGGATAACTAGGAGGATTATAGTAATAAAGGGTAAAGTAAAAATATGATAGTTCACCCAAGTGATTTTATAATCCATCAAAGTGTATCAATTTTATTGATCCATTGTCCTTAGTAAATGAAAAGTGTAGGATTAGTGAAAGCATATGATATTGCATGATTTATAAAATGTATAGGGATAACTGAGAAGGAAATTGAGTAGAAAATATGGCAATATAATGGTGGATAGAAGTATGAAGGATAAGGAAAGTGTAATCCTTTAAGTAGTCATAGGGTTAAAATAGTTTTGCTTTGTTGTGAGATGACACTTGCCTTGAAAAAAATTGTGTGTTGAATTTGATCAAAGGAATTGACTAGAGTTATGACTTGGTTGGATGTTCTAAATCAGTGAGAGGTGGTGATACTAGAGATGATATATAAGATCTAGGGAAATTGTCTAATAAATACCTTGAAAGTATTAGACTATATGTATCAGTACTTGGAAGAGCTTGTAGATGATGATAGGCTTACAAGGTAGTGTAAGAGATATGCAACTTATATAGATTTGAAAGAGTTATAATAGTTTCAATTTTCTAGTATACCTATGAGTGGATTTGGAGTTCATAATTTAGTACCTGATGCATATGCTAGGATTTACATATACACAATACATCGAATGAGGAAATTTGGTCCCCTCATTTATATGAAAGGTAATTAAGCACATGTGCAAGATGAGTGTTACCATGTGTGGCATATTGGGTCTCACAACAATATATACATATATATTATTGATGTAGGATTAAAAAAAGGATATCTATACATATATTATTGATTGGTATCATGCCTATCTAATAGACCAAGTAGGATGGGTTAATCCTATCAATCCATTGACTACTATGTATGCAAATAATTACAATATTGTAAGTTACTAGATTTATAATACTAAACCTCTGTAATGGTCTAGTATATGAGCTATAATTGGATCATGGTATGTGATGAGACTGGTGATGAAAGAGGTAGAATGACAAAAATAAGTGTTAATGGTTGAATACATAATATAGTGATATAGAAGAAAATAAAATGCTTTGGATAGTAGGGATATGGATTATCACACCTTTCATCATTTGACTTAATTGAGGGAATAAAATATAAGAATATGGGTTTATATATGAGAGAAGGAGGTGAATGGATAAAATAAAGGGGAAAAAACATGTTAGACTAAGAATAATGCCAAACACCTTTTGGCATCAATAAAAGTATGAAATGAGATACCCATATAAATGCCAAATGTGGTTGAGACAAGTTGGATCATAGCATATTGCAAGAACACCAAAAGGTATTAAATAAGGGTAGAGTGGAGAGAAAATAGGTTGCATACTATGGTCATAGAGAATAAATAGCTGGGACAATTATTACTATACTAAATTAAAACATTGTACAAAATAGGAGGAGATAAGACCGACTCTTTTAATATATTATCTATAAACATAGCACAATATCCTTAAGAGTATGAAAGTACAAGTAATGAATCTAAAAAAGAAGAGGAAAATAAGCTTCTAAAAAGGGGATGATAGTATGGTTGTAAAGAACACTCAAAGATGATGTTGCCATACATTGGAAGTGTAATGGTGAATAAGAGAAAATATAACTAGATTCTTCAGTATGTTGTTTATGACCATATCATTGGGATTTTAAGAATGGATGTCTTGTAAGGATGTTTGAAAAAATCATCCAATGTGGATGAACGTGCATACTTTCGAGAAATATTTTTTAGATTTGTTTTACTCATCAACAAAGAATTATTTTTTCAACACTTTCCAAGGATATATGTGTTTGGAAGAAAGTGAACAAATGAGATGATGAATATAGCCTTTGAGGAAGGACATTTGATAGAATTCTTCCTTGTCAATAATTTTAGATGATTGACGGCATGTTATGTGCAAAATACATTAAGCAAGTAATAATCCTATCAACATTTCCTCAAAAAATATAGACTAGAGAGGTTGGGTTTTAATAGACAAGTGAAATTGACATGTAATACAAGAAAACAATGTAGTAACAACAAAGTCCACTAGCACATGATTCCCAATATCTATCTATCTATCTATCTATCTATCTATCTATCTATACATATATGTGTGTGTGTGTGTGTGTACAAGAGGAATAGTCATTGCATCTCATTAGAGAAATCAATATTATGCTAATCAAAATAATTTCATAGGAGCATTGACCTACTAGCATTAGTGACGTAGTTCAAGTGCATTACATCTAATTTGACTAGTTGTCATCATCGCTTCATTGCAAAAGTCCCTTAAACCTATTTTTAGCAAGAATATCATGCATTTTATGATATACCATCATGCATTTAATGTGATAAGCTACCATGCAATTATGATAATAAAATTTGTAAAACAATGTCAAGCAAACATGCAAATTATGGAAAGTAATCATGTGTACAAAAAACCATGCAATATGATCAATAAAACAATGCAAATTTATGCATAATATATTTTAATATTCATAATATTCATGTGTTTTTAAAGAATTTTTCATCCATGGTGGTAAGGTGATAGGCTTCTAAGCCAAATTTGACTATAATAACAAAGGAATCCAACCAGTTAGGTTTAAATTTACCTTCTAATTTAGTTTTACCATTAGTATTATTCTAGATTTTCTTAAGAACTATGTCACCTAATTTTAAGTAATGATTGTGCATATTTTTAGTGTAGGTACATTTGAGCCAATTTTGATAAGCCTAGAGGTGCTCTAAGTAATTGATGCACTCTTCATCAAGCAATTCCAATTTATTAATATGAGTGAGGCTATATTTATTGCCAACCAAGGCATATTGCAACAAGATTCATAAATAAGGGATCTCAAGTTTAAAAAAAAAAACTACTTTGACCCCATAAACTAGTACGTATGGGGTTGCACTAGAAGCAGTACATACACTAGTGCGATAAGCACATAAAGTAGGATAAACTTGGAGGTGCCAATAATGATCAATCTTGTTGACCATATTTTAAAGAATTTTAATTAATATTTTATTAGATGCTTCTGCTTGTTTATTTTATTGAATATAATAAGGAGTAGACCATTTATGCTAGATATTGTATATAGTACAAATTCAATGTACATGTTTATTCTTAAAAGGTGTTCCATTGTTTGGTATGATGACAAATAGGATTCTATGGTGACAAAGAATCTGGTTAAGGATAAATTTATGAAATTGAGCTCCAATAACCATGAGCAGAAGAATAACGTTTACCCATTTGGTGAAATATTTTATGGCCATGATGATAATTTTATGACCATCCAAAGAAGTGGAATTAACTTTCCAATTGATATCGAGATACCATGTAGAAAATAGCCAAGGGGAGGTAATATATTAGATATTTTGTGATGGTTTATGAATGAGAATATCATGGCATTGGCACTTGTCATAATGACAAACATAATCACATGTATCATTCTCCATAGAAATATAATAATAACCTAATTGGAGGAACTATTTAGAAATGGAATTTCCACTCAAGTGTCCACAACATGATCCTTCATGAGCTAAATAAATACTTTAGCTTTGTTAAGTTCTAAACATATTAAGAGTATCATATTGAATGAGCATTGATATAAAATATCACTAATTATCACAAACCTATAAGTGTTTTTATGAAAATTCTTTTGATTATTGTGATATAAACCTTCAAGAAACTTGCTATCTTTTAAGAAGGTAGCGATGTTTTTATACCAAGGATCAAAGGAAATGGATGATGTTGTTATAGTGAACACATGTAAATGTGAGTGACTAGAATTAATTATTTCTAGCTCTATAATTTGGTGTATAATTATCATGGTGTGATCATATTCTTATTATAATGGGAAGAGGAATGTGAATATGTCCATGGTATTAGCATGGTCATTAGAAGATCATGGGATAGAATCTATGGTTATTTTGTCAAAAATTCCCATAAGTCTCAAAATAATATCTTTGCAAGGTTCCAACTTTTCATCATTGGTGTGATATATGTCTTTAAATTGATTAACCAAAAGTTGAGAATCCTAAAAGAAAAAGAGAGTTTTCACTTTTAGAGATAAAACCAAATGAAGTCATAAAATAAGATCCTCATATTTAATTATGTTATTAGTGTAGGAAAATAAAAGTTTTGAGGAAAGAGAGATTAATTATTTTTTCAAGGTAACTAAATTGATTTTGGCCACTACACCCCTTAGGCAATGAGAACCATCAAAATAGAGGGTCCAAGAATATTAAAGTTCTTTTTTTTATTGAAATTGCTACCAAATTCATATTAGCCAAAATCTTAAGGGATAAAATACAATATAAAGGTAGACCATGGTCTAGGTGCCTACATCCAATCCTGGACGCCTAAGGATATGATAGAATTCCCTCTAGTAGGAATAAAGCAAACATAGGTGCATTCATACGGCCATGCAGGGCATCAAAAACTAGAAATAAGCTCATTGGAGACCACACAAAAACCTCAACTATTGTATTACAATATGAGGTAATGAAGTACCAACAAAGAGGAGAACTAATAAATATTATGACACTTAGGACACCGGACTATAAGCATTGGAAGTGAACAGCCACACAAATGATCCCATGTTAAAAACTAAGATATCCCTAGTGGTTATTATCAGGATGAAAATCATGTCATCACCAAGAACCTAAAAACATATGCTGACATAAAACTAAATGACTAGAGACTATATGATTACTTCCTCTAATGGACAACATGTAAACTGTCTGTTGAGAAGAGACTACTACACTGCCAAAAAAAAAACTGCAACGGAGCAACCATGTTGGGAAAATATTTGCTTAAGAAGACACGTCTAAGTGAGCTTGCTCCACCTCATGTTATTATGGGATCCTAATATGAGTACTGTAATGAGTTTTTCTAGCTTATAATTCCACTTGATCCAAATGCTTCGTCAAGTGTGTCTGATTATACATCATCGAGCTATGTTGCTTAGTTAATTCACCTACCACATTCTGTAATCTATAAATATCATTTGATATATGAGTTGACGTCTCACATATACACCTCTTTTGAGCTAAAATTTATTCTTATATTTCTTTCTACTTATGGGTGAAACATGTTGACTTAGCCTACACTTTGTATTTTACAATAGCAAAGATGTTGGCTACTAAGAGATTAGGGATATCTTCTTTATTAGTTTCAGAAATAAATATGCATCGTGTCTTCCATATATGAAATATGACAAAATATTAAGGTTCTCATTCAAATGTTAAGATATATTCCTCTAGGAAATCTACCTCCTTAGAGAAATTTACATTTAATGGTGTTTTAGCCAACTGGTTTGGAATAAATTGACCTTGGATTATTTTTTGACTAATGAATTCTAGATCAAGTTGATTAAGGGTGATAAGCCATTTGAAAATATACCCTAAGAGATAAGACCTTATCATGAGATAGCAAAGGGGAGGTTTGTGGGGGCCATAGAGGGACTAATACAATGTGGAAATCAAGCTACAAGAATATTTAACAAGGGTAGTATTAATTTCTAAAAAAAATAAATGTGTGAAAGCACGAGGATACGAAAGCAAAAAGGAAACTCCAAGTGCGATGCAAACGGAACTAAACTTAACGCTAAATCCTATGAATTGAAAGTGCATGAAAGGAGGGAAAGCATGAACGAATCAAAATGAAACAAAAATCCAATAAGGAAGACAACCCTTTTTATTGATATGTTTCAGAACTCGGTTACAATTCGCCTCCTCCCCTTCTAAGGGCTAGGAGCGTTAAATATGTGTTCTTGTTACACCCATGGATGCTATTCCTTCTTTCGCGTGCCCACATGTAAAATGGGTGGACCAAACATCGCCGCCGCTTGCGTTGATGAGTCTTGACTCCTTGCTGCTCCTCTAATGTCCAGATCCTACGTTCAAGGAAACAAGAAATAGTCAATAGCACCTGTAGATGAAATAAAACATGCAATCCCCACGCCTTCGATTAGTGCATGCAAGATATAAATAAAACGATAACTAAAATAGATCCAAATGAACTAAAAATTTGACAGGGGCATCAAAACATCACAAGGAAAACACTGCAAATGGAACAGTCAAAAAATTCACCACAGATTTGTATTCGCTCCGGGGCGGGACGAATAGACCTGCAACAAAATGTCAAAAGGCACTGTCCCAAATGTCACATCCGGGAAGCTCCAAATCACCTACAAAGTTGGGGATTAGCTAATTGGGGGTATTTTGGGAAGACCCAGATGGTCAGATTTTCCCAATTTGGCCTCTATCAATGGGAATTTGATGATGCTACCTGCATGTTAGCAAAAGCGAGAAATAATAGAAACATGATCAAAAATGCTCAGAACGATGTGAAATTTGAATGACAACCTATCTAAGAAGCATAGAATTAAATGCAAAAATAATAGAAAGGAAATCTGCCACATATTTCCAATCGCTCCAGAGCGGGGCGATTAGGACTGTAGCAGTGTGGGGGGGGCACCCGAGGGCAGGCCGCCCGCCGTTTGGGGCCCGATTTCGGCACCAATCCACTTGGGATGGGTCCAAAACCTCTTGTGGGGTATTGTCGGCAAATTTGGTGGGATATTGTGGCCAAATTTTGGGTTTTGGTTCCGGATTTGCGCTTCCAATAACCACCCTATGACCTCCTTTCCAAAAGAGATCAAGGATGTGAAAGGCACAACTCAAAAGGGTGTGGGTGTGAAAGTAAAACGACAGCACTTCGTTGCTCCAAAATGCTCCTTCTCTCTCTATTTTGGGGTGAGAAGACTCACCATTTTATAGACCTGATGGTCTCTTTGGATGAGCATGCAGAGGCGCCACTTGGCAATCATGCCTTCCCAGGGGGGGAGGATTCCTCCCTGATTAGGGGCTTCATGACTGCCCTTGTAACTGCCTCTAATGCTCAAAAATGCTCACTCACACTCCCATGCAATGAAGGAAGAATTAAGTGGTGGATCTGAGCTGCCATTTGTCAAGATTTGACTTTTTTCCCATCAAACCTGCTATTCGCCCCACCCTAGGGCGAATACTGCTAATCGTCCCTGGGTGGGGCGAGTACCAGTTTGTAATCATCCCTGGGTGGAACGAGTATGGAGCAGAGTGCCTGAAGGTGCCAAATTGACCTCTGACCTTCCAAAACTATTGTGTGAGTGGTTAGGACCACTGTTTAACCTCTAGGGGCTGCCCTTGGGGTTGTGTGTGTCAATGCGATCAGTGTTTGCAGTCACATAATCGGATTGGTGCTGTTTTGGTGTCTACAGATGCCCCTTTTTGGGAAGCGTTGTGCGTGGCGCAGTGCTGAGCAAAAATAGATAACCAAAGCACTAATGATTAGGGTTTCTCAGTAACCTAACCAAATTTTGATGCCCCAAGTATGGAAAGGGCATGCATTCTTGAATCCTTGCTTCTGACGAGCGAAGGAACTCAATTCAAGTGTTAACCTTTTTCGGTGAGGTGTTACTTGATCTTGGACATTGATCAGTCATGAATAGGCAAAGGGTGCAACCTTTTGTCTATGGGAACCTTGAGTTCATGATTCATGAATGCCAAGTGTTTGATCAGCTTGTGATTATTGCTTGATTGCTGCCCCAAGCAGGAGCGTGATTGTCTTTGTCAATGATTCTTTGAATGCATGCCATTTCCTTGATTGGGTGTGTATTTGTTGATTGGTGACTAAGTGTGACTACCCCCTCAAGCGACGAATCGATGAGGGAATGACCTACATGAGAAAAGCGATGAGTCGCTTGACCCAAGATGACTTGTGTAAGGGTGCCTTCAGATGTTTATCATTGAATGTGTGTGCAGTTTTCCGACATTTAGACCTATTTTTGGTGGGTGCTAACCCTTTTTGTGACGCGCTTTGGAGCTGAAATTGGCAAAAATTTGTCTTCCCGTGGAGTGGTCCGGCTATGGTAGCCTTCTTAGGGAGTAGGATAGTGCCAATTTGTGACTCCAATGTCGGTTTTGCATGCCCGAAATGTCAAGTGCGAAAGCACTCTCCTCGGACAAGTTTATTGCTTGTTTTGGTGCATTTTTGTGCAGTTTTTGCTATTTTTTGAAATTTTTGCTCTTTATTCATTCCTGGGTGGGACGAATACCAGTTGAGTATTCATCCCAGGGTGGGACGAGTGCTAGCCAGAGCGCTCGTCCCTGGGAGGAACGATTACAGGCTCAAAAAGCCTATTTAAAGGCCAAAACTGAGTTTTGGGCTCATTTGCATTTGTTTTTCCTGGCGATTTGGAGCTCTGAGGAGGAGGGGGTCAATTCTGCGAAGCGAAGCACTACCGAATTTCTCCCGACATCATGAGTTCATGAACCGGATCGAGCGGCGGAGCCGAAGCGAGACCAGTAAGTGATCCTCCTCGTTATTGCTTGTGTTGTGTTGTTACAATTTTTAATACCGCAATTTATTTATTGTTCCTTTTGTAGTTTGTTGTTCAAATTAAAAATGAAAGCCCTAATTAAATGTATGTCGTTATGCGTGAGTTGTTGTTTTATGGCTTCATGAAAACTTAGGTAAAAACCCTAGGTAAACAAAGATCAAAAGTTAGTTTATAACTTAGTTGAAAACTTAGTTTAAAACGTAACTGAAAAACTTCACTTAACCCTAGTTTACCAAAGATCAAAACTGAACGTAAAAACTTAGTTCAAAACGTAGTTTAAAAATTTGTTTTTCTTTTTAGTTGGCTTCGTAAAAAATGAAACCCTAGTTTACATGTATGTTGAAAAGACGTGATAAAAGTCTAAAATTTGTTTCCTTTTTACAGTAAGGTAAACCTTAGGTAAAAGAAAAATTTTGTATTTTGTGATGTTTTTGTTACACGAAAACCTTAGGATAAACTGACCGTGAAACCCTAGTTTTTTAGGTTGAATTTGTCAGTTTTAAAACTTGATTGAAAACCCTAGGTAAAAAAACTGTCATGTTAATTTTGTTTTGTTTGTTTTTTTTCTTTGTCTGTCAGTTTTAAACTTAGAGTACAAAGACCCTAAGACTGACAAACTGTATTTGAAAATTGTTTTTTGTTTTTTATTTTGTCTGTCAGTTTTAAACTTAGAGTACAGAAACCCTAAGACTGACAAACTGTATTTGAAAATTGTTTTTTGTTTTTTTTGTCTATCAGTTTTAAACTTAGAGTACAGAAACCCTAAGACTGACAAACTGTATTTGAAATTTTTTTTTGTTTTTTTATTTTGTCTGTCAGTTTTAAACTTAGAGTACAGAAACCCTAAGACTGACAAACTATGAATGTTTTGAATTTTTGTGAATTTTTGTTGTTTTTAGTTGTACATTGTTTTATGCATTGTTGTATATTCATGTTATTGTTGTACAATTTTTCATGATTTTAATGTTTTTGTGTTGTTTTCTTTTGCAGGTTGTGAAGAGCCGGTACCGTGTGCCTACTATTTTTACTGAAGCATGGGAGGCGCTGACTTTGGTTGACTGGGAGTGGCTTGATGCCCTTGGGCTCAAGCAGGTGACTCGGTTGGAGCCTGTGGTCGGGGATCGGGCCTATCTGATGGCCCTGATCAACTTGTGGGATCCCCGGACCAACACCTTCCATCTCCCAATAGGGGAGATGACAGTGACCTTGGAGGATGTCTATCAGATTCTGTGGATTTTGATAGATGGATTGCCTATCAGGACGATGTCGTGTGATCAACGGACAACAGTGTTGACACGCTACTTCGGGCATGGGGAGGAGGTGGGTGTGGATAGCCTAGTGGAGAGGGCAGAGGGTGACTGCCATATTAGGGGGATTTTGGTATGATGGTGGCTAGAGAAGGGGGTGTTGGGAGTGAGGCACGCCTTACTGATGGGCCTCATATCCAACATGCTGCTACCCGACTCATCGGGTGTGAGGTTCCCATGGAACCTATTGGATGTGGTCTGTCGGCTGGTGGAGTGTTCGATGCATGAGCCCTTGATTATGAGGTGGGGACAGACGCTGCTGGCACAGCTCTATGGTGAGCTGTATGAGGTCCACTATCGGAGGCAAAAGGGGATTGGCTATAGCTATCTATTGCAGAGCTGGGCTTGGCAACACATAGCGGTGGAGAGGCCGGTGGGGTTACCATGGACTACTCGGGCAGAGATGGTGGATAGGGATATAGGTTACGCGGCTCTATGGCGGCAGTCTGAGGAGCAGGGGCAGAGTCGGTGGTGGGCAGGTGTCGTAGGGCACTATGTCGATGCCTTCGCTCGGCTTACTCCAGGGGAGGTGTTCTGGCACCCTTATCGGGACTGTCCAACCTAGCCTGAGGCTGGAGAGTGGCTCCGGTGGGTTCATAGGGGGTGGTGGCTGATTGGGCGGCATGGGACCGAGCAGGAGTTCTTCCCTTACAGCCGGGTGACACGATAGTTTGGGGTGCGCCAGGGGTTTCCTGGTGAGCCCGTGGTCTATCGACGTTGGGGGGATGAGAGGACTCTGGCCCGGCCGGTCATTGCACCACTTGGTGAGGATTCAGATACAGTTATCGACGTCCCGGATGTGGACGACGTCGAGACTACCATGGAGTATGACCAGTGGTGGACACTACGGCGATGGTGGGGAGAGGGACCACTAGGAGGTGCCGAGGCATCAACAGTAGGTGATGAGGGTGCAGAGGCACCAGGTGAGGGTTGGGGGGTTCCGTTGGAGGATGCGGATATGGTAGAGGTGGATGATTTTGTGAGGGAGGATTTTGGGGTTTCGGATCAGCCGGAGATGCAGGACGTCTCGGAGCAATGGGAGCTAGAGCAGGCTGCTGTTCCAGAGATGCCAATGCCTCAGGCAGTCTCGAGGACATGGAGGTAGGGTTACATGCTGAGAATGCATGATTGGAGGGGCTGCTACGGAGGCACGATGAGGAGCTGGGGGATGCACTGTGGGAGAGGGATCTCTTGCGAACGTAGCTGGCAGAGCGAGAGAATGCATGGGCTACGTACCACCGGTAGGATGGGGATACCGATGCTGCATGGGAGAGGGATCTCCTGTAGACGTAGTTGGCAGAGAGGGAGAGGGCATTGGCACAATGTGATGAGAATTTGGCTATGTATCGTCAGTGGGAGATGGACTTGGTGCGGCATCGGTTGGAGCTGGAGGTGGAGATTAGCCACCTCGATGGGTGGGTCCCTATGTTTAGCGGAGGTGGATCATCACGCCGCTCGAGAGGGAGCGATACTAAGCAGTCAGCATCCTCTCGATGCAGGCGACTAGATGAGGGAGGCTCTAGTAGGCGTGATGCGAGGGCTAGCAGTAGCCACCCTGAGGGGTCCCATAGGACCCACACCATGGGGGGTAGTTCCCGTCGCACCGATCCTACGTGATCATGGTGGCCGACGCCCTAGGCTTGGGGGTTTTTGAGGTTTTGGCTTTTTGTGGGGTCAGATGACCGGTTATTGTAGCCTACGGGTATTTTTGATGATATATATACAGATGACTTTATTTTGTTTATACACATGTCGGCATTTGATGTTATGCTCAATGATTGTTGAATGTGTATGTATGCATGTTAATTGATGTTGATGGATGCATATGTTATGATGAATGCAAATGTTTCTAATTTTTAGGATATGCAAATGGAATGGATGAATTGAATTTGTGTTGTTTGGCGAGGGCACCATAGACTGTTTAGAACTTTATGGCTTTTTGTCCTAGGCGATTGTTGTGGTAAATGACTTTTTATGTATACATGTTATTTTTTGTATTTTCTGATGGCGATGCAAGGATGAAAGATATTAGTTGGTTTAAAATGTATTTTAAGGTTTTCTAAGACTCAGATGTTTTAACTAACTAGCCATGACTGTACTTTATCTTACAAGACTTTTGAACAAGGTATGAATCGGACTTGTCTTTGACCAAGTTATTTCACATCCTTGTGTGTGCAATTGAGTTCGTTTATGTGGTATTTGTCAGGATACCGCCGATGCTGGATAGGCTATCAACCAAACCTATACTGAGGATCACCTAATTAGCTCCACTAACTTCCTTTGTTGTATTTAGTCAGATTAATCTGCGGTGCTATCTAGGATACCATAAGCTAGCTCATCCACATGCAAACATTGATCTATACACGAGTTAATGTGACAGATATATCGTCATGCGGGAGGTTTACCACCAGTGACCGATAGGCTATCCACCAAACCGATACTGAGGTTTACTTCATGACCTTCTGAATGCTGAGAGTTCCAGGGATTCAAGTTTGACTCCCTTCTTTTCTTCAATTATATTGGGATACTTGCTCTTTTATAGTGATAAAAATCACTGTTTATTTTTATATTTTTTCTTTTGAGCAAGGGATTTGAATTTTGAGTGATGAGAATCACTATTGTATGTGCCTTTTGATGTATGCACTTTGGTGGTGATGTCAAATTTTTGGAGTTTTGACTTTTGCAAAATTTTATGATGTTTGCAACTTTTTGAGAACTTGGGATTCTTGGGGAATTGGGTAGGGAAGATGCTTGTCCTTTTGCCAACTCTCAGCATTCTTGGGGTCATTCGCACAGGGGGATGAGCAAGATAACCATTTCACTTATGGTGACCTGGATTGCTTTGCAGGTTTCATCTTTCGTTCACACAACTTGGGAATTTTTATGTGTTTTAATTTGTGTTGGGATGCTACGTAACAAGGTGTGATCCAAGTAGAACTCTACCTTTGTAAAATATGTCTGACTTTGTACAGTACTTGGCTAGAAAGCTAATGATAGCTGAATGACAAAAATTCTAGATACATTAGAAGACAACTGACTATGATATGGTGAAATGATGTGAATGGCGTTTATTTTTGATGGACTATTTACAAAAATGGAGAAATGTGGAACAAGATGGATTGGCGGAGTAATTACAGTCTATGGTGCCTTTGACCTGTATGACCACAAATATGCAATGTATGGATGTGATGCCTAATGCAACTATATATTATTGTGTTTTTGAGGGATTGATTTTTTTTGTGGGTATGGAGGTGAGATGCAAAAAGAGCTCTTTATTGTTGTGATGATTTTGAGCATGCATGGAAATGAGATGCAAATTTTTGTTATTTTTGATGATTTTATTGTTTTTGAATTTTATTAATTTTTGACCAAGCGATTGTGGGAACCCTTGGAGCTTTTGGTTTGACCAAAGGGATAATGGGCACCTTTGGGGACTTTTGGGGTTGACCAAGCGATTGTGGGAATCCTTGGAGCTTTTTGGGATTGACCAAGCGATTATGGGAATCCTTGGAGCCTTTGGTGTGACCAAAGGGATAATGGGAACCTTTGGGGCATTTTGGGGTTGACCAAGCGATTACGGGAATCCTTGGAGCCTTTTGGGATTGACCAAAGGGATAATGGGCACCTTTGGGGCATTTTGGGGTTGACCAAACAATTGTGGGAATCCTTGGAGCATTTTGGGATTGACCAAGCGATTATAGGAATCCTTGGAGCATTTTAGGATTGACCAAGCGATTATAGGAATCCTTGGAGCATTTTGGGATTGACCAAGCGATTATGGGAATCCTTGGAGCATTTTGGGATTGACCAAGTGATTATAGGAATCCTTGGAGCATTTTGGGATTGACCAAGCGATTATAGGAATCCTTGGAGCATTTTGGGATTGACCAAACGATTATAGGAATCCTTGGAGCATTTTGGGATTGACCAAGCGATTATGGGAATCCTTGGAGCATTTTGGTATTGACCAAGCGATTATGGGAATCCTTGGAGCATTTTGGGATTGACCAAGCGATTATAGGAATCCTTGGAGCATTTTGGGATTGACCAAGCGATTATAGGAATCCTTGGAGCATTTTTTTTGTCTATGGCTCTTTTAGATATGGAATGGCTGCAAATGACTGATGTTCAAGGGTTCTATTTCCTTTATTCCATCAAGAGAGGTTAATCGATATGTTCTATGTCCTATTTTACTATCAATTACATAGGGACCTAACCAATTTGTTGTGAATGTGTCCCTTAGATGGGACGACAAGTTAGAGTTCTGTTGGTTCTCTTTTAAGACCAAGTCACTAGCCTAAAAGTCCCTCAGGTGAACTTTCATGTTGTATGCTTTCTTCAGTCGCTCTTGATAGATACGTAAATGCTCAAGAGCATTAACACATCGTTCATCGAGCAATGTAAGCTGGTATAACTGGGCCTACCATAGAGTGTCATCATTGATGAACTCTTGCATTGATATGTACAGGGAAGGAATTTTCAACTCGAGAGGCATGACTGCCTCGAAACCATACACCAGCAAAAATGGAGTGGCCCCAGTGGGCATCCAAATGCTAGTGCGATAAGCCCACAGGGCAAGTGGGATTTGAATGTGCCAATCCTTATGACTGTCTGTGAACAACATTCCATATTGCATTAGAAAATCCAACCACTTAGTCCTGTCTAAAGTAACAAGTGCCAAGCAAGCCCTCCAAGCATCTGCAAAATCAAGATCTTCAGGGTACAAACCCTTAAGTTCATCAAACTCTACAACTTCCACATTTATTTCTGTCAAAAAACATTACCTTATACATAAGGCATATGCAAATTTGTTTGAATTTTCACTCATGTGCTTCAACATGAAGGTATAAATCTGTATAAACTCAACCCACTTTAAGTGCCTCTGATGTGGCTTCCATTGGCTATTAAAATACTATAAGACCTGATGATCAGTATATAGAACAAAATATTTTGGAAAACATTAGTGCCTCCACTTCTTCAAAGCCTAAACTATAGAATTAAATTTTTGATCATAAACTGAATATTTCTTCTTAGCATCATTGAGTTTCTCACTAAAATAAGCAATAGGTTTACCTTCTTGACTCAATACAGCTCCTATGACACTACCACTAGCATCACAATCTACCTGAAATACCTTATTAAAATATAGAAGTACCAAAATAGTTTTCTCTATGACCTTCTTATTCAACATATAAAAGCTCTTATCTACTCCTAAGGTCTTAGATTCTTTCTTATTCTATCTCCTTGTTTCTTTTAGGGGTGCACAAATACTACTAAAATTTTTAATGAATTTTCTGTAAAAACTTGCTAGACCATAAAATGATATTACATCAGTTATGCTCCTTGGAGTAGGTAATTCAATGATAGACCTCACATTTTATAGGTACATTTTTAGACCTTCATATGAGATAACAAATCCTAGATACACTAAATCCTTCACAAAACTACACTTCTTCAAATTAATCAGCAACTTCTCCTCCCTCAGCTTCTCAAAAACTCTTCTGATATGCATCAAGTGTTGGACATTTTGAGTCCCTAAGCTAAAAGTTGTCATTGATGTCAAAAGGACCTATGTAAGTAAGCACTATGATTTTTCTCCACAAAGAGCTTCATGAGAAGCAAAGGTTTTGATCAAAGGTTCAAGAAGGGATGCATGGCATTTGGTTCCAAAAGGAGCTTCAAGGGAAGCTTAGCAAAAGGTTTTTATGAAAACCAAGGAAGGCAAGGAAAGGTTTTATTTAAAACCATGGATGGCAGATTTGAAATGGGTTTTTCTTAAAACCCAAGTTGGATTTTCGTTTCATCGAAAAATGTGCCCCGGTGATGGAGAAATTTAATTTTAAAGGTTTAGTTTAAATTTTAATTTATTTAAAATTAAAATTTAAATTTTAAAATTAAATAAAAGAGTTTTCCCGCCATGTCCATCGACGTCATATATTTTATCATGCAAAGGTTCAAATATTTAAAGGGGTTGATTTTATCAACCAAGTAGGAGACAAGAAATATTGTCCGCATTCGATTATCCCCTCCTTTGCAATCGTCGATTCCCCCTTTCGATTTCGTTTGCGCACTGCACGTGGAACAAGGGAGCAAGTTTCAAGGCATAGGTGGAGAGGACGGAAATATAAGTCTCAAAGGCTTAAAGCCTCCACGTGGGAGGCCTAGCCCACATGGTGGGTGGAGAGTGCGCTAAGGCGCACGACGAGGAGGAACGCGGGGTCGAAACCACCCGAAGCCATTTTGCAAGGTATGCCATAATTCGATCGCCAAAATTTTTGGGTGCATGAAATATTTCAAATTTGCTAAGGTTGTGTTAAGCGTCGATTTTCACGGAGAGTATAGTGGATTTAATTTTTGCATATGGCTAAGGTTTGATATTTGATTAATGTGGGATATTGCCTAAGAAGGCTTTGTGATTATTTTTTTTAAGTGCAAAAGTGTTGAAAGGAAGGATATAAAATATTTGAGTTATTTTATGGTATAAGTGGTTTTTGGAGTGACAAGGTTATGCAATGTTTTGATTTATTTTATTTTATGGTATAAGTGGTTTTTGGAGTGACAAGGTTATGCAATGTTTTGATTTATTTTATTTTATGGTACAAGTGGTTTTAGGAGTGATAAGGAAGTTGTGCATTAATTCTTAAGAAGGTTTTCTAATTAAAAGCCTTGGTGAATATTATTGTGAAGTGGAGTAATGTTGATTATTTTGTGATCTTCTAACCCTTGTGAGGATTGGCAAAAGAATATTGTGATTGTGGCAGATTTCCAAAGAGGCTTCTTCATCTTCATAAAAGGTATGGGCACATTCTCCTATTGATTGATTATGGTGGTTGATTATAAAATACCTTTGGAGTGAAAAGGATTGATTGTGGTTTCCTTTTCGAAAGTGATTGGTTAAATGCTTCAAGGTTTTCTGGTTTGAGAGTTGTGATTAAACCTTGTTTTATAAGCATTGTTGTTGAAGCCAATTGGTTGTGCAAAGAACTTGAACTTGAGTTAGAAAAGAACATGAGTATCATTGTTATGTGAGATTTGTGGTTGAGCATTGTTGGAAACATTTTGAGTTGGTTGATACATGCTTGGACTAGGGTTTGTGAGAAAGGGTTGTTCCTTGAGGTGTTTGGTTGAGTAGAGTTGATTGAGCCTAGTCAAGTGGATGCATGTGGTTGTTCAAGTTCCATGAAACAAACTATTCTATATTCTGGATTTGAGTTGAGATTGAGATTTGAGAATAGAACATATTGAGTCTCTAACAATTCTCTTTATGCTTCTATGAGATTGATTTGATTTGAGATTGGGATTTGAGTATAGAACATATTGAGTCTCTAACAATTCTCTTTATGCTTCTATGAGATTGATTTGAGTTGAGATTGGGATTTGAGTATAGAACATATTGAGTCTCTAACAATTCTCTTTATGCTTCTATGAGATTGAATTGAGATATTGATTGAGCATTGAGTATAGAATATATTGAGTCTCTAACAATTCTCTTTATGATTCTATGAGATTGGACAAGTTCTATGTGAGCTTGTTAAGCAGATTTGAGACAAGTCTTTGAGAAGGCTTGTGGACTGATTTTGAGTAAGCTTTTGTGGAAGCTTGCTATGCAGATTTGAGCAAGTCCTAGAGAGGACTTATTGAGAATATTTGGACAAGTTCTGAGTGAGCTTGTTGAGCATATTTGGACAAGTTCTGAGTGAACTTGTTGAGCATATTTGAGTAGGTTCTGTGTGGACCTATTGAGCATATTTGAGTAGGTTCTATGTGGACCTATTGAGAATATTTGAGTAGGTTCTATGTGGACCTATTGAGCATATTTGAGTAGGTTCTATGTGGACCTATTGAGAATATTTGAGTAGGTTCTATGTGGACCTATTGAGTAGAATTGTACTAGACCGAATGTACTATGTTTAGTGCAAGAGATTGAGTAGAGTTGTGCTAGACCGATTGGATTGTGTTTAGTATAGTATTGAGATAGAGCTTTGGAGGTGATAGAGTATAGAGGATAGAGTCTCAGTGGATAGAGATCCAACAGCCAGGACAATTGAAGATAGATCTGAGTGAGGAGTCTTCAAGTGGAGAGAGATCCACCAGTCAGTGCAATAGAGAGACAAAGTCTTCTAGAAGATCACTAGCCAGAGCAGAAGGGGAAAGAGTTCTCCTATGGAAGAGATCCATGAACTTGAGATTAGGGGATCAACATCTCCTTTGGATAGAGGTCCATAAACATTGTAATTGGGAAGGATTCCCAAAAGAGATTGATTGAGAAAATTTTAGTAAAATATTTTCTCTGTGGAGTAGCCCACATTGGGTGAACCACGTAAATTGTGGTGTCTCTATTGTGTATGGTGTTTTGTGCATTGCTTTTATTACTACTATTGATATTGCTATCTATACACTGCATAATATTGAATTGAAAAGAAAAGTAAAAAGTGGTCTTATACTGTTCACCCCCTCTCAGTATAAGCTTGTGTTCTTCAATTGGTATCAGAGTAGGTTCCTTCAGAAGAGTTTGATAGCTTGAAGGAAAAGTGGTCTAAGAACACAATGGATCAAAAGGATCAAAGAGATGGACCCTTCAATAATGCAGTACTAGTATTTGATGGAAGTGACTTCTTATATTGGTGTATGTTGATGAGATTTTACCTGATGGCACTTGGAAATGAAGTTTGGGATGTAGTGGAACTTGGATACGATTCAGTAGTCAATCCTCCTACAGATAAGGAAGGTAAGCTTCTAATGCATGCAAACTCAAGAGCCATGAATGCAATTATAAAAGGATTGCGTAGATCAGAATCTATGAAGGTTATGGATTGTAAAACAACAAAAGAAATGTGGGAACTTCTGCATGAAATATATGAAGGAGATAAAGGAGTCAGAATGGCTAAGATCAGAAATCTCAAAGGAGAATTTGAGAACTTAAGAATGAAGGATGATGAAAATATTCATGACTATCTCAGTAAGATTGATGAACTTGTACATGAGATGAAAGGTCTAGGAATGAAGGTTGATGAATCTGATGCTTGTGATAAGATCTTGAGAACTCTTCCAAAAAGGTATAGTGAAAAGGTTTCTGCTATAGAAACATCAATTGATAGTGATTCTTTGACAAGGAATTCTTTGCTTGGCATGCTTACTACTTTTGAGATAAGAACAAAAGATCCTATTCCTCCGAAAGAAGTTGCTTTCAAAGTAGACAAAAATAAAAAGGGAAAGAAGATAGAATCGAGTAGTGAATCATCCAATGATGAAGAAGCAAATTATGGTAGAAGATATAGAGATTCCAGAAGACCCATAGATCTAAGATCTATCAAATGTTTCAATTGTGGAAAGTATGGACACTATGCAACAGAATGCAAAGAGCCAAAAGGCAACAATGATGAAGAAAAATAGGATCACAGATACAGGGAATTAGAAAGACACAGGTACAAGAAGAAAAGCAAGGATGGACAAAGCAGACAAGGAAAGAAGTTCTTCCAGAGACAAAAGAGAAGCTACTATGCAGAAAATGCAAGTAAGTACTCAATTGATAGTGATGCTAGTTTTTCAGACAATGATAGAGATGAAGTCCTATTTATGGTTAAAGAGAAAGATCCAGTTAAGAAAAGGACTCCAATTATTCTCAAGTGTTTTAGATGTGGTAAATTTGGACATCTTGAAGATGATTGCACTAGGGATGGTTATAGTTTTAGTGATGATGATTTTGAAGATGCACTTGAAAGACCAGATGAGAATATTCTAATGGATTTGGAAGATAAAGAAGATGATCCTATAGAAGACAAGCCAAAAGGAAGTAATGATATGAACAAAGGTAAAAAAATAGAGGAATATTCAGTAGAGAATGGCTATGATCTCAAGGGAGAACTTATCTATGCCCTTGACATAGTAAAGAAGGTTAGAAAGCAACACTCTAAGCTTGAAAATCAGTTTCAAGAATGTGATGAAGAAATATTATTGCTCATAGAGGATTTAGAAAAGTCAAAGGCTAAGGCAAGCAAGTTCAAGGATAAGTTAGAAGCAAATATTTTGGAATGTGAGAAGTTAGCACAAGAAGTGGCTACTCTAAAAGAAGATTTAAAGGACTCCAAGATCAAGATGAAGAGTTTCACAAATAGCTCTAAGAACTTGGATAAGTTCATCTGTGGACAACAATGAACATCATGTTCAACAGGTCTTGGCTTTGGAAATGCTCAAAAGAAATAGGAAAAAGAATCTACTTCAAGTCTTGATGAAGAAGAAACTTTAGAAGAAGATAGTTTAAGTGTAAGTGGGACATCGGAGGATGAGTTGGACAACCAAGAGTTCAACAAAGAGAGGAACAATGCACAAAGAAGATACAGATGGAACAACAATCAGAATAGGAGACCAATGAGGTCAAGACAAGGAGGCTTCAATGGAAGATGCTATTCATGTCACAGGTTTGGACACATGGCTTCACAGTGCAGGACTCATGAAAGACAAGTATATGGAAAAGAATAGCTTTTCCAAGGTTATTGCTACTCATGCAATGGTTTTGGTCACAAGGCAATGAATTGCAGGATTAATGATAGAAGAGGATATGGCTTCACTAGGAGAAATCCTAAGACAGTTGCACATCCAAGGAATAATAACATTAAGTGTTATAAGTGCAATAATGATGGTCACATAGCAAGATGGTGTAGAGAAAATATTCTAGAAATAGGCATGAACATGGATAGGAATATGAATAGGAACATGAATATGAACAAGAATAGGAATATGAACAAGAACAAAAATATGAATAGGAATAGAGGTATGAACAAAAATAGGAACAAGGATGAGAATCGAAATAAGAACAGGAACATGGATGAGAACAAGAATAGGAACAGGAACATAAGTGATGACAAGAACAGGGATGATAACTTGGAAAGGAATAGTGAGAGGATTCAGAAGACTCACAGAAGAAGAGAGAAAGATAAAGGCACAGATCTATGCTTTCGGGGAGTAGAAATACTCCCACCCCAGAATTAACCACCTCATGTGGAGGTGGGGGAGGGGCTAAGCTAAGAGGCTCATTCTTAGCCCCGAGCCCCAAAGGTGACCCTTTGCCATTGATGTCAAAGGGGGAGAGATTTGTGTATTGGGGAGAGATTTGATATGAGGAGAGATTTGATATTTGAGAGAGCATTGAGCCAGGGGGAGCAAAGACCCAGGGGGAGCAGAAAAGAAGGTCAGGTTTCAGTAAAATGAATATGGGTTGCCATCAATGACAAAGGGGGAGATTGTTGGACATTTTGAGTCCCTAAGCTAAAAGTTGTCATTGATGTCAAAAGGACCTATGTAAGTAAGCACTATGATTTTGCTCCACAAAGAGCTTCATGAGAAGCAAAGGTTTTGATCAAAGGTTCAAGAAGGGATGCATGGCATTTGGTTCCAAAAGGAGCTTCAAGGGAAGCTTAGCAAAAGGTTTTTATGAAAACCAAGGAAGGCAAGGAAAGGTTTTATTTAAAACCATGGATGGCAGATTTGAAATGGGTTTTTCTTAAAACCCAAGTTGGCTTTTCGTTTCATCCGAAAAAGGTGCCCCGGTGATGGAGAAATTTAATTTTAAAGGTTTAGTTTAAATTTTAATTTATTTAAAATTTAAATTTAAATTTTAAAATTAAATAAAAGAGTTTTCCCGCCATGTCCGTCGACGTCATATATTTTATCATGCAAAGGTTCGAATATTTAAAGGGGTTGATTTTATCAACCAAGTAGGTGACAAGAAATATTTTCCGCATTCGATTATCCCCTCCTTCGCAATCGTCGATTCCCCCCTTCCGATTTCGTTTGTGCACTGCACGTGGAACAAGGGAGCAAGTTTCAAGGCATAGGTGGAGAGGACAGAAATATAAGTCTCAAAGGCTTAAAGCCTCCATGTGGGAGGCCTAGCCCACACGGTGGGCGGAGAGTGCGCTAAGGCGCACGACGAGGAGGAACGCGGGGTCGAAACCACCCGAAGCCATTTTGCAAGGTATGCCATAATTCGATCGCCGAAATTTTTGGGTGCATGAAATATTTCGAATTTGCTAAGGTTGTGTTAAGCGTCGACTTTCACGGAGAGTATAGTGGATTTAATTTTTGCATATGGCTAAGGTTTGATATTTGATTAATGTGGGATATTGCCTAAGAAGGCTTTGTGATTATTTTTTAAGTGCAAAAGTGTTGAAAGGAAGGATATAAAATATTTGAGTTATTTTATGGTATAAGTGGTTTTTGGAGTGACAAGGTTATGCAATGTTTTGATTTATTTTATTTTATGGTATAAGTGGTTTTTGGAGTGACAAGGTTATGCAATGTTTTGATTTATTTTATTTTATGGTACAAGTGGTTTTAGGAGTGATAAGGAAGTTGTGCATTAATTCTTAAGAAGGTTTTCTAATTAAAAGCCTTGGTGAATATTATTGTGAAGTGGAGTAATGTTGATTATTTTGTGATCTTCTAACCCTTGTGAGGATTGGCAAAAGAATATTGTGATTGTGGCAGATTTCCAAAGAGGCTTCTTCATCTTCATAAAAGGTATGGGCACATTCTCCTATTGATTGATTATGGTGGTTGATTATAAAATACCTTTGGAGTGAAAAGGATTGATTGTGGTTTCCTTTTCGAAAGTGATTGGTTAAATGCTTCAAGGTTTTCTGGTTTGAGAGTTGTGATTAAACCTTGTTTTATAAGCATTGTTGTTGAAGCCAATTGGTTGTGCAAAGAACTTGAACTTGAGTTAGAAAAGAACATGAGTATCATTGTTATGTGAGATTTGTGGTTGAGCATTGTTGGAAACATTTTGAGTTGGTTGATACATGCTTGGACTAGGGTTTGTGAGAAAGGGTTGTTCCTTGAGGTGTTTGGTTGAGTAGAGTTGATTGAGCCTAGTCAAGTGGATGCATGTGGTTGTTCAAGTTCCATGAAACAAACTATTCTATATTCTGGATTTGAGTTGAGATTGAGATTTGAGAATAGAACATATTGAGTCTCTAACAATTCTCTTTATGCTTCTATGAGATTGATTTGAGTTGAGATTGGGATTTGAGTATAGAACATATTGAGTCTCTAACAATTCTCTTTATGCTTCTATGAGATTGATTTGAGTTGAGATTGGGATTTGAGTATAGAACATATTGAGTCTCTAACAATTCTCTTTATGCTTCTATGAGATTGAATTGAGATATTGATTGAGCATTAAGTATAGAACATATTGAGTCTCTAACAATTCTCTTTATGATTCTATGAGATTGGACAAGTTCTGTGTGAGCTTGTTAAGCAGATTTGAGACAAGTCTTTGAGAAGGCTTGTGGACTGATTTTGAGTAAGCTTTTGTGGAAGCTTGCTATGCAGATTTGAGCAAGTCCTAGAGAGGACTTATTGAGCATATTTGGACAAGTTCTGAGTGAGCTTGTTGAGTAGATTTGGACAAGTTCTGTGTGAACTTGTTGAGAATATTTGAGTAGGTTTTGTGTGGACCTATTGAGCAGATTTGAGTAGGTTCTATGTGGACCTATTGAGAATATTTGAGTAGGTTCTGTGTGGACCTATTGAGCATATTTGAGTAGGTTCTGTGTGGACCTATTGAGAAGATTTGAGTAGGTTCTGTGTGGACCTATTGAGTATATTTGAGTAGGTTCTATGTGGACCTATTGAGAAGAATTGTACTAGACCGAATGTACTATGTTTAGTGCAAGAGATTGAGCAGAGTTGTGCTAGACTGATTGGACTATGTTTAGTATAGTATTGAGATAGAGCTTTGGAGGTGATAGAGTATAGAGGATAGAGTCTCAATGGATAGAGATCCAACAACTATGACAATTGAAGATAGATCTGAGTGAGGAGTCTTCAAGTGGAGAGAGATCCACCAATCAGTGTAATAGAGAGATAAAGTCTTCTAGAAGATCACTAGCCAGAGCAGAAGGGGAAAGAGTTCTCCTATGGAAGAGATCCATGAACTTGAGATTAGGGGATCAACATCTCCTTTGGATAGAGGTCCATAAACATTGTAATTGGGAAGGATTCCCAAAAGAGATTGATTGAGAAAATTTTAGTAAAATATTTTCTCCGTGGAGTAGCCCACATTGGGTGAACCACGTAAATTGTGGTGTCTCTATTGTGTATGGTGTTTTGTGCATTGCTTTGATTACTGCTATTGATACTACTATCTATACACTGCATAATATTGAATTGAAAAGAAAAGTAAAAAGTGGTCTTATACTGTTCACCCCCCTCTCAGTATAAGCTTGTGTTATTTATTAGGTGCTCTTCTAGGGTATTCCTAAATATTAAAATTTCATCCAAATAGACAATGACAATTTTTCCTAAAAACTCATTCAATTCCTCATTCATCAGTTGCATGAATGTTCTTGGTTCATTGGTTAGCCCAAATGGCATAACCAACCACTCATACAAACTCTCTCTAGTCTAGAAGGATATCTTCCACTCATCCCCTTCTCTAATATGAATGTGATGGTATCCACTCTTCAAGTTAATATTTGTGAAGTACTTGGATCCAATAAAGCAGTCCATAATGCCATCCATCCTTGGAAATAGAAATTATATTTTATGGCAATATTTTTAATGGCTCGAGAGTCTATAAACATCCTCCACTCCATATTTCTTTGGTGCTAGTATTGTAGGTATTGCACATGGGCTCAAGCTCTATGGAATCAATCCCTTTTTTAGTAACTCTTGGACTTGTATGTTTAGCTTCTCAATTTCTACAAGAGTCATTCTATGGGATGCCTTATTGGGCAACCTAGCTCCCAGTACCAAATCTATATGGTGACTAATCTTCCTCACTAGTGGCAAACCCTTAGGCACATTATCTGATATAATATCGAGGAGTTATTCTAACAGATATAAGACTTCTATTGGGGTATCTTTGCATTCTTCTTCCCTAACTCTAGGAATTAATGCATAGCACATATGCTCATGCTTCAAACCATCCAAAAACTTTCTACCTTCAAATAAAATGATTTTGGCATTGCTACATACCTTTTTGTCCACCTCCTTTAGGGGCTTCAACTTATGGCTCACTCCATTCTTGGTTAGGGAGTAAGTGTTGGCATACCCATAATGTATTACATGCTTATCAAACTGCCATGGCCTTCCCATTAGGAAATATCAAGCATCCATAGGTAATATGTCACACAAGACCTCATTAAGGTAATTCCCAATATTGAATTTTACCAGGCATTGCTCACTAACCAAAGGCTTATTGTGTTTATGTAACCACATAATCTGATATGGATGTGGGTGTCTCTTCCTCTCCAAATACAATTTGGTAACCATTCATTTTTAAAATAGGTTATCTGTGCTACCATTTTATATGATAATATTATAGACCTTACCTTCACATTTACACCTTATGCAAAATAAGCTCTCCCTTTGATCTAGATCCATCTCCTCATTCAGTAAGGCTCTCCTTGTGATCAACACTTCTCCTCTTTATGCTTATTCAGAGTTCTTAGATTCAACACCTTCATCAATAACCATAGCTCGAGTGTTACCTTCGGGCCTCTTATTTGTACTCTCTTGGTGCTATGGATACTCGCATGCTCGATGTCCTTCTTCCCCATAGTGGAAACATGTTCCAAGAAATCTTCCTCTTTCAAACCCTCATATAGACCTTCCTCTTCCTCTTTGGTAACCATTGTTATGATCACGGGCATGGTTAGAATTATCCTCTTTTTGGTCATGACTACTACAGGATTCTCCATTCTTATTTTGATCTTCATTTCATTCTCCATTTTTTCTCCCACCAGTTCTTCCACCATGACCTCTTCCTCTTTGCTTGCTCTCAAAATTTCTATTCAGCTTCTCTTCAACCCTTGAGGCAAATTGGTAAGCATCCTCTATAGTAGTCATCCTGACTAGACTTAACTCCTATTGAATACTTGATCTTAACCCATTAATATAATGGGCTACCTTCTCCTTGTTGGCCTCAGAATGGCCTATTCTGATTAAAATTTTGTAGAACTCCTCTGTGTATTATTTGATAGACTTACTCGACTACCTCAAACCTTACATTTTTTTAGCAGATCCAACTCGTAGTCAGCTGGAATGAACTACCTCTTCAACTTCTCCACCATCCACTCCCACCTTGTTATCCTTTCTTTTCCTCTTTTGTTTTTGTTCAATTGTACTCTCTTACATAAAATACTAGCATGACCCTTTATATTGGCCTTAGAAAACTTGACCCTCTCAGGATCTTCAACCTCCTCATTCTCAAAGTATTCTTCCAAATCATTCATCTAGTAATTCAACTCCTCTGGATCAATATTTCTAGAATACTTAGAAAACCTCCATCTTTGGTCTCTTTCTAATCTGATACATGGCTCTGTATAACCTGGCTTGTGTAGGATCTATTGCCTCTTCTTCTTCCTCAAACTGGTCTTATTCTTATTCAACTTAATCTTCACTACCATATTCTCTCCTTGTATCAAACCCTCTATGCAATTCCTCTTGTAGATCCTGAACTTGCCTCTATAAAGCTTTGAAATATTCTTTTAGCACCACATTTCTCCCACCACCACAATTTATTTGTAGAGGCATTCTTATCCCGTATCTCACAAATCCTACCCATGTATCCTAGTGTAAACTGCCTCACGTCCAATGATATATTTAAACATTGACGATCTCTAGCTCTGATACCACTTGATGTAGATCAAGCACATGAAAACAAAGAATACTCAGATATTTTAATACTCATATGTTTTTCCTTTGATCATGTCAAAAAACAAGAATTTTTATTACTTTTCTCCAAAAAGAGGAAACAAAAGAGAAAAGCCCTTTTAAAATTTTGAAAATTCCCTCTAATACCCTATTTTCCTTTTTTTTCCTGCCTAAAAAAATGTATTTGAAATTTGAATTTCGGAGGTAAACTTTCCAGGGTCATAACTTCGCGCTCATTTCTCAAATTGACTATTACAACATATTTTTGGAAATGTCACAAGACAAACTAAGCGGGGAAGACCTTAGCTCTTTGCGCTAAGGCTTATGTCTAATTGAAAATCCTTAAATTTGGCCTCTAAGACCTTCAAAATTCACCTGCAAGTTTTACTAGTTTTACTAGCAAGAAATTTTCAATAGTTTTTGACAGGGTAGGAGACACTAAGATTTACATATCTCCCAAACCGCTCAAGATATTGGGATGATAATTTTGGTGTTGGGTCCATTTATCCACCCTCTAAACAACTTAAATAAAAACTAGAACAAAATGAATTAAATAAAATCTGGTATATGCAAGATCACTCTTACACCGATGGATGCTCCTACATCAGACACCTAGGGTAAATTTAGAAGTGAAATTCACTTCTATGCTATTGGAGGAAAACCCAGGTGGCCAATATCTATATTTGACAACCAAGTTGAATACTCCACAGGCCTGCCCTTCCACTTAACCAAATATTCTTCATACTACCTATTTTTGGTACTTTTGCCAATGCGGGTATCTATAATATCTTCTCTCTTCTGTCTCTGGAGTATATGCTAGAATATTCCACAATTCTACTACTAGTCCTTCACCATTGTCACCTTCATGGTATTCTACAAAATCTAAAATGTTAAAAATAGGTGATATGTTAAGCCCACTTGGAAATTCCACTTCATATGCATTGCTTAAATCCTATTTTCCTATGATTATGGATGGTCCAAAATTCTTCATTTTTAGCTTATTATAGGTTTTATAAGGAAATATTTCATTTATTAGATGGACCGTAACTTCATCTCCCACTTCAAATTACTTAAACCGTCACTTCTAGTCTACTCTTGTCTTGTACTGAGTATTCATATTAGTAATATGCTTATTCACTTTTTCATGCAAGCTCTTCAGGTGCTCTGCAAAGTCCTCAACCTCAGCACTTCTCTTTTACCCCCTATCCATCTTTATCAACTCAGAAGCATTCCTTGGGCTACTCCCATACACAATTTTGAATGGGGACTTATTAGTACTCATGTTGACAAAATTATTGTATGTAAATTCTGCCTATGGAAAAACCAAATCCCATCCCTTAGAATTATCTCCTACCAAGCATCTCAGTAGACTACCAAAACTCCTATTCACCACCTTTGCTTTCCCATCAGTCTACGAGTGGTTTGCAAAACTAAATTTCAAATATGCCTTCAAATTCTTCCATAAGGATCTCTAGAAATACCCAACAAACTTGGTATCCCTCTCGAAAACTATAATATTTGGTAGACCATGAAGTCATACTACCTCTTTGAAAAATAACCCTGCAACATTAAATGTATCATTAGTTTTATGGCAGGGAATAGAATGTGCCATATTTAAAACCCTATCATCCACCACAAATATGGAGTCATTCCCCCTCTGTTTCCTTGGTAGGCCAAGAACAAAATCCATGCTGATGTCGTCCCATGGTCTCTTTGGTACAGGTAATGGCTGGTATAATCTAGTGTTCTGTCTCACACCCTTGGCCATCTGGTATACTCTACAACTTTGTACAAATTTCTTCATATCTAATTGCAAATATGTCCAATAGTAGTTCTCACTAACGAGAGCAATAGTCTTATCTCAACCATAGTGTCCATCCAACCTTCCACTATGCTTCTCCTTGATCAGATTCTCCACAATTGAACTCCTTGGAATACATAATTTGTTTCCTCTGAACAAAGTTCCATATTGGATTAGAAAATATAACCACTTAGTCCTATCCATAGTAATAGGTGCCAAGAAATCCCTCCAAGCCTATGCAAAATTAGAATCTTCAGGGTGCAAACCCTTAAGTTCGTCAAACCCTACAACTTCCACCTTCATTTATATCAACAAACACTATGTTCTACTTAATGCATCTACAAATCTATTTGAATTTCCACTCTTGTGCTTCAAAACAAAGGTATAACTCTATATAAACTCAACCCACTTCAAGTGCCTCTGATTTAGCTTCCCTTGGCTATTAATATATTGTAAGGCCTGATGATCAGTATATAGAACAAACTCTTTTGGAAAAAAATAGTGCCTCCACTTATTTAGAGCCTGAAATATAGCATAAAAATATTTATCATAAACTAAATATTTCTTCCTAGCATCATTAATTTTCTCACTAAAATAAGCAACAAGTTTACCTTCTTGACTCAATACATCTCCTATGGCACTACCTCTAGCATCACAATCTACTTGAAATACCTTATTAAAATATGGAAGTACAAAAAAAGGTTGCTCTATGACCTTCTTCTTCAAAGTATCAAAGCTCTTATCTGCTCCTAAGGTCCACTCAAATTATTTCTTATCCTCTCTGATTATTTTTGTAAGGGGTGCACAAATACTGCTAAAATTTCTAATGAATTTTTTGTAAAAACTTTCTAGACCATGAAATGACCTTACCTCAATTATGCTCCTTGGAGTAGGTAATTCAATGATAGTCCTCACCTTTTTTGGGTCCATTTTTAGACCTTCAGCTAAGATGACAAATCCCAGATACACTAACTCCTTCACAAAACTGCATTTCTTCAAATTAATCAGCAACTGCTCCTCTCTTAGTTTCTCAAAAACTCTTCTGATATGCATCAAGTGCTCTTCCAGGGTCTTTCTAAATATTAAAATGTCATCCAAATAGACAATGACACATTTTCCTAAAAACTCCTTCAATATCTCATTCATCAACCACATGAATGTGTTTGGTGCATTGGTTAACCCAAATGGTATGACCAACCACTCATACAAACCCTCTATGGTCTTTAAGACTGTCTTCCACTCAACCCCTTATCTAATATGAATCTGATGGTATACACTCTTCAGGTCAATATTTGTGAAGTAATTGGATCCACTCAAACAGTCCATAATGTCACCCTTCCTTGGAAATGGAAATTTGTATTTTATGGTGATGTTGTTAATGGCTCGAGAGTCTGTACACATCCTCCACTCTCCATATTTATTTGGTTTTAGTACTGTAGGTACTACACATGGGCTTAGGCTCTCCTGAATTAGTCCCTTTTTTAGTAACTCTTGGACTTGTCTGTTTAGCTCCTCACTTTCTATAGGAGTCATTCTATGGGTTGCCTTATTGGGTAAACTAGCTCTCGATACCAAATCTATATGGTGACTGATCTTCCTCACTGGTGGAAAACCCTCATGCACATTATATAATATATTATCTAAGAATTCTTATAATAGATCTAAGACTTCTACTGGGGTATCTTTGCATTCTTCTTCCCTAAATCTAGGAATTAATGCATAGCACATATGCTCATGCTTCAAAACATCCAAAAACTTTCTACCTTCAACTAAAGAGATTCTGGCACTGCTACATATATTTTCATCCACCTCCTTTAAGGGATTCAAATTATGGCACACTCCATTCTTGGTCAGGGAGTAAGTTTTGGCATACCCATCATGTATTGCACATTGATCAAACTACCATGGCCTTCCCAAAAAAAAATGAAAAGCATCCATAGGCAAGATGTCACACAAGATCTCATCACGGTAATTCCCAATATTAAATTTTACCAAGCACTACTCATTGATAAAATCCCTATTATTCTTTTGTAACCATGCAATATGATATGGATGTGGGTGTCTCTTCGTCTCTAATTGTAGTTTGGTAACCATTACTTTTGAAACTAGGTTATATGTGCTACCATTGTCTATGATAATATTATAGACCTTACCTACATATTTACACCTTGTGTGAAATAATATCTTCCTATGATCTAGATCTCTCTTCTCATTTAGTAAGGCTCTCCTTGTGATCAAAACTTCTCGTCTTTCTACTTCTTTAGAGTGCTCAGATTCAACATCTTCATCAACAACCATAGCTCGGGAATTACCTTCGGGCCTATTATTTGTGCTCTCTTAGTGCTTTGGACACTCGTATTTTTCATGTCCTTCTTCTCCATATTGGAAATAGGTTCCATGAAAACCTCCTCTTCCAAAACCTCATCTAGACCTTCTTCTTCTTCTATGGTAACTATTGTTCTAGTCATGGAGGTGGTAAGCATTATATCCCTTTTGCTCCTGACTACTATTATATTATCCAATATTATTTTGATCTTCATTTTGTCCTCTATTTATTCTCCCACCAGTTCTTCCACCATGACCTCTTCCTCTTTGATTTATCTCAAATCTTATACTCATATTCTCTTCAAACCTCAAGGCAAACTGGTAAGCATCCTCTATGGTTGTCATCCTGACCATACTTAAATCCTCTGGAATACTTGCTCTTAACTTATTAATATAATGGGCTACCTTCTCCTTTTTGGCCCCAGAATAGCCTATTTAGAGTAAAATTTTATAAAACTCCTCTATGTATCCTTTGACAGACTTGCTCGACTATCTCAAACCTTGTATTTTCTTTAGCAGATCCAACTTGTAGTCAGCTAGAATGAACTACCCATTCAAATTATACCATCCACTCCTACCTTGTTGTCATTTATTTTCCTCTTTTGTTTCTATCCAACTATAATCCCTTCCACCAAATAATGGCATGACCCTTCAGCTTGGTGTTAGAAAAATTTACCCTCTTAGGATATTCAACCTCCTCATACTCAAAGTATCTTCCAAATAACTGCTTCAATCAATCAATTCCTTTGGATCAAGATTTATAGAATACATAGAAACCTCCATCTTTGATCTGTTTCCAATCTGAGATATGGATTTGTATAACATGGCTTGTGTAGGATCTATTGCCTCTTATTATTCTTCAAACTGGTCCTCTTCTTATTCAACTTCATATTCACTACCATCTTCTCTCCTTGGCTCAAAATCTCTATGCAAATCCTCTTGCAGATACTGAACTTACCTTTGTAAAGCTCTGAAATATTCTTTTGGTACCACATTTCTCCCACCACCATGGTTTATTTGTGGAGGTATTCTTCTCATGTCTCTCACAAACCCTACCCACAAATCCTAGTGTAAACTACATCACGTCCAATTATCTTTTTACACACTTAAGAACTCTAGCTTTGATACCACTTGATGCAGATCAAGCACATAAAAATAAAAGATACTCAGATATTTTAATACTTAGATGTTTTTCCTTTGATCATGTGATAAAACAAGCAATTTCATTACTTTTATCTAAAAAAAGTACACAAAAAGGAAGTTCCTTATTATAATTTCAAAAATTCCCTCTAATACCTTGTTTTCCCCTTTTTTCCTACCTAAAACAATGCATTTGAAATATAAATTTTGGAGATAAACTTTTCGAGGTCATAACTTCGCACTCGTTTCTCTGATTTACTATTACAAAATATTTTGGAAAGGGCAATCCTTAGCTCTTTGTGCTAAGGTCTACGCCTAATTGAAAATCCTCAAATTCAGCCTCTAAGACCTTCAAAATTCACCTGCAAGTTTTACTAGTTTTACTAGCAGGAATTTTTCACTAGTTTTTGATAGGGTAGGAGACACTAAAATTCACATATCTCCCAAGACACTCAGGATATTGGGATGATTATTTCAGTTTTGGGTCTATTTCTCCACCCTATAAAAAACCTAAACAAACACTAGAACAAAATGAATTAAATACAATTTGGGTGATGCAAGATCACTCTTACACCACTAGATGCTCCTGCATCAGACACCTAGGGTAAATTTAGAAGTGACCTTCACTTCCCTACTATTGGAAGAAGATATAGGTGGTCAACGTCTATATTCAATAACCAAGTTGAATCTTCCATAGGCCTACCCTTCTACTTAACCGAATATTCTTCATATTGCCTATTTTTGGTACTTTAGTCGATGTGGGTATCCATAATCTCTTCTATATCTTTCATCTCTAGAGTAGATGCTAAAATATTCCATAATTCTACTATGGGTCCCTCACCATTGTATCCTTCATGGTATTCTTCCAAATATGAATTATTAAAAATAGGTGATATGTTAAGCCCACTTGGCAGTTCCACTTCATATGCATTGCTTGAGTCCCATTTTTCTATGATTCTGCATGGTCCAAACTTCTTCATTTTCAACTTGTTATAGGTTTTAGTAGGAAACCGTTATTTTATCAAATAGATTATAAATTCATATTCTACTTCAAATTCCTTAAACCATTGCTTCTAGTCTATCCTTGTATTGTACTGAGTATTCATATTAGTAATATGCTTCTTCACTTCTTCATGCAAGCTCTTCAAGTGCTCTACAAAGTCCTCAGCATCAACACTGCTCTTTTCCCCTCTGTCCATATTTCTCAACTCAGAAGCATTCCTTGGGCTACTCCCATACACAACATTAAATGGGAAATTATTAGTACTCCTATTTATAGAATTATTGTATGTAAATTTTGCCTATGACAAAACCAGATCCCATCCCTTAGGCTTATATCCTACCAAGAATCTCAGTAGATTACCCAAAATCCTATTCACCACCTATGTTTTCCCATCAGTCTTCGGGTGGTATGCAGAACTAAATTTCAAATCTATCTTCAAATTCTTCCACAAGGTTCTCTAGAAATACCCAAAAAACTTGGTATCTCTATCAGGAACTATAATATTTGGTAGACCATGAAGTCATACTACCTCTTGGAAAAACAACCCTACAACATGAACTGCATCATTAGTTTTATGGCAAGGAATAAAATGTGCCATATTTGAAAAGCTTTCAACCATCACAAATATGGAGTCATTCCCCCACTATGTAATTGGTAGGCCAAGAACAAAATCCATGCTGAATTCCTCCCATGGTCTCTCTGGTATAGGTAATGGCTGATATAATCAAGTGTTCTATCTCACACCCTTGGCCATCTGGCATACTATACAACTTTGTATAAATCTCTTCACATATTTCTACAACTGTAGATAGTAGTAGTTCTCACTAACAAGGGCAATGGTCTTCTCTCAACCAAAGTGTCCAGCAAACCCTCCACTATACTTCTTCTTGACTAGATTCTCTCATTGAACTTCTTGGAATGCATAATTGATTTTTCCTTAACAACATTCCATATTGGATTAGAAAATCCAACCACTTAGTCCTATCCAAAGTAACAATTTTCAAGCAAGCCCTCAAAGCCTATGTAAAATCAGGATCTTTAGGATACAAAACCTTAAGTTCATCAAACCCTATAACTTCCACCTTCATTTTTGTCAACAAACACTGCATTCTACTTAAGGCATCTGCAACTTTGTTTGAATTTCCACTCATGTGCTTCAGCCCAATTCAAGTGCCTCTGATTTAGCTTCCCTTGGCTATTAATATACTGTAAGTCCTAATGATTAGTATATAAAACAAACATTTTTTGCAAAAAATAGTGCCTCCACTTCTTCAGAGCCTAAATTATAGCATAAAATTCCTTATCATAAACTGAATATTTCTTCCTAGTATCATTGAGTTTCTCACTAAAATAAAGAATAGGTTTACCTTATTGACTCAATATAGCTCCAATGGCACTATCACTAGCATCACAATCTACCTGAAATACCTTATTAAAATCTAGAATTGCCAAAATAGGTTCCTCTATGACCTTATTATTCAACATATCAAAGATTTTATCTGCTCCTAAGGTCCACTTAAATTCTTTCTTATCCCTTCTCATTGTTTATGTTGGGGGTGCACAAATACTGCTAAAATTTATAATGATTTTTTTGTAAAAACTTTCTAGACCATGAAATGATATTACCTCAGTTATGATCCTTGGATTAGCCCATTCAATGATAGCTATCACGTTTTTTGGGTCCATATTTAGACCTTCAACTAAGATGAAAAATTCCAGATACACTAACTCCTTCACAAAACTGCACTTCTTCAAATTAATCAGCAACTACTCCTCCCTCAACTTCTTAAAAAAATTTCTAATATGCATCAGGTGCTCTTCCAGGGTATTTCTAAATATTAAAATGTAATCCAAATAAACAATGATATTTTTTCCTAAAAACTCCTTCAATACCTCATTCATCAACCACATGAATGTGTTTGGTGCATTGGTTAGCCCAAATGGCATGACCAACGACTCATAAAAACCCTCTATGGTATTGAAGGTTGTCTTCCACTCATCCCCTTCTCTAATATGAATCTCATGGTATCCACTCTTCAGGTCAATATTTGTGAAGTACCTAGCTCCACTCAAATAGTTGATAATGTCATCCATCCTTGGTAATGGAAATCTATATTTGATGGTGATATTATTAATGGCTTAGGAGTATGTACACATCCTCCTCTCTCTATATTTATTTGGTGCTAGTACTGTAGGTACTACACATGGGCTCAGGCTCTCCCGAATCAGTTCCTTTTTTAGTAACTCTTGGACTTGTTTCTTTACCTCCTCAATTTATATAGGAGTCATTATATGGGCTGCCTTATTGGGCAAACTAGCTCCCAGTACCAAATCTATATGGTGACTGATATTCTTTACTGGTGGAAAACCCTCAAGCACATTATCTGATATAATATTTTGGAATTATTCTAATAGAAATGAGATTTCTACTAGGGTTTCTTTGCATTCTTCTTCTCACTCTAGGAATTAATGCATAAATCATATGCTCATGCTTCAAACCATGCAAAAATATTCTATCTTCAACTAAACAGATTTTGGCACTGCTACATACATTTTCATCCATCTCCTTTAGGGGCTTCAGCTTATGGTGCACTCCATTCTTGGTCAGGGAGTAAGTGTTTGCATGCCCATAATGTATTGTACATTGATAAATCTACCATGACCTTCCCAACAAAAATGCCAAGCATCCATAGGCAGGATGTCACATAATACCTCATCACAAAAATTTCTAATATTAAATTTTACCAAGAACTGCTCACTCACCAAAGCCCTATGGTCCTTCTGCAACCACACAATCTGATATGGATGCGGGTGTCTCTTCCTCTCTAACTATAGTTTGGTAACCATTCCTTTTGAAACTAGATTATTTGTGCTACCATTTTCTACGATAATATTACAGACCTTACCTACACATTTACACCTTGTACAAAATAAGATCTTCCTTTGATCTAGATCCCTCTCCTCATTTAGCAAGTCTCTCCTTGTGATCAATACTTTTCCTCTTTCTGCTTCTTTAGAGTGCTCAGATTCAACACCTTCATCAACAACTATAGCTTAGGCATTATCTTTGGGCCTCTTATTTGTCCTCTCTTGGTGTTGTGGACACTCGTATGCTTGATGTCCTTCTTTCCCACAACGGAAATAGGTTCCATGAAATCCTTATATTTCAAATCCTCATCCAAATATTCATCTTCCTCTCTAGTAACCATTGTTATGATCATGGGGGCGGTAAGCATTATCTTCCTTTTGATCTTGATTACTGTTAGATTCTCCATTCTTCTTTTGATATTCATTTCGTCCTCCATTTATTCTTCCACCAGTTCTTCCACCCATGACCTCTTCATATTTGCTTGCTATTAAACCTTATGTTTAGCTTCTCTTCAACCCTCAACACAAATTGTTAATCATACTCTATGATGGTCATCTTGACCAGAATCAACTCCTCTTGAATACTTGCTCCTAACCCATTAATATAATGGGCTACCTTATCCTTGTTGGCCTCAGAATGGTTTATTCTGATTAAAATTTTGTAGAACTCCTCTATGTATTCTTTGACAGACTTGCTTGACTGCCTCAAAAACTACATTTTATTTAGCATATCCAACTCATAGTCAACTAGAATGAACAACCTCTTCAAATTCTCCACCATACGCTCCCACCTTGTTATAATTTCTTTTCCTCTTTTGTTTATGTCCAACAATACTCCCTTCCACCAAATACTGGCATGACCCTTCAAATTGGTTTTAGCAAACTTGACCCTCTAGGGATATCCAACCTCATCATACTCAAAGTATTCTTCCAAATCATTTATCCAATCAATCAACTCCTCTAGTTCAAGATTTCTAGAATACGTAGAAACCTCCATATTCAGTTTCTTTTCAATTTGAGATATGGCTATGTATAACCTGGCTTGTGCAAGATCTACTACCTCTTATTATTTCTCAAACTAGTCCTCTTCTTATTCAACTTCATCTTCACTGTCATATTCTCTCCTTGGCTAAAACCCTCTATGCAGCTACTCTTGCAAAGCTTGAACTTGCCTCTGTAAATATTTGAAATCTTCTTCTAGCACCACATTTATCCCAATACCATGGTTTCTTTGTGGATATATTCTTATCATGTCTCTCACAAACCCTACCCACAAATCTTGGTGTAAACTACCTCACGTTCAACGATCTGTTTACACACCCGAGAACTCTAGCTCTAATACCACTTGATGTAGATCAAGCACATGAAAATAAATAATACTTGGATGTTTTAATACTAAGATGTTTTTCCTTTGATCATGGTAATAAACAAGCATTTTTATTACTTTTATCTAAAAATAGGATACAAAAGAGAAGAGCCATTTTACAATTTCAAAAATTGCCTCTAATACCCTGTTTTCCCCTTTTTTCCCACCTAAAACAATGCATTTAAAATTTGAATTTCGAAGGTAAACTTTCCAAGGTCATAACTTTGTGCTCATTGCTTTGATTGACTATTGCAACATATTTTCAAAAAGGGAATGAGATGAAATAAGTGGTAAAATCTTTAGGTATTTGTGCTAAGTCTTATGTCTAATTGAAAATCCTCAAATTCGGCCTCTAAGACCTTCAAAATTCACCTGCAAGTTTTACTAGTTTTACTAGCAAGAATGTTTCACTAGTTTTTGACAGGGTAGGAGACACTAAAATTTACATATCTCCCAAACCGCTCAGTATATTGGGATGATTCTTTTGTCGTTGGGTCTATTTCTCCACCATCTAAACAAATTAAAAAAAACAATAGAACAAAATGAATTAAATACAATTTAGGTGATGTAATATCACTCTTACATAGTTCAATGCTCCTGCATCAATGATGACCCATAATTGCCAAAATTGTAACCACTTTTGTAATGGCTCATAACTGCAATTGTTACTAAAAATTGGGTGATGGCCCATAAAAATGTAACTACCTCTGAAATTTATCTACCATATTGCTAGAATTAAATATTTCTCATTCATGTCCTGGTAATGGTTTCCACCGGTCAAAAATATCTCCATTTTTCTTGAAAAAGGCCAAAAAATAGCATCAAAAATTTAACTTTCAGCTCCTGAATGCTTAAAAAAAAATACATCATAATTTTTTTAATGTTTAATTTTTTATTTTTATAAGACTAACTTTAACCAATTTTTAATTTTTATTTCAAAATTTTAAATAATAATAATAAACTATTATTTTCAACAAAAACAATAACAACAACAACAAAAACGACAACAACAACAATATAATCATTAATTTCAATGTATGCTTTATTTTAATTAATTTACGTATTACATACCATATATCTAATATATTATATAAATTACTTCCTTTATAATTATGGTTATTCCTTTGTATTATAAAGGGAATAATTCCCTTTATGGGAATGGTCGATGGCCATTCCCTTGTATTATAAAGGGAATAATTCCCTTTATTGGAATGGTCGATGGCCATTTCCTTATATTATAAAGGGAATAATTCCCTTTATTGGAATGGTCGATGGCCATTCCCTTATATTATAAAGGGAATTATTTCCATTTATAATACAAGGGAATCGACCATCAGTCGAATGACATTTCCTTTGGCCAATGGTAATGGCCATCGGTTGAACATTTTAATTTTAATTTTAATTTTTTTAATTTATGTTAATTAAAATGCATGGACGTGATGAAGGCCAATCGATCGACTCCCCTTAGAAGTCGGTCGATCGGCTAAAATTAAAGAAAATTTGATTTTAATTATTTTTTTTTTAAATACTTGTTTTATAAAAAGCAAGCAAGGCCAATCGATCGAATCCTCATAGGAATCAACAGATCGGCTAAACTTGATGAAAACTTGATTTTAATTAACTTTTTTTTATCTTTTTAATTACTTATATATATATATAATATTATTATCATATATAATAACACTATATATATATAAACAAAGTTTAATTAAATATTTAAGACCCTAGGATCAAAAATAATTAATTAAACTTTTCATTAAGGTCTAAAAATAACGACAAAAGACCAAAACAACAACCTAACTTTGACAACAAAAAAAATATTGAATGATGCTCTTATAAAGATGAGACCTAAGAACTCAAAAATTTACTAGATAGAGACAAACAAAGGCAAATCTAAATGGACTCACATGATACCAAAATTTCACAACTTAGGGTGAATTAAGTTGGATTTTGAGAATCCAACACAATCTCTGACTAGGATAGATGATGAAATTTGTGCAATGAATCACTTGAGAACTCCAAAATGTCCAACAGATTAGAAAGATAAAACTTGCCTAATCACCTACCAAAAATACCTTAGTCACCTATAGGAACTCTTTAATCACCTATAAGAAATACCTTAGTCACCTACAAGAACTCCTTAATAACCTATAAAAAACACCTTAGCCACCTACAATAACTCCTTAATCACCTACAAAAAATACCTTAGTCACCTACAATAACTCTTTAATCACCTAGAAGAAATCCTTAATCACCTAAAGACTAAAACACACTTTTTTTTTATGTGGATTCTCAAGCCCTTCGTACAAAATGATATAATTTCAAATGCTAGCCATTGATAGGAATTAAAAATTCTTTGTCATCCAGATTATACAACTTGTAAGTATGCTAGCCTACCATTTGAATAATTTGATAGGTACCAAGCCATTTTTGTTCCCACTTACCTTTTTCCCCATGCTTTTCATTCTTAGGATCCCAATACAACACTATATATCCTTCCTGAAAAGGTTTAACTCTAGCCTTATTATTGAATAACTATGATGTTTTATGGGCCTACTTAGTTATATTTATTAATGCATATTTTATCTCTTCTTGCAACTTCACAATTTGATGAAGTCTTATTTGCAAGATATTCGGATTTTTATGATCCTTTATAAGCAAAGATAAAGCATGAATTTCTACTTGAGGGGGAAAATAGAGCATTCTCACCATAAAATAGCTCATAAGGAGATTTTCCTATACTTATTTTGACAAATATTCTTTCAGTCCATAAAGCAAACTTCAGTTCACTATCCCAAATTCTCTTGTTATTGCCTATTGCTCTTCTAATCAAGGTTATGCATAGTGGTGAATATTCACAAATTAGGTGAATATTAGGATTTCCAAAATTATAAATTGGTGAATATGAAGACCCTTGACATCGATTCATTTGCCTAAAATTTTTGGGATTAATTTTTTCTCACGATCAATTTGCCATAATATATCCAAACATAGGTATATTTGTACTCATTAGAAAGATATTTTTGAGTTTGATCTAATGGTGGTATTTTTATGATGTTATAAGGTGATTTAATAGGAAAAAATTTGCACCAAATATGACTTTACTTTTTAGGGCTTCAAATACTCTAAATTTTTGTGTGAAGATGACTGATTTGATTTTCTTAGAATTCACCTTGATTTTGATTAGGATTCACTTTACAAGTACATTTTGAGTCTAACCCCTTATGCATAACCCTACTTCTGATTCTTGTGATCAAATTCTTCTTTGAGTATTCTACTAATCCATTTCCTTGAGGATAGTAGTTTGCAAAATGAAAAGATCTATAATGTACCTAGCACAAAATTCAATCATTGTGAAGTAGTTACCATTGTCTATGATGAATTTTTTAGGGACCCCAAATCTTGTCAATAATTTATTTTTTGAAAACTTGGTGGCCACTACAGTAGTAGATTTCTTGAGAGATGCTGATTCTACCCACTTGGTAAAATAGTATGTTGCTATGATAATCCACTTGTGACCTCCAAAATAATTTGGGCTAATCTCACCTATGATATTTATTCCTATTTGATCAAAAGGATCTTGAACAATCACTAACTTTAAGGGCATGGCTAGCAAATTCTTCTTCCCTACAAAAATATGATATTTATGACAACTTCTAACAAAATAGGAAGCATATTTAAACAAGGAGGGCCAATAATAACCAGCCCTTATGATTTTGTGAGTAGTGGCCTTTGGATTAAAATGGCCTCCACAAAAACCAAAATGATATTCTTTAAACACTTGAAGGACTTCTTTCTCAAACAAATAGAGAAGTAACACTCAATTTGGATACCTCTAATATAGTATACCTTCTTGAATGTAATACCTTTGAGCCAATTTCTTGATAGAACTTCTTTTATTTTAAGATATATCCCCTAGAAATGACAAGTTATTGAGGTAGAATATTATGCAATCATACCATATACAATTAGAATTATCAAGTGCTATAGCTTCTTGCTGCTCATCTAATAAAATAGTTTTATTCATATTTTCTCTCTCTTTGTTGGCCAAGTAATTTGCTATTCCTTTTCCTCTAATAATATTTACTGCTTTGAACTGCACATCATACAACAATAATTTGGCCATCCACCTTGGAGGACTACCTAAGGGTATAAGCTAAGTGAAAATATATTTAATAGAAATGTAGGGGATACAAGATATTACCTTACTGGACCTAAATATACACTTGAAATGATCCAATGATTTGATTAATGCATAAGCCTATTTTTTAAAATGGAAAATTTTAGTTGAGCGCCCTTCAATCATGTACTCATAAAGGCTATGGGTCTTTCATTTTTCTCTTCATCTTGTTGAGCTAGAACTGTAGCAATAGTGTGTTTTGAAGTAAATAAGTATATTTTAAAATATTTGGAGTAATCAAGGTAGATGAATATTGAAGCCTTAGTAATTGCATCTTTGATCTTATGAAAAGCTGTAGTATTTTTCTCTATCAACCTTATTTCTCTATTTTTCTTGATCATGTCATTTATTGGATTGGAAATCTAAGAAAAATCAGGGATAAACCTCCTAATAAAGTTATTTCCAAAGAATGATCTAAATCCCATAATATTGTTAGGAGGAAAATTTTATCAATGGATTCTACTCTTCATGGATCTATGCTAATTCTATATTTTGAAATAATATGCCGAAGTAGTTTACCTTGTGTGGCCCCAAACACATATTTTATAGGATTCAAAGATATGCCAAACTCCTTGAACCTATCAAACACTTGAATTAAATGTGCAAAATGATATTTATGTTCTTTGAAAAAACTGTAATATCATCAAGATATACTACCATTATTTTAAACATAAATCCTTTATAAGCAACATCCATTGATATCTAAAATTTTACCCATGTATTCATCAATACAAATGGCATCTTGAGATATTCAAATGTTCCCCATGGTTTAGTGAAATTTATTTTATCCCTACCTTCTAGATTCACTGCAATTTGATTGTAACCTAAAAATCCATCCAATAAAGACATTCTTGATGATCCAACTAGTATGTGAAGCAACTACTCCATATTTGAAAGTGGATAATTGTATTTAGGAGAGCTCTTATTAAAATTTCTAAAATTTACATAAAGCATGATCTCACCATTCTTTTTCTAACTGTAACAAGGTTTGCCAACCAAGTAGAAAATCTCACCTTCCTAATTATCTTTGTATCCAATAACTTCTGCACTTCTTTTTGCATAATTGGATGTAAAGTGGGATTGAAATTCCTTTGTTTCTACATAAAAGTCTTAGTATATTTTTGAAGAGGTATTATGTGAGTCATTACCTTTGTATTGAAGGTCTTCAAATCTTCATAACTCCAAGAAAAAGCATCCATGTTCTTTTTCAATAACTTGATATACTATTCCTTATTTTTCTTGATAGGACCTTATTGATCCTAACAATCTTGGGCTCTTTCTCTATTCCAATATTAACTTCATAAATCTCAAATTCTTGGACCATAGGTTTATATGCTCTTTCAAAATAATAAAAAAACTCTCTAATGATACCAACCCCCTAGCGATCTTGTTGGTATTCATTTGTATGAATTCTACAGGAACTTCAATAACATTCTACAATTTTTCTTCATCACTTTCATCATAAATAACATCAAAAAATTTATTCTGCATAGTCATAAGATCATTTATGAGTATATCATCATGAAAAAATTGTAAATATACCATATTATCAGGAACATATGGCTTATAAACAAATATGGTTGGGAATATTTCCATAAACCAAGTATCTATCTCAAGGTTTTATGCTCGAAAAGAATTAATGGATAGCAAATTAGCATTGTGATTATGTGCTTTAGGAATGAATTGCAAATCAAAATTCAAGAATCTATCTATTTCATCCAACACTGCCTGCGTATATTTCTTTAGTCTAGGTTGCTTTGTTTGATATTTACCTTTGATTTGTTGAATTATTAGTTCAACATCCCCACTTACTTTGAGGTAATTAATATACAATTCCTTGGCCTTTATTACTCCTAGTAATCAAGCCTCATATTCTACAACATTATTTGTACAATAAAATTCTAACTTGTATGGTATACCAATATAGCTACCATTGATGTTTGTCAATAGTACTCTAGCTCCTACTCCTGCTTTAGATTTTACCCCTTCCACGGTCATAGTCCATATCTTAGAAGTCAGAATTCCATCAATTTTTGCATTTGCATTAGCCTTCAATTTTGGATCCATATTTTCAACATTAGGTACTTCCAACATGAAAGAATAATACCGGATAGATTAAATACCCATGTATTTTTCCTCAACATAATTCATGACATTAACCATATTATCATTAGGATTTCTGAAATCAACTAAATACCTATTAAAGTGTTCTCTTTTCAATATCACTTTCTCCTTATCCTACATTGAAATAGTGGTATATGAAAAATATAAGTGAATAGTACCACCTAACTACTCTATCTAATGCCTTAAGAGTAAGAAAAGAAATGGTCCATATCTACAACTCCAACATCCATCACCACTTATTTCTTAAGATATTGTTCAATATGGACAAGAATTCTAGTTATAATACCTACACAAGGTACTCTCATGTTATTCATGACAGAAATAGGAGGGTGCTCTTTCTAGTAAATCAAGCCTAATTGATTAGCTATTTTTTTTTATATTACATTCATGGAAGTACCACTATCAAGCATGTATTTATGAATAACATATTGATATCCATAGCCTAATGTATACCTAAGTGAGATGTAAAATGAATTAACTAAATATGGATCTCTAACTATATTATTCACAAGGTCTATGGGGTTTTGAAGATTTCCCCCTAATTGATCAATTAATTTAATGTCTTTACATACCTTATACATATACTTTGGAATAGTCATTAATTCTCCAAAAGTGATGTTGACCTTCTGCATAGCAACCTCTATACCTAGACCAAACTGATTTTTCTTATCATCAATTTCTATTTTAGTTTTTTGATTAGCCAAGTCATTTTACTACTTTTGGATAATTTCTTCTACATCAAACTATTCAGGAATAATTTGCAGCTTCATCCGATTTACATTTTTCTATGAAATCACTCCAGTATATTTCTCATTTTGTGTAGACCCTTCCTAAAATTTATCTTCCACTATTCTATTCCTGAGATTGATAGAATGTATATTTTCTAAAGATTCAACCTCTTCCAGTATAGGTAAAAACTTCTCCTACTTCATTCTATCAAATCTGGTACTAGAAGGTTCACTTGAGATTGATGTCTCTCCAACGACTAAGGCTCTTTAATCAAGATCACTAGCACATATTCCCATATCTCTTTCAAATATATGTTCTCTAGTTTCATCATTTTGAGTCCAACATACATTAATTCTAATATCATTATCTTTAGATTCAACATTTTAAACAATATTAAAATGCATACTTAGATAAATTCCACAACCAACAGGGTTATGTGGTGCATCACAAGAAGAGCAATAATAGGGATAAAATGAAACTATATTATTTTATGGCTTGGGATTTGAAATAGAATTGAGATGTCTCTACTTATTTTCTTTTCCAATTTTCATTTTGATTCTTGTTTCCTTCCTCATTTCCATTGCTATTCTAGTTTATATTGAAATTACTCCTAAAAGGAGGCCTATTGTCTTCTTGTTGTCTATTATTATATTGTGAAGTTTTTGTAATGCTTTCCTTATATTTTTTAAGTCTAGCCAACCTGTTATTCAAAGTAGTAAATATCTCACTCAACTGATTAGATATCTTGTTCATAGGATCCTGATCTATTTTCATAGGGACAAAGAACTCAATCTTCTTGGGATTTTTCTGAGGTTGATTGGGCCCTAGGGAGTATGATTTTATTTTGCCACTATAAATCATATGTATTTCTATTTCAATAGCTCTTTCCATACATATATCAATGATGGTTGTTGCTTGTTACCTTAGCTCATAAATGAAATATCTAGAGAAAGTATTTTTGTAGAAAAAAATAAACTGGTTATCATTTGGTCTTAATGCTACATGAATATTATTTTTGGTCTTGATGAATATTTTATTGAAATCTTCCACTGATTCATTTTCTTCTTCTTTATGGTGGCCAACTCAGTTAGAAAAGACTATTCATTTTTTTTTTATCCATATTTTCTAAGGAAAGTGTACTCTATATTTTAGAATTTGTTAATAATACCAACTTCAAGGTTGTTAAAGCATTCTTGAGCATCCTTCTATTAATTTTGAAAGAACAATATTTTAAAAACATCTTGATCATCCACCTCAAGACTCTCCACGGAATACATAAAGTCTCTATTATGATATTCACCAGTCACAATATTATTTACTTAGAATTTAGGCAAGTACTTGTGAGATTTACCCTAGAAAGGATTTTGATTTGCAGGTAAAACAAAAGCTCTATATATATTGGTCCTCGAATGATTAACATTAGCATTGGAATTTTGATTGACATTTTGATTTACATTGACATTATAGTTCAAATTATAGTCTTCCATACTCACTATAGGTTTATTTACTATAGGTATTTGACTTGCAGTAGGAGAAGACTGATTTAAACCAAGATTTAAAATAGGAAAAACAGGAATTGAAATCAAAATTTTCTTATGATATTTGAAGAATACCTCAGGATTTGGTACTCCAACAATTAATTCTTTATCACTTATTCTTTTAGATGCCATATCTAGCTCCTTATTTCTTGATTTTTAAATTTTTTATTTTATTCAAATTCATCAACATAGATGTGCAAAGAAAGAGCAAGATCTTCAATAATACATGGGTTAAGATTACTTAGCCTGATATTTACTCAACTCTCATAAATGCCACTCAAGGAAATATTGAAAAAAATAGAACACATAAAAATACTAAGCTTCCAAATAATATTGGCTAACTTCTACCACACAAAAAGTTCTAGAATCGTTCCCAGAAATGATTCCAAAAGTTATTGGTGTTAATTTGGTAGGTAAAAAGAATAAAACTATCACTAGAAAGTAAACTTTAGAAAATTAACTTGCATATAGCACAAAATCTCAGTCCCCAACAATTGCATCAAAAATATTTGGTGTTAAGTAGGTAAAAATACATAAAATAAAATACACAGGTCTTAGAACTCCCAATAATTAGAATTCTAAATCCCCAACAATGGTGCCAAAAATTGTTGTGGTGATTTTTCATGTCCTTAAGAAATTTGGTTATCATACCACAAGAAAATCACTGGCTTACAAATAACACTGTGGACTCTGGTAGATCCACCTCTTTAACTCAGGAAAATATTATCACAAAGACTCTAGATAGACCAAGTAAGGTAAGGAAACCCTGGAGGTGAGCCTACAATATTTCTTATATGCTCATGCTCATCCAAATTTGCAAAAATGAAACATAATTGTAATATTAAAAATGATAAAGCCTCGAAGTAACTCCCAACTAATGCTTTAAGTTGTAGACCAGTTCCTTATCCATTGGATAATTGTAGCTAGACTTAAAGGATGATGAAGAAATAAGGGTGAGAAGATAAAATTGAGCTAATCACATCCATTCAAATAATGTAACATAGATGATTAAGCATACCAGTAAATAATGTTATTTATACATTCAAATAATGTAAAATATAATTGAGACAACAAAAAAACTACACATGAAATTACCAAAAGGAGAAAGTATGATAGAAATGATCAACGGATCATTACAATTGAGTCTGATTAGTGCAACTAGATCTCACAAAGAAAGTATAAATTAATCCTCCATTCAAATAATGTAACAGAGAAATACAACTCTTCATTCAAATGATGTAATGAAGAGCCTTCTAGATTTCAACCTTAGTCACTGGAAATAATCTTAGCAAATTGGGCAGCTTCTTAGGAAAACCTGCATAGTGATAGGGAATAAAACGGGATGACTAGACAAGACATAAAAGAAAAATGTAACTACTAATGATGGGGAATCTAGTATACCTCTTGCAGAGTATAAAAACTTGATAATCTAAGTTTTTGCAACCACTCTATAATAAATCCTAAAATTTGGTTCTCATTCAAAGTATGATGATACCCCATAATTGTCAAAATTACAACCGCTTTAGTAATGGCTCATAACTACAACTATTACTAAAAACTGGTTGATGGTCCATAAAAAATTTTAACTGCCTCTTTAATTTATCCATCATATTGTTAGCATTAAATGGTTCTCATTCATAGCCTAGTGAATGGCCTAGTAATGGTCTCCACTGGTCAAAAATGTTCCCATTTATCTTAAAAACAATCCAAAAATGACTTCAAAAGGAAAAAAAGATACATCACAATTTTTTAATTTTTAATTTTTAATTTTATAAAACTAACTTTAATCAATTTATTAAATTTATTTTAAAATTTTAAATAATAATAAAATACTATTATTATCAATAAATATATTATTATTATTATTAAATATTTAACTATTAATTTAAATGCATGCTTTATTTTAATTAATTTACGTATTACATACCATATATCTAATATATTATAAAAATAATATAATATTAATATATTAATATATTTTAATTAATTTAAATATTAAATACAATATATCTATTATATCTAATATATTATATAAATTACTCCCTTCATAATACAAGGGAATGGTCATTCCCTTGTATTATAAAGGAAATAATTCCCTTTATGAGAATGGCTGAGAAGGACATTATCATATATGTTTAATTAAATATTTAAGATTCTAAGGTCGAAAATAATTATTTAAACTTTTCATTAAGGTTCAAAAATGAAGGACCTGATTTTGGTAATAGAAAAATTGTTGAAATAGGATCTCAAAGATGAAATAATTCTGGAAAAGACCGAGGGACTTAAAAATTTATTGGACAGAAACATACCAAAGAAAATCTGAACATAACACCAAAATTTTAAAACTTGGGGTGTATTAAGTTGGATTTTGTGGACTCAACAAGACCATCTTTTATTTTCAAGAGTGAGACCATCGGTTTTAATTTTCAAACAATATTAAATAATACTTAAATTCATTTCCTAATGCTTTTATTATGGATCAAAGCATCACTGGCACGCATCTCAAAATAAAGTATTGTTTTATAACTTTCAATTCCATTTTCAACCCACGATAATAGATTGGAAACTACACTCGTTTATCATATCAGTTTATGACAAGGTAACTTTTCTCAAAACATACTTCTTAAATAAATGATTCGCCCTATAACACCATGTAGTAATAAAAAATAATAGTTTTTAAGACCAAATAACGTATTCCCTCACTAATATTTTTAATATTCACGTCAAACATCTATGTCTGTGGGCAAGTGCAAATTTGGTAAACATTTTGAGACATGCGTAGTGCTATACAAGTTTTTTTTTTATAAGAATTTACAGATAATGTCCCAGCTTCCCTTCCAAGCATAAATAAAAACCATACATTCTTTAAAATAATTTAAAGACAGTTTACATTACTCACTTGGCAAAATAGAGATTTCTCCATAATATAATTTTCAAGAATTTATTTAGTACGAGGAACTTTACACATACTAGTACATGAGTTTCTCCATTTGCCAAAACACTCACAGTTACATACTATCCTCACAAGGAGTTTCCTCGATAATATGAACTCAACATTTCTACAAAGTAAGGGCTTCCAGTTCCTAACAACATTAAAGAAATCGGTTGCACTGAATTGACTATGGAGGTTCATTTTGTTGAGAGTCTTTGCTTTCAACACCTGCTATATGTTCAATCTTCTTGAAAACCTATCCAACCGCCACGTCTTTCCACCCATTCTTGTGGGTGATACTGCTTTTAAAAAGATATCATCCAGTTGGAGGCTCAACAACAGTGGCATTAGAATCAACCCTTTCATAAAAATGAATGCTTTTTACTTTATGTAAACTATTACCAATCAATCATTAAACATAAAGCCCAGCATTTCCAGTTCTATTGGAATTTAACAATCAAATATTGAGACTATTTTTTAGTTGAACTTGACACTCAAGCACGCATTAAAAAATAAACAAACAAAATGCCAGGCTTCTCCCTGATAGTCTTTGCATTTCAACAAACAAGAGTGGCAAACTAAAATGCAGAATTACGTCAACACCTTTTTACTATCATTGAATATCATTCTTCATTATTCTATTTTATTTAATTCCTTTATTTCTTTTTTCCTACAGCAAGTGCTACAGATCTAATAATATTTCAACCGAAGATATATAAAGATATAAGAACAAGTAATAAATCCACCATTATTTTAAATTTTTAAGAGTAGATTATCCATATGCTGAAAGTTGAAACTCCATTTAAGTGCAATATTTCAAAACAGTATTCGCACAAAGTTATGGTTTTCATTCTCCATATAACAACAAACAAAACACTAAAAAAATACAAGAATCTAACCTGTCCACTGGTTGAACTCGCTAGCTCCATAGACACTTATCCTGCGTAGTCTTACCCAGCAATATGTTTTCCACCTCTCATCTTTTTTTTTAGCCAGTAGTATATGTAAAAAATAATAATTTTCTAGTGCGGTTTTCAGATCATATAATCTAGAAAAATCAGATTTTGGTACTTCTCTTAATCGAAGACATGCAAAAGAAGCCAAAACCCATTATCCTTATCTTTCAGGTCAAGTTTCTTCTCCCCACCATAGCATGCCCGACTATTGAGGATTTTTAAAGACACACATACAACGCTCAATATATCATTATAAGAAAGCATCCAACGTCCAAAAATAATCACATTCACACATTGGAAAGTTATAAAATGATTTTAAAGTTAATATTTCATGCCTTTTATATATATATATTTCACATATATAATGTACATCATAATTTACTTAATTTCTAACTTTTAGGGATGAGCATACAAGACGGACATCAAGAGGAAGACTACCAAGAATATATTGTATGGAATTATTATGGGAGTGATTAGGAGTAATTAGGAGGTAGACCCTTTGGCTCCTCAAAAATCGAAGCATATTTTTTTAATAATCTTTGTAATTGTTGTGAACAACTCTATTTTGTTTCTTCAGGGTCGATTATAGAAAACAATTGTGCCACCACTCCATGTGAGGATTTTTTAATAAATTTTCCATATTATTAGTAGAAATAAATTATGTTACACCACTTTTCATACCCTATAAAGTATATTCCTTTCCCTTTTGACTGAATTTCATCCGTAATTCAACAAAATCCCATAAAACTAGTTCTAACATTTACAACCATTGTACTCCCAAAACTATATCATACCCTCCAAGGGGTAATGCAACCATATTTATCTTAATATTGTAGTCCCCAACCTGAAATTTGACATTATGACATTTTCCTTTACACAAAAGGATACCTCCATTAGCAATCCTGACCTTAAATGAATTATGTGTAGTAATGTAACAATTTCTTTATTTGGCTACATGGGAATCAATAAAAATATAGGTACTATTCATAGCCTAAATTGTTTGTATTTAAACCTATACCTATTATCAATAATATATTCAACGCTTATGGTTTTATTTTCTAATATTGATATTAGAGCTTGGTTGGGCGAGAAGAAGCTACTAACTGGGTTGAGGAATGAATCCTATGGGTCCTCCTCCTCACACCTACATGGAAGACCTAGTTCTACCTGAACTTAGAGTTATTTGAAATTTGTCTTGCGATCTGAATTAGTTTGGACTGTGTAATTTAATTATTTTAATTAAGTTTTAGTTGTTCTATTTATCTGGTCTCAAATTATCTGTACAATGCAACACACCCAATTTAAGTGCACATTGCATAGTGAAGGCTCAACCCCACCTCAGTGGATGCGTGCATTGCACAGTATAATAGGCCCCACCTAGACTAATGTGAGGGCATTATCAGTCATCATGCCAGAACGTCCCTAGTAGGTGTAAGGATGCACATGATAAATAAACTGTGGACCTAGGACCTAGACATACTATAGATTCAATACAAAAATTCAACTCAGATCATTGACAACCATCAGAAGCGTGACCAACCACACACATAGAAATTGAGGATCTAAAATGTACATGCAATCCAGTGACACAAATCACGACGCATCTTATGTGGTAATGACTTAACAAGTGGCAACATAATACCTCTACCTAGTGGATGGTACATTTTTTAAGGTGACAAGTGGTGATCATATTGATAGTGTTGATGATGCACAAACACGTTGTACGAGGTTGCATCTAAAATTTGGCATGTGGTAATGATAAACTCCACCATGTGATTCATGAGGTAGCTCTATGATTTGTATGGTAAAAGCGGTCTTCTACCAGCTACCCTCAGGCAGTCGACATTGAAGGTGATGATACTTACTTTTAAGAAAGTACAACATTGTTGTTTGTGCCAATGTGGGATTAAAAGTCCCTATGATTTTTTTCCTTGTGTGGGAAGTGCTAAGGAATAAAGGAAAGTTTTTTCCCTTCACAAACCCAAAGGGCTAGCTAGCCCGACTGGAAGGAGCACCAGTCTTCAGGCTAGTGCCCGCACGATCACGAGTTCAACTCCCTACGGGCAGTAAACACTTTATTTTGCCATAAAAGATAAATATTAACAAAATGTAGAGTATTTTATTTTTTTTGTACTTTTTATTATTTTTTAGCTTTTTCTTTAATAATTTCATACATTGTTTTTATACATAAAATGAATTTTTTTGAAAAAGTATTTTATTATTAATATTAAGCTAAAAAAAAAAAAATTATGCATTAAAGTAAAATTTAAAGGTCATATTTGTTTTTGCAAATTAAAAAAAAAGGGTATTTTTATTTTTCTCCAAGAGGGCAATATAAGACAAATAAATATCACCTTTTTATTGCAAATTAGGGAGCCCTAAAATCTTTTCAAGCCTTGTTAATTTTACAAACAATAATTGGCCAAACATGAATTCTTTTTTGCCAAATTGTAACACAAGGAGACACAAAATTTGTAAAATAAAAAGATAAAATTTGTGCATTTGTTTTCTCCAAGGAGGAATATAAAAAAAAAATCCACATTATTTTTTTTGCAAAATTGAGAAGAAATTGAAGATATTGGGTCCATGAAAACCAAGTCATGCATCGACTAGTTATGGAAGCCTTTCAAACGTGGGTCATGTGTTGACTTGACTTGAAAGGAGTGCTACTTTCTTTATTTTGTAAATCAAATGGGGGAACACAAAAAATTGTATTTATTTGCAAAATTGTAGCACAAAGTGAGGAGCACTTAAAAATAAAAACTTGTTAATTTTACAAACACAAAAAATGAAAGGCAATTGTTTAATGCCAAATTCTTTGTAAAATTGGAAAACGAGAGGAGATATAAAATATCAAATTTTTGCAAAACACAAATTAAAATTTTTCTGCAAAAGTTGGTCATAAAGGTGCATTTTCGATATTACTCGACATTTTTATTACAAATTGACAAATTAGGTGCATATTTGGTTGCATTCAACACCTAAGTGATAAAATATTTGTGGACACTCTTTGATTGAATATTACATTTAATTTCTTGTTATTTGCAATTATAAATCATAAAAATCAAGAGCACTCAAAATCTCAAAATTTCACAATAGTTTGTGTAATTTGTTTACACAAGTATAAACCATTTTAAAATTTGATATTCTCTCCATACTACCCTAAAAATCCACTCTTATTTTTTTGGATCAATATCCTCAAACTGATTATATATCTTCAAGAGAATTTTCAAGCAGGTGTCATTAAATGTATTTTTGAGTGAATTCTCTTCCATTTCTTATTTTATTAGCTTAAATATCCTCAAATTGATCATCTTTATTTAAAGATATTTTTTAGGTAGGTGCCATTAAATACCACTTAAAAGTGAAAAAATATCATCTTAGTGCAAATTCTAGAACCTTCATCATGATAACTATCAACAAATACTTAAATGATACACAATTGCTTAAAGATCCTAACTATTTAGCATAGAAAACTAAGATGAAAGCCATAATTATTATAGAGGAAATATGGAACTATGATATATTATTGTAGTAAAGGCTTGTAGAGGGTTCTACAGGAGACTTCCTTTGGAAGTCCTATTCCACTTTTCTGCATCCCTTCCTCGGCCCTGTCCTAGGTCCCTAATCCTTCCCCAGCTTCCCTAGCACCTCCTTTTCCCATCCTCTTCGGCTGGAAGGTGTTGCAGACGATCTCCTTTGGGGGGAGATCATTGTTCCATTGTTCTACCCCTTTCCTTGCCCTATGGTGGGAAAACCTGTGTTCCACTTTTGCTTCACTATCCTACCTTTTCCTTCGGGGTTTAGGTTCTGGGTTGGATTTGGGTTTTTCCCTAGGACTTTTCTTGGGTTTTTTGGATCTTTTAGGGGTTTTCCTTGAAATTTCCTTTTTTCTTAGGTTGTTTTTGGAAGTCTTCATATCATTTATCCTTTGGATATCTTCAATTGTATATTTTTGGGTCTAAGGATTTATGGATTCATGAGCAATTTTCCACAACATCCTTTTGGTTGGGTGGACCATACACTTTATACTATGACTCTGCTCTTTGGGTTTGAAGTGGTGGTTCTTGTGGGTTTTCAGCTTCTTCAATGAATTTTAGTGAGGCCTCTATTCTTCTTGTTGCTTAATCCTTTCATGACTTCCTCTTCTATGTCCTTGAAGCTGTTTGTTGGTCGGTCTGAGGAATTTTATCTTCATAAGCAGTTTTGCACAACATCTTTTTGGTTTTGGAGGAGATCATGTGCTTTATACTATGACTCTACTCTTTGGGTTCGAGGTGTTGGTTCCTATAGGATTTCAATTCCTTTTGTGGCTTTGGGGTTGGCCTCTAATTTTCTTGATATTGAATCCTTACAAGTTTTCATTTTCTATGTCCTTAAAATTGTGGTGCTGAAGGTTGTTTGGGATGAATGACTACTTTCTTTTGTTTTGGGATCTATTGTCTACAACCATGCTTCCTCGTGACTCCTTATTTTTAGATTCCTATGGTAATTTCCTACCTTTTCTTTCATATGGGCTATTCCACTACTATTGTTTCCTACATTCGACTTTTGTTTCTTGAAGAATTCCTTTTTTCTACTTGAGGACTTCATAGCCTGGGAAGCTCCTCTTGTTCCTAATCCATTGATGTACCTTCCTTTAGGCTATTGTTCCATTGCATGAGGATTTCATAGCCTACAAAATTCCTCTTTATGTTGCTTCATTTTTTAGGCTTTCAGGGAGTGGTTTTTCTAGTTTTCATAATATTTCACCATCCCTGTGTGATTCTCATCCCTATTTTGGTGGGATTCACAATTTTTTTGTTCCACTGCTCCACCCATTTTTTTAGGGTGGTTTTTCAGATCCATTCTGGTTTTTCCCTACGTGGGAAGTAGTTTTTTCTCAGGTCCTATTTTTCCAAGGGTGGTTTCTAGTTTTCCCACCCTTGGGAGGATTCAAATTTTAAATTTTTGGCTCTTGTCCTTTCTAACCTTTGGGTTTTTTTTAAATGGTATGTTGGTAGTTTGGAAAGTATGCTTTTGATTCAAATTTGGTTTTCTGGTGGGCTTTCCCTTCCTACCCATTTTTCCTTTGGTGCAAAGGAAGACGTCTTCCTCTGGTGCAAAGGAAAGCGTGTTCCTTAATTTTTTTACTTTGGGTTGTCCTTATCTGTCCTGTTTTCCATCCTTGGAAAAATTTCTTTTGTTATAATATTATGTAATTTGTTGTAATCTAATCCTTTGTAATCAAGTTTTGGGATCCTTGACAAAAACCCACTTTTAATATAACCTATAAAAAAAAACTATAGAAGAAATATGGGATTTAGTGGATGAAAATAAAATAAGACCCACATCAATAGGAGTAGATTATAAAGCACGGGATAAAAAGAACAATTGTTTTCTCATGTTGATTCTCCTAGCTACTACTGATGAGATTCAGCCTCACATAAGCAAAGCTAAAAATGATAAAGATGCATGAGATATACTTTATATTATTTTTGAAGGTAATAATAAATCAACTATTCTAAACCTTCAAACACAACTTCATACACTCCATATGAAGTTAGGAGAATCAATAGAACTAATCCTATACAAATTAGAAGAACTGAAGTCAAATATGAATGGTTTAGGAGCAAAGGTAGAAGATACTATCTTGACGTTAGTAATATTGAGGGATCTTCCAGAATCCTATAAGATGTTAATAACATACCTTAATGTATCTCAAAGAATAGTTGCCTTTGTGGAGTTAGCCAATTTGCTTCAAATAGAGGAAGCAAATTAAATCCAAAGTGATGAAGTGACAAACTATGCACTTTACTTGAATAATCAAGGTGAAAATAAGAAAGGAAATTTTCAGAATGGGGGATCATCTTCAAAAGATAAGGGAAAGAAACCTCAAAATAATTTTTGCATAAATTGTAAAAAGGACAACCATGACACCAATCGGTGTTGGTTTAAAAACAAGAAAAAAAAATGGCAAAGGCACATCACAAAGAAGTAATGTTGCTAGTGAAGTATCGAACTCTGATTCTGATTTTGGTTCAGAGAGAGCACATAAATTGCTCATGGCTCAAACAACATTGTAAATGGAAATAAATTTGTCACCTTAGGCAAGCACCATTTACACTCTCTTTTTAGGCTTCATAAATAGCATAAGTTTTTGTTTGAAGTACTTGCAATAAAAGGGGTTATTTTACATCTTTTAGGTTTCATAAATAACAAACTCTCTTTGTTTGAAGTACTTCTAACAAAAGGGGAGGATTTTTTGGTGTAAAATTTTCCTAGGAGGTAATATTTGTAAAAGCCTTAACAAGCTTCATGAGTTGCTATCTTTTGCAAATTAAGGGGGATAATCATTTATTTCCTACTTCACGCATTTTTTTGTAAAAAGGGAAGAAGACTTATAAGGGTGCATTTTCGGCACCGTTCGAAACCTTAGTCACACTTCTTGTAGAAATTATATTACAACATATTTTATAATAAGGGGGGAAACTTATAAGTGTACATTTTTAGTAGTGATCGACATCTTAGCTACCTTATCAACACTTTTTGTAAAATCATATTGTAAATAGAATGAATCTCATATGTAGTGATCTACTCTAGTACATCTAGCAGTTACAACGCTTACCCATGCAATCTGGTTGGATGACAAAATTATAATAAGCATATTAATTGATATGAAAACAAAGTGAGGAATGATTCATTTTTTGCTCAAAGTCGCTAGAGCATTGTGATAGAGCCCGAGCTAGAGCAAGAGCCAACAAATCAACATATTTTTACTATATTTGAAGAGTTATATACATTACACAATAATGTAATAATGGGGGATGTTAGATTTACTATTCTATAATAACTATAAATTATTACCTCATTTGGTAATTTGTAAGACTCACCTAGGTAGATTTAATTTATCGTATGCTAAAAAGTTGTTTGTTAATTTTTACTATTAGTATTTACCATTAGGTTATTATATTTACTATTTAACTTGGATATTATATTGGTTAGTAGGTTAGTTGTTAGCTACCTTTAGGTTGGGGCTACCTATTACACATTTTTTTAGTGTTAACTTACAATATTTTTTTCTAAATATCCTTAGACTATTCATAGCCTAAATTATTTGTATTTAAATCTATACCTATTATCAATAATATGTTCAATACCTATGTTTTGATTTCCTAATAAAAACAACTTTAGAAAGAGTCAATAGTTATACCAATAGTGCAATTGGTAAGCTTTTCAAAATGAGTTTGGTACTTTCTAATGGTGGATGTTTGTCTAAGTTTGAAAAAGGCTTTTATAAAATTTTCAAACTCATTAGGACCAAAGTAAGTGAGTATGTATTGTTTAAATTCTTGCCAAACAATGTCAAGGATGACCTTTCTAAGCCACAAAAATGAATTGAGTGTATTAGATTTAAAATTGAAGGAAGTGATGGTCAACCATGACTAATGTGGGATATTATGAAGAGTGAGATATTGCTTTACCTTATAAATCCACCCCTCAAGATCCTTTCCATCAAATATTAGAAATTCTAGCTTTGGTAACTTAAATTCATTGTTAATAGAGAATTTCGTTGGTGACTTCTTGTACTAGTATCTTGTTGTTGCTAATGACCCACATAATCAAAATAGATACTACTATCCAACTTAGTATTCATTTCCTTGTACACATTAGTGACTACACTTGCAACATCTTAAAAACTTTTGATTTATCTCTTTGTCTTCTATTATAGAGTTAATTTTTGACCATTATCCATAGTTTGTTGCCAATAACATCCACTTTATGTAGAATTTGTTGCTCTAGTTCTTGTTGTTGTTGATTTCCACTAGACATGTTTAAAAGTTTAAGTTGTTTGTAAGACTTACTAAAAATAGAAAGGTGGTTTCAAGGGTTACTATTTTTAGTAAGGATTCTTAAAAATATTTTGGGTGTTGTATATAAAAATGATCAACTTGAAAATATGATTACAATGAGCTATATTCCACAAAAATGACTTTGGACACCTCATGTACTATTTTTAGTAATGACTCAAGAAAAGGTGTTGGGTGCTATATATAAAAATGATCAACTAAAAAATATGATCACAATGAGTTATATTTCATAATATAAATTTTTTTATATTGCTATTTTTTTGAGTCTACTAGTGTGGTCACTTTTTCATCTATAGTATTTGTTCAAAAATTAGGTTTTGAGTCAGTCACATTTTCTACCCTCTGCCCTATCTATTCTAACTATTGACCACTCCTATTACTATATTATCACATGTCTATTCTGATTGACATAGATATTTACTGTCTAACTATCACAAGTAACTATCTTAACACTAATAACTTGATGAACCTATAATGACCATTACTGACTATCATAGATATTATGTATATGCTTGAATTTTAACTATCATAGGTAATTGTTATGACTTGATAACTTGACTAATACATACTAATATATATTTTTTAAAGTAAAAAACCCCTTGTGGGGCCGCCTTGGTCTGAGAGACCACAAACAAGGGGATATACACCATCAAAGTCACTTGGGAGTCGCACCCATCCCTGCCCACACCAACATTATCAATTGGATTTTGGGTACCCAATTCAGCTTTTTGGTAGGGTGGAGATTCAAACCTGGGACCTCCCTTGGAGGATTGACCTCTCCTCTCCAACTCACCACAACACCTGGGTGACCCCATACTAACTATTACTGATAAAAATTTTAGATTTAACTATTACTAACCCTCCTTATACATTTTTTTGAATCTGTTGGTTTTTTATTCACTTGTTATATCCTTCTATAATATTTATATTTTATTATTTGCATACATGAACTCTAGAATAGGGATTTATTCTCTACATGCTCAATTTTTATGATAAGGATATGGTAACAGGTTTAAAATTCATAAAACATGATGTTTGTTATAGAATAATATTTTGATAGAACTAGGGTATGTTAAGCAAAGGTGTATGTAATATCCATAGGCCCTTTGTTATACTACAATGATGAATAATAATTATCAAATCAATTATTTAGACCACTACTCAAGGAGGATTCCACACATACCCTTGAGCACACTATCTACATCTTTAATAGTATGGAAGGATTATATTTTGAGATGGTCAAAAAGGCTTCTTAGGGCTAAAGGTTTATTTAATTCTAGATGGTCTCATTAAATACTTGAAGATAAATCGATTCTATGCATGGATGTTGTTTAAGATCTAGGTATCGGAGCTCGATGGCCCCTCACTTTATTATACACTTTATGGGTTATTTAACATAGGCAATAATGATAGCTATTACATGATATTTTAAAACCCTCATGATAGGATTTATAACCTACAAAACTACTATAGAAAAAAGAAAGGGCTATATTTTTTTGTTAGTTTTTAGTGGATTATTTTAATAAGAAAAAATAGACAAAAGAGAAAACTAGAACATAAAAATATTATAGCTAATAGTTAAAATGGTAGGAACCATTGTAGTCATAGCAGGACATGAACTTCAAAATTACTCTCATATCACTTAGGAACCTACTAATAAAAATAAATACACTCACACAAAATACTAAAAATAACATTAATGCTCAAATAACAATGGAAATATAAGTACAAATATAATAATATTATAAATAGTATTTAATTGTAGGCCTCTTTGAGGGGACAACCTCCTTTAATACTTTTAGTTAGTTATGCAAAAATATACATACAATATTACCCCTTATAGTTTAAAGAATTCCTCTAGCACCTAACTCCCAAGGTTGGCTTAAATGTAAAATGCCACCCAGAATATAATCTCCTACCTACAAATAGTTACATTCTTGAAATATAGTAACATAAAAGGGCATCACTTGGCTAGGCACTTCTAGATCCACACTATTACAAAACATTATAAAACATAGTAAAATGGGTGTTCCCCACGTTCCACAAGGATTTTTACATCATGATTAATTTTCTAGGTAGTTATTTTTTATGTTACATTAGGATGGGGTTCTAACAAAAATTGGCTTCAAAGAAGGACTAATCATATTAATTTTCTAGGTAGTTATTTTTTATATTAAAATTACTTTACTGCCAAAAATACTTTACTATAAATTAGGATGAAAGTTTACCATAACCTAGATAAATCTCAAGCTTAGAATAATGGCCTCTATTATTATCATGTCATGTAATAGTTAGGCATTTATTATTTATCGATATGATGTAATACCATTTATGTGAATCTTATTTTGCCAATTCTACATAGTCATATTTACCACCATTGATATCATAATTTTTTTTTAGTTTATGTTATATATATATATATTAAACAATCATTTTGATTTTGGGATATTATGATACAAATTGGGTAGGGAATATTGATGACCAAAAATCAACATCATGTTACTATGTGATTTTAAATGATGGGATGATCTATTGGTCAAGTGATAAAGAATTAATCAATTAATGAAAGTAAAGGATACCATGGTTGCTCAACCTTAGCCAACAATGCTAAAACATGATAGATAGAGTTGCATTACAATGATACATAAACTAAAATTTTATGGTAAAGCAAAACACATTGGAGTGCATTATCGTTTTGCTCATGAATAAGATGAAAACATTATTTTGTTAGAATACTATGCAATAAATGAAATGATAGTAGATGCACTCACAAAGATGTTGCCAAAAGATATGTTTGAGTTTTGCATAACAAATAAATAAAAGATACAAATCAATAAAAGATATTTGTGTAAGTGTTAAAAATAATGACACCAAATATCTTTGGATAACTTCAACAAAGCATAGAATAGAGATAAAATGTAGTTGACTATCTCCAACAAAACATACCATATAAATAAGATGTAGTTCATGCAATGAAAGCTATCTGATATCTAAAAATAGATTTTACAAAGTAGATACATCCGAGTAAACAGTTCATAAAATTTCAACGACATTAAAATTCAAACCACACCATAGGTGTGTAAATATGTTAAAAAAAATTCTATTATTAAAAGGCTTGAAGCTCATCCAGTTTTTATATATGTTATTTAATAAAAAAATTTATTATTAAAAGGGTTGAAGCTAATCCAATTTATATATATGTTATTTAATAAGAAGGAATAAAGGTCAAGAACGAAAAGATTGGTACTGAGAAATCATTCTTCAATACAATGTGGAGATGGACTTCAAAGAGGGCTACTCCTAAACGGCCCTTGGTCTACTTGTTCTATGGTGGGACAAATAACAAATGACCGATGGAATTATTTATTTATTTTTCTTTAATTTCTGATTGATATTCCTTATCACAAGTCATTGAATTCCATTGTTAAGGAGGGTAAATGGTAAATTTAGTTATTGGTTCGATATAGCTTTGAAATCTTGTTCGAGCGCTACAAAGAATGCAATGTTGAACTCCATTCCATTTTCGTTCAATATGCACAACTCCGTACAAACCATTTTAAAATTAATTCAGACATTTGATATAGTGAAAAAGTCTTTCCTCGGAATTTTTAGAGTTGAAAACTCGAAGTTTGTTTATAATTTTTTATGTTGATGGTGGCAATGCCGGTCTTATCTTATTTGAGAAATTGACGTCGAAAGTCCCTCTGGAGAAAATTCCATGTTACCTAAGTTTTGATTCATTATGGATTCACATGGAGAACATCAACAAGAAATTTATGTTGCTTAAAATCCTTTGATCGTTTGAACGAAGCACAGATAACAATTGCCGCGTGTTGTCTACGGACAATTTATGCGATTTATTTGCAAGAAACTTCTCTCACGGGCTTGAAATTCAAGTGTTTGTCACGCAATTGGCGCCTCCTCTCCCGCCTAAAATCTCCTCCTACCCGCATAACAATAACAAACAAGAAAATCACTTAACCCTAAATGTCAAAAATTATCAGCCGACAAAGTCAAATCAAATAACTATCTTTCTAGAGGGTCTTCCGCATGACTCTGCAGAGAGATAGGTCTTTGAAAATTTGGAATTCCGCACTTCATTCAGAAACGGTTGCAAGCTATTCGAATCAAAAGTCCGTACTAACTGACTATCTAAAGCTCTCTCCTGTCTATAAAAAGAATGCTCTTCAGTGATTTTTTCATAGGAGCTAGGTTTTAGTTAGAGATGATAGAGAAAATTCGAGCAAATGCTGTACTAACTGGAAGATACTGGGACTGCTGTCTTGTGATGCCAATGGGTGAACGCGTACAACTCGTTTTCCTTCTCCTTATTCACACATGGCTTAATGTTATCTAAATATTGTTTCATGCGCACGAATTAGCTACATTATGCCGACGAGCTGTATTATTTGTTGACATCGATTAGGATTGTCACTTGTTTGAAACAATTGTCACAAAAGTTTTAGAAATCTTTAGATATTTATTTGGTTAAATCACTCTTTTCAGCTTTTTCATTACTTACCAGTTAACTTAAAAATACAAGTAATTTTCTAATGGTGTATACGCATTATATTATACATATGTTATCCATCTAGTTCCTTTTAGGATCTATTTTTGAAATTTTATATCTAAATGAAAGCACGAGGATACGGAAACAAAAAAGGAAAATGCCAAGTACGATGCGTTTAAAACCAAACTTAACGCTAAAAGCCTATATATTGAAAAATGCATGCAAGGAAAGAACATTAAAAAATCAACACAAGATAAAAGCAATATGGAATACGGCCCTCTTTATTGATATGCTTTTAAAATCGTGTTACAATACGTCTCCTTCCCTTTTAGGGGATAGGAGCGTTAAATATGTTTCTTGTCACATCCATGGATAGCAATCCTTCTTCCGCGTGCCCACATGTAAGATGGGCGGACCAAAACGTCGTCGCCGCTTGTGTATATGAGTGTTGACTTCTCACTGCTCCTCTAATGTCAAAAACCTGCGTTCAAAGAAACAGAAAAGATAAGTAGCACCTGCAGATAGAATAGAACATGTATTCCCCAAGGTCTACTGTTAGTGTATGCATGAAAATATTAAACCGATAACCAAATAACATTAGAATGACCAGAAAATTTAACAGAAGCAATAAAAACCTTACCAGGAAGCCACTACAAAAGAAACAGTTAGGAAATTCCTCACATATTTGTATTCGCTCCGGGGCGGGACGAATAAACCTGCAACAAATTGTTAGAAAGCACCCTCTTCAATGTCCTCTCCAGGAAGCTCCAAATGACCTGTAAAGTTGGGGTTAGCTAATTGGGGGCATTTTGGGATGACCTAGATGGTCATATTTCTCCAATTTGGCCTATATCACCCAGAATCTGATTGCGCTATATGCATGTTAGTGAAGGCGGGAAATGATAAAAGCATGATAAAAAATTTTCAAAATGAAGTGAAATTTAAACTACAGCCTATTTAAATAACCTAGAATCGGATGCAAAAGAAAAATTAGAGAAATCTGCAACAAATTTCTATTCGCTTTGGGACGGGGCGTTTAGAACTACGACAGATTGGGGGGCGCCCAGGGGTAGGATGCCCACCGTTTGGGACTCTGTTTCGGCATCAATCCACTTGGGATGGGTCCAAAACCTCTTATGGGGTGTTGTCAGCAAATTTTTTGGGATATTGTGGCCAAATTTTTGGATTTGGGCTCCAGATTTGTGCTTCCAATAACCACCATATGACCTCCCTTCAACAAGAGATCAAAGATGTGAAAGATGCAAAATCAAAAGGTATGTGTGTGGATGTAAAATGGTAGCACTTCGTTGCTCAAAATGCTACCTCTCCCTCTATTATTTGGGTGAGAAGACTCACCAATTTATATACCTAGGGTCTCTGTGTTTGAATGTGCATGCGATGGCACCACTAGAGTTGCATGTCTTATTTTTGGAAAAAAATTATTCCCTGATTTAGAGTCTCCTTGCATAAGGCCTCTAAAAATCCAAGACATGCATGACTGAAGTCTTTCTCCTTGATTTGAAGCCATTCCTTGCAATTGCATGGCCTGAAGCTGCAGTTAACTGGCAGACCTATCAAGGTTTGACTTTTTTTGCTAGTCAAACCTTCTATTCGCCTCACCTTGTGGCGAATGCTGATAATCGTCCCTGGGTGGGAAAAATACCAGTTTGTAATCGTCCCAGGGTGGGACGAGTAGGGAGCAAAGTGCCAAAAGGTGCCAAATTGACCTTTTACCTTTCAAACTACTTTTAGGAGTGGTTAGGACCACTGTTTAACCTTTGGGGGTTGCCCTAGGGGCTGTGTGTGTCAATGCGATCAACATTTGTTGTCACATAATCGGATTGGTGTTGTTTTGGTGTCTATAGATGCTCCTTTTTGGGATGCACTGTGCAAGGCGCAACGCCAAGCAAAAATAGATAACAAAAGCACTAATGATTAGGGTTTCTTAGTAACCTAACCAAATTTTGATGCCCTAAGTATGGAAAAGGCACATATTCTTGAATCTTTGCTTCTGATGAGCTAAGGAGCTTAATTCAAGTGTTAACCTTTTTTGGTGAGGTGTTACTTGAGCTTGGACATTGTTCAGTCATGAATAGGCAAAGGGTGCAACCTTTTTTCTGTGGGAACCTTGAGTTTATGATTGACAAATGCCAAGTGTTTGATCAGCTTGTGATTATTGCTTGTTTACTGCCCCAAGCAGGGGCGTGATTGTCTTTGTCAATGATCCTTTGAATACATGTCATTTCCTTGATTGGGTGTGTTTTTGTTGATTGGTGACTAAGTGTGACAACCCCCTTAAGCGACGAATCGATGAGGGAATGACCAACATGAGAAAAGTGACGAGTCGCTTGACCCAAGATGACTTAGGTAAGGGTGCCTTCAATTTTTTATCGTTGAATGCGTAAGTAGTTTTTGAACAAGCTAACCTATTTTTGGTGGGTTTCAACCCATTTTGTGACACATTTGGGATCTAAAATTGGCCAAAATTCATCCTCCTCTAGAGCATTCTGGCTATGGTAGCATTCTTAGGGAGTAGGGTAATGACAATTTGTGACCCCAACGTCTGTTTTGGATGCCAAGAATGTTAGGCACAAAGGCGCCTTTGTTTGAAAATCTTATTGCTATTTTTGATTGGGTTTGGACCCATTTCGTACGCCGTTTGGGGATGAAATTCTTGAAAATATGTCCTCTCGTGGAGCAGTTCAGCAATGGTAGCCTTCTTAGGGAGTAGGATAGTGAGGATTTGTGACCTCAACGTCGGTTTTGTATGCCCGAAATATCAAGTGCAAAAGCACTCTTATTGGACAATTTTATTGCTTGTTTTGGTGCATTTTGTGCATTTTTTTGTTGTTTTTGAAATTTTTGCTTTGTATTCATTCCTGGGTGGGACGAATACCAGTTTAGTAATTGTACCAGGGTAGGACGAGCGCTAATCGGAGCACTTATCCCAGGGAGGAACCATTATAGGCTCAAAAATCCTATTTAAGGGCCAAAACTGGGTTTTGGGCTCATGTGCATTTGTTTTTCCTGGCGATTTGGAGTTCTAAGGAGGAGGAGGTCAATTCTGCAAAGCGAAGCACTGCCAAAATTTTTCCCACTACCATGAGTTCATGGACCAGATCCTCAAGCGGTGAAGCCGAAGCGATACCTATGAGTGTTCTTCCTCTTTATTGTTTGTTTGTTACAGTTTGGAAAACTACAATTTGTTTTGTTTTTTGTCTTTTGTATTTTGTTTTTCAAATTAAAATGAAACCCTAGACTATCAAAAATTAACACTTAGCTGAAAACTTAGTTGAACCCTAGTTAAACAAAGATCAAAAGTTTAGTTTAAAACTTAGCTGAAAAACTTAGTTTAGAACGTAACTTAAAAACTTCGCTTAACCCTAATTTAACAAAGATTAAAACTTAGGTTAGAAACATAGGGTAAAACTGAGCATAAAAACATGTAGCTCAACCCTAGTTATTGTTTGTTGTTTTGAATTTATCAATTGACCTTTAGAGTGAAACCCTAGGTACTAACAAACCGTTTTTTGAATTTTTTTGTTTGTTTTTTTAATTGATCAGTGTAGAGTTAAAAACCCTAGAATTGATAAAGTATTTTTTGAATTTTTTGTTTGTTTTTAATTTATCAATTTTAGACTTAGAGTTAAAAACCCTAGGAACTGAAAAATTACTTTTGAATTTTTTTGTTTTTTTGTTTTAATTTATCAGTTGACCGTTAGATTAAAAACCTAGGAACTGAAAAATTACTTTTGCTTTTTTTTGTGTTTTTGTTGTAATTTATCAATTGACCGTTAGATTAAAAACCCTAGGAACTGACAAATCATTTTTTGAATTTTTTTGTTTGTTTTTTTAATTGATAAATTATTTTTTGAATGTTTTGTTTGTTTTTAATTTATCAGTTTTAGACTTAGAGTTAAAAACCCTAGGAACTAAAAAATTACTTTTGAATTTTTTTGTGTTTTTGTTTTAATTTATTAGTTGACCGTTAGATTAAAAACCCTAGGAACTAAAAAATTACTTTTTATTTTTTTTGTGTTTTTGTTGTAATTTATCAGTTGACCATTAGATTAAAAACCCTAGGAACTGACAAACCATTTTTTGAATTTTTTTGTTTGTTTTTTTAATTGATCAGTGTAGAGTTAAAAACCCTAGAATTGATAAATTATTTTTTGAATGTTTTTTTTGTTTTTAATTTATCAGTTTTAGACTTAGAGTTAAAAACCCTAGGAACTGAAAAATTACTTTTGATTTTTTTTGTGTTTTTGTTTTAATTTATCAGTTGACTGTTAGATTAAAAACCCTAAGAACTAAAAAATTACTTTTGATTTTTTTTGTGTTTTTGTTGTAATTTATCAGTTGACCGTTAGATTAAAAACCCTAGGAACTAACAAACCATTTTTTGAATTTTTTTGTTTGTTTTCTTAATTGATCAGTGTAGAGTTAAAAACCCTAGAATTGGTAAAAAAAAAATTGAATGTTTTCTTTGTTTTTAATTTATCAGTTTTAGACTTAGATTTAAAACCCTAGGAACTGAAAAATTATTTTTGAATTTTGTTGTGTTTTTATTTTAATTTATCAGTTGACCGTTAGATTAAAAACCCTAGGAATTGAAAAATTACTTTTGAATTTTTTTGTGTTTTTGTTGTAATTTATCAGTTGACCGTTAGATTAAAAACCCTAGGAACTAACAAACCATTTTTTGAATTTTTTTGTTTGTTTTTAATTTATCAATTTTAAACTTAGAGTTAAAAACCCTAGGAACTGAAAAATTACTTTAGAATTTTTTTTTGTGTTTTTGTTTTAATTTATCAGTTGACCGTTAGATTAAAAACCCTAGGACTGACAAATAGTGTTTTGAATTTTTTTTTGTTGTTTTTGTTTAATTTATCAATTTAAAGTTAAAAACCCTAGAACTGATAAATTATTTTTTGAATTGTTGTTGTTTTTGTGTAATTTATCAGTTTAGAGTTAAAAACCCTAGAACTGACAAATTATGTTTTGAATTTTGTTGTTCAGTATGTAGCTATTTTTAGCTATACATTACTTTGTGCAGTGTTGTGTGCTCATGTTTTTGCTATACAAATTTTCATGGTTTTTAATGTTTTTGTGTTGTCTTTTGTAGGTTGTGAAGAGCCGATACCGTGTACCTACAGTTTTCACTGAACCGCGGGAGGCACTAACTTTGGCTGACTAGGAGTGGCTTGATGCCCTGGGGCTCAAGCAGGTGACTCGGTTGGAGCCTGTGGTTGGAGATCAGGCCTATCTGATGGCCCTGATCAACTTATGGGAGCCTCGGACCAACACCTTCCATCTCCCAATAGGGGAGATGATAGTGACATTGGAGGACGTCTACCAGATTCTACGGATTTTGATAGATGGACCACCGATCAGGACGACGCCACGGGATCAGCAGATAGCTATATTGATGTGATGCTTCGAGCATGGGGAGGAGGTGGGTGTGGACAACCCAGTGGAGAGGGCAGAGGGTGACTGCCTGATTGGTGACATTTTGGTTCGATGGTGGCTTGAGATGGGTGTGTTGGGAGTGAGGCACGCTGTATTGATGGGCCTCATTTCCAACATGCTACTACCCGACTCTTCGAGCGTGAGGTTCTTGTGGAACCTACTAGAGGTGGTGTTCAGGTTGGTGGAGTGTCCTACAAATGCACCTATGATCATGAGATGGGGATAGACTCTGTTGGCATAGCTCTATGATGAGCTATATGAGGTCCACTACCAGAGGTGAAAGGGGATTGGATGTAGTTATATGTTGTAGTGTTGGGCCTAACAACACATAACAGTGGAGAGGCCGATTGGGTTGTCATGGATGACTCGAGCAGAGATGGTAGACCGAGAGATCGGATATGGGGCATTGTGGCAGATATTTGAGGAGTAGGATCAGATTCGGTGGTGGGCAAGTGTCGTAGGGTACTATGACGATGCCTTCACTCGACTTACTCTATGGGAGGTTTTCTAGCATCCCTATCGAGACTGTCTAACCTGGCCTGAGGCTAGAGAGTGGCTACAGTGGGTTTACAGGGGAGGTGGCTGATTGGAAGGCATGAGACTGAGTAGGAGTTCTTACCTTATGGCCAGGTGACATGACAGTTTAGGGTGCACCAGGGGTTACCTGTTGAGCCCATGATCTATCGACACCAGGGGGATGAGAGGACTCTAGTCTGGCCAGTCATTGCATTGATGGGTGAGAATTCAGATACAACAACTGATGCCCCAAATGTGGATGATGTCGAGGTTACCATTGAGTATGAGCAGTGGTGGACACTACGGCGATGGCGAGGCGAGGGGCCTCTAGGTGGTGTAGAGGTGGAAATAGTAGTTGATGAGGTTGTAGAGGCACCAGGTGAGGGTTGGGGTGTTCTGATAGATGATGCAGACATGGTTGAGGTTAAGGATGTGAGCATGGATTTTGGGGTTCCAAATCAGTCGGAGATGCAGGAAGTTCTAGAGCAGTGGGAGCCAGAGCAGGCTGTTGTTTGAGAGATGTCAATGCCTCAGGTATTTTCAAAGGACATGAAGGTAGGGGTGTGCGCTGAGAATGCATGATTGGTGGGGCTACTTTGGAGGTGATATTAGGAGCTGGGGGAGGCTTTGCAGGAGAGGGATCTCCTATGAAATCAGTTGGCTAAGTAGGAGAAAACATTTTCTATGTACCACCGACGAGAGGGAGATATCGATTTTGCATAGGAGAGGGATCTCTTGTGGATGCAGCTGGCATAGTGCAATGAGAATTTGGCTATGTATCGCCAGTGGAAGATGGATTTTGTGTGATATCGGTTGGAGCTGGAGGTAGAGATTAGCCATCTCAAGGGGCGGATACCTGCGTTTAGCGAAGGTGGATCATCACACTGCTCAAGAGGGAGTGATACAGAGCAGTCAGCATCCTCTCGGTGTATGCGACTGGATGAGGGAGACGCTAGTAGGCATGATGCGGGGGCTAGTAGTAGCCGCCCTAAGGGGTCCCATAGGACCCACACCATAGGGGGTAGTTCCCATCACACCGATCCTATGTGGTCATGGTGGCCGATGCCCTAGGATTGGGGGTTTTCGAGCTTTTGGCTTTTGTTGCGAGGTCAGAGGACCGGTTCATTGTAGCTTGCGGGCATTTTTGATGATATATATACAGATGACTTGCTTTGTGTTTATACACTTGTTATGGTTTGTTTTGCTATGTATGCATAATTATTTATGATGATGTATGAATGTGGTATTATGATTGCGATGTTGCTAATTATATGATGTATGCATATGGAATGAATGAAATGAGTTGTTGATAACTTGTCGATGGCACCATAGACTATACAAGATTGACTGGCTTTCTGTACTTATGTGATGGCTTTGTAGAATGACTTTGTATGTGAGAACTTTGTTGTTGTATTTTTTTTTTCTTTATTTTGTGATGGGGATGGATGTAATGAAATGTTACAGTTGTTTAAAAATTTAGTTAAGCGTTTCTGAGATTCAGATATTTTAACTAACTAGCCAAAACTATACATTTATCTCATAATACTTTTTAACAAGGTATAAATCAGACTAGATTTTGACCAAGTTATTTCACATCCCTGTGTGTGCAATTGAGTTCGTTTATGTGGTATTTGTCAGGATACTGCTAATGCCAGATAGGCTGTCAACCAAACCTGTACTGAGGATCACCTAATTAGCTCCACTAACTCCATTGTTGTATTTAGTAAGATTAATCCATGGGACAATTTAAGATACCATAAGGTAGCTCATCCACATGCAAACATTGGTATGTTCACACGCAAAGCTAATATGATAGACATATCGTCATGTGTTTAGGATACCGCCATTGCTAGGTAGGCTATCCACCAAACCCATAATGAGGATCACCTAGATGGTTTTTGAATGCTAAGAATTCCAAGGATTCAAGTTCAGGATTTTTATTTGCTCAATGTGTTAGGATACTTGCTCGTATATATAATGATGAAAATCACTGTTTATTTTTCTCTTTTGTTTTTCTTTTGAGCAAGGATTTTGAATAGTGGTGATAACCACTGTTATTTGATTTTGCATTTTGAGCTTCGTAAGGCATATGAATTACCTTGATCCTTTTGGCCTTGGGGATGACTACCCATCCTGTTCAGGGATGTGTAGTATGAATCCTTACGACTTTAGGAACCAAAGGGTATTATGGAGATTATGAAGTAAGGGCATTGATATTTTAGGCCTTGGGGATGACTACCCATCCTTGTTAGGGATGTGTAGTACAAATCCTTATGACTTTGGAGACCAAAGGTTATTGGAGATGATCATGATGATGGCTTGTGGGGATTTTATTTTAAATGGCATTGATCCTTTTAGGCCTTGGGGATGACTACCCATCCTTGGCAGGGACGTGTAGTACGAATCCTTACAACTTTGGGGACCAACGGGGATTGGGATTTTTGGTAGTGGTGAAAACCACTATTTATTTAGGGGAATTGATGGGGAAGAGCTTGTCCTTTTTTCAATTCTCAGCACTCTTGAACCATTCGCACAAGGGGATGAACAGGCTAATCTTTCACCTATGGTATCCTAGATTGCTTTGTAGGTGTCTCTTGCATTCACACAACTTGGGAATTATTTTATGTGTTTTAACTTGTGTAGGGATGTTACATAACGAGGCGTGACCCAAGTAAAACTTTCCCTTGTAAAATATGTTTAACTTTGTACAATTTTTGGCTAGCAATTTAAAGACAACTGAATAAAGAAAACCCTACATACATTAGGATGCAACTGACTATGCTAGAAATGGAGATGGTGTTATTTTGGATGTATGTGTGTATAAAATGGATGGAATGTGGAAAATGAAGGAATTGCCTAGCAATTATAGTCTATGGTGTTGTTGACATGTAGAACCTAGCAATTATGCAATGTATGGATGCGATGCCTAATGCAACTTATATTTTTGTATTTTGATTTTTACAAGTATGCATGGAATTGAGATGCAATTTTTTTGTTTTTTTGATGATTTTATTATTTTTGTTTGTTTTTTAATATTTGTTTTGACCAAGCAGTTATGGGTACCCTTGGAGCATTTGGTTTGACCAAAGGGTTTATAGATACCTTTGGGGAATTTTAGGTTGACCAAGCGATTATGGGAATCCTTGGAGCTTTTGGTTTGACCAAAGGGTTTATGGACACCTTCGGGGCATTTTGGGGTTGACCAAGCAATTTTTGGAATCCTTGGAGCTTTTGGGTGGGCCTATGGCTCTCTAAATGTGGAATGGCCTCAAATGACTGATGTTCAAGGATTCTAGTTCCTTGATTCCTTCAAGAGAGGCGAGCCGGTATGTTCCAGGTCCTATTTTACTATCAATCACATAAGGACCTAACCAGTTTGCTGCAAACTTGTCCCTTAGATGGGATGACAAATTAGAATTTTGTTGGTTCTCTTTTAAGACCAAGTCACCAACCTGAAAGTCCCTTAGGTGAACCTTCATGTTGTATGCTTTCTTAAGTCGCTCTTGATAGATACGCAAATGCTCGAGAGCATTGACGCATCATTCATCGAGCAATGTAAGTTGGTCTAACCGGGCCTACCACGTAGTGTCATCATCGATGAACTCTTGCATTGAAATGCGCAGGAAGGGATTTCCAACTCGAGAGGCATGACTGCCTTGGAGCCATACACCAATGAAAATGGAGTTGCCCCAATGGGCATCCGAATGCTAGTGCGGTAAGCCCATAGGGCAAGCGGGATTTGAATGTGCCAATCCTTATGACTATCTGTGACTATATTTTTGAGGATGGCAACTAGCGTTTTGTTTGATGCCTCTGCTTGCCCATTTGCCTACGGATAATAGGGTGTTGAAAAATTGTGCTGAATTTTGTACTTTGTTGTCAAAGCACGCACATCTTTATTCTTGAATGACGTCCCATTATCCGAGAGGATCTTGGATGGAATACCAAAATGACATATGATGTTATGCAAAATAAACTCTGCAATGCGGGGTCCAGTCGTAGAGGTTAGAGAAATTGCTTCCACCCACTTGGTGAAGTACTCTATGGCCATTATGATGAACGTGTGATGACATGATGATGCAGGGGAGATCTTTCCTATTAGATCAAAGCCCCACTACGAAAAATTCCAAGTCGATTGAATCGGTTGCAAGGCCTAAGAAGGTACGTGTGTCAAATTGGCATGGTGTTGACACTTCACGTACTTCTTTACATATGCACAACAATATCGCTCTAAATATGGCCAATAATAGCCCATGCGAAGAATGCACTTTGCGATGGCCATACCGTTGAAGTGGCCACCACACGTACCATCGTGGGCTTGGGTGATCGCCCAAGCGGACTCCTTTTGGTCCAAGTAATGGAGGAGGATTCCTTCATAGCTCCGACGATACAAAATGTCTCCTAGCAAGACATGTTTTGTCGCTTTCTATTTAAATGATATTTTCACGGCTTGTGTCAATCCAAGTGGGAGGTTACCTAACGTGAGGTAATCCCTTATGGGTGTGTACCAATCTTTCTAATCAAAAACCTCGATGGTATGAATGACCAATCCCTCTTGAAGTTCATCCCTAGCAAAAGCTGAGTAGGAAAGAACTTGTAAAAATAGCGTTGTGTTGCTATTGAGAGGGGTTAGGGAGAACAAGGACCCCTAGTTGGCTTGAGTCAGACAATCATGGATTCGAGAGAACCTATCCTGAGATGGTTCAATCTGGATCAGGTGGATTCTTGGTGTTAGGTCAGAGCTTGCTCGCTCCATCACGGATTGCGATAATGTTTTGACCTGAATGGTCATCATTTCACCATAAGGGTCTTGCAGGATTAGTGACCCCAAGGAGGCCATAGTATCTACAAAATGATTCGATGATCGAGGGAGTGCCTCGATGTCATACCATTCAAACTATACCAAGTAATTTGTCCACAAGGGCTTTGTAGGCCTGCAGAACTAGGCATTTACATTGGAATACCCCCTTTACTTGATTGATAATTAACAATGAATCACCAAAGATGTTTAAACGTTTAATGTTCATGGTGACTACTGTTTGAAGACCTATGAGCAAGGCTTCGTATTCTGCATTGTTGTTGGTGCACGAGAAGTCTAATTTAAATGATAGAGGCATTGGATCCCCTTGTGGTGTGAAGAATACAATTCTCGTGCCACCTCCTTGCTCACATTTAGAACCATCGAAGAATAGGGTCATGTCGACTGTGACTCAGGCTCATTAGAATCTAGCGATTCTAAAACATGAAAGACCCCATCATCTGGTAGTTCTATGATCAGAGGCTGATCATCTTCAAGAGGAGCCTCTGCTAGTTGATCGGTGATGACTTGACATTTTATGGATTTTTGTCCAATGAATTCTATGTCAAACTCCATCAACAACATGATCCATTTCATCGTGTGACTACTATGATAAGTACGACTCATCATGTATCACAATGGATTCTCCTTAGACATAACATACGTCATGTTGCTAAGCATGTAGTGGTGTAGCTTTTTGGTAGCAAACACCACTGCCAAGTAGAGCTTCTCAACGTATGCATAGTTAAGTTCATAACTGACCAGGGTGCGGCTAAGATAGTAATTAGCCTGTTCTTTGTGTAGTTCATTTTTCTGGGATAGCATGGTGCCCAATGCCACCTCAGTAGCTAAGATGTATAAGTAGAATGACACTCCTGGTCTAGGTGGTGCCAATACTGGTGGTGAAGCCAAGTATTGTTTAATATCGTCAAAGGCTAACTGGCACTCGTCATCCTAGTGAAATGCTACCCCCTTGTGCAATAATTTATTCATGGGTCGACACTTGTTAGATAGCTATGCTATGAAGCGCTTGATTGACGCGACCTTTCCCTACAGGCTTCTGAGCTGCTTGATGGTAGTTGGGGGAAGCATTTCAAGGATTGCCTTGACTTTGTTTGGATCCACCTCGATTCCTCGTTTGGAGACTATGAAACCCAATATATTTCCAGATGTGACACCAAATATGCACTTCTTGGGGTTTAGTCTGACTTTATGTTCAATGAGGCGATCGAGGATCTTGCTCAAGTCATCGAGATGATCTGGGCACAAAAGAGATTTGGCCAACAAATCATCCATGTAATCTTCCAAAGTTTTGTGCATGTAATCATGGAAGATGTACGTCATGGCATGTTGGTAGGTGGCACCAGCGTTTTTAAGGCCAAAGGGCATGACCTTATAAAAAAATGTCCCCCAAGGCGTTGTGAATGCCATTTTTAGTTGGTCCTCGGGATTGATACGAATTTGATTGTATCCTGAGAAACCATCCATGAGGGAAAGCATTTCATGGCCCGCTATAGCATCTACCAATGCATCGATGCTAGGCAAGGGGAAATCATCCTTAGGACTCGCTTTGTTTAGATCTCAAAAATTGATGCATATGCGAATCCTCCCGTCGAGATTTTTGATGGGCACCATGTTAGACAACCATGGTGGGTAATCCATGCAGATGACAAACTATGCATCCAACAACTTTTGTAGCTCATATTTGACCATTAAGGCTACTGTTGGATGCATCTTACATAGTTTTTGTTTTACTGGCTTGACTATCGGATCAAGCATTAGATTATGCGTGACTAGCTGCGGGTCTAGTCCCGGCATGTCTTTGTATGACCATGCAAAAACCTCCTTCTTCTCTTTGAGAAGGGCAATGTAGTCGGCTTGCTCTTCGGGGGATAGACTTACCCCCAGCTTGATGATTTGCAAATTTAGTGGATCTGATCCGATGTCTACGTCAGTCATCTCCTCGATCGACATGTGGGATCCGTCCTCCAACTGGTGTGGAGTTGGGATCAAGTGGATATCGTTTGCTGAATTTAGATCATCGTTCAGAACGTCGGGTTCCTCTTCAGCATGGAAGACATCCTAAGTCTGTCCAAGGGTGAAATGGAACATCCCACCGCAAGGCCAGTACTCTGATGGGGATGGTGGTGTGTCAACGCGATCCTAGTCTATAGCATCTAGGTCTAGATGCAATGACCGTGTTGGGTCGGTTGGATTATGGATGGGGGTGGTTAAATCAATGGAGATCATGTTGATGAAATGATTTTGGTCTCCATTACCATGGGTGTGGCTGCTCGGACATCCTAGATGATCTTTGTGCTCCAGATATGGCTCTATGGGTATTGGCACAAATGGATCGGCCCTATGTGCGGATAAGAGGATAGGGTCTGCCCTAGGTATTGATGGCTCTATAGGGTCTCCAGGCGAAAGATGTTCTCTGTATACCTAGAGTTGTGGGTGTAGTAATTGCTATAACTATGCCTGGTTGAGGTGCCACCTATGCCTTGGCCCTATGTGTAGTTGTTCAAACATGTCATCTATGTCCAAGGGATATTGCTGCTATCACATATGATTGAGATAGGCCATCTCAGTTTCATCTTCATAATCACTTTCGAAGATCCAAAGGCCTTCGTTGGCTCCAACAACTGTTTGCGACATATGAGGCTCATCTTGCTCGAGCAAATTAATGTGGTCCCATCGGGGTTGTTCCGCTCTTTGCGGGGGGACTTGATTCTCTTGAGGTGGCATATGCTCAATTGGAGCATTCAAAGGGAACATTTTCAGGAAGCTCTCCTGATAATCATCCATGGGAGTCACTTGTGAATGATTGCTATCAGATTCAAAAGGATCCCAAGGTGCTACCTCGTATTCTGACTCATCTTCTAAAGACCCTTCTTGGTCTTGTCCATAGCCCTCTTGTAGGTGAGTCCTCGAACTTTCTCCCTTTTTTATCGAAGGGAAAGGGTTGTTAAGGTCAACAAGGTTGGTTGTTAGCAATGGGTGATAATCCCCCAATGTATATGTTGTGTTAGGATTGGCATATGGATCTGATGCCAACCCATCCTTGTTGCCTATCCCTAGGCCTTGCATGTTCTCTACCAAGATGTCCAGGGGCAAGGGGTGGTTGAACCCTACTCCTGACTTGTCATACGACATTTGATATCTTGGTTGGCAAATAACATGCACTCCTTGCTCATACCTGCCCAACCCATATCCATGCCAATTGCATTGGCCAAGATATCTTAATGCGAATTCTGGGTTGGACAAATAGTTGACGTCCTCAGCAAAGGGCTCCTCATATTTGTCTTCTTGCATGTAAGGTTCTATGCCATTATCCAAGCCCCCATAAACAAAGTTTGTCTGATTGGGTGGGTAGCCTAGAGGAACCACAGAGCCGATGGGAAGGCGAGGTCTCCCCATGTCTTGCATGGACTCAAGTGCGGGTGTTGCTACAATGTTTTGCACTATATACTCCCCCAAGACCATGTTGGCCATCTCAATGGTGATCGTTGGAGGTTGAGGGGGATCGAATGGGAGTCCTTCCTGAGTCCACTCCATGTAGGGTGAACTAGGCGTCTCGACTTCCATTCTGCTAGGCATCTCTTTGGTAGAGATGGTTGAGACTAGGGGTGGTTCCTCTTCTAGGGGTTTATTTCCCTTGTCCTTCGGTGTGGCCACCGTAGGTGGCATCGTTGGTGAAGGACCAGATGAGGAAGATGGACCCGAATGGGGATTTGATGGACTTGTCAATGGGGATGCCTATGAAATTGGACCCCGTTTAGATGGATTCAACTAAAAATCCAAATGTGTTGATGGAAGGGTCGATTACGGCATGAATTGCATCGTATTACAATATTTGAAGGGCTCTAATTCTGTCGGGACTACATGCACCTATCCTTCAAATGTATACTTTAGGCACTGATGAGCTATAGAAGGGACACACTTCATGTCCCTGATCCAAGGCCGCCTAACAAGATATTATAGGCCATATCACCTTCCAAGATGTGGCACAATGTATGAATAGTCTTTTGTCCCACTTGGATGGGTAGGACAATTGTGCCAACCATTGAGCATATCGCATCATTGAATGCTTGAAGAGTATAGGTGGAGGCCATGATGTGAGATGTCGACAACTTTAGATGTTTCAATGCTGCTATTGTAATTATATTACTGGATGAGCCAATGTCCACCAACACTCTCTTATACGGAATCTCGTTGACCCGTGCAATGACGTGCAGGGGTGGATCCACCACATCACTAGTCATTGATTTCAATTCATCTTCTCTAAAGGTGATGACTGGTTCTATACATTGTTTTACATGTCCCACGAAGTTGTTGAAAGAGTTTGCTTCATGGGGTTGCAGCTCGATGGCTTTTAATATCTCCATTAGAGCCTCCCAATGGGGAGCTGATTATTGAATGAGCTCGTATATGGAGAGCCTAGCCAACGTGGTCCTTAGACTTTGGGTAAGTCTAGTCCAAATTGTGGCCACTGGTCTAGGCGGGGGAAGTTGCGTAGGGTGTTTTTGAGGTTGTGACGTCGATGGAACCTCTCTTGTGGCTATCGTGGGGGCAGCTCCTGGGTACCTCTTGTTCCTAGTCACTATGCTTATCATCCCTACATACCCCTGCATGGGGCAATTCTGTTACACCTCATTGACTTGAAGGGGTTTTGCCTACGCATCATGGGAAGGCAAGGGGTCTCTGAAGACTCCCATCTATTGGTTGTTTGGTGCTACGGGGTTGTCTACTGCCAGTGTCTTGTTGTCGATTAGGTCTTGCACCAAGCCTTTAAACTTCCAACATGCATTAAGGTCATGTCCCTTCCGTATGTGGAACCTACAGTACAAGTCCTCCTTGTAACCCTTAGGCTTTGGCGCATTGGGGTCTATGGTTTGAATCTCGGGTAGGTTGATCAAGTTTGTCGCTGACAAGTGGTCAAACAGGGAGTCCTTGGACTCTGTGTAAGGTGTGAATTGTCGCCTAGGGTGATGCTACTGATTTTGTTCTTGCCTCTGATTTTCTCTGTCATAATTGTTAGGAGGCACCACCTGATAGTTAGCCTTTTGGGGCTATGTTGCTTGTGCAGGCTTAGGGATGTTTATAGCAACCTGATTGACCGTAGTGGGTTTCTATTGCGTGGTCCTTGTTTTGGTGTTCTTAGACCATTCTTTCTTCTTTGGCTTGGCAATCTCGCCATCTTGTATCTTGATCTCCTCAATGATTCTGGCTTGCGCCAGAGCTTCCTCAAGAGTGGCATATTGTTGCAGCTACAATAGCATGGAGATCGATCTCAAATAACTCTTTGAGAACATTTGGGTTAGGTCGAACATGGGAGGGAGGTAGGGCAGCTTTGAAAGCAACGTCCTCCACCGGTTCCCATATGCCACCATGGTCTCTTCCTCATACTGTCTGAGGCTAGCTAGGTCACTTAGTGACACCTTTTTCTTAGTGTTGAAGGCGAAGCGTTCAAGGAATGCATCCACTAGCTGATCCAAGTTACTGATGCTATGTTTTGGTAACTGAGTGAACCAATCCGAGGTAGGGCCTATGAATGTGGTTATAAATGTTCTTAGCAACAAAGCATCATTGTCCTGAATGCCAAAGCATTGGCTCAAGAATCTAGTCACATGCTCTTGGGCATCCTCCTCCCCTCTAAAGAGTGCCAACTAGGGCAGTTTAAAGTGTTTAGGGTATGGAGGTGCCGGCACTGATGGATGCACAGGATGACTATGAAGTTGGCGTAAAGTGGGCTTTTGGGGCCCAAAAGTCTTGGTCTCCATAGACTCTAAGCGCTCTAGCAACGCTTTATATGCATCAAAATATTTAATTTCTTCCTCCTTAGTTTTCTCCCACTGTGGGTTGGGGGAACTTGAGGCCTATAGAAGGGTGGTTAGATAGCAGCCCCTCTGCCTTGATAGGGCATTTTAGCCTGCTCTTCTTCTTGCTCATACTCCTTGTAGGGTTCTTGAGGAGTTTCTAGATGAGACCTATAACCATGGGTGGGTCCCCGTGGGGGTGCCCATCGTTGTTCCTGGGAGTGGCCTCCGACTTAGGTCTAGGAGGTCTCGGAGGTAGCACTTGGTAAGGTCATGGGGACCTGTCTTGCACCAAGGGGTTGTGCCTCTCATACACTTCTACTTTATGCATGCGAGGGGTTGGGACCTTCTCAGGCATAGTGTTATGAAGCAATTTGGTTGTCTGATGCTGAATGCACTCTTTGCTAAGGTGGTATAGATGATCTAACTATTGTTGATCTTGCCTGAGCTATGTGATTTGTGCTTGGCGGGTAGCATGTCTGGCACATGCTAAGTCAATTTGTTCCACTATCTCATGTTTAGGAAGCCTAGATGCTTCTCCTACATGTCTATCTTAGTCGTGGTGATCTGAGATCCCTATGGGTTGCTTTCCTTTATCGAGGTTAGCGGCATTCACCCGAGGCACTGGCCTCAATGGGTGATCCTGATACATAGCAGGTGCGGAGGTGCATCGCTCCCGCACTGTGTACTGCTCTTGAGGAATGTGGTGGTCTTCCTCGTACTCCCTTTCATATGTGTGAAGGGTGTGGGGAGAATTGTCTTGCCCTGCCTAGAGAGCCCTGTGCTTTGGATTTTGTCTAGTGTTTCTAACAGTAATAAGGGGTAAATGAGGGATGAAGAAATCATGTGCCCCCTCCTTATGGACCCTACATTGCTCTAGCACTTCATCACTAGGCCACTCATAACGAGCATCTAAGGGAGGCCTCCTTTCTATGTTGAGTGCCACGTGTAGGTTCTCCTCTTGAAAGGATCTATGCTGAGTGGGGGTGCCCCTCAAAGAGGGGCCTCTATAGTCCTACTCGATGGTGGCATGATGTGGACTATCTTGTGTGTCAGGCCACCAAGGCGGGATGACCAAGTCCTCAGGACTATATCGGAGGTGACTTGTCCCCCTTTGTGCACTCTCTGCAACGTCTGCCCGTGATTGGGCTTGGCTATGGGTGTACACCATGGTGATGCTTTCCTACAAGATGCATAGATTTTTATCTCTTTTTATGATTTTTATGTTACACTAAATAGAATGGAAACACACAATCAAAGCAATGATTATCTTGTTTAAATATTAAAAGTGTGCCCTAAATCTAGTTTAGTGTGTTTTGATTTTTTTTTTTTTGAAAGCTTGTGTAAAGAATGTTTAAATACAATATGATGGCTCTTATGACTCCCAAAAATGGTCACCCCTTCGATATACCATTTCCAGGCCGATATACCAACCTCTCTATATACCCGCCCTTATGTGAGGGAAACTATTGGTACGTGAGAGTAGATGGTACGTGGAACATAGGCGATACGAAAGGGGAATCGCTCTATTTATGACACCTACCATAGAATACTTATCCTCATGCACTGGGAATCACCCCCACTACACTTGGTCAGCTTTCATCAGGATTTACGTCTAGCAATAGTCACGATCGGGGTTATGTATGCAATATCTCAAGCCAAGGTGGTGATGAAATCCACCATTGGTCTTGCTCAAGGGTTGGGGTTTTACGACCAACTCCTTGTCGTTTAAATTACCACGTGGTGTGTGGGGTTCTTTTTAAGTTGTATAAATGAAGGAAACAAGCATTCAAACTCTCCTATGCAAGCAAATAACCAAAAAATAGAAAATAGAAAGAAAAAAATTGATAGAAGGTGTTTAAGACCCCTACCTCTTCTCTGCCCAATGTGAATGCCTCTGAATTTCTGCCCTGAAACTACATAGAGAGCTATTCATCCCTGGGTGAAATGAATAATAGAACTGTATTTGTCACAAGGTGGGGCAAATGCCTATTTGTCCCTAGGTAAGATGAATTCCAGCTCTGTACTCATCACAGACTGAAACGAACAGCAGTCCATCGCTTGAAAACTTGGTACCTGTAAGAAAAAACAAGCAACTTTTAATCAGAAAGTTAATCTTAAAATCAAGGGATAGATGTCCCACCATGATCACCATTGAAAGCATGAGGATACGAAAACAAAAAGGAAAATGCCAAGTACGATGCATTTAAAACCAAACTTAACGCTAAAAGCCTATATATTGAAAAATGCATAAAAGGAAAGGACATAGATGAATCGACACAAGATAAAAGCAATATAGAATATGGCCCTCTTTATTGATATGCTTTTAAATTCATGTTACAATATGTCTCCTTCCATTTTAGGGGATAGGAGCGTTAAATATGTTTCTTGTCACATCCATGGATAGCAATCCTTCTTCCACGTGCCCACATGTAAGATGGGTGGACCAAAACATCACCACAACTTGTGTATATGAGTGTTGACTCCTTAATTCTCCTCTTATTTTGAAGACCTACTTCAAGATTGTCGTGTGCTGTTTTCGCCTCTTGTTGAATTTATTAATACCTATTGTTTACAAGAAGCCACTACAAAAGGAACAGTCGGGAAATTCCTCACATATTTGTATTCGCTCTAGGGCGGGACGAATAAACCTACAACAAATTGTTAGAAAGCACCCTCTTCAATTTCCTATCCAGGAAGCTCCAAATGACCTACAAAGTTGGGGTTAGCTAATTGGGGTTATTTTGGGACGACCTAGATGGTCATATTTCTCCAATTTGGCCTATATCACCCAAAATATGATGGCACTATCTGCATGTTAGTGAAGGCGGGAAATGACAAAAGCATGATCAAAACTTGTCAAAATGAAGTGAAATTTAAACTACAGCCTATTTAAATAACCTAGAATCAGATGCAAAAGAAAAATTAGAGAAATCTACCACATATTTCTATTCGCTCCGAGGTGGGGCGTTTAGAACTGCGACAGTTTGGGGGGTGCCCGGGGGCAGGACGCCCACCGTTTGGGACTCTGTTTTGGCACCAATCCACTTGGGATGGGTCCAAAACCTCTTATGGGGTGTTTTTGGCAAATTTTGTGGGATATTGTGGCCAAATGTTCGGGTTTGGGCTCCGGATTTGTGCTTCCAATAACCACCCTATGACCTCCCTTCAACAAGAGATCAAGGATGTGAAAGGTGCAAAATCAAAAGGTATGTGTGTGGATGTAAAATGGCAGCACTTCATTGCTCAAAATGCTACCTCTCTCTCTATATTTTGGGTGAGAAGACTCACCAATTTATAGACCTAGGGTCTCTCTGTTTGAATGCGCATGCGAGGGCGCCACTGGAGTTGCATGTCCTATTTTGGAAAAAATATTATTCCCTGATTTAGAGTCTCCTTGCATGAGGCCTCCAAAAATCCAAGACATGCATGACTGAAGTCTTTCTCCTTGATTTGAAGTCGTTCCTCGCAATTGCATGGCCTGAAGCTACAATTAACTGGCGGACCTATCAAGGTTTGACTTTTTTGCCAGTCAAACCTTCTATTCGCCTCACCTTGGGGCGAATGCTGATAATCGTCCCTGGGTGGGACGAATACCAGTTTGTATTCGTCCCAAGGTGGGACGAGTAGGGAGCAAAGTGCCAAAAAGGTGCCAAATTGACCTTTGACCTTCCAAACTGCTTTTGGGAGTGGTTAGGACCACTGTTTAACCTCTAGGGGCTGCCCTAGGGGCTATGTGTGTCAATGCGATCAGCGCTTGTTGTCACATAATCAGATTGGTGTTGTTTTGGTGTCTACACTAAATCTTGATTAAGAGGTCAAATAATGTTGTAAATTAAGAATATATTAATTTAAAATTGCATGTTCAATGTAACTTAAAGAAATATTTGTGGTGCAAGAGAAAGAAAATGAAATAAAATAAAATATTTGAGATAGTTAGACATGGACAAGAGTATATAATAAGCAAGGAACATAGAGACAAAAATGGCGAATATAGAGGAATGTGCATACAATAAAATAGTACACATAAAGAAAAAATTTGAATATAAAGAAGGGATTAAAAAAAATGAAGAGCAAGATTCACTAACCAAAAGATGGATTCTAACAAGATTATATTAGGATACAAATAGCCTAGTATAATATATCCATATAGTAGTAATACATTTAAAATGTTTTTTTTTTTAATGTAACGGTCCTCTCAAAAACATGTTTTATGATGTTGGTATTTGTATATATATTGAACATCTCTTTTGAATTATTATGTTTTATTATTTTTTGGATATGGTATTTTTGATGGTCTTTATTTTTTAGAGATACAGGTTCTTGAGAAATAAAATAGGAAATAATGGTGGTGTAAATATCTTAGAGGTGAGGTATTCACTTTAGTAGGTATGAGAAAACTTTAGCAACAAAACACTCACCAATGACCCATGGGTACATAGAACCCATGCATTCATGGAACCCGTAGTAGATGCATTATATAGGTGCATTGTAAATGTATGCTTTATATGTCCAAATGATTAAATGAATGTTTTTAATAACCCTCAAACGACAAAGAAATTACCACAAAGTATGGGAGTTATTTCTTTCTAGTAAATGATATCATATTATCATTGTTGAAATGGAAAAAATACAAAAGGTATACACATGTATGATTATTTAAAATAATTTCAATTGTTTATTAGTTTATTGCTTATTTAATATATATTTGAATTATATATTTATTTATTTTATTAATTAATAAAATAAAATTAAGATGATTTATTAATTAAAAGATTGCATATTTAAAACAATTTAAAAAAAATTAAATTAAATTAAAATCCAACATGTTTAATTAAAATTTTAAAGGACACTTGGTCAAAAGTTGTGTGTTGGCTGTGAGTATGGCCATACACATACCAATTGCCCCACCCTCCACCTCCACTTTTAAAGAGGCTTTGCTAGGTGATAATGGAAGGGGAGGAAGAAAGATGGTGTGGTGGGGAAAAATATTTGGAACTACGATGACGAAGAGGTAAAACTAAGTAAGAAAAATAACCTCTGAGATAGGTTGGCCCATTTCTTGTTGATATCATATTATCTTAGAATTTTATTAGAATTACAATGTTTTCCTATTGAAAAGAGACTATGTATACCTCCTTGTCCTAAAATTTTTAAATAATATACGTATGTATATATATAATATAAGCTTAGCCTGATGTTTCTTGCCACTAAACATCTCAATTTTGGAAAATTAATGCTAATTGGATTGGTGTGTATTAACTATTTTGTAGTATCTTTGTTAAAATATGTTCTTCTCTTCTTTTGGAGTATTAGCATTTAGGAATGATATGTTCACCTAATTAACCATGGATCGGGTGTTACTTTTATTTGTCATAAACTTTGTGTTTTATGTTTTGTATACATATGCCTCTTTTCATACAAACTTGTATATTGGTATGCCTTTGTTTTCATACTATCTAGACATCCTATAGAGATTACAAACACTTGTCTGCACTATCCACTGTTGGAGCACCGCCTGGACGATTTTCCTCTTCTAAGTGTTAAGTTGGTTGAGGTTGGAAGCAACTTCTAAAATCTAAACCGCTTAGAGTAGCCTAGCAAATTTCCATTCTCTATCGATTGTCTAGCTTAGTTGCTTTACCATATAAAACATAGCAGATAATGTTTGAAGTTAGAATTTAGGTCAAATACTCCCTCTTTTGCTATTTTTACTATCCTCTATGTAAGAATTGTTTGGATATGAATGTGAAAAGTTAAAGGAAAGAACTGTCTACCTGCTTTACTATTAAAATAGGCTTTGACCTCTTCTCTTAGAAATGATTTTTAAGAAATAAGTCTTTTATCTATGTGACTCTCGGTATTCAACTTGATTGATACTTATTTAAAATTAGTTTTATAAATCATAATCTAAAACTTGGTTGTAAACATCTTGGGAGATATGAAAATATATAAATGTAATTAAATATTCTTGCGATATATAAATGTATAATTAAATATTCTTGCACTGCACTGCCCTTGGGTCATTTTCGATCTCGAATGAATTTTGCACGTGAAGTTTGATAATCATAAACTTGGGATTGTTCACTAGATTCATACTCATGTATGTGCAGTGTGACATTTTAGCCAGAAGGATTTGTGAAAGAAAATATAAAAATCGAAGCCAAAATATTTATGAAGTCCTTTTATTTATCTATAATGAATGCATTTTAGTCAAGCTTATAAAGAAGTGGAGTTAAAGTACAAATTTTACTTTTTAAAGCACCTTTATCCTTGCATAAACGATGATTGAGATTTTGCTTAAAACCCTAATTTAAAAAATAATAATAAAGAAAGATTCATCTTGAATTATTTTAAGTCTACTGAATTGCTATGTTTTCTCTTTGAATCCAATTCATGCTCTTCAGTTCATTCATTAAATACTAGGGTGCATAGTGAAAAAAAAAAATTATTTAATTAATTCCTTCTGATATCAATGTTGAAAATGCAATGCCCAAGTTTGAGAGTTAGATTCAGAAGTAAATGATAATAAGGTTTAAAATACTCCTTAGTATCAAAAGGAAATATAAAATCTAATAAATATCTTAAATCATAAGGTGTCTTGTTAAATAGCTCTCACATTTGTTGGGTTGTCCATGATAGTAGTTTAAAAAGGGTTCAAATTACCATAGTAATCCGTAGGACCCTCATGCTTAAGTTATAATCTTTGAAAATTTATAGTATTGATATTTCTTTGCTTTTATAAACTTGTGTTGAATGAAAAGTCCATAAGGATACTTTCACTATGTCTATTACTTGCTCGCTCTTTTTTTAACGAACTTTAAATGTTGGCTTCTTTTTTTATTTAAACCCTATAGGCTTTCAGTGAGATATAGTTTTTTCGGATTAAATATTTTCTTAGATGTAATATTTTATAATTTCTTAAATTAAAGATATGACTAAGTGTTAAATGATGGCGAAGAGAAAAATTTAATATGGGACTTGGGTTAAATAGAATATATTTTCAACATTTATTTGAAAATAATATGGCCAGATTGATTACACCTGTAGGATATATTATAGAATAAATAAATTAGTCTTTTCTTTAAAAATAATCAGCCTTATTATTTATTTTAATAATAATAACTATCCTTATTAATTTTAATAGTATTACTTTCATTGAAAATAATAATTAATCTTATTTTAAAAGTAAATAGTCTTAATATTATCTCCATTGAAAATGAATATCTTATTGAACCTTTCTTTTAAATTTTTTATTAATTAAGTAGAAGCAACTTATTTTAAATGGAAAGTTTATTTATAGAGGAATTATTTAAGGGAATATTCCTCTTTGAGATAAAATAATAAAATTATTTATTTTATTATTGGTTTATTTTTAGGATTTAATTAAATGAATGAATTTATCTTTAGTAATCAATAAAAGGGTCCTCCAAGATCAACCTATGGTTCTTACTTAAGAAAAATTAGAGAAAATAATCAGAAGAAAACTTACATTATTGGTTAAACCCTTGAGAAGGATGATCCCATAAATCTAAGTTACCTTTATCTAAAAATCGGAGAGGATGAATTAATATAATTCAACCAATACCATTAGTTTATGTGTATGCAATTAATGAGGTCTTAGAGAATGGCCACTATGTATGGAGGATATAGGACATTCATCTAGGTCATTTTACAAGTAGCATAGTGGTGGCCCTTATATAAAGTTATCGAATAGGGAATCTTGGTAGGAGAATTTTAAAACTCTAAGATAATATTCTAGAGTGGTATGATATGGGACATCCACTGCAATATTTGTAATTTTATCAAGAAGACCATGATTAGTACTAGGTGATTAGCATAAAATTAATTTCTCATGGTACTAGATATTAATCTAGATGCATGATCACCAATTAAACACTATAGCATTTATGCTAAATACCCTTACATGATATTCAAAAATAGGTGAGTAAAATTTAAACTCAACGTTCCACATGCAAGGGAGAGGAGTAATTGGTCCACCCTCTAGGTGTTGTGGGCCCTAGAGGATAATCCCAAGCCATGATTCTAGATTCACCATAAGGGTGAAAGGATAGAATCAATAAATGCACCTTCTATGGGACCTGATCAGTCTTATTTACTTGGGAAGCCGATTGTAGTGGTCATAATCCTAATAGTGGTATTCAATGATATATATTGATTACTAATGGATTTAAAATTAAAGAAAAATAAAATAAATAAAATTACCTTTATCAAACCATATCCCTTATTTTTCAAACCTATAAGTGAGTTTAGAACATCAAAACCAATGTCTATTTCATTGGATTGTTACAGTTACAAAAAAAATTGGCTTCTTTTATGTCCTAGTTTTGGAGTTGTATGTAATTTCATGATTTTAAATGAAAGAGGTGAAATCATTTGTATTTATGTGACCTATTTTATGTTTTAAGTATGTAGGCTATGGAGATGACTTTGACATAATAATAAATATTAAAAATTATTTTATACTTTCTGTCTAGTATGTCTTGTGTCTAAATATAAATTTTTGGCATAGAGTGTCATTTGTTATACATTAAATATTCATGTATGGGGTTAAAATGAAAGGTAATATAAGCTCCTATTATGTCTATCAAGGGATTAAGTGTTAACTTTCCCATGAAGGACATCATAGTAGTGGAGAGAGCTACTCTTGAAGAATAGAAAATTTTAGTTATGGTAAGAAAATATCTCTAATTTTTTTATTCCAAAATTAGCTAGGCTTTTTGAGTATGTAAGTGGACTTTGAGCTAGTTATGGCTAGTCCATAATTCTATTCTAATATATGATAACACAAGAGAGATGAACGTATGTATGTTATGTATTATTTTAGTTAAATTTTGTTGTAATATTATTTTTGAATTCAATTTGGTATTTTAGAGTCTCATGGATACTCAAATTTTAATTACATGTGGTGCTTTTGGGTAGGTAGGGAAATCAAGTGTCATCCTCAATTATGATCCCATTTATAAACAAGAGCAACTTGATGGGAGATCTATAATCTTACTTTCATGGTCAAATGATTAAAGTATCTAGAATACCAAGAAAACAATAGATTCCATGTTCTTGTAATATGAAGTGTTATTTATTACAAAAAAATACAAATTTGAATACTATATTTATAAATTTTTTATTAAAAAATAAAATATTTGAGTTTTAGTTATTCTTATATAATACTTTGAGGTCTATGAGACATATTGCAAATGATGAAAGTTTAGGATTATTATATGTTTAATAAATGACATTTTTATGTGAGTAAATTTAGAGTCCAAATTATGTCTTGTTTATTTACTAACAGACCATATGAGGTCATATAGAAGTATATATTATATAATATTATTTTCTTATGAATTAAGAATTACTGGTAGATGATAATTTTATTTTTTATTGGTAGAAAGAATTTTGAAAGGATCCTTGAACCTTTTACAAAGAACAACGAAAAAAGTTCAAAACAAGATTAAAAAGCTAAGAAAATAATAGAAATGCTGTTAAAACAAAATTGGAACCAACACTAAGTAGAAAAATACGAGGGGAACCAAAGGGGAAGTCGAAAAGCACACAAGAAAAAATAGGATATATCGATAAGAGTGCAAAGACTAATTATGTACTGCCTTCCACTGATAGGGGAAGTCACTGTCATCCAAACCTAAAATTTTACCTTGAGAAGATTGGTGTTTCCATATTCAAGGGTGGAACAAAGATAGAAGCTATTTAGATTATGGAAAATGTGAATTCCTTGCATAAAGGTCATAAAATTTAGATTGTGAAAGCACGAGGATACGGAAGCAAAAAGGGAAAGCTAACATGCGATATGCAAACAAAGAAACCGAACTTAGCGCTAAATCCTAAAAACTTGAAAGTGCATGAAAAGAGGGAAAAGCATGATCGAATCGAACTGAAACAAATGTGAATCAAAATAGGACAGCCCTTTTATTGATGTGTTTCAAACTCGGTTACAATGCGCATCCTCCCCTTCCAAGGGCTAGGAGCGTTCAAGCATTCTTTCTAATTACATCCATGGGCGCCTTTCCTTCTTCCGCGTGCCCACATGTAAAATGGACGGACCAAATGTCACCGCCGCTTGCGTTGATGAATCTGGACTCCTCGCTGCTCCTCCGATGTCCAAACCCTACGTTCAAAAAGAACAAGAAATGATCAGTAGCACCTGCGGATGGAACAAAGCATGCAAATCCCCAAGCCTACGCTAAATGAATGAGAAAAATGAATTAAACTATGATCAAAACAAGTCCAAATGCTATGAAAATTTGATAGGGGTATCAAGATATCACCAGAAGGGCACTGCAAAAAGAACAGTCAAGAAATTCCTCACCGATTTGAATTCGTTCTGGGGCGGGACGAATTCACCTGCAACAAAATGCCGAAAAGGTACTGTCTCCAATGTCCTACCTCGAAAGCTCCAAAAAACCTGCAAACTTGGGGTTAGCTAATTGGGGGCATTTTGGGAAGACCCAGATGGTCGGATTTTCCCAATTTGACCTCCATCAATGGGAATTTGATGATGCTTATCTGCAAGTTAGTGAGAGCGAAAACGTGATAGCATAATGGCAATTAATCAAAATGAAATGAAATCAAAATTGTAGACTACCTAAACAACATAGAAATCAAATGCAAGAAATGAAAATGATCGAAAGCAAAATCTGCTATAGATTCCCAATCATTCCTAAAAAGGGCGATTAGGCCTGTGGCAGTGTGGGGCGCCCTGGCGGGCCACCCACCGTTTGGGGCCTGATTTCGGCACCAATCCACTTGGGATGGGTCCAAAATCCCTTACAAGGTGTTGTCGACAGATTGGGTGGTATTCTGTGGCCAAATGTCGGGTTTTGGGCTCAAGATTCGTCCTCTCAAAAGTCACCCAATGACCTCCCCTCTAAAGGAGATCAAGGATGTGAAAGGTGCAAATCCAAAAGGTGTGAGGCGTGTAAATAAAATGGCAGCACTTCGTTGCTCTAAAATGCTCCTACTCTGTATATTTTGGGGTGAGGAAACTCACCAATTTATAGACCCGGAGGCCTCTTGAAATGGGCATGCAGGGGCGCCACATGGCAGCCATGCCCTCCCGGGGGGAAGGAGATTCCTCCCTGAATTGGGACTTCATGACCGACCTTGCAGATGCCTCTAACGCTCAAAAACGCTCACCCATACTCCCATGCGATGAAGGAAGCGTTGGGTGGCGGATCCGAGCTGCCATTTGTCAAGATTTGACTTTTTTCCCATCAAACCTGCAATTCGCCCCACCCTGGAGCGAATTCAGAATTCGTCCCTGGGTGGGGCGAATCCCATATTGAATTCGTCCCAGGGTGGGACGGATACTTAGCAAAGTGCCTGAAGGTGCCAAATTGACCTCTGACCTTCCAAAACTATTGTGAGAGTGGTTAGGACCACTGTTTGACCTCTAGGGGGCTGCCCTTGGGGCTGTGTGTGTCAAAGCGATCAGTGTTTGCAGTCACATAATCGGATTGGTGTTGTTTTGGTGTCTACAGATGCCCCTTTTTGGGATGCGTTGTGCATGGCGCAGCGTCGAGCAAAAATAGATAACCAAAGCACTAATGATTAGGGTTTCTTAGTAACCTAACCAACTTTTGATGCCCCAAGTATGGAAAGGGCATGCATTCTTGAATCCTTGCTTCTGACGAGCGAAGGAACTCAATTCAAGTGTTAACCTTTTTCGGTGAGGTGTTACTTGAGCTTGGACATTGATCGAGTCATGAATAGGCAAAGGGCGCAACCTTTTGTCTGTGGGAACCTTGAGTTCATGATTCACGAATGCCAAGTGATTGATCAGCTTGTGATTATTGCTTGTTTACTGCCCCAAGCAGGAGCGTGATTGTCTTTGTCAATGATTCTTTGAATGCATGCCGTTTTCCTTAATTGGGTGTGTATTTGTTGATTGGTGACTAAGTGTGACTACCCCCTCAAGCGACGAATCGATGAGGGAATGACCTTCATGAGAAAAGCGACGAGTCGCTTGACCCAAGATGACTTGTGCAAAGGGTGCCTTTAGATTCTTATCCTTGAACGTGTGTGCAGTTTTCCGACATTTAGACCTATTTTTGGTGGGTGTTAACCCTTTTTGGTGACGCCTTTTGGAGCTAAAATTGTCAAAAATCCGTCTTCCCGTGGAGCGGTCCGGCCATGGTGGCCTTCTTAGGGAGTAGGATAGTGACAATTTGTAACCCCAACGTCTATTTTGGATGCCAAGAATGTCAGGCGCGAAGGCGCCTTCGTTCGGCAATGTTATTACTTATTTTTGGGTGGGTTTTTGACCCTTTTGGCGATGCCGTTTGGGGATGAAATTCTCAAAAATTCGTCTTCCCGTGGAGCGGTCCGGCTATGGTAGCCTTCTTAGGGAATAGGATAGCGAGGATTTGTGACCCCGACATCTATTTTGCATGCCCGGGATGTCAAGTGCCAAAGCACTCTCATCGGGCAAGTTTATTAGCTATTTTGGTGCATTTTTGTTCAATTTTTGTTGTTTTTTGAAATTTTTGCCCTGAATTCATTTCGGGGTGGGACGAATTCCAGCTTAGTATTCGTCCCAGGGTGGGACGAGCGCTAACCAGAGTGCTCATCCTAGGGGGGATGAATATAAGCTAAAAAGGCTTATTTAAAGGCCAAAACTAGGGTTTGGGCTCATTTGCATCTAAATTTTCTTGCGATTTGGAGCTCCAAAGTGAAGCACTACGAATTTCTCTCGACATCATGAGTGCACAAACCGGAATCGAGCGACGGAGCCGAAGCGAGACCAGTAAGTGCTCCTTAGTGTTATTGCTTTTGTTATGTGTTTTCGAATTTGCAAGTTATTTGTTTTATTTTTCTTTTGTGATGTTGTTTTCTCAAAATTAAAATGGAAACCCTAAAAATGGAACTGAACACAAACCAAGACTTTAGCTAAAAATTGAACGGAGGACGTAGCTAAAACCTAGGTGAAAAATCTTTATTTTTGCTTTTAACTAAAACCCTAGGATAAACGGAATGAAAAACCCTAGTTTTTTAGGTTGAGCTTGTCAGTTTTAAAACGTAGGTGAAAACCCTAGGTTAAAAACTGTTATTTTAATTTTGTGTTGTTTGTACAGACTTTTTAAACTGAAAATATAGAAATCCCGAGACTGACAACTGTATAAACCTTAGGACTAACAAATTAATTTTTTTAAGTTTTTCGTTTTGTTTTTTAAATTTATCAGTTAGGATTAAAACCCTAGAACTGACAAATTAATTTGTTGTAAATTTTTGTTTTGTTTTTAAATTTATCAGTTAGGATTAAAACCCTAGAACTGACAAATTAATTTTTGTAAAATTTGTTTTGTTTTGTTTTTAAATTTATCAGTTAGGATTAGAAACCCTAGAAAAAAAAATTTTGTTTTGTTTTTTTTTGCTGTACAGTTTTTTTTCATGATTTTAATGTTTTTGTGTTGTTTTCTTTTGCAAGTTGTTAAGAGCCGGTACCGTGTATCTACTGCTTTTGCTGAAGTGTGGGGGGCGCTAACTGTGGCTAACTGGGATTGGCTTGATGCCCTTGGGCTCAAGCAGGTGGCTCGACTGGAGCTTGTGGTCGGGGATCGGGCCTATCTGATGGCCCTGATCAACTTGTGGGATCCCCGACCAACACCTTCCATCTCCCAATAGGGGAGATGATAGTGACCTTGGAGGATGTCTATCGACTTCTACGGATTTCGATAGATGGACTACCGATCAGAACGTCATCGCGTGACCAGCGGACAACTATACTGATACGATGCTTCGGGCATGGGGAGGAGCTGGGCGTGGAGAGCCTAGTGGAGATGGCAGAGGTTGACTGCCAGAGTTTGATGGTGGTTGGAGAGGGGGGTGTTGGGAGTGAGGCACGCATTCCTTATGGGCCTCATTTCCAACATGCTACTACCTGACTCGTCAGGTGCGAGGTTCCCATGGAACCTACTGGATGTGGTCTGGCGACTGGTAGAGTGCCCAACAGAGGCACCGTTGATCATGAGGTGGGGAGACGTTGCTGGCACAACTTTATGGTGAGTTGTACGAGGTCCACTGTCGAAGGTGAAAGGGTATTAGCTGCAGCTATCTATTGTAGAGTTGGGCTTGGCAACACATAGCGGTGGAGAGGCCAGCCGGGTTACCATGGATGACTCGGGTAGAGATGGAGGATAAGGAGATAGGTTATGCGGTGTTGTGGCGGCGGTCTGAGGAGCAGGGATAGAGTCAGTGGTGGGTAGGTGTCGTAGGGCACTATGTCGATGCCTTCACTGGGCTTACTCCAAGGGAGGTGTTCTGGCACCCTTATCGGGATTGTCCACCCGGCCGGAGGCTGGAGAGTGGCTCCGATGGGTACGTAGGGAGCGATGGCTGATTGGGCGGCATGGGACCGAGCATGAGTTCTTCCCTTACAGCCAGGTGACACGATAGTTTGGGGTGCGCCAGGGGTTGCCTGGTGAGCCCGTGGTCTATCGACATCGAGGGGATGAGAGAACTCTGGATCGACCCGTCATCGCGCCACTAGGCGAGGACTCAGATGCGGTGATCGACGTCCTAGATGTGGATGACGTCGGGACTACCGTAGAGTACGACCAGTGGTGGGTACTACGACGATGGTGGGGAGAGGGGCCACTGGGAGGCATAGAGGTAGAAGGGCGGGGAGGGTGCCGAGGCACCAGGAGAGGCTTGGGGAGCTCCTCGGGAGGATGCAGATATGGTGGAGGTGGAGGATGAGGATGTGGATTTGGGGGTTCCAGATCAGCCGGAGATGCAGGACATCACGGAGCAGTGGGAGCTAGAGCAGGTTGTTCCAGAGATGCCTATGCCTCAGGGGAAGCGGAGGACAGGAGTCGGTTATGCGAGAATGCATGGTTGGCGGAGCTACTAGGAGGCGGGATGAGGAGTTGGGGGAAGCTTTGTAGGAGAGGGATCTCCTACGGGCTCAGCTAGCATAGCGGGAGAGCGCATTCATTGCACACCATCGGGGGGATGGGGACACCAATGCTGCATAGGAGAGAGATCTCCTATGGACGTAGTTGATGTAGCATGACAATGCAGTAGCTTACTATCGTCGATAGGAGGCAGAGTGGTTGCGATGGGAGGCAGGTTGGTCTCGAGGAGGAGATTGGTCTCGACATCGGCTGGATATGGAGGGAGAGATTATCCGGCTCGGTGGGCGGTTACCTGAGCCCTCGGGAGGTGGCTCTTCACGTCGGACGAGGGACAGTGGTACTGAGCAGTCAGCATCATCTCGTCACAGGCGATTGGATGAGGGAGGCGGTAGCAGGCATGATGCAGGGGCTAGCAGTAGCCACCCTGAGGGGTCCCATAGGACCCACACCATGGGGGGTAGTTCCCGTCGCACCGATCCTACGTGATCATGGTGGCCGACGCCTTAGGCTGGGTGGTTTTGGGATTTTGGATTTTGTTGCGGGGTCAGAGGACCAACTCTTTGTAGCCTGCGGGCATTTTTGATGATATATATATATAGACTTTATTTTGTTTATGCACATGTGATGATTTGATTTTATGCATGATGGTTGATGAATATGGATGTATGCATGTTAATTTATAGTGATGAATGCATATGTTGTTGATGAATGCAGATGTTTCTAATTTATATGATATGCAAATGGAATGGATGGATTGAATTTGTGATGTTTGGTAGTCGCACCATAGACTATGTAGAACTTTATGGCTTTTTGTCCTAGGTGATTGCTGTGGTGAATAGCTTTGTAGGCATACATGTTTTTTTTTTTTTTGGCGAGACTAAAATATAGCAAGTTGGTTTCAAATGTAGTTAAGGTTTTCTGAGACTCAGATGTTTTAACTAACTAGCCATGATTGTACTTTATCTCACAAGACTTTTGAACAAGGTATGAATCGGACTTGTTTTGGACCAAGTTATTTCACATCCCTGTGTGTGCAATTGAGTTCATTTATGTGGTGTTTGTCAGGATACCGCTAGTGCCAGATAGGCTATCAACCAAACCTGTATTGAGGATCACCTGATTAACTCCACTAACTCCTTTGTTGTATTTAGTCAGATTAATCTGCGGTGCTATCATAGGATACCATAAGCTAGCTCATCCACATGCAAACATTGATCTGCACACAAGTTAATGTGGCAGATATATCGTCATGCGGGAGGTTTACCACCAGTGACCGATAGGCTATCAACCAAACCGGTACTGAGGTTTGCCTCATGACCTGTCGGAATGCTGAGAGTTCCAGGGATTCAAGTTCAACTCCCTTCTTTTCTTCAATTGTATTGGGATACTTGCTCTTTTGTAGTGATAAAAATCACTGTTTATTTTTGTATTATATTTTTCTTTTGAGCAAGGGATTAGGATATGGAGTGACGAGAATCACTATTGTTTGTGCCTTTTGATGTGTGCACTTTGGGATATCAAATTTTGGAGTTTTGAATTTTGCAAATTGTTCTGATGTTTTGCAATTTTTTTTTGAGAACTTTGGGATTCTTGGGGAATTGGGTAGGGAGGATGCTTGTCCTTTTGCCAACTCTCAGCATTCTTGGGGTCATTCGCACAGGGGGATGAGCAAGATAACCATTTCACTTATGGTGACCTGGATTGCTTTGCAGGTTTCATCTTTCATTCACACAACTTGGGAATGTTGTTATATGTTTTAATTTGTGTTGGGATGCTACGTAACAAGGTGTGATCCAAGTAGAATTCTACCTTCGTAAAATCTGTCTGACTTGGTACAGTATGTGGCTAGACAGCTAATGATGACTGAATGACGAAAACTCTCGATACATTAGGAACAACTGACTATGATGTGGGAGAATAATGTGAGTGGCGGTTATAGGCGATGAGCTATTTGATAAAGCGAAAAAATGTAGAAGATGATGGTTGTTGCCAAGTAATGATAGTCTATGGTGCTTTGACCTTTATGACCACAAATATGCAATGTATGGATGTGATGCTTAATGCAGCTATATGTTTTTGTATTTTTGATGGATTGATTTGTGTGGATATGCAGATGAGATGCAAAAAACTCTTTACTGTTATGATGATTTTTGCGTATGCATGGAAATGAGATGCAAATTTTTGTTATTTTTGATGATTTTATTGATTTTTTTTTTGAATTTTTCTTGTTTTTGACCAAGCGATTATGGGAATCCTTGGAGCCTTTTGGGTTGACCAAGTGATTATGGAAATCCTTGGAGCTTTTGGGTTGACCAAGCGATTATGGGAATCCTTGGAGCCTTTTGGGTTGACCAAGCGATTATGGAAATCCTTGGAGCTTTTTGGGTTGACCAAGCGATTATGGGAATCCTTGGAGCTTTTTGGGTTGACCAAGCGATTATGGGAATCCTTGGAGCTTTTTGGGTTGACCAAGCGATTATGGGAATCCTTGGAGCATTTTTGGGATTGGCTGCTTTAGATATGGAATGGTCACAAATGACTGATGTTCAAGGGTTCTAATTCCTTGATTCCATCAAGAGAGGCTAGCCGGTATGTTCCAGGTCCTATTTTGCTATCAATTACATAGGGACCTAACCAATTTGCCATGAACTTGTCCCTTAGATGGGATGACAAACTAGAGTTCTGTTGGTTTTCCTTTAAGACCAAGTCACCAATCCGAAAGTCCCTTAGGTGAACTTTCATGTTGTATGCTTTCTTAAGTCGCTCTTGATAGATACGTAAATGCTCGAGAGCATTAACGCGTCGTTCATCAAGCAACGTAAGCTGGTCTAACCGGGCCTGCCACGTAGTGTCATCATCGATGAACTCTTGCATTGATATGCGTAGGGAGGGAATCTCCAACTCGAGAGGCATGACTGCCTCGGAGCCATACACGAGCAAAAATGGAGTTGCCCCAGTGGGCATCCGAATGCTAGTGCGATAAGCCCATAGGGCAAGTGGGATCTGAATGTGCCAATCCTTATGACTGTCTACGACTGTCTTTTTAAGGATAGCAACTAGCATTTTGTTTGACGCCTCTGCTTGCCCATTTGCCTACGGATAATAGGGTGTCAAAAAACTATGCTAAATTTTGTACTTTATGGTCAAAGCATGCACATCTTTGTTCTTGAATGACGTCCCATTATCCGAGATTATCTTGGATGGAATACCAAAATGACATATGATGTTATGCAAAATGAACTCCACAATGCGGGGTCCAATCGTAGAGGTAAGCGGAACCGCTTCCACCCACTTGGTGAAGTACTCTATGGCCATTATGATAAAAGTGTGATGGCCGAACGACGTAGGGGAGATCTTTTCGATGAGATCTAAGCCCCACTACAAAAATGGCCAAGCCGATTGGATCGGCTGCAAGGCCTAGGAAGGTACGTGTGTCAAATTGGCATGATGTTGACACTTCACGCACTTCCTCACATATGCACAACAATCTCACTCTAAATATGGCCAATAATAGCCCATGCAAAGAATGCGCTTGGCGATGGCCATACCGCTGAAGTGGCCACCGCATGTACCATCGTGCACTTGGGCGATCACCCAAGTGGACTCTTGCTGGTCCAAGCATCGAAGGAGGATCCCTTCATAGCTACGACGGTACAAAATGTCTCCTAACAAGACATGCTTTGCCGCTTTCTGCTTGAATGCTCATTTTGTGGCATGCATCAATCCAAGCGGGAGATTACCTAACTTGAGGTAGTCCCTGACGGGGGAATACCAATCCTGCTGATCAGAAGCCTCGATGGTATGAACAACCAGTCCCTCTTGAAGTTCATCCCTAGCAAAAGCTGAGTGGGAGAGAACTTGCAAGAATAACATTGTATTGCTATTAATGGGAGTAGGGGAGAACAAGGACCCCTAGTTGGCATGTTTCAGATGATCATGGATTCGAGAGAACTTGTCCATGGATGGCTCAATCTGGATCAAGTGGATTCCTGGCATTAAATCAGAGCTTGCTCGCTCCATCGCTGATTGCGATAGTGTTTTGACTTGAATGGTTGTCATATCACCAGAAAGGTCTTGCGGGATTAACGACCCCAAAGAGGCCATAGTGTCCGCAAAATGATTCGATGACCGAGGGAGTGCCTCGATGTCGTACCATTCAAGCTTTGCCAGGAATTTGTCCACAAGGGCTTTGTAGGCCTGCAGAACTGGGCATTTGCATTGGAATACCCCTTTGACTTGATTGACGATTAACAACGAATCACCAAAGATGTTCAATCATTTAATGTTCATGGTGATTGTTGTCTGAAGACCTATGAGCAAGGCTTCATACTCTGCATTATTGTTGGTGCATGGGAAATTTAATTTAAATGACAGGGGCATAGGAGCACCCTGCGGTGTGAAGAATACTATTCCCGTGCCACCACCTTGCTCACATTTAGAACCATCAAAAAATAGGGTTATGTCGGCCTGTGACTCGGGCTCGTCGAAATCTGGTGATTCCGAGACATGGAAGACCCCATCATCGGGTAGTTCTATGACCAGAGGCTGATCGTCTTCGAGAGGAGCCTCTGCTAGTTGATCGGCTATGACCTGTCCTTTTATGGATTTCTGTCCAATAAACTCTATGTCAAATTCCATCAACAACATGATCCATTTTGTCGTGCGACTACTATGATAAGTACGACTCATCATGTATCGCAATGGATTCTCCTTAGACACAACATACGTCTTGTTGCTCAGCATGTAATGGCACAGCTTTTTGGTAGCAAACACCACTGCCAAGCAGAGTTTCTCAACGTATGCATAGTTAAGTTCATAGCTGACCAGGGTGCGGCTAAGATAGTAAGTAGCCTATTCTCTGTGAAGTTCATTCTTCTGGGCTAACATGGCTCCCAGTGCCACCTCAGTAGCTGAGATGTATAAGTAGAATGACACTCCTGGTCTAGGTGGTGCCAATACTGGCGACGAAGCCAAGTATTGTTTGATGTCATCAAAGGCTGACTGGCACTCGTCATCCCAGTGAAATGCTACCCCCTTGTGCAACAACTTGTTCATTGGTCGGCACTTGTCAGATAGCTGCGCTATGAAGCGCTTGATCGACGTGACCTTTCCTTGCAGGCTTCTGAGCTGCTTGATGGTAGTTGGGGGAACCATTTCAAGGATTGCCTTGACTTTGTTTGGGTCCACCTCGATGCCTCATTTTGAGACTATAAAACCCAAGAGCTTTCCAGATGTGATGCCAAAAATGCACTTCTTGGGATTCAATCTGACTTTATGCTCCATGAGGCGATCGAGGATCTTGCTTAAGTCACCGAGATGATCCGGGCGCAAAAGAGATTTGGCCAACAAATCATCCATGTAATCTTCCAAAGTCTTGTGCATGTAATCATGGAAGATGTATGTCATGGCACGTTGGTAGGTGGCGCCAACATTTTTAAGGCCAAAAGGCATGACCTTATAGCAAAATGTTCCCCAAGGCATTGTGAACGCCGTTTTGAGTTGGTCCTCGGGATTGATACAAATTTGATTGTATCCCGAGAAACCATCCATGAGGGAAAGCATTTCGTGACCCGTTGTAGCGTCTACCAATGCGTCGATGCTCGGCAAAGGGAAAATCATCTTTAGGACTCGCTTTGTTTAGATCTCAAAAATCAGTGCATATGCGAATCCTCCCGTCGGGCTTCTTGACGGGCACCATGTTGGACAGCCATGGTGGATAATCCATGCAGATGACAAACTATGCATCCAACAACTTTTGCAATTCATCTTTGACCATTAAGGCCACTGTTGGGTGCATCTTGCGTAGTTTTTGCTTAACTGGCTTGACTATCGGATCAAGCGTTAGGTTATGCGTGACTAGCTACGGATCTAGCCCCGGCATGTCTTTGTATGACCATGCAAAAACCTCCTTCTTCTCTTTGAGAAGGGCAATGTAGTCGGCTTGCTCTTCGGGGGATAAACTTACCCCCAGCTTGATGATCTATGGATTCATTGGATCTGAGCCGATGTCTACGTCAGTCGTCTCCTCGACCGACATGTGGGATCCGTCTTCCAACTGATGTGGAGTTGGGATCAAGTGGATATCATTTGCTGAGTTTAGATCATCGTTAGGAACCTCGGGTCCCTCTTCAGCATGGAAGATATCCTGAGTTGGCCTAGGGGTAAAATGAAGCATTTCATCGAAAGGCCAGTACTCGGATGGGGATGGAGGGGAATCGACGTGATCCCAGTCTATGGCATCTATGTCTAGATACAATGACTATGCCGGATCAGCCGGATTGTGGATGGGGGTGGTTAAGTCAATGGAGATCATGTTGATGAAATGATTTTGGTCTCCATTACCGTAGGTGTGGTTACTCGGACATCTTGGATGCTCTTTATGCTCTGGATCTGGCTCTAGAGGGATGGGCATGAATGGATCGGCCCTATGTGCGGATAGGAAGATAGGGTCTACCCTCGACACTGATGTCACTATAGGGTCTCTGGGTGGAAGGTGTTCTTCGTATGCCCAGAGTAGCGGATCCAACACTTGGTCCCACCGCGCTGGGTCTACGTACCACTCATGCCCTGGCACTATGTTTAATTGTTCAAATATGTCATTAATCTCCAAGGGGCACCGATGCTGCATCTACCGCATGTGATTAAGATATGCCATCTCTATTTCATCTTCATAATCACTATCGGAGATCCAAAGGCCTTCGTTGGCTCCGACTGCTTGCGGCATTAAAGGCTCGCCTTGCTCAAGCAAATTGATGTGGTCCCACCTAGGTTGTTCCGCTCTCTACGGGGGGACTTGATGTTCTTGGAGCGGTGCTTGCTCGATGGGAGCATCCAGGGGGAACATTGTCAAGAGGCTTTCTTGATATTCATCCATGGGGATCACCTGCGAGTGATCGCTATCTGATTCGAAGGGGTCATACGATGCTGGTTCATATTCTGACTCGTCCTCCGAGGACCCTTCTTGACATTGTCTAGACCTTCCTTGAAAATGAGCTCTCGAGCTTTCTCCTCTCTCGAGCGAAGGGAAGGGATTGTTAGAGCCAACAAGGTTGATTGTCCATTAATGGGAGATAATCCCTCAATGTATATGTGGTGTTAGGGTTGGCATATGGATCTGATGCCAATCCCCCCTTGTTGCCTATCCCTAGGCCTTGCATGTTCTCCACCAAGATGTCCAAGGGGAGGGGGTGGTTAAACCCTACTCCTGACTTGTCGTATGGCATTTGGTATCTTGGTTGGCAAAGAACACGTATCCCTTGCTCATATCGGCCTAACCCATACCCGTGCCAATTGCATTGGCCAAGGTATCTCAGAGCAAAGTCTGGGTTAGACAAATAGTTGACATTTTCAGCAAAAGGCTCTTCATCTTCATCCTCTTGCGTGCATGGTGCAACGCCATGATCAAGGCCCCCATACACAAAATTTTTCTGGTTCGGCGGGTAGCCTAGGGGAACAATGGTGCCGATGGGAAGGCGAGGTCTCCCCATGTCCTGCATGGACTCTAGTGCGGGTGTTGCTACAATATTCCACACCAGATACTCCCCCAGGCCCGTATTGGCCATTTCAACGGTGATCGTTGGCGGTTGAGGGGGAGGGAATGGAAGTTCTCCTTGAGTCCACTCCATGTCGGGTGGGCTAGAAGCCTCGACTTCCATCCGGCTAGGCATCTCCTCAGTAGAGATAGTTGATACTGATGGCAATGTCTCTTCCAAAGGTTTTGCCTCTTCCAGGGGTTCCTTCCCTTTGTCTTTCTGTCTGGCCTCCATAGATGATGTCGTTGGTGGAGGACTAGATGATGAAGATGAGCCCGGCTGGGATTTTGAAGAACTTGCTAATGGGGATGCCTACGGAATCGGACCCTGTTTAGATGGATTTAACTAAAAATCCAAATGCGTTGATGGCAGGGTCGATTGCGGCATCAGCTGCACCGCATTACAATACTTGAAGGGTTCTAAGTCCATCGGGACTACATGCACCTCCCCTTCAAATGTATACTTTAAACATTGGTGAGCTATCGAAGGGACACACTTCATGTCCCTGATCCATGGCCGGCCCAGCAAGATGTTGTAGGCCATCTCACCCTCCAATACGTGGCACAATGTGGGTATGGTCTTTTGTCCTACTTGGATTGGTAGGACTATTGTGCCGACTGTCGAGCAGATTGCATCATTGAATGCTCATAGAGTGTAGGTGGAAGCTGTGATGTGAGATGCGGGCAACTTCAGATGCTTGAGAGCCATAGTTGTGATGATGTTGCTGGACGAGCCAGTGTCTATCAACACCCTCTTGTATGGGATCCCGTTGACCCGCGCGATAACGTGTAGGGGTGGATCCGCCATGTCATCAGTCACTGATCTCAGTTCGTCTTCTCGAAATGTGATGACCGGCTCAGTGCATCATTTTACATGCCCCACAAAGTTGTTGAAAGAATTTGTCTCATGGGGCTGCAACTCGATGGCTTTCAAAATCTCCATTAGAGCTTCTCGATGGGGCGTAGATTGTTGTATAAGCTCATATATGGAGAGCCTAGCCGAGGTGGTCCTCAAACTCTGAGTTAGTTTGGTCCGAAGTGTGGCCACCGGCTTAGGCGGAGGAGGTTGTGCAAGGTGCTGTTGTGGTTGCGATGTTGTTGGCACCTCTCCTGCCACTGCCGTAGGAGCATTCGTGCTCGGATACCTCCTGTTTCGAGTCACTATACTTATCATCCCTACATACCCCTGCATGGGGCAGTTCTGTGTGACCTCGTTAACTTGTAGGGTCTTCGCCTACGGAGCATGAGCAGGCAAGGGGTCTTTGAAGACCTCCATTTGCTGATTGCTTGGTGCGACGGGATTATCCACCGCTAGTGTCTTGTTATCAATCAGGTCTTGCACCAAGCCCTTAAATTTCCAATAGGCATTTAGGTCATGTCCCCGCTCACCTATGGAACCTGCAAGTACAAGTCCTCTCTATATCCCTTAGGCTTGGGCGCATTGGGATCTATAGTCTGAATCTCTGGCAAGTTGATCAGGTTTGCCGCTAACAAGCGGTCAAACAAGGAGTCCCTGGACTCCGTGTAGGGTGTGAATTGTCGCCTAGGGCGACGCTGCTGACCCTATTCTTGCCTCTTATTTTCTTTGTCATAGTTGTTGGGAGGCACTGCCTGATAATTAGCCTTTTGAGGCTGAGTTGCTTGCACAGGCTTAGGGACATTGATAGCAACTTGGTTAACCGTAGCGGGTTTTTGTTGCGTAGTCCCAGCTTTAGTGTTTTTAGTCCACTCTTTTTTCTTAGGCTTGGCTATCTCGCCATCCTGTATTTTGATCTCTTCAATAATTCTGGCTTGCGCCAGAGCTTCTTCTAGGGTGGCATATTGTTGTAGCTGCAATAGCACAGAGATCGATCTCAAACAACTTTTGGAGAACATCTGAGTGAGGTCGGACATAGGAGGGAGGTAGGGCAGCTTTGAGAGCAATGTCCTCCACCGATTCTCGTAGGCCGCCATGGTCTCCTCCTCATACTTCCTGAGGCTGGCTAAGTCACTTAGTGACGCCTTCTTCTTGGTATTGAAGGTGAAGCGTTCGAGGAACGCATCCACTAACTGATCTAAATTGTTAATGTTGTGCTTTGGTAACTGAGTAAACCAATCCGAGGCAGGGCCTACGAATGTGGTTATAAATGTTCTCAATAACAAAGCATCATTGTCCTGAATGCCGAAGCATTGGCTCAGGAACCTTGTCACATGCTCTTGAGCATCTTCCTCCCCTCTAAAGGTTGCCAACTGAGGCAGCTTAAAGTGCTCAGGGTAAGGAGGTGTTGGCACTGACGGATGCACAGGATGACTATGGAGCTGGCGTAAAGTGGGCTTTTGAGGCCCAAAAGTTTTGGTCTCCATAGACTCCAACCGCTCTAGCAGTGCTTTGTATGCATCTAAAGATTTAATCTCTTCCTCTTTAGTTTGCTCCCGTTGCGGGTTGTGGGAGACTTGAGGCCTATGAAGGGGTTGTCGGATGGCGACTCCTCCGCCTAGGTAGGGCATTTTGGCCCACTCTTCTTCTTGCTCGTACTCCTCGTAAGCTTCTTGAGGAGTCTCTGGATGAGACCTATGACCCTGGGTGGGTCCCCACGGAGGGTACCCATCATTGTTTCGGGGAGTGGCCTCCCGCTCAGGTCTAGGAGGTCTCAGAGGCAGCACTTGGTAAGGTCACGGAGACCTATCTCGCACCAAGGGATTATGCCTCGCATATGGTTCCGCCCTTTGGGTGCACGGGGTTGGAACCCTCTCAGGCACTGGGTTATGTAGCAGCTCATCTGTTTGGCACCTAATGCACTCTTTGCTAAGGCGATATAAATGCTCTAGCTACTGCTGATCTTGCTCAAGCCACATGATTTGCGCTTGGCGGGCGGCATGTCTGGCGACTGCCAGGTCAATTTGCTCCACCATCTTGAGCCTAGGAGGCTTGGATGCCTCTCCTATGTACTTACCTCGGTCTCGATGATCCGAGATCTCAATAGGCTGCTTCCCTCTGTCGAGGTTGGCGGCATTCACCCGAGGCTCTGGCCTCAGTGGGTGATCATGGTATCTAGCTGGTGCGGAAGCGCATGGCCCCCATGCTGTATATTGCTCTTGAGGAATGTAATCATCTTCCTCGTGCTCCCTTTCATATGTGTGAAAGGGGTGGGCAGAGTTAGCTCACCCAGTTTGAAGAGCCTTACGCTCTGGATTTTGTCTATTGGTTCTAACAGTGATGGGGGGCAAAGGGGGGAAGCCATCATCATGTGGCCTCTCCTCATGGAAACTATGCCGCTCTAGCACTTCATCGTGTGGTGGCCACTCATATCGAGCTTCTAAGGGAGCTTTCTTATCTATGTTGAGTGCCACGTGTAAGGACTCTTCCTGAAAGGGGCTATGATGAACGGACGTGTCCCTCACAGTGGTGTCCCTATAGTTCCATCTTGACATGGACTGATGTGGACTCTCTTGTGGGTCGGGCCACCACAACACTGAAAGCACGAGGATACGAAAGCAAGAAAGGAAAGACTCCAATCACGATGCAAAATATGAAGCTAAAATTAACGCTAAATCCTACGAACTAAAAACAGATGAAAAGGAAAAAGCATGATCGAATCAAACTAAAAAAAATGTGAATCAAAAGAGGACAACCATTTTATTTATGTGTTTCAAACTCGATTACAATGTGCATCCTCCCCTTCCAAGGGCTAGGAGCATTCAAGCATTCTTTCTAATTACATCCATGGACGCCTTTCCTTCTTCCGCGTGCCCACATGTAAGATGGGCGGACCAAATGTCATCGCCACTTGCATCTATGAATGTTGATTCTTTTCTGCTCCTTCGATGTTCCAATCCTATGTTCGAAGAAACAAAGAAATGATCAATAGCACCTGTGGGTGAAACAAAACATGCAATCCCCAAACCTATGATGAATGAATGAGAAAAATGAATTAAACTATGATCAAAACAAGTCCAAATGCTATGAAAATTTGATAGGGGTATCAAGATATCACCAGAAGGGCACTGCAAAAAGAATAGTCGAGAAATTCCTTGCCATTTTGAATTCATTTCGGGGCGGGACGAATTCACCTGCAACAAAATGTCGAAAAGGTACTGTCTCCAATGTCCTACCTTGAAAGCTCCAAAAAACTTGCAAACTTGGGGTTAGCTAATTGGGGGCATTTTGGGAAGACCCAGATGGTCAGATTTTCCCAATTTGACCTCCATCAATAGGAATTTGATGTTGCTTATCTGCAAGTTAGTGAGAGCGAAAACGTGATAGCATAATGGCAATTAGTCAAAACGAAATGAAATCAAAATTGTAGACTACCTAAAAAGCATAGAAATCAAATGCAAGGAATGAAAATGATAGAAAGGAAAATATGCTACACATTCCCAATCGTTCCTAAAAGGGGCGATTAGGCCTGTGGCAATGCGGGGGCGCCCAGGCGGGCCACCCACCGTTGGGGCCTGATTTTGGCACCAATCCACTTGGGATGGGTCCAAAATCCCTTACAAGGTGTTGTCGATAAATTGGGTGGTATTCTATGGCCAAATGTCGGGTGTTGGGCTCGAGATTCGTCCTCTCAAAAGTCACCCAATGACCTCCCCTCTAAAGGAGATCAAGGATGTGAAAGGTGCAAATCCAAAAGATGTGAGGCATATAAATAAAATGACAGCACTTCATTGCTCTAAAATTGCTCCTACTATGTATATTTTGGGGTGAGGAAACTCACCAATTTATAGACCTGGAGGCCTCTTGAAATGGGCATGCAGGGGCGCCACATGGCAGCCATGCCCTCCCAGGGGGAAGGAGATTCCTCCCTGAATTGGGACTTCATGACTGACCTTGCAGATGCCTCTAATGCTCAAAAATGCTCACCCATACTCCCATGCAATGAAGGAAGCGTTGGGTGGCGGATCTGAGCTGCCATTTGTCAAGATTTGACTTTTTTCCCATCAAACCTGCAATTCGCCCCACCCCGGAGCGAATTCAGAATTCATCCTCGGGAGGGGTGAATCCCATGTTGAATTCGTCCCGGGGTGGGAACGGATCCTTAGCAAAGTGCCCGAAGGTGCCAAATTGACCTCTGACCTTCCAAAACTATTGTGAGAGTGGTTAGGACCACTGTTTGACCTCTGGGGCTGCCCTTGGGGTTGTGTGTGTCAAAGCGATCAGTGTTTGCAGTCACATAATCGGATTGGTGTTGTTTTGGTGTCTAAAGATTGTACAATTCAAATAAAGTCACATGTGCTACCAGGTTTCGAGGGGTGAAGCTACCACATTGGAGATCATCAGGCTTATCCTTTGTGCGGCAATACTAGTCCTCAAGGAGATGGATCAGATGCCACATAATTTGCTTAGGATCAAAACAAAGGGCCTTGGGAATTCTGACTAGATGTGTGTGTAGGAAAGCCACAAAAATATTATAAATTCTAACTTGGTGTTTGTCTAGGAGAGGCATGACCTTAGGAAATATACCACAATATTCCATAGAATTCTTGATGTTCGCCTTGAAATTATTACATGAGGATAAAATAATTATTAGAGTTGTTAGTTTTGAGCTCATGTAGGAAGGAATCATTCCAAAATTGAATGGAATTTTGGCTAACACCCTTGTTAGCTATCCAATCAACGACTTTATTTCCCTTACGATAAACATGTTGGACGACAATGTCATTGTATTTGATGATGAAACTTTTGCATTCGTGTAAAATATTTTTTAAGGACTAGGAAGGAGTGTGGTTCCACTTGATGTAGTTGATGATGTGGAGGGAATCCCTTTAATCACTAGTTTGTTGATGTTCATGTTTTCAATGAGGATAAGTCCTTGGTATAACGTGCAGGATTCGACCATGTTTTTCTTCTAGGTTCCTTGATTTTTAGTAAATACAAGGAGCATTTTCCATTGACTATCTCTGAGGATGCCTCCCCTCCTACATCACCAGGATTTCCTTTCACAGATTCATCAAAATTGAATTTGAGCCACCCATGTGATGGAGGATTCCATATGATGATAGACCTATTAATAAAAGAAGGCACACTAGAAACATTAGTTAGATTGAACTTTAATGCTAGGATGGTTTCAATTCTAGGTTTGAGAGCTTCAAGGGAAGATATGACAAAGGCATCATCTACAACTAAGGATAAAATTTTCAGGATGGTTTTGCAAGGGTCATTGACTTAGGTTTTTAAAATCCTACTATTGCACTCTAACCAAATTTACCATAGGTAGTGGTGAAGGCAAGACGACAAAATAAAACTCAACTACAGGTTTTGAAAATATCGGGGCCACTGGTGGAACAACTAGAAAATATATGGTTGTTGGACCTAAGGAATACTAAAGTTATCAAACACAAAGTTCAGAACAACCAATGAAAAGGGTACTCCAAGAAGATATGGGTGGTCAACTCCTAGTTCAACATACAAAGCATGCACCAATTTAGGATGAGAAGGCCTCTAGACATAATATTATCAATGGTAAGGATTTTGTTCTAAGAGGTCTGTCAAGAGAAGAAGACTTTGGGAATGATGTTTTTTCCAGACAGTCTTAGCAATATCCCACTTTTCCAGAGGAGGATCCTGACTTTAGTATGTAGACTTAATGGTGAAGACACCATCTTCGAAAAACTTCCAAATAGGGGAATCGAGGGACTAGTTGTTGGGGATGACATAGACCCGAAGGAGAATCTGGATGATTCTGGATGCCTCATTAATCTAAACACCTAGGCTATCAAGAGGGATTAATTTACACTGACACCTATTAGGGCTTTGGGTAATGAAGTTTACAAATTTACTACCAAAGACGATATCCATGATAGATTTCAAGATAAATAGATTCATATCATGGGTGAAATTCTAGTCATGGATCCAAGAGTCATTCCATAAGTTGATAATTCTACTACATCCTAAATGCCATTGAAGGCCTTGCTTGATAATGTCCCTGGTCTGAGAAATATAATTCTAGATTTAGGACCTTGCAGGAATGCAATGGTTGCCCAATAAAGGTGATTGGTGAAGGTACTTTTCCTTGATGATGTCTATCCAAGTTTCTTTTTCATTGAGCACCACTATCCATCCCTACTTGGCTATCAATACAAGGTTCATTTTTCTGATCTTTCTAAAGCCAATTCCTCCTTGGTATTTTTTGGAGCACACTCTATCCCAAGCAACTAGGGTGAATCTATTCCATTTACCATTGCTAGCCCATAGGAATTTGCATTGTATTTGCTTAATTTTGTTGTAGATTGATATTGGTTCTTTGAATATTGATAGGAAATATATTGGGATACTCTGTAGGTAGGCTTGCACTAAAGTAGCCTTAGTCACCTAACTTAACATTGTGCTCTTCCACCTAGCTATATTCTTACTGATTTTTTCAAATAAATATGCCCACATGTGATTTTCCCATGGAACATAGGTAGCCCTAGGTACAAAGTGGGTAGTTCAGAAATAGTGCATCCTAGAATTTTAGCAATTTTATTTTGCCTTAGAATGGGAGTATTCAAAAAATATAATCTACTTTTATTGTAGTTTACCTTCTACACTACAACTTATTCCTAGGAATTTAGAATAGATTTAATGATTTTAGCTTTAGGTATGGAGGAGGATGATGTCAAAATGGTGTCATTTATGAACTACTGGTGGGTGATGACTCTTGACACCGAAGTAGGTTTGATGCCTGAAATAAGGCCTCTAAAACAAGTAGCTTATAGGGACCTACCTAGGGCTTCCATCATAATAATAAAGAGGAAGGGTGATAAGGGGTTGCCCTACCGTATACCTTTTGAGCTTTGGAAAAATTCAGTGGGGATCCATTAATGATAACTAAAAATAAAATAGTGGATATACATTCCTTAATAAGAGAAATCTAGTCTTTGTGGAAGCCAAACCTATCTAGGATCTCAAAAAGGAATTACCAAGAAACTCTATCAAACACTTTGTTCATGTCTAGATTGAGAAACATGCAAGGTATTTTATTTTTTACAACAGAATGGATGAGCTCAAGGATTGTTATGATTCCATCCATGATGAATCTATCTTTCACCAAGCTACCTTGATAGTGATCGATAATGGATGAGAGGATGCTTTTGAGTCTGTTAGCCATAATTTTTGTAATGAGTTTGTACACCACACTACAGAGGCTAATGGGCCTATAGTCCAAGATAGATTTACAAGTTTAGGATTTGGGGACCAAAATAATGAATGTAGAATTCACCTCCTTCGAGATTTTTTTGGATGTTTGAAAATATTGAACAACTTTCAAAACGTATTTCCCTACAATTTACCAAAAATATTGGAAGAAAAAATGTGGTAAACCATATTGTTGTGGAGATTTATCTGGTTCCATTGAAAATAAAGCTTCTTTAATTTCCTCCTCTGTGAAATCTTCAAGGAGCCCGACATTGAGATCATTAGTAACTAGGTAGAGGATTTTCTAAACTAGAGGGTTGCTGATATGAGGGGGATAATGAAGACTTGGACTGAGAATTTCCTCAAAATGAGATATAGCTTCATTCCTAATCACTTGGAGATCGTTAGTTTTAGAACCATCACCTTTGGTTAACTTCTTTATTCTATTTGTGCTCCTATTTTTTAGAGTGGATTCATGGAAAATTTTGGTGTTCACATCCCTTTCATTCAACCATAATGCTCTGGAATTATGCCTCCAAAAAAATTCCTCTGACAATACTATTATGGAAATTTGCAAGGAGGAATTTCTCTTCTTGAAAGATGTCTAGCCCCAAGTCTACATCTCCGTTAAGTTTTTCTATGCTACCCATAATTTCAACAATTCATTTATTTTCTCAAAACAGTTCCCCAAACACTTCTTGATTACATTCTTTGAGTTTGAAATCGATAAACCTGAGCTTCGTAAATAGTTTGAGCAATGGATTTCCCAGAATATTATTCTTCCAACTCTCATTATTGTGGTTTGTGATGTCAGGGTGACTGAGCCACATTTTCTCAAACCTAAAAGGGGTTTTGAAGGACTGTCTTGGGTGAGATCAGTCCAGGACTAGGGAGGGTGTGGTTTGAGCCTATCTTAGGATAGGCATGTAGGTTGGCATCCCTTAAGAAGTGAATGAACTCTTTGGAAATGAGGAAGCTATTAAGCCTTAATTGAATCAGTGGGTTACATAGTCTTTTGCTGCTCCAAGTATAATTTAGACCTTGCATATGCACATCCATTAGTTCATTATTGTTGACAAAGTCACTAAATTCTTTCATGCATCTAGGGGTGATAGGTTTCCCCATTTTTTATTGAATAGGAAGAGAAGAGAGTTGAAGTCTCCTACTAGTAGCCATGGAACATTCTCAAAATTACTATGCATTACTGATAAAGTATTCCAAAAAGTCCTCCTACCTAAGCGTTTATTTGGTGCATAGATGTTGGATGTGATCCATTGGAGGTTGGTTTCTTTGTTAGCAAAGAAGATATTGATGACCCTATCAAAAATGGATAGAATTCTTCCTTCAATATATTCTTGGTACCATAGACACAACAACCCCCTAAAGGCCCCCTGAGATGGACTGTATGCGAATTTATTGTTCTTCCACATGGATCTGCACACTTCTACATTGGTTTGTTCATCCAACTTGGTTTTTTTAAGTAAAATTATGTTTGGTTTGATTTATTTTCTGATTGATCTGACTATCCTTTGTTTAGCTACCCCATTGAGGCCTCTTACATTCTAGGATAGAATCTTCATCTAGAGGTCTTGGAGGTAGATTTCTTTCCCTACCTCTTCCTTGAGATGAAGGTGGTTTGATTATTTTTTTCCTCATTATAATGAGATTCTAATTTTGAGGTATTTGGAAGGGATGTCAGAATGGTTTATTGAAGACCATTTGCTATGATATCCTTTGTTTTTTTCTATATTTTTTCAATATTAGTGGGTCTGCCTCTCTTATTTTCACTGCTTGTGTCTGCATTAGTTGTAGGTTTGGTGGGGCTAGGAAGATGCTCAAGAACTAGAGAGGAGGAGATAATTTTTTGGATAGAAACACCATGATGGTTTCCTAAGAAAGTTTTAGGAGATAAGGGTTTGATATCAGGGGATGGATGGGAATGAGGATTGTGAGGGTGGGACTGATAGCCTAGGAGGAAGGAACAAGGGATTTAGGGTTTGGGTGAGAGAGGCAAGAATGCAATAGACTTAGCCATTTTGTACAGATTGGGGGAGGGTGGGATGGACTAGAATAAGAGGGAAACCAGGTAAATTTTATGTGATCCATGATGGAGAGATGCATGGATCAATATTAGCATCAAGGTTAGATTCTTCATTATAGACTTTAGAGACATCATCCAGATCTTGATAATTTACAAAAGGTATGAAAAAATTTGATTTAGCAAAAAGTGAGCCAACTTGATTTGACTTCTTAAAGAAATAGGATACAGAGTGTGACTGGGACAAAATTTGTTTCCCTTTCTTCGTCTACAATTTTTTTTGGAAGCTCTAACCCTGGGCAGGGTTTCTATGGGGGGTTCTTTCTAAATTTCCTTCTTAAGAGAAGGGAACTAGGATCAGAGGTGCCCTTGAGTCTTGTATTCAATGTAGTAGGTTGGTTTATTTTAATATCCGATGCCTTGATACTCTATGTAGTCACTAGTAACAAGATCGACATAGGTTGGAAGAGCTGAGTCTAAGTTTATGATGACACAGATGTGAGTGTATGTCATTCTGGATTTGGCCTTTGTAGCTGGGTCAATGAACACCAGCTCTCTAATGGTCTATGTGATTTCTTTAAGGGTATCATGGTAGAGAAACTATGGGGGGATACCATGAAGTTTGACCCAAATGGGGGCCAAATTGATGCTTTGAGTTTTGGGGTTAAAATAATCCTCTCACCTTCAGATGAATAGACTACGATGACCAAAAAACTAAGGACCTCCAATGAGGATTCAATGAGAGTCTTGGAAATTTTTGAGCCTGATCATGAAGAAGCAATGGGGGAAAGCAACCCGCTTCATATTTATAGAGAGGCACCACTTTGAGAGGGCCCATTCACGAATGGATTCTATTTCAAATCGAGCCCCTAAAAACTTTTTGATAAGAGAGATAGATTCCTAAAATATTAGGGGTTCCATTGACCCATGCGGGTATGAAAATTCATTGGTCAAGATAGAAAATGGAATGGGGGTTTGGAAAGGAGAGACCCCAGATAAAGCCTACACATTTTTCCAAAGGAAAGAGAAGACGAGTTCCACGAAGGTGCTTTGGAATTTTTTCCAGATTAAACCCTAACTACTTTGGGACCGCCACGACCATCTTCACCATTAGGTGGTTCCCCATGACCGCCCTCTAGACCACCAAGATTCCTACCACCTGCAGATTCATAATGCAGTAAACCTCTACCTGATGATGCTATGGAAACTACTGATACCACTGTCATTCCTGCTTATACTACTCCTGTCGCTACTGCTATCGATCTCTCCAAAATACTGGTAGATGATAATTACTTATGATGTATTAATATAATTTTAATTTTTTAAATATTTTTTATGTAAATAAGATACTCTTGCAATATAAAATTATCACTTCTATTTAAAATCCATTCATTAAAATATAAGATAACATTAAATATAACAAAGTATGTCAAATAATTGATTATGCTTTTTAATCTTTGTTTTAGAAAAAACGATAAATTATGAAAAACGATTTTGTTTAATGTCTTAGGACAAATTCATTATAAAATAAGCTTAGGATAATTAGAATACATTAACTACTCTTTATGCATAGTAAAATAAGTTAATAATAGAGCCTTTACATCATCCTATATCATATTTCTGCTCAATTATAAATATATTATGTAAAAATAGAGTTTTAATATTGAATGGAGGGGTCCAAGGTGTAGACCAATTGGTTCATCCAAACCCCACAAGGGGGCGGAGGTCCAAGGTTCAAATCTCGGGCCTCGTCGGACTGAACGCTTGTCCCTTTCCTGGTGCTTTCAGTGGCGTAAAAGGTTTAAAATGATTGTGGCATGGTGGTTATAGGGGCGGACTACGCGAAGATCTGTGTGGCGGTTTCTAGGGTGGACAACGCAAAATACTGTGGCGGCCATAAAAATTTGGATAGCCTGCCCGGATTCATGGCGGCTACCGATTCCACCATGTAAATTCAAAAAAAAAAAAATATTGAATGGAGAATTTTCTTCACTAGAATAGTTTACAAATGATTAGTTAGAAGTGATTAATGAATATTTTAAAATTTTGAAATGTATAACAAATAAGAGTATTGATTTATCATTTATTACAATATTATTGTCTTAGCTACTAGAAGTAAATATGAACTCTTTATATTTGTAATTCCTTATAATATTCAAATCATTAATACCTTGTCAAATGTTAGTTAAATAAATATTAGAGTTGTTATCAAGTGATTTCCATATTGCACCGATATAAAATTCTTAGATACATGTATACAAATTATACAATAGATGATTTTATGATGACTTACTCTTATTCATATAAAGACATGAAGAGTTAATCTCTACATTGATGCATAAATCTATGATATATTCTTAAGAGGAATTGAACACTAGTCAATATCATAGTCTTGGAAATCACTTTTTTTTTAGAGCCTTATTAGATAAAGAATTTGAATATAATCTTTTAGTTGATATTTTAATGAGGGGCACACATTCAACATAAAGATATTTTAAAACTCCATTGATACCTTTGTTTACAAATTGGCTTGTCATGAATAGAATTTAAAGAAACTCAATAAGGTTTGTTTCAAGTCATTAAATAGACCTTACACATTGGACCAATAAAATACTTATGCAAAGGATGCACCTCATCTTTTTATGTGTTTGTAATTATTTTTTAGCATAAAAAGTTCTGGATTGCTAGCTGGAGGCCGCTATTAAATATCGTCATAGAATTCATATTAACTTATATGTAGAGTCATAAAATATAGAATTGTATTTATAAAAAGAACACTAACATTAGAATTTACAAGTTGTGGAGATCCCCATCCTCCTATGCACAACATATGGGATGGACTAAGTTTGTTATTTTTTGGGTAGGATGACAATGAGACATGCTTTTTTTATAATTAAAGATGAAGGTTTTGAGGGGCTCCCACAATCCAAAATAGAAACTCCTACAGGATAACAAAAAGACAGAATCCTACTAGGGGACTCAAATATATTACAATAAAACCCCACACATGTCATAAAACACCACACCAAAGATCCTCCAAAAGAGAGAATCAAAAATTAAAATTTGTAAATATTTGCACCAAACAGAGGAGATGAATGACACCATCAGGCCCTATCAAAATTGAAAGCATGAAGATACGAAAACAAAAAGGAAATGCCAATATGCAATGTAAACGAAACTAAGCTTAACACCAAATCCTACGAACTGAAATGCATGAAAGGAGAGAAACATAAACACATTGAAACAAGGTATAAAAGTGAATATAGAGTACAACCCTTTTTATTAATATGCTTTATAACCCAGTTACAATCAATATCCTCCCTTTTTAGGGGCTAGGAGTGTTAAATATGTTCTTGTCACATCAACAAATGGTATTCATTCTTTCATGTGCCCACATGTAGAATGGGCAGACAAAATGTCATCGCTGCTTGTGTTGATGAATTTTGACTCCTTGATGCTCCTCTAATGTTGAGATCCTACGTTCAAGGAAACAAAAAACAATCAGTAGCACCTATAGATAAAATGAAACATGTAATCCCCAAGCCTAATAGTAGTACATGCAAAAAATTAATAAAACAATAACTAAATACCATTAGAATGATCTGAAAATATAACAAAAGCATGAGGAAATTACCAGGAGGGCACTGTAAATGGAACAGTCAGAAAATTTGCCACGGATTTCTAATCGCTCCGACGTGGGACGATTAGACCTACAACAAAGTGTCAAAAAACACTATCCCAAATTTCCCATCCAGGAGGCTCCAAATCACCTACAAAGTTGGTGGATAGGTAAAATTGGGTATTTTGGGAAGACCCAGAAGGTTAGATTTTTCCAATTCGGCCTCTATCACCAGGAATTTGATGATGCTACATGCATGTTAGCGAAAGTGAGAAATAACAAAAACATGATCAAAATTGCTCATAGTTACTTGAAATTTGAATGCAAGCCTATCTAAGAAACCTAGAATCAGATGCAAAAATAATAGAAATGAAATCTTCTACATATTTCTAATCACTCTGGGGTGGGGTGATTAGAACTGCAGTGGTGCGGGGGGCACCCAGGGGTAGGACGCCCATCGTTTGGGGCCCAATTTTGGTACCAATCCACTTGGGATGGGTCCAAAACCTCTTGTGGGGTGTTGTTGAAAAATTTTGTAAGATGTTATGGCCAAATGTCAGGTTTTGATTCCGGATTTGCGCTTCCAATAATCACCCAATGACCTCCTTTCCAAAAGAGATCAAGGATGTGAAAGGCACAAATCAAAAGGTGTGAAGATATAAAATGGTAGCATTTTGTTGCTCAAAATACTCCTTCTCTATATGTTTTTGGGGTGAGAAGACTCACCATTTTATAGACCTGACGGTATCTTTGGATGAAAATGCAGAGGTGCCACTTGGCAATCATGCCTTCCCAGGGGGGAGAAGATTCCTCCCTGATTAGGGGCTCCATGATTGCCCTTGTAACTTCCTCTAGCGCTAAAAAACGCTCACTCACACTCCCATGCATTGAAAGAGGAGTTAAGTGGCGATCTGAGATGCCATTTGTCAAGATTTGACTTTTTTCCCGTCAAACCTGCTATTCTCCCCACCCTGGAGCGAATACTGTTAATCGTCCCTGGGTGGAACGAATACCAGTTTGTAATCGTCCTTGGGTGGAACGAGTAGAGAACAGAGTGCCTGAAAGGTGCCAAATTGACCTCTGACATTCAAAAACTACTGTGTGAGTGTTTAGGACCACTATTTAACCTCTGGAGGCTGCCATGGGGGCTGTGTGTGTCAATGTGATTAGTGTTCACAGTCACATAATTGGATTGGTGCTATTTTGGTGCCTACAGATGCCCCTTTTTGGGATGCGCTGTGCATGGTGCATTGCTGAGCAAAAATAGATAACCAAAGCACTAATGATTAGGGTTTCTCAGTAATCTAACCAATTTTTAAAGCCCCAAGTATGGAAAGGGCATGCATTCTTGAATCCTTACTTCTAACGAGCTAAGGAACTCAATTCAAGTGTTAACCTTTTTCGATGAGGTGTTTCTTGATCTTGTACATTGATCAGTCATGAATAGGAAAAGGGTGCAACCTTTTGTCTGTGGGAACCTTGAGTTCATAATTCATGAATGACAAGTGTTTGATCAGCTTGTGATTATTGCTTGTTTACTGCCCCAAGTAGGAGCGTGATTGTCTTTGTCAATGATTCTTTGAATGCATGCCATTTCCTTGATTGGGTATGTATTTGTTGATTGGTGACTGTTGGTCCAAAATCTGCCACAGGAAAGGATTTTATAATTGCACCCTAGACCTGGCCAACATTGAAAGGCTGGAAGAAAGAAATGGCTCCCAGACCAATCTCCAGAGTGGGCTGGTTCCCTTTACTATTCTAAATTTCTGTTTGAAGATAAGGGTTGCTGGAAAGAAATTAAAAGTTGCATAAAGAAATGAAATATGGCCACAGGCCGGAGTTATGGGATCAGAAGAACAACAGCAGAAAACTTAAAGTGCGGCAACAACAAGCAACAGAATATAATGACTCAACTCCCACACAACTGTATGCAGAAAATCTCTCCAAGACTACACTCCAAGAATCATATCCTTATAAGCAATATTCAAATCCAATATGCAGAATTTGAATGTAACAAAGACTCAAGGAATATAAATTTGATTAGAAATGCAACGAATGTAAAAGACAATCACCCAAACAACTCGCTTGAAAAATCCGAAGCCAATAATTTATTCTTGCAAATGCACTTCCAGCTTTTAGCAAAACTTCCAACCTTTTGAAATGCGAATTACATTGGTTTTTATAGAGGTCCGTCCTCTTTGCAAAGCATTAAATAATTAAAACCAACTTCCTCGTGATCTACAATCATGCGAAGGAAACGAGGAACATGATCCCCTTAATCGCAGCCTCGAAGAAATAAAAATTAAATTCCATGAAACGCTTGCGGCCCTTCATTAAATTCGATTCTTTGAATATGTGCATGAAAAACCGTTGAATTAATCCACGAACGGCAACTTCGAACCAATAAACCCTTTAATTTTGGTAGCCTGGGCACCCTTTGACCTTAACCGCATTGGAAATCCGCAAATTATTTAATTCGGGTCATCATTAAATCATCGGAAATCGAAAAAACCCTCTCGGCCGTTCATACTGCACTTGGCGGGAAAACTGCGCAGGTCGCGAAAACGCGACGGGTCGCGAAATCGCGACATGATTTTACGCCGTACGCTTCGCTGCCGAAGACCCGCGATTCCGGAACATGTCGCGATATCGCTACATGTCCGGCTCCCTTTGCTCCTCCCCGCGCTCCGCCTCACGAAACGGAACACGTAGCGATTTCGCTACATGTTCCTTCTCTCCGCATCAATCGCCATTTTCGGTCGCGATTCGCTGACATGTCGCCGACGCGCCGCAAGTTTTCACTTTTTGCCTTCGACGCTCCCGGTCGCGATTCGCCGACATGTCGAATCGCCGCATGTTTTCAACTTAGTGCTTTTTCTCGCCCGCCGACCCGCGATTTCGGAACACGTCGCGATATCGCGACGGTTCCGCCAACCCCGCTCGCGTTGGATCGCGTTGGACCGCGATTCTCGCAACATGTCGCCGCGTCGCCGCAATTTTCGGACTTAGTCATTTTTTGCTCAATTTTTCTCCTTTTTTCGCCCAAGCTGCATCAATCAAAGGTCATATCCCCAACAATACATCAATGCATTCATCAATGAGAATCAATGTGGCAAAAATGCCAACATTCTTGGCGGCTCACGGGGTATACAACTCGTCGTATGCAAGAATCCAGGCCTTAGTCCATTGGGCACAGAGTCATATTGAACCGTAAACTAGCCGCCGTAAAACATGTCGTGGGACCGCCGCCAAACTTCTTCTCGCTACGGAAAACTAGAACTCGGAAGAACTTGCATAGAAGCGGTTATAAACCGAAGAAATGGAATGTGATGGTGGAGTGAGCTCTTGCGATTGCGCAAGCGGTGACTGCAATGGAGTGATGTGGAAGTAAGCAAGTGATGAATGAGATAGACATAACAACATCATGTTGATACACTACCAGCGACAATAGATGGAATGAACGAATGGATGGAACATAAGTGGAAGTTTTGAAGTGTGAAATGAAAATGAACTAAGCTGGAAAGGAAATGCCTTTTTTAAAACAAAGACAAACTGAGAAGAAAGGGATAAGAAGACATGGGAAAAGTAGAAAAGGGGAGAAGAAACAACAACTGTGGCTTATTCTGTAACGCAGAAGGAAAAGAAGTAAAAGAAGGAAGATGAAGAAGGGAAAGGAAAGAAAAAGGGGAGGGAAAAGAAGAAAGCCACCAACTGCTGGGAAAGGAGGAGACAAAAAGGGAAACCAACACCTACAGCCCACAAGCAACAAGAGCCAAGGTGACAATAAAAGGCAACACATATATACATACTTTTTTTTTTTTTTTATATATTATATACAAACTCAAATTGAACTTGCGAAGTCATGAAAAGTAGGCTTTCAAATGAAAGCCATTAACTGAAATTGGAAGTGGGCTACCATCCATCTCTTCCAAATAGAAAGAATTAGCTGCACCAGTACTGGAAATACGGAACGGACCCTCCCAAAATGCATCAAACTTCTTATGATTGCCAGGTTTAGCTTTATTCTCATTCCATTTCAGCACCAAATCTCCTGTCTTGAATGGACGGGATGCAGAATGCTTATAAAACCACTTCGAAATCCCTTGTATGTGCTTGTCAAATTCATTATATGCTTTGGAACGATGCTCCTCTAATTCCAACAATTGTGCTATTCGCAGATCCAAGGAACTCAGGTCTGTCTCATCATCTTGAAAAGACTGCAACTGCTGTAGTACTGGCAACTCAAGATGGACTGGCAACCTTGCTTCTTTGCCATAGACTAGGGCATATGGTGAGGTTTTAATGGACTTCTTAACGGAAATCCCGTCTGCCCATAACACCCGATTCAAGTAACAAGTGCCAAGATCTTTTGTTCTCTCCCAATGACCTCTTCAAAATTCTCGAGCAAATTTTTATTCGTTGACTTGCCAAGCCATTTCCCTGTGGATAGTAATTGGAAGATGTCTTAAGGAAAATGCCAAACTTGTTAGCAAACTCAGCCAATTCAGCTCCAATGAATGGAGTCCCATTATCTGTAATGATGGCATCTGGAACACCAAAACGTGTAATTAAACTTTCAACGAAAGAAATCACTACAGATTGATTGGCCATCTTTGTAGGTATGGCTTCAGACCACCTGGTGAAATAATCAGTAGTCGTTAAAATGTATCTCGTGACCAACCGAGGAATTAGGATCAATTATTCCAATAAAATCTAACCCCCATTGCCGAAAGGGTGCTTCAACCCGAATCGGATGCAAAGGCGTAGCCGCATTCCTTACTCTTCCCGCATATCTTTGACACTTATCACAGAGCTTGTGCAATCTTGAAGGAATCCGAGAACAGTGGTCGGCCGATAGTAACCAAACTCGAATGATTTTCAAGGCCATCGGTCTTCCTGCAAAATGTCCTCCTGATAGACCGGAATGGAACTCTTCCAAGATCCTATCCTTGTCTGCTTGTTTAACACACTTCAAAAGAACACCATCAATATTTTTAAAAAACAAACCATCTGAAAACAAAACATACCGCAGAGCTTGCAACCGAAATCTCCTTCTCTGAGAAGCAGTCAATTGTGACGGACATTTTCCAGTTGTGAAATAATCAATCAGGTCCTCTCGTCCAATCTTTTTCCGTAATTAAGAAATTCATTAAATTGTTATTACCAAGGAAGAGCTTCTCCCCGATCTTCGCATACATCAAATGTCGCTATCTTTGCTAATCGCCGGCACGTAGCTTTACCACGCACTAATTTAGTCGGGTGAATTTCTACATCAAATTCCTGGATCTTGGTGACCCAACCAAGACGTTTATCACCCAATTCTCCTTGAAGAATGAAATTTCTCACGTCTTGGTGAAGCACATAAACAAATGTCCTGCTCTGGGAAATAAAATGTTTGAATTTCTTCAGGGATTTCATCACAACATATACCTGTTTCTCAATAAAATTGTACTTTGCTTCGTGAGGTAAAATAACTTGGCTCAGAAAAGCGATGGGCCTTTCATTCCCATCATCTCCCTTTTGCGTCAAAACTGCAAAGATAACTCGTCATCTTCTCCAACCGCATATAAGATGAAATCTTTGGAGTAATCAGGATTAATCAAGACAGGGGCCTGCACTATTCTCTCCTTGATCTCCCGAAATGCTTCCTTTCTTTGAGTCGTCCATTGGAAAACCGCATCTTTCTTCAACAATTCAGCTCATTGGTTTAACAACCCGAGCAAAATCAGCAATGAATTTTCTAATGAAATTTATCTCATCCAAAGAAAGATTGAAGCTCCTTCTTGTTTGGCAGGGAGTGACAATTTCTTCAGTGGCTTCAACACGGGCCGGATCAATTGCTAATCCATCTTCGTAAATCACATGACCCGTAGCTTACCCTCTTTTACAAGAAACACGGACTTCTTTGGATTAATGGAGATTCCGAATTCTCTCGCATTTCTCAAAAATCAGCCTCGTGTGAGAACAAGTGGTCTTCTCTTCTATGTGAAAAGACTCGTCATGTCGTCAAGGTATATTACAATGATCTTGTTCAACAAATCCTTGAAAGCAATGTCCATAGCTCTTTGGAAGGTAGCTCCAGAGATTTGACAGCCCAAAGGGCATTCGTTGATATGCAAAAGTACCCCACTTAGTGGTGAATGCTGTCTTAAACTGATCTTCATCTTTTACCCAGATCTGGTTATACCCGTAAAATCCATCCAAAGAAAGAAAAACGCTGTGCACCAGCCACAACATGCAATATTTGATCTATTCTCGGCAAAGGATAATGATCCTTTAATGAAGCACGGTTCAAATTCCTGAAATCAACGCACAATCTAATATCTCCATTCTTCTTACGGACGGGGACCAAATTGGCGACCCATGTGGAGTGCTTGATCGGATAAATGATCTTAGCTTGCAGCATTTTAACGAGTTCAGCCTTCATCAACGCCTCAATCTTTGGGTTTACAGGTCTCTGCTTCTGCCGAAAAGGCCTAACTCCTTCTTCTAGTTCAATTGTATGCTGTATAATCTGCTTGTTATAACCCTTTAAGTCTTTATAGCTCCAAGCTATAATATCATAAAACTCTTTGCGTAGCCGCTCGATTTTTTGCGCTTCTTCCGGGGTTGAGTCATGCCAACCTTAATCACTTTGTCAGTCAAGCTCTAGCTCCATGAATTCCTTTCTATCAATCTCCATTCGAGGCTTTCTGGAACGATCATGTTGGTCAAACAAGCTCTCCATAGTTATTAGACCCTTTGGAATATGGTTATTCCTTAATTGAATAAGACCTTCAGCCTTCCTCATCTTCCAAAGTTCTGCCTTCAACAACTGCAACTTCATGTATCAGGAAATTCACAATCTGCTCATCTGTTTCAAAGACCTGCCAAAAATTTTCCTTATCTGGCACACTGGGTCTGTATACCATTCTCACTATCTTGGGCTTGTTCACAACTTGATCAACAGGAGAAAAATTCGCTCCAAGAGATGCTAATAAGTCAAGATGTTTATTCATCTCTCCGGAAACAGACTTTGAATATTAAGCGCAGTTGAAAAGTTCAAACAAATCCCAAACCCGATTACGATATGCTTTCGGATAATGCCGCTTTGAGATGCATCTATTTGTGACCTGGTTTACAATAAGCTCTGAATCACCAAAAATATTGAGTCTGTTCTATTCCTAACTTCTTCGCTTTCTTCGTACCCAAGCACAATGCTTCATATTCAGCAAAATTATTTGTACAACTCCATGTAAGTCGATATGAATAAGTTCTCTCGTACACCTGAAGGAGAAATTAACACAATACCTGCTCCGGCACCATTCCCGCATCGAGCTCCATCGAAATACAGCTTGCCATAATCGATCTATAACCTCGCCCGATCAACTCGGGTTAGACAATTTCTGCTTTGTCTTAATCTCAGGTTTTCGAATGGCATAGCAACCAATCTCTGCTTTCCATCATGGCATTGAAGTTAAGCATTGAAAACTGGTCTTCCAACTGAAGATTGTTTAAAACTTCACTCATTAACACAACATCTTCAGACTCTTCAGTGAGCATATGGACTGACTGCATGTCTTTTCCAACATCTTCCAACTTCTCAATGTGAAAAGGGGAAGGCTTTTCATTCTGTATTCTGAGACGTCTATTCTTAAAAGGAATTTCCAGATGAGAATAATCCAATGCCATATAACCCCCTAATTTTGCGGTAAATTCCCTGGATAAACACATGCTAAAATAGGGCTCTAAATCTACTACAACTATTTCTTGAATCACAGTGATTTGGGGCATTGTATGCAGGACAATGGGTACATCCTTAATGACACCTACTGTTTTTACAGGCGTACTCATCCAATTGCGTAACTCCAGGACTACTCCGGTATACTCCATTCCCATGGCTTCACGTACTCCCTTAGGCATGACAAGTGGTTGCAGCTCCGTAATCAATCATACAATTGTGTACAACCCAACCTTCTATTTGCAATGACAAGTAAAAAGGAGGAGGTCTGTTCTTTCCAGTAATCAGAGGTGGTTAAAGTTTGGGCATAGATGGTCTGGGTAGGCCCTATTTCACTCTCCTTCACAGATTTCAATGACTCTTGTAATAAATCTACTTGACCAGGTAATTGCAAAGCATCATAAAGGCTTACCTTAGCAGGAGTCTTTTTAAGATCATCAACAATGTTGTATGAAACTGCAACAGAATTTTTCATCTCAGCAGGTTGCTCAAATCTAGTCCTGTACTGTTGTGTAGCTTCCACTCTCAACCTCTTGGTCAGTGATGGATACTTCAATTTTTCACGTGCCTGCTCCTCTGCTTCTGACCTTACTGGTGCAACTGCTGCCTTTTCTTGAACTCTGTTAAAAGTTGGATCTTTGGGCAAAGGCTTTGGAGCTAGCACAAGAGCTTTCACTGGCCTTTTCACTTCAGCCGGTACTCTTAACGGATCTAAGTCGCTAGGGATCAACATTCATAGGCTTCTTTCCACTCCTTGTTAGAACTAAAACTTGATCTTCCACCGCAGTCATCAAATTACAACCAGCTTCCGAGATCATATTAACATGGTCACCCGAGGTGCCGGCCGCCAAGGTCTCGCACATAATTTAAGTGGACCATACATGTATCCTCTCCGTGAGGATCATTACAAGTCGAGCACCAATATACTCCATCCGCATGGGCTGCATCTTCATTTGCTAGAATAGCTAAGCCCTTTTCGTGTGCTTTGCTTGTGGAGGCAGACTTTGATCTCTAGTAACTTGAGGAGGTTGAAATCTCCTTGGCCGGAAATCTCTCTCACCGCTTCCTCTCAATGAGTGTGATCTTGTTTCCCATGGTTCTAATAGCAGAATTTGCAGACTTAACCTCTTGCAATAATGTCTGTATATGGATCAGGATTTGCAGGTGCAGGAAGTGCCGGTAAGGGCAAAGGAGCCGGTGGTGCCGGCAAAGCCGGAAATGCAAGTGGAAACGGGAGATGGTTGAATTCTGGGTGCAGGGAGCGGTAAAGGAGTTAAAGCGAGCAATTGAGGAGCCGGGACAGCTTGCAACCTCGAGGTGCTTTAGAACTCCATGATGGTGTAGGATACATAGCCGGCATGGGGTGTGGTTGTGAACCATATAAATATTGAGGCAAATCTGGAATAAGAGGCATAGTTACCTTTGGAGGCGCTCTTCCTACAACAACCAGATCAGCTTCTGCTTTAATTGCTTGTTCAAAGATTTCTGGAAACGTCACCACATTAGACTGCCGAACCGCCCATCCGATATCTGAGTGAAACGCTCTGAGGTAGTACATCGCAGCTAATTCATCAGCAGGTCGAATACCATCAGGAATCCTTTGCCAAGTTCTCGGTAAACCGAACATTAAAATCAGGTATCTCTTCTTGTGGATGTCTCTCGTATGACAAGAACCGATTTAACAATGAGAAAGGGTCAGCCTGCTCATGAAAATGTTTCACCAAAGAAATCACCCAATTGATCCCATGATGTTATGGTGCCGGGAGGCGTAGTTCTGTACCAAAACAAGCAGCTTTACCTCTCAATGAACACACTAACAATTTGATCATTACATCTTCATCAGGAATGTCATGAATAGCAACCGGAGAAGCCACATCATTTATGTGCTCATAGGCCGTTTTGCCGCATACCATCGTAAGTGGGCAAAGCCTTCAATGCAGCCTGTGGTACTGGATTCTGAGCCTGCAGATTCAAGGCTCCAGTGCTGTTCCATGCCAAGAATTTTCTGGGTGGAGGAAATTGTGCCATTGGTGGAACTTGTAGGGGTGCAACACTAGCAACAATACTGGGTATTTGTACAGCAGAAGATGGAAGAGACGAGGAAACTAATCTAGAATGCTCACCACTTCTCGAACTATCAAGTTCAAAAAACTGAACAAGATCGCCAAATTTCTTTGACTGTGATCTTGTGATCATGAAGTATTTCTGAGTTCAGCACAGTCACCAAATAACAGGAAGGCGTCCACGATCAAAAATCTGGATCTTCAACTCAGCAAAGTCGCCAGATGAACTTACAAATCTCCGCTATGAGGCCAAGACAACTCATCAAATCTTGAGACCTCCGGGTGTTAAAACAAATGTGGATTTTTGTGAGACGAAGAAGTCCGTCCCACTCCACCGGCGTGCCAAAAACCGTTGGTCCAAAATCTGCCACAGAAAGGATTTTATAATTGCACCCTAGACCTGGCCAACATTGAAAGGCTGGAAGCAAGAAATGGCTCCCAGACCAATCTCCATAGTGGGCTGGTTCCCTTTACTATTCTAAATTTCTGTTTGAAGATAAGGGTTGCTGGAAAGAAATTAAAAGTTGCAGAAAGAAATGAAATATGGCCACAGGCCGGAGTTATGGGATCAGAAGAACAACAGCAGAAAACTTAAAGTGCGGCAACAGCAAGCAACAGAATATAATGACTCAACTCCCACACAACTGTATGCAGAAAATCTCTCCAAGACTACACTCCAAGAATCATATCCTTATAAGCAATATTCAAATCCAATATGCAGAATTTGAATGTAACAGAGACTCAAGGAATATAAATTTGATTAGAAATGCAACGAATGTAAAAGACAATCACCCAAACAACCGCTTGAAAAATCCGAAGCCAATAATTTATTCTTGCAAATGCACTTCCAGTTTTTAGCAAAACTTCCAACCTTTTGAAATGCGAATTACATTGGTTTTTATAGAGGTCCGTCCTCTTTGCAGCATTAAATAATTAAAACCAACTTCCTCGTGATCTACAATCATGCGAAGGAAACGAGGAACATGATCCCCTTAATCGCAGCCTCGAAGAAATAAAAATTAAATTCCATGAAACGCTTGCGGCCCTTCATTAAATTCGATTCTTTGAATATGTGCATGAAAAACCGTTGAATTAATCCACGAACGGCAACTTCGAACCAATAAACCCTTTAATTTTGGTAGCCTGGGCACTCTTTGACCTTAACCGCATTGGAAATCCGCAAATTATTTAATTCGGGTCATCATTAAATCATCGGAAATCGGAAAAACCCTCTCGGCCGTTCATACTGCACTTGGCGGGAAAATCGCGCAGGTCGCGAAACGCGACGGGTCGCGAAATCGCGACATGATTTTACGCCGTACGCTTCGCTGCCGAAGACCCGCGATTCCGGAACATGTCGCGATATCGCTACATGTCCGGCTCCCTTTTGCTCCTCCCTGCGCTCTGCCCCGCGAAAACGGAACACGTAGCGATTTCGCTACATGTTCCTTCTCTCCGCATCAATCGCCATTTTCGGTCGCGATTCGCTGACATGTCAGCGACGCGCTGCAAGTTTTCACTTTTTGCCTTCGACGCTCCCCGGGTCGCGATTCGCTGACATGTTTTCAACTTAGTGCTTTTTCTGCCCGCCGACCCGCGATTTCGGAACACGTCGCGATATCGCGACGGTTCCGCCCAACCTCGCTCGCGTTGGATCGCGTTGGACCGCGATTCTCGCAACATGTCGCCGCGTCGCCGCAATTTTCAGACTTAGCCATTTTTTGCTCATTTTTTCTCCTTCTTTTCACCCAAGCTGCATCAATCAAAGGTCAGATCCCCAACAATACATCAATGCATTCATCAATGAGAATCAATGTGGCAAAAATGCCAACAAGTGACTAAGTGTGACTACCCCCTCAAGCGACGAATCGATGAGGGAATGACCGACATGATAAAAGCGATGAGTTGCTTGACCCAAGATGACTTGTGTAAGGGTGCCTTTCAGTTGTTTAGCATTTAATGTGTGTGCAGTTTCCCAACATTTTGACCTATTTTTGGTGGGTGTTAACCCTTTTTGCGATGCCCCTTGGGGTTGAAATTGTCAAAAATTCATCCTCCCGGGGAGCGGTCCGGCTATGGTAGCCTTCTTTGGGAGTAGGATAGTGACAATTTGTGATCCCGACGTCGGTTTTGTATGCCAGTGAATGGCGGGCGCAAAGGCACCTTTGTTCGGTAATTTTATTGCTATTTTTGGGTGGGTTTGGACCCTTTTTGGGATGTCGTTTGGGGATGAAATTCTCGGCAATCCGTCCTCCCATGGAGAAGTCCGACTATGGTAGCCTTCTTAGGGAGTAGGATAGTGAGGATTTGTGACCCCGACATCTGTTTTGAATGCCCAGAATGTCAAGTGCAAAAGCACTCTTATTGGACAATTTTATGGCTTGTTTTTGTGCATTTTGGTGCAGTTTTTGTTGTTTTTTAAATTTTTACTCTGTAATCGTCCTTGGGTGGGGCAAATACCAGTTTGGTAATCGTCCCAGGGTGGGATGAGTGCTAACTAGAGTTCTTGTCCCAATATGGAATGACTACAAGCCTAAAAGCCTATTTAAGGGCCAAAACCAGGGTTTGGGCTCATTTGCATTCTATTTTTCTAGCGATTTGGAGCTCTAAGGAGGAGGAGGTCAATTCTGTGAAGCGAAGCACTGCCAAATTTTTCTTGACACCATGAGTTCACGAACCGGATTGAGCGATGGAGCTGAAGCGAGACCGGTAAGTGCTCCTCTTCGTTATTTGATTTTGTTTTATGTTACAGTTTAAAAATCACAATTTATTTTGAATTTGTTTTGTCGTTGAACTAAGGTAAAACCCGAGGCTAAAATGAATTGACAAAAGCTAAAACTATAACCTTAGGTTAAACTGAAACCCTAGGTTGTGTCGTTGCTTCTTTTTGTTTTTGTTGTTTGTTTGTTGTTTTGTTGTTAAACTAAAACCCAAGGGTAGACTAAATGAAAACCCTAGCTTAGAAAAATTGTTTTAATCTAACTTTTTGTTTTTAAACTGAAATTCGAGGGTAAACTTAGAGCAAAACCCTAGCTTTAGAAAAAATTGTTTTTAGTTGATTTTTTGTATTTTCATTAAGTTTTAAAAATAAAAAATAAAAGACCTGGATTGAACTGAGTTCTTCCTTTTTTTTTGTTTTTAAACTAAACCCCTAGGTTAAACTGACAGCAAAACCCTAGTTTTTAGAAAATTGTTTTTATCTTGATTTTGCATTTGTAAACTTCAGTTATAAACCCGAGGTTAGCGAAAACTGTTATTTTGATTTTGTTTTGTTTTGTTTTATTTAGCAGTTTAATAAATAAAACGTTTAAACTGACAAACTATTTTTTTTGATTTTTTTGAATTTTGTTTATCAGTTTAAACGTAGAGTTAAAAACCCTAGGTACTGACAAACTGTTTTTTGGATTTTTTTGAATTTTGTTTATCAGTTTAAACGTAGAGTTAAAAACCCTAGGTATTGACAAACTGTTTTTTGAATTTTTTTGAATTTTGTTTATCAGTTTAAACGTAGAGTTAAAAACCCTAGGTACTGACAAACTATTTTTTGAATTTTTTTGAATTTTGTTTATCAGTTTAAACGTAGAGTTAAAAACCCTAGGTACTGACAAACTATTTTTGATTTTTTTTTTAATTTTGTTTATCAGTTTAAACGTAGAGTTAAAAACCCTAGGTACTGACAAACTATTTTTTGGATTTTTTTGAATTGTGTTGCTCGTTATTTGTTTGTTTTTAGTTGTACATTGTTTTATGCATTGTTGTATATTCATGTTATTGATGTACAGTTTAGCATGTTTTTAATGTTTTTGTTTTGTTTTCTTTTGCAGGTTGTGAAGAGTCGGTACCGTGTGCCTACGGTTTTCTCTGAAGCATGGGAGGCACTGACTTTGGCTGACTGGGAGTGGCTTGATGCCCTTGGGCTCAAGCAGGTGACTCGACTGGAGCCTGTGGTCAGGGATCGGGCCTATCTGATGGCCCTGATCAACTTGTGGGATCCCCGGACCAATACCTTCCATCTCCCAATAGGGGAGATGACAGTGACCTTGGAGGACGTCTATCAAATTCTGTGGATTCTGATAGATGGGCTACCGATCAGGACGACGTCACGTGATCAGCGGACAACTGTACTGACATGATGCTTCGAGCATGGGGAGGAGTTGGGTGTGGACAACCCAGTGGAGAGGGTAGAGGGCGACTGCCATATTGGTAAGATTTTGGTACGATGGTGGCTAGAGAGGGGCGTGTTGGGAGTGAGGCACGCAGTACTGATGGGCCTCATTTCCAACATGTTGCTACCCAACTCTTCGAGCGTGAGGTTCCCATGGAACCTGCTGGAGGTGGTCTTCAAGTTGGTGGAGTGTCCGACCATAGAGCCCCTGATTATGAGATGGGGTCAGACACTTTCTAGCACAGCTCTACGATGAGTTGTACGAGGTCCACTGTCGGAGGCGAAAGGGTATTGGGTGTAGCTACTTGTTGTAGTGTTGGGCTTGGCAGCACATAGCTGTGGAGAGGTCGGTGGGGTTGCCATGGATGACTCGAGCAGAGATGGTAGATAGAGAGATCGGGTATGGGGCACTATGGCGGTGGTCTGAGGAGCAGGGACAGAGTCAATGGTGGGCAGGTGTCGTAGGGCACTATGCTGATGCCTTCGCTCGGCTTGCTCTAGGGGAGGTGTTCTAGCGCCCATACCATGACTGTCCAGCCTAGCCTGAGGCTGGAGAGTGGCTCCGACGGGTTCATAGGGGGAGGTGGCTGATTGGGCGACACGGGACCGAGCAGGAGTTCTTCCCGTATGGTCGGGTGACATGATAGTTTGGGGTGCGCCAGGGGTTTCCTGGTGAGCCCTTGATCTATCGACGCTAGGGGGATGAGAGGACTCTGGTCTGGCCAGTCATTGCACCATTGGGTGAGGATTCGGATACAGTGATTGACATCTCGGATGTGGACATCGGGGTTACTACTGAGTACGACCAGTGGTGGACTTTGCGGTGATGGCGAGGCGAGGGGCCTCTAGGGGGTGCAGAGGCAGTAGCAGGTGGGGAGGGTGCAGAGGCACCAGGAGAGGGCTGGGGGGTTTCACTGGAGGATGCGGACATGGTAGAGGTGGATGATTTTGTGGGGGAGGATTTTGGGGTTTCGAGGCAGCCGAAGATGCAGGACATTCCGGAGCAGTGGGAGCCGGAGCAGCCCGAGTCCCGGATATGCCTATGCACCAGGCTATCCCAAAGGGTGTGGAGGGGAGGGATCACGCTGAGATAGCATGATTGGAGGATCTGCTTCGGAGGTGAGATGAGGAGCTGGGGGAGGCTCTATAGGAGAGGGATCTCCTACGGACTCAGTTGGCTGAGCGGGAGAACGCATTTGCTATGTACCATCGATGGGATGGGGACACAGATGCTGCATGGGAGAGGGATCTCCTACGAACTCAGTTGGCGCAGCACGATGATGTAGTGGCTACGTACCGACGGTGGGAGGCAGAGTGGTTTCGGCACCGGATGGATTTGGAGGGAGAGATTATCCGCCTCGGGGTGGTTACCTAAGCTCTCTGGAGGTGGGTCTTCACGTCGGATGAGGGACAATGATACTGAGTAGTCAGCATCGTCTCATCATAGGCGATTGGATGAGGGGGGCGCTAGTGGGCGTGATGCGGGGGTGAGCAGCAGCCACCTTGAGAGGTCCCATAGGACCCACACCATGGGGGGTAGTTCCCGTCGCACCGATCCTATGTGATCATGGTGGCCGACGCCCTAGGCTTGGGGGTTTTTGAGCTTTTGCCTTTTTACGAGGTCAGAGGACCGGTTTATTGTAGCCTACGGGTATTTTTGATGATATATATATATATATATAATGACTTTCTTTTGTTTATACACGTGTTGTGATTTGATTTTATGCATAGTGACTGATGTTTGATGGATGCATGTTAATTTACATTATGTATGGATATGTTGTGATGAATGCTAATGTTTCTAATTTATATGATATGCAAATGGAATGGATGAATTGAATTTGTGATTTTTGGCGGTGGCACCATAGACTGTTTAGAACTTATGGCTTGTTGTCCTAGGCGATTGGTGTGGTAAATGACTTTTTATGTATACATGTTATTTTTTGTATTTTCTGATGGCGATGCAAGGATGAAAGATATCACAGTTGGTTTAGAATGTAGTTAAGGTTTTTTGAGACTCAGATGTTTTAACTAACTAGCCAAGACTGGACTTTTATCTTACAAGACTTTTGAACAAGGTATGAATCGGACTTGTCTTTGACCAAGTTATTTCACATCCCTGTGTGTGCAATTGAGTTTGTTTATGTGGTATTTGTCAGGATACCGCTAGTGCCAGATAGGCTGTCAACCAAACCTGTACTGAGGATCACCTAATTAGCTCCACTAACTCCTTTGTTGTATTTAGTCAGATTAATCTGCGGTGCTATCTAGGATACCATAAGCTAGCTCATCCACATGCAAACATTGATCTGCACACAAGTTAATGTGATAGATATATCGTCATGCGGGAGGTTTGCCACCAGTGATCGATAGGTTATCCACCAAACCGATACTGAGGTTTACCTCATGACCTTCTGAATGTTGAGAGTTCCAGGGATTCAAGTTCGACTCCCTTCTTTTCTTCAATTGTATTGGGATACTTGCTCTTCTATAGTGATAAAAATCACTGTTTATTTTTGTTTTTTTCTTTTGAGCAAGGGATTTGAATATTGAGTGATGAGAATCACTATTGTATGTGCCTTTTGATGTATGCACTTTGGTTGTGATGTCAAATTTTGGAGTTTTGACTTTTGCAAATTTTTTGATGTTTGCAACTTTTTGAGAACTTGGGATTCTTGGGGAATTGGGTAGGGAAGATGCTTGTCCTTTTGCCAACTCTCAGCATTCTTGGGGTCATTCGCACAGGGGGATGAGCAAGGTAACCTTTTCACTAGATGGTATCCTGGATTGCTTTGCAGGTTTCATCTTTCGTTCACACAACTTGGGAATTTTTATGTGTTTTAACTTGTGTTGGGATGCTACGTAACAAGGTGTGGTCCAAGTAGAACTCTACCTTCGTAAAATCTATCTGACTTTGTACAATATTTGGCTAGAAATCTAAAGACAGCTGAATGACAAAAACTCTAGATACATTTAGAAGACAACTGATGCATGATATGGTGAAACTGTGGATGGCGTTTATTTTTAGATGGACTGTTTATAGAGTGGAGAAATGTGGAAAATGATGGATTTGCCGAGTAATTACAGTCTATGGTGCCTTTGACCTGTATGACCAACAAATATGCAATGTATGGATGTGATGCTTAATGCAGCTATTATTTTTGTGTTTTTGATTGATTGATTTTTGTGAGTATGAAGATGAGATGCAAAAAGAGTTCTTTATTGTTGTGATGATTTTGAGTATGCATGGAAATGAGATGCAAATTTTTGTTATTTTTGATGATTTTATTGTTTTGACTTTTTTTTTGTTTTTGACCAAGCGATTGTGGGAACCCTTGGAGCTTTTGGTTTGACCAAAGGGATGATGGGTACCTTTGGGGTGTTTTGGTTGACCAAGTTTGTGGGACCTTTGGGGCATTTTGGGGTGACCAAGCGATTACGGGAATCCTTGGAGCTTTTGGTTTGACCAAAGGGATTATGGGTACCTTTGGGGCGTTTAGGGGTTGACCAAGCGATTATGGGAATCCTTGGAGCTTTTGGGTTGACCAAGCGATTATGAGAATCCTTGGAGCTTTTGGTTTGACCAAAGGGGTTATGGGCACCTTTGGGGCTTTTTGGGGTTGACCAAGCGATTATGGGAATCCTTGGAGCATTTTGGGTTGACCAAGCGATTATGAGAATCCTTGGAGCTTTTGGTTGGTTGTGGGGGGAATTTTGGTTTGACCAAAGGGATTTTGGGCACCTTTGGGGCATTTTGGGATTGACCAGGGATATGGGTTGATTTTGGGTTGACCAAGTGATTATGAGAATCCTTGGAGCTTTTGGGGTTTGACCAAGCGATTATGAGAATCCTTGGAGCTTTTGGTTTGGGCTATGGCTCTCTTAGATATGGAATGGCCTCAAATGACTGATGTTCAAGGGTTCTAGTTCCTTGATTCCATCAAGAGAGGTGAGCCGGTATGTTCCAGGTCCTATTTTACTGTCGATGACATAAGGACCTAACCAGTTTGCCATGAACTTGTCCCTTAGATGGGGCAGCAAGTTAGAATTTTGTTGGTTCTCTTTTAAGACCAAGTCACCAACCTGAAAGTCCCTCAGGTGAACCTTCATGTTGTATGCTTTCTTAAGTCGCTCTTGATAGATACGTAAATGCTCGAGAGCATTAACGCATCGTTCATCGAGCAACGTAAGTTGGTCTAACCGGGCCTGTCGCATAGTGTCATCATCGATGAACTCTTGCATTGATATGCATAGGGAAGGAATTTCCAACTCGAGAGGCATGACAGCCTCGGAGCCATACACGAGCAAAAATGGAGTTGCCCCAATGGGCATCCGAATGCTAGTGCGATAAGCCCATAGGGCAAGTGGGATTTGAATGTGCCAATCCTTATGACTATCTGTGATCGTATTTTTGAGGATGGTGACTAGCATTTTGTTTGACGCCTCTGCTTGCCCATTTGCCTACGGATAATAGGGTGTCAAAAAATTGTGCTGAATTTTGTACTTTGTGGTCAAAGCACGCACGTCTTTGTTCTTGAATGACGTCCCATTATCCGAGATGATCTTGGATGGAATACCAAAATGACATATGATGTTATGTAAAATGAACTCCGAAATGCGGGTTCCAATCGTAGAGGTAAGCGAAATTGCTTCCACCCACTTGGTGAAGTACTCTATGGCCGTTATGATAAATGTGTGATGACCCAATGACGTAGGGGAGATCTTTTCGATTAGATCTAAGCCCCACTATGAGAATGGCCAAGTCGATTGGATCGGTTGCAAGGCCTGAGAAGGTACATGTGTCAAATTAGCATGGTGTTGACACTTCATGCACTTCCTTACATACATGCAACAATCTCGCTCTAAATATGGCCAATAATAGCCCATGTGGAGAATGCGCTTTGCGATGGCCATACCGCTGAAGTGGCCACCGCATGTACCATCGTGCGCTTGGGTGATCGCCCAAGTGGACTCCTGCTGGTCCAAGCAACGAAGGAGGATTCCTTCATAGCTACGATGGTACAAAATGTCTCCTAGCAAGACATGTTTTGTCGCTTTCTATTTGAATGATCATTTTGTGGCATGCATCAATCCAAGTGGGAGGTTACCTAGCTTGAGGTAATCTCGTATGGGTGTGTACCAATCTTGCTGATCGAAAACCTCGATAGTATGAACAACCAATCCCTCTTGAAGTTCATCCCTAGCAAAATCTGAGCAGGAAAGAACTTGTAAGAATAGCGTTGTGTTGCTATTAAGGGGAGTAGGGGAGAACAAGGACCCCCAATTGGCATGATTCAGACAATCATGGATTCGAGAGAACTTGTCTGGGGACGGTTCAATCTGGATCAGGTGGATTCCTGGCGTTAAGTCAGAGCTTGCACGCTCCATCACGGATTGTGATAGTGTTTTGACTTGAATGGTTGTCATATCACCAGAAATGTCTTACGGGATTAGTGACCCCAAGGAGGCCATAGTGTCCACAAAATGATTCGATGACCGAGGGAGTGCCTCGATGTCGTACCATTCAAGATTTTCTAGGAATTTGTCCACAAGGGCTTTGTAGGCCTGTAGAACTGGGCATTTACATTGGAATACCCCTTTGACTTGGTTGACAATTAACAACGAATCACCAAAGATGTTCAATCGTTTGATGTTCATGGTGATTGTTGTCTGAAGACCTATGAGCAAGGCTTCGTATTCTGCATTGTTGTTGGTGCATGAGAAATCTAATTTAAATGATAGAGGCATTGGAGCCCCTTGCGGTGTGAAGAATACAATTCCCATGCCACCTCCTTGCTCACATTTAGAACCATCAAAAAATAGGGTTATGTCGGCTCGTGACTCGGGCTCATCGGAATCCGGCGATTCTGAGACATGAAAGACCCCATCATTGGGTAGTTCTATGGTCGAGAGGCTGATCGTCTTCGAGAGGAGCCTCTGCTAGTTGATCGGCTATGACTTGACCTTTGATGGATTTTTGTCCAATGAACTCGATGTCAAACTCCATCAACAACATGATCCATTTCACCGTGCGGCTACTATGATAAGTATGACTCATCATGTACCACAATGGATTCTCCTTAGACACAACATACGTCATGTTGCTCAGCATGTAATGGCATAGCTTTTTGGTAGCAAACACCACTGCCAAGCAGAGCTTCTCGACGTATGCATAGTTAAGTTCATAACTGACCAGGGTGTGGCTAAGATAGTAAGTAGCCTGTTCTTTGTGAAGTTCATTCTTCTAGGCTAACATGGCACCTAGTGCCACCTCAGTAGCTGAGATGTATAAGTAGAACGACACTCCTGGTCTAGGTGGTGCCAATATTGGCGGCGAAGCCAAGTATTGTTTAATATCATCGAAGGCTGACTGGCACTCGTCATCCTAGTGAAATGCTACCCCTTGTGCAATAATTTATTCATGGGTCGGCACTTGTCAGATAGCTGCGCTATGAAGTGCTTGATTGACGTGACCTTTCCTTGTAGGCTTCTGAGCTGCTTGATGGTAGTTGGGGGAAGCATTTCAAGGATTGCCTTGACTTTGTTTGGGTCCACCTCGATGCCTCTCTTTGAGACTATGAAACCCAAGAGTTTTCTAGATGTGACGCCAAATACGCACTTCTTGGGGTTCAGTCTGACTTTATGTTCCATGAGGCGATCGAGGATCTTGCTTAAGTCATCGAGATGATCTGGGCAAAAAGAGATTTGGCCAACAAATCATCCATGTAATCTTCCAAAGTTTTATGCATGTGATCATGGAAGATGTATGTCATGGCACGTTGGTAGGTGGCGCCAGCATTTTTAAGGCCAAAGGGCATGACCTTATAACAAAATGTCCCCCAGGGCATTGTGAACGCCATTTTTAGTTGGTCCTCGGGATTAATACGAATTTGATTGTATCCCGAGAAACCATCCATGAGGGAAAGCATTTCGTGGCCCCCTGTAGCATCTACCAATGCATCGATGCTAGGCAAGGGGAAATCATCCTTAGGACTCACTTTGTTTAGATCTCAAAAATCGGTGCATATGCGAATCCTCCCATCGGGCTTTTTGATGGGCACCATGTTGGACAGCCATGGTGGGTAATCTACGTAGATGACAAACTGTGCATCCAACAACTTTTGTAATTCATCTTTGACCATTAAGGCCACTATTGGGTGCATCTTACGTAGTTTTTTCTTAACTGGCTTGACTGTCGGATCAAGCGTTAGATTATGCGTGACTAGCTACGGATCTAGCCCCGACATGTCTTTGTAGGACCATGCAAAAACCTCCTTCTTCTCTTTGAGAAGGGCAATGTAGTCGGCTTGCTCTTCGGGGGATAAGCTTACCCCTAGCTTGATAATCTGTGGATTCATTGGATCAGAGCCGATGTCTACGTCAGTCGTCTCCTCGACCGACATGTGGGATCCGTCCTCCAACTGGTGTGGAGTTGGGATCAAGTGGATATCATTTGCTGAGTTTAGATCTGCGTTGGGAACCTCGGGTTCCTCTTCAGCATGGAAGATATCCTGAGTTGGCCCTAGGGTGAAATGAAGCATCTCACCGAAAGGCCAGTACTCTGATGGGGATGGTGGTGAATTGATGCGATCCCAGTCTATGGCATCTATGTCTAGATACAATGACTGTGTTGGATCGGCCGGATTGTGGATGGGGGTGGTTAAGTCAATGGAGATCATGTTGATGAAATGATTTTGGTCTCCATTACCATGGGTGTGGTGACTCGGACATCCTTGATGATTTTGGTGCTCCGGATCTGGCTCTAGAGGTATTGGCATGAATGGATCGGCCCTATGTGTGGATAGGAGGATAGGGTCTACCCTCGGCACTGATATCTCTATAGGGTCTCTGGGTGGTAGGTGCTCTCTATATGCCCAAAGTGGCAGATTCAACACTTGGTCCCACTACACTGGGTTTAGGTGCCACTCATGCCCTGGCCTTATGTTTAGTTGTTCAAATATGTCATCAATATCTAGGGGGTATTGTTGCTACATCTGCCGCATGTGATTGAGATATGCCATCTTAGTTTCATCTTCATAATCACTGTCGGAGATCCAAAGGCCTTCGTTGGTTCCAACAACTATTTGCGACATTAGAGGCTCGTCTTGCTCGAGCAAATTGATCTGGCCCCATCGGGGTTGTTTCGCTCTCTGCGGGGGACCTGATTTTCTTGAGGTGGCACTTGCTCGATTGGAGCATCCAAAGGGAACATTGCCAAGAGGCTTTCTTGATAATCATCCATGGGGGTCACTTGTGAGTGATTGCTATCCGATTCAAAGGGGTCCCATGGTGCTACTTCATATTCTGACTCGTCTTCTGAAGATCCTTCTTGACCTTGTCTATACCTCTCTTGTAGGTGAGTTCTCAAACTTTCTCCTCTCTCGATTAAAGGGAAGGGGTTGTTGAGGCCAACAAGGTTGGTTGTCAATAATGGGAGATAATCCCCCAGTGTATATGTCGTGTTAGGATTGGCATATGGATCTAATGCCAATCCACCCTTGTTGCCTATCCCTAGGCCTTGCATGTTCTCTACCAAGATGTCCAAGGGTAGAGGGTGGTTGAACCCTACTCCTGATTTGTCGTATGGCATCTGATATCTTGGTTGGCAAAGAACGTGCACTCCTTGCTCATATCTGCCTAACCCATATCCATGCCAATTGCATTGGCCAAGGTATCTCAAAGTGAAGTCTGGGTTGGAAAAATAGTTGACATCTTCTGCAAAGGGCTCCTCATCTTCTTCCTCTTGCATGTATGGTTCAATACCATGATCAAGGCCCCCATACACAAAGTTTTTCTGATTCGGCGGGTAGCCTAGAGGAACAATAGTACCGATGGGGAGGCGAGGTCTCCCCATGTCTTGCATGGACTCCAATGTGGGTGTTGCTACAATATTCCACACCAGATACTCCCCTAGGCCCGTATTGGCCATTTCAACGGTGATTGTTGGCGATTGAGGGGGAGGGAACGGAAGTTCTTCCTGAGTCCACTCCATGTTGGGTGAACTAGGAGCCTCGACTTCCATTCTGCTAGGCATATCCTCAGTAGAGATGGTTGAGACTGATGGCGGTGCCTCTTCCAGGGGTTTCTTCCCTTTGTCCTTCGGTGTGGCCACCGTAGGTGGCTTCATTGGTGAAGGACCAGATGATGAAGATGGACCCGATTGGGGATTTGATGGACTTGTCAATGGGGATGCCTATGGAATCAGACCTTGTTTAGATGGATTCAACTAAAAATCCAAATGCGTTGATGGAAGGGTCGATTGCGGCATTAGCTACACCGTATTACAATACTTGAAGGGCTCCAAGTCTATCGGGACTACATGCACTTGCCCTTCAAATGTATACTTTAAGCACTGATGAGCTATCGAAGGGACACACTTCATGTCCCTGATCCATGGCCGACCCAACAAGATGTTATAGGCCATCTCACCCTCCAAGATGTGGCACAATGTAGGTATAGTCTTTTGTCCCACTTGGATGGGTAGGACAATTGTGCCAACTATCGAGCATATTGCATCATTGAATGCTCGCAGTGTATAGGTGGAGGCCACTATGTGAGATGTGGGCAACTTTAGGTGCTTCAAGGCCGTTGTTGTAATGATATTACTGGATGAGCTAGTGTCCACCAATACCCTCTTGTACGAAATCCCGTTGACCCGCGCGATGACGTGCAGGGGTGGATCTGCCATGTCACCAGCCACTGATTTCAATTCGTCCTCTCGAAAGGTGATGACTGGCTCAGTGCATCATTTGACATGTCCCACGAAGTTGTTGAAGGAGTTTGCTTCATGGGGCTGCAACTCGATGGCTTTTAGTATCTCCATTAGAGCCTCCCGATGGGGTGATGATTGTTGTATGAGCTCGTAGATGGAGAGCCTAGCCGATGTGGTCCTCAAACTCTGGGTGAGTTTGGTTTGAATCATGGCCACTGGTCTAGGTGGAGCAGGTTGCGTAAGGTGTTGTTGTGGTTGTGACATTGTTGGCACCTCTCCTATAGCTACCGTGGGGGCAGCTGTGCTCGGGTACCTCTTGTTTCGAGTCACTATACTGATCATCCCTACATACCCCTGCATGGGGCAGTTTTGTGTTACCTCATTGACTTGTAGGGTTTTTGCCTATGCATCATGGGTAGGCAAGGGGTCCTTAAAGACCTCCATTTGTTGGTTGCTTGGTGCCATGAGATTATCCACCGCTAATGTCTTGTTATCTATTAGGTCTTGCACCAAGCCTTTAAACTTCCAACATGCATTAAGGTCATGTCCCTTCCATCTGTGGAACCTACAGTACAAGTCTTCCCTGTAGCCCTTAGGTTTTGGTGCATTGGGGTCTATGGGTTGACTCTCGGGTAGGTTGATCAAGTTTGCCGCTGACAAGCGGTCAAACAAGGAATCTCTGGACTCTGTGTAAGGTGTGAATTGTCGCCTAGGGTGATGTTGCTGATTTTTTTCTTGCCTCTAATTTTCTCTATCATAACTGTTAAGAGGCACCACCTGATAGTTAGCCTTTTGGGGCTGTGTTGCTTGTGCAGGCTTAGGGACGTTTATAGCAACCTGATTGACCGCAATGGGTTTTTGTTGCATGGTCCCTATTTTGGTGTTCTTAGACCATTCTTTCTTCTTTGGTTTGGCTATCTCGCCATCCTGAATCTTGATCTCCTCAATGATTCTGGCTTGCGCCAGAGCTTCCTCTAAAGTGGCATATTGTTGTAGCTATAATAGCATGGAGATCGATCTCAAACAGCTCTTTGAGAACATTTGGGTGAGGTCGGACATAGGAGGGAGGTAGGGCAGCTTTGAAAGCAAAGTCCTCCACCGGTTCCCATAGGCCACCATGGTTTCTTCCTCATACTGCCTAAGGCTGGCTAGGTCACTTAGTGATGCCTTCTTCTTGGTGTTGAAGGTGAAGCATTCGAGGAACGCATCCACTAGTTGATCTAAGTTACTAATGCTATGCTTTGGCAATTGAGTGAACCAATCCGAGGTAGGGCCTATGAACGTGGTGATGAATGTTCTTAGCAGCAAAGCATCATTGTCCTGAATGCCAAAGCATTGGCTCAGGAATCTAGTCACGTGTTCTTGGGCATCCTCCTCACCTCTAAAGATTGCCAACTAGGGTAGCTTAAAGTGTTCAGGGTAAGGGGGTGTTGGCACTGACGGATGCACTGGGTGACTATGGAGTTGGCGTAAAGTGGGCTTTTGGGGCCCAGAAGTCTTGGTCTCCATAGACTCTAAGCGCTCTAGCAGCGCTTTATATGCATCGAAAGATTTGATCTCTTCCTCCTTGGTTAGTTCCTACTGTGGGTTGTGGGAAACTTGAGGCCTATGGAGAGGTGGCCGGATAGCACCCCCTCTCCCTTGGTAGGGCATCTCGGCCCACTCTTCTTCTTGCTCATACTCCTCATAGGCTTCCTGAGGAGTTTCTGGGTGAGACCTATAAACATGGGTGGGTCCCCACGGAGGGTGCCCATCATTGTTCCTGGGAGTGGCTTCCCGCTCAGGTCTAGGAGGTCTCGGAGGCAACACTTGGTAAGGTTGTGGGGACCTGTCTCGCACCAAGGGGTTGTGCCTCTCATACGGTTCTGCTCTTTGGGTGTGAGGGGTTGGAACCCTCTCAAGCATAGTGTTATGGAGCAGCTCATCTGTTTGACGTCGAATGCGCTCTTTGCTAAGGCGATACAGGTGCTCCAACTATTGTTGGTCTTGCTCAAGCTGCGTGATTTGTGCTTGGTGGGCGACATGTTTGGAAAATGCCAAGTCAATTTGTTCCATCGTCTTAGGTCTAGGGGGCCTAGATGCCTCTCCTACGCATTTATCTCGGTCGTGATGATCCGAGATCTCTATGGGTCACTTTCCTCTATCGAGGTTGGCGACATTTACCCGAGGTTCTGGCCTCAATAGATGATTCTGGTAGATGGCAGGTGCGGAGGCACATTGCTCCCATGCTGTGTATTGCTCTTGAGGAATGTGATAGTCTTCCTCGTGCTCCCTTTCGTATGTGTGAAAGGGGCAGGAAGAATTGGCTCGCCCTATCTGAAGAGCCTTGTGCTCTGGATTTGGCTTGTTATTCCTAACAGTGATGAGGGGTAGAGGAGGGATGACATAATCATGTGGCCTCTCCTCATGGACCCTATGCTATTCTAGCACTTCATTGCATGGTGGCCACTCATACCGAGCATCTAAGGGAGCCTTCCCATTTATATTGAGTGCCACATGTAGGGACTCCTCCTGAAAGGGTCTATGTTGGACGGGAGTGCCCCTCGAAGGGGTGCCTCTATAGTCCCATTCTGAAATGGCATGATGTGGACTATCTTGTGGGTCGGGCCGCCAAGGTGGTATGACCAAGTCCTTGGGGCTATAGCGGAGGTGACTTGTGCCCCCTTGTACACTCTTCGTAGCTCCTGCCCGTGATTGGGCTTGGCTATGGGTGTACACCATGGTGATGTCTCTCTACAAGCGATGTAGGTTTTTATCTTTTTATGATTTTTTTTATGCTACACTAAACAGAAAATATCACACACACACAAAGCAATGATTATCTCATTTAAATATTAAAGGTGTGCCCTAAACCTGGTTTAGTGTGTTTTGATTTTTGTTTTGACAGTTTTGTAAAGAACGTTTTGTAGCAAATGCAATATGATGGCTCTTATGACTCCCAAAAATGGTCGCCCCTTCGATATACCATTGCCAGGCCGTTATACCAAACCTCTCTATATACCCGCCCTTACGTGAGGGAAACTATTGGTACGTGAGAGCAGAATGGTACGTGGAACATAGGCGGTACGGAAGGGGGATCACCCTATTTTTGACACCTACCATAGAAGACTTATCCTCATGCACTGGGAATCACCCCAGCTACACTTGGTCAGCTTTCATCAGGATTTACGTCTAGCAACAGTAGCGATCGGGGTTATGGATGCAAAAATTCAAGCCAAGGTGGTGATGAAATCCACCGTTGGTCTTGATCAAGGGTTGGGGTTTTACGACCAGCTCCTTGGTGTTTAAATTGCCATGTGATGTGTGGGGTTATTTTTATTTTGCATAAAATAAAGCAAACATGCAGTAAAAACTTTCCCTAAGCAAGCAAATAACTAGAAAATAGAAAATAGAAAATAGAAAACATAAAATGACAGGAGTTTAGGACCTCTACCTCTTCTCTGCCCAAACAGGATGCCTCTGAGTTTCTATTTTGAAACTGCACAGAGAGCTATTCATCCCTGGGTGGGATGAATAATAGAGCTGTATTCATCATAGGGTGGGACGAATGCCCATTCGCCCTAGGGTGGCACGAATTTCAGCTCTGTACTCGTCACAGACTGGAACGAACAACAGTCCAACGTTTGAAAACTTGGTACCTGCAAGAAAAAACAAACAAGTTTTGATCAGATTTCTGATCTCAAAAATAGAGGACAAGGTCCCACCATGATCGCCACTAAAAGCACGAGGATACGAAAACAAAAAGGAAATGCCAAGATGCAATGTAAACGAAACTAAACTTAACGCCAAATCCTACGAACTGAAATGCATGAAAGGAGAGAAACATAAATGCATTGAAACAAGGTATAAAAGTGAATATGGAGTACAAACCTTTTTATTAATATGCTTTAGAACCCAGTTACAATCTGTCTCCTCCCTTTTTAGGGGCTAGGAGCGTTAAATATGTTCTTGTCACATCAACAGATGGTATTCCTTCTTCCGCGTGCCCACATGTAGAATGGGCGGACCAAACATCGCCGCCACTTGCATTGATGAGTTTTGACTCCTTGCTTCTCCTCTAATGTCGAGATCCTACGTTCAAGGAAACAAAAAATAGTCAGTAGCACCTATAGATAAAATGAAACATGCAATCCCCAAGCCTAAGATTAGTGCATGCAAAAAATAAATAAAACGATAACTAAATAACATCAAAATGATCTAAAAATTTAATAGAAGCATGAGGACATTACCAGGAGGGCACTGCAAATGGAACAGTTAGAAAATTCACCACGGATTTCTAATCGCTCCAGGGCGGGACGATTAGACCTACAACAAAGCGTCAAAAAGCACTGTCCCAAATGTCCCATCCGGGAGGCTCCAAATCACCTGCAAAGTTGGGTGTTAGGTAAAATGGGGTATTTTGGAAAGACCCAGAAGGTCATATTTTGCCAATTCGGCCTCTATCACCGAGAATTTGATGATGCTACCTGCATGTTAGCGAAAGCGAGAAATAACAAAAACATGATCAAAACTGCTCAAAATTACTTGAAATTTGAATGCAAGCCTATCTAAGAAACCTAGAATCAGATGCAAAAATAATAGAACTGAAATCTACTACAGATTTCTAATCACTCCGGGCGGGGCGATTAGAACTACAGTAGTGCGGGGGCACCCGAGGGCAGGACGCCCATCGTTTGGGGCCCGATTTTGGTACCAATCCACTTGGGATGGGTCCAAAACCTCTTGTGGGGTGTTGTCAAAAAATTTGGTAGGATGTTATGGCCAAATGTCAGGTTTTGGTTCCGGATTTGCGCTTCCAATAATCACCCAATGACCTCCTTTCCAAAAGAGATCAAGGATGTGAAAGGCACAAATCAAAAGGTGTGAGGATATAAAATGGAAGCACTTCATTGCTCAAAATTCTCCTTCTCTGTATATTTTTGGGGTGAGAAGACTCACCATTTTATAGACTTGATGGTCTCTTTGGATGAGCATGCAGAGGCGCCACTTGGCAATCATGCCTTCCCAGGGGGGAGAAGATTCCTCCCTGATTAGGGGCTCCATGATTGCCCTTGTAACTACCTCTAGCACTCAAAAATGCTCACTCACACTCCCATGCAATGAAGGAAGAGTTAAGTGGTGGATCTGAGCTGCCATTTGTCAAGATTTGACTTTTTGCCCATCAAACCTGCTATTCGCCCCACCTTGGAGCGAATACTGCTAATCGTCCCTGGGTGGAACGAATACCAGTTTGTAATCATCCCTGGGTGGAATGAGTAGAGAGTAGAGTGCCTGAAAGGTGCCAAATTGACCTCTGACCTTCCAAAACTATTGTGTGAGTGGTTAGGACCATTGTTTAACCTCTAGGGGCTGCCCTGGGGGCTGTGCGTGTCATCACATAATCATATTGGTGGTGTTTTGGTGTCTACAAAAATAGCCAAGGAAACTAGAATCCTACCACCACCAAAAGCACATGGATTGAAAGCCCACAAGTGAAGAAAACACCACACCAAAGACCCTCCAAAAGAGGGATTCAAATTTTAAAATTTGAAAGGACTCACTCCAACCATATTTGACATATGAAACCAGTGTGTCCTATCAAATTTTCTAAGGAAACCAGAATTTAAGGAAAAAATAGGAAGTAAGTTCCTACCGCTACCAAAGTACATGATAATGTGACATGTTGGCTAATGGGTTTAGTTCCCATTCTTTACCCATTTTCCATTTTTGGCTATTTTTTATTATGTGTTGAATAAAACTATTTTAGATTTCCTCCTTTTCTTAGGGATTTTACAAAAAGGCCAAAATTTATTTCTTGTACGGTTTTTTGTAGTTTATTTACTTATGGATATAATATTTTACTGAAAGCCTAGTTAGTTTGAATTTGATATTGTGTTTATCCTTATGGATCCCTTGACTACTTCTAAGCACATAAGAATGAATATTGGGTTGAGAAAGAATTTTTTTCCAAAAACTATATAAATAGAAGAGGATATTCCTCCTTCTATTACCCTTCAAAATCGTATAAACCATTCCTTGAGACTAGGTTTATATTATGGAACAATAAGAATTCTAATTCTAAAGAATAAATGGACTCTAATATTTATATCAATAAACCCTACAAAACTATCATAGGATCTCAAAACCCTATAGGACATTCAGTATTAAGTAACATATATGAGGACAATCATGATCACATATCACCCCTTAATGAGGCATTTGTAGCACAACTACAAATACCTAAATATTTAGCAATTAAAACAAGACAAATATGCATGTAAATGTTATAGGCCAAATTTTAGTCCCCAAGATCCAATACTCATACTAAGCCTCATTAAAAACATTTACCTCCATACATGATGATCCTTGGGGAATGTTTGTATTACTAGTTAGATAGTTATAGGTGTCATACTAAAAAGTAAATAAAATCTTGTAGGAAAGATATAAAGGCTTGTAGGAAAGGAATCATCAAAGAAAATGTAGGATTTAATAACTAGCATAACTCAAAATTAAAGTTTTAATAGAAAACCTATAGTACAAGTTATTTTCCTACCTAAATAATGGAACCAAATACTACTCCTACTTCTCCTACCCCACTTTACCCTATGCAATATTTACCTACATCAACTCATTCAATTAATTATAGATTCTAATCTCTAACCTTTGATGTGGAAGCTATTGAACTATCTAAGAATATGCCTAAGTTATTACATGATTGTACTAATAAAGCCCAAATATTTATGGATAAATTCATGGTATACTATAAGGGTTGGATCTACAATGATAAAGTTTTATTAAAATAAATGATTAGGGCTTTGGTAGAAAATGCTATTAATTGGTTTGAATCCATACCTAAACATTCCATTGATCCCATAGATACTTTTGTTATGAAGTTAAAGCAAGCATTTTATGCTTAAATGACCATATGGAGGCAATGGATGTTTCTGTACACATAAAATAAAGCCCTAATTATAAGTTATTTATCTACATAAAAATAAATTTAATTGAAGAGAATAATACTATTATTTTTATAAATAAAGTTAAATTCTCTTTTCAAGCTAAGATATAAGAATATAATCCTTGCGTTTTTCCTTCCCTTGAAAAATTTATTCAGTTTTTTTAAATCCTTAAACACTAGGAAAAGAAGGATAGACAAAAATGTTGGAGAATATTACATTATTTGGTACATGTTAATGTACCCTATGGTACCTATGGTACAATTGTAAATATACAAATATTATATTAGTCTATGAGTCTATAGTTTAGGGTACATGATTTATATTTCCCCTAATGTATGTGTCTATGTTTATGATGTACACAAGTGTCATGTAATAATATGTGCAAGTGACATAGAATAAAGTATGCAAGTAAATAGAGAGTCAATGTTCACTTAAACAAGTGGTAATATATAAATCCAAGAGGTATGTATTATGTGTGGAATAGGAAATGATGCATATCGTAGATATTTGAGGTGGGCGCTAGATAAAGTATTCAAGAGTAGCCTTTCTAACATTATATTATGGAGAAAAATCTACATGGAGAACGTCAAAGAATGAATGAAAGATTATATTGATGTTCATTGTAACAAAATATTCATCAAGAAATATTGAAGCTTGTATTCAATATTTTGAGCAATTATATTGTACGTTAATTAAATCATATTATTATTGATATTCACTATTTATTATATATTATTATTTTCATGAATGGTATGTTCATTGATATTGGCCATTTATATTAATTTCTCTAATATTGGGGAGTACTCAAGATCTTAGATATTGGGAGCTATAATTGAATATGGCTAAAAATCAAATAATTGTATTAGATCTACTTTGATTAGTGTCTATTGCTAGCATTAAAACAAATTGTTGTGAATATTTGAAGAATATTATAGTGATAAGTTTCAGATTGAAAATTTGGCATCAAAAGAAAATTATGGTGTGAATTTGGAAAGATAAATTTTAGATAGATCAATAGCTAGCACCAGAGAAAAACTCTAGCTTGAATTTAGAAAATAAATTTAAATAAAGAGCCATGTGAAGAATACATAGCCCAAGATAAATTACTAGTTATTGATTACTTTCATATTATTTGTAAGTAGAGGTGTGAGTCCATTGAAGAGAGCATGAGATAAAAAATAAGATAAAGAACCATATTTATGGAGAATATATTGAGTTCTATAGTAAAAATAAAATAAAATCAAAGGATTTGATAAGTAGAGTTGATCCAAGCTAAAGCTAAGCCAAGTAAAGAAATGTATGAGAAATATTTGAGTGTTGGTGAAATTTAAAGTTGGAAATGCAGAGCTTGCTATGAGCCAATGAAAAGGTGGAAAGAAAAGGTTAAAGGAACCACTTGAGTTGGAGAATATCCAACCATATTATACCTAGAGTAGGAGCTACAACAATATACATTCCAAAATATTATAAAAATATTGAGTTCCATCAGAGGCACTAGATAAGATTTTCAAGTTAAATATAGAACTATTTGAATGCTTTATTAATGAGAATTTAAGTAGTGGCTATCATAAGTGAAAAAATACTATGATTATCTACATAGACCGATACATCATAGAAGGAAAGCAAAAATAAAGTATAGGTGAAAAAAATAGCACTAATGTCTTTTATGAGACTAAGAAGAAGATAATAGGATACCACCTATAAAATATAGAGAGTTGATAGTTTAAGCACCAAGGAGAAAAATATGACATCATAGTGTTTCATAAATACACCTAAGGAGGTATTTCCTTACCTAAGTAATGTGAACTATTACATGAGGAAGTCATTAAATAAGGAGAAACACTTCTAATTATTGCATGTGTAACATTCATATAAGGTGTTGTATTACCCTAACAAGAGATCTAACATGGTTAAGTATAATGCCAAGAATTAAGGATCATTTAAAATTAAGGTATGGTTTGAAGCATTAATTATGGATATAAATTATATTTGGGTAAGTGAAATAATGTTTACCTCCTAGTTTATGGAGTAATAATGAATCTTTCTTTGATGCATAATATTTTTGAGATTATTAAATTATATAAAGTGCAATAACTATATATTTTTAATTTGAAAAAATTTGGAATTATAAGAAGTTTAAATTTATATTTTGGAGATAAAAGGAATTCTACTTCAAAATAGTTTGGTTATTTGAATAACTTGGTAATTGAAATTTATTTGAGTTCGATTATGTCAAATAGCAAAATTTTCCTTTCTAAATCACAAATTTTGAAAAGACCTAATTTTGTATCAAGAAAAAACAAAAACATTGGAAAATAATGAATGGAACAAAGAAAAATCCTATAAAATATGATAGAGAAAAATAAAAATTTGAAGAAAGTGACACAAAAAAAGCTCTTATGTAGATTAAATTTAGGAATAATTGATGAAATACAACCATACATAAGTGAAGTAGAGACTTCAAATGTTACTTGAGATAAATTGTGTAAAATATTTTAAGGAAATAACAAAGCAACCATCTTGCATTTATAGTCACAATTATAATAAATAAAGGTTAATAGTGGAGAGAGTATATAACTCTTTCTTCAAAGAATAGCTAATTTAAAAGCTAAGTTATTGAATTTGGGAGAAAAAGTAGAAGACAAGTTTCTTGTCCAAGTTACATTAAGAGCACTTCTAGAAAATTATAAACATTTAGTCACTTCACTTCAAATTTTGACTAGGGAAAAAACCTTTGATGACTTGGTTAATATTATTCAATAATATTAGGAGGATAATTGGGTCAAAGATGAAATAACTAATAATATTGTGATATCTAAGGAAAACATACCAAGTAACACCACAACATCATCACAATATTAGCCTAGATGAAAATAAATATACTATCACATGTGTAAGAAAAATGCTCATTCTACAAACTTTTGTAGATATAATTATTTAAATAAAAAATCAAATGAATAGATCATTTTAAAATATTTAGCCAAGAAAATATTAGTCTCAGTATCAATATGGGAAAAAACAATAACTACAATCAAGAGAAGAAAGTAAAAAGAACTATTTAGTTTATGAAATTTAATAAATTCAAGAGATAGAAGAAGCTACAAAAGAAAATGAACTTAGATCCCTCACAACAAGGATTATGGTTGAATATCAAAATCAATATAATTATGAAGAGAATAAAAAGTAAGCTCTTTCAAAAATTCCTAATGGCATTGATGTTACAAGTTAAAAATTAAAAGGGGTAGATAAGACTAAAATAGATGAAAAGTCTAACATAAAATTTAAAACATCTTAGAGTTGTAGACTTTGTGATATGACCAAACCAAATATAGATTATGAAATAAAAATTGAGGTTCACTATGGATGGATAAAAAATATAGATTGGAATAGAGTCATGGATATCCTAAAATATTTTTATGATCATAAAGAAAGTATAATGGACACTACAAGAAATAGGTCAGTAGATCAACACAAAAATCCCAAGTAGTGCCAATAACTAAATAATGTAATACATGGGGATGTTGGAGAATATTACAATATTTGTACATGCTAATGTACCCCCATAGTACCTATGGTACAATTGTAGATATGTAATATTATATTAGTGTGTGAGTCTATATTTTAGGGTGTATGATATATATTATTTATGTATGTGTCTATGTGTAGGATGTACACAAGTGTCATGCAACAATATGTGCAAGTGTGTAGTGTGAGAAAGTGTGCAAGTTTCATATAGCAAAGTGGGTAAGCAGGAGTGTGCAAGTATCATAGAATACAGTGTGCAAGTAAATAGAAAGTTAGGAGTCATGTATACAAGTGGAAAGATGTAAATCCAAGAGGCACGAGGGTTTGTCTTATGTGTAGAATAGGAAAGGATGCATCCCCAAGATATGTGAGGAGAGCAATAGATAAAATATTCAAGAGTCATATTTCTAAGATTATATTATGAAGACAATTATCCATGTAGAGCATCAAAGAATGAATAAAATATTGTATTGAAGTTCATTGTAACAAAATATTCATCAAGAAATATTTAAGCTTGTATGCAATATTTTGAGAAATTATACTATATGTTTGTTTATGCACATTGATATTTATATTCACCATTTATTCTATCCTATTGCTATTTTCATGAATTTTATGTTCATTAATGTTATCCATTTATATTAATTTTTCTAATATTCAATACTACTCAAGGTCTTAGATATTGGAACCTATGGTTGAATCTAGTTAAAAATCCAATAAACTTAAATAATATTTTCAAGCTAAAATCCAAAAATATAATCCTTGTGGTTTACCTTCCCTTGAAAAAATTATTCATTTTTTAAATCCTTAAACACTAGGAAAAAAATAGATAAAAATCCCTAAAACATAAAAATCCTAACAAAATATATTATAGGGGATGGGGTTTATAATATAGATGTTCAATATACCTCCCATAAAATAGAAATATATGAATATACTATTCACATGCTAAATAATCTAGGGGTGGTCCAAAACCTCAGAATATGTGCCATAATGGACACATGAAGATATTCTCAAAATTTACCACCTCCAAAGTTGAATAACTATCATGTTAATGATAGGTTAGAAACTCTTACGTGATATGATGGTAACAAGTTTTGATATTAACATGGAATATATGATCAAGATAAATACATTTGCATAAATCTATGAAAGTTATTTCTTAGGCAATTCTTTGGTCCTAACTTCAATATTGATGAAGTTTACAATGATATGATTTCTTCATTCTATGAATTAAAATGAATATCTAAAAGAGGTTTAATCACCCTTTCAACTAAAGGTTAGGTATCCATAACACCCCATATCCTACCATAATCAACAAACTTACAATAAACAAAAACAAGTGAGACAAAATCATTGCCAAGGATTTAATCAGGATGGCCAACAAATTATCAAAATTATGGATATAACTACAATCAAGGCAACCATGGATGGAGTCAAAATTATTACAATAAAAAATCTATTGTTAGCACTTCTCAGGATACCTCTCAAGTTAAGTAATTAACATTAAGCTCTATTGTTATGTTAGATTAGGTTAATTATTATTATATAATTGGGGTTTTGGTATTAGTATAAATACCCCCCTCCTACTCATTTGGATCATCATAGTATTGCGTAATTTTATCTATATATAGGATGATTATTTATGATGCACAGAGGCGTCCATCATATCTCTCTCCTTTTTTTCATTTTCACCTTTTTATAAAGTTTGACTGGATTGCTTGGTTTTTCTCACTTATATAAATTACAATGAATTATAACATGATATTTGAGTAGGTGTAGAGTAGCTTCACTTGGTCACATAGGGATATTATTAAAATCCTCCTATTATATTCCAAAACCTTAAATAAAATTATCTTCAAATATTCATAAGTTTTAGGTATAAGGACCAAAGAATTTTTTTTTTTTTTCTCTCTTCATTTATCTATAAGGACCAATATAGTAGTAAAGGAAGGAGTGCCATTTAAAATTCAAAATGCATCGTGGTTGTTTTTTTTTGACATAATCAAGATGTTTTGTGAAAGCCTTAATTGTTTCAACCATTGAAATACCCTATGGCATCAATGTTGGTCCTAATTGGGAGTATACATCCTCTGTGTAGAATCATGGACATACCAAGGCAAGTGGAAAAAGGTGCTTTATGTAGGAGGTCATGAGCTCAAACCATGGTTATGCTATTTTTTGAGATGAGATACTTCTAGAATGAGATAATAAAATTTTCATGCATGACATGATGGAACACGGAGTTTGATTTATCATTAGAGTAGATGTTTAGGCCTACACGGATCATTTTTTATGGTTTTACTCATACTTTTATGTAGTGGAAAATGCTTCTCTTGTAATTAATAACATTCTTCATGTAGGTGTTATAGCATGAATACCAATAGATAATATAACCCAACCTATCAATCTTCCTCACTTAATTTATTCATTCCTTCAAGGTCCCTAGATTGAATCCCTGGAAGGTATCTTTTTAAGGTATTATTCCATATTTTTGCTAGGGAGTTGAGGTTATGATTAATTAAATGTATTGATGTTCTCAAAGGTAAGTTGGCATCCCTGGCTAGACCAAGGCGACCCAAGTCCAAGACCCATCCATGGTAATATCTAATAACCATAACATATATTTGACTAATGTGGCACACAACGTGATCTCTATCATACCGAGTCAAACTATATTTTTTATATTTATACCAACTCGATAAATTGAAGAAGACTATATTTCATAGTTAAAGAAGTTCAAATATGTTAATATGGTGAGGAATAAGTGGAATGTACCAATAAATCATGGATCACCAAATGGTAGCAGGTAATTACACTTGTTTTTGTTAGAGTTATTATTTCATAGTAACTAGAGTATTACCTGATTTGGTAATTATTTCCTACCCTAGGTTAGTTACGCTAACAACTATTGTTAGCGTATATTGTTAGGTTAGTATTGTTAGTTGGGTATGATTAGCTCCTTATTCTATGGACTAATATGGGCATATTTTATTGTATTTAAATAGTTGCCTAATCAATATTATTATTACCTTTGTTGACATGGTATCAGAATGAGATACCCGCTCTGCTAAGTTGGTGTTGATTCTCGAATATGATGTTAGGGCTTGTTGGTTACTAAACTAACATTGGATGATTGAAGCAGCTAGGGCAAATACAACATTACAACCCAGAACGATCACAACACCCACCATCGTGAACAACCATCAGGCTGACAAGTCTTTGTAGTAGCTACAGCCAATCCTGACAACATCTAACACTAACGGGTGGAATCAATCTATTCTATGAGACACCAAAGACTTGTGTATATGGATAAGACCTAACACAGTAGTGGAGGACCTGCCACCTACATCGAATCCTAATCACATGGACAGAAAGGTATATTTGTTGACTCTACACCCGGAGGATGGACTACTTGTGAGCCTGATGATGATAACACGGGACCGAACACATGGATCCTATACCTACATGTATTTAGATCACACCACTTGTCATATAACAGAACTAACATGGAAATATGGTGATTGAACATGGTGATATCGAGATCTAACTAACCTTGGGTGTGCTGAAGGCTAGATAGCAGTAACCTAATGCCGATACCTAAGCGAGGAAGAGCTAAAGACATACAAACATCGTGGAATTGATGGCTATATATGACATGGATAGGATGGCAGCATAAAAAATTAGGATGGAGGAGGTGGAACACACATGTGTGGATGGACTAAACTACATCCTACATAGAAAACTAGGATGGATCGAGCTCAAAATTGTTGGCATGGCAAACTAGGAGAGGGTCACACGGATCTATTGACAATAGAGTAGCCTACCTGAAGGTAAAAACCACTAAGGTGAGGCAATTTTTTTATATTTCCTCCCTAGTACTACATCATGATAGACGTGGGATTATTGTCGCTATAAAATAAAAAAAATGAAGCCATAGACCTGCACGCATGACCTGAAGCAAATATGACCTGACCATGAAATAGGCAAAAGCAACCACTATAGACCTGATCATAGCAGATCATAGCAAAATGTGGGACACCATTGAATCAATTATTGTAGACTAACAAATATCCTTACATCATGCATTTACGTGGTGATTGTGATCCCAAATTTGATCATCATTTTTCTATGTTAATTCATCGAAGAAAACATAGTATGGATGAGCTTAGATCTGTGTAACTTAGGTGACATGGTGGAAATCATGGCATGATAGGAGAACAACATCGAAAGATAGGCAACATGGTGGAAATCACCATTTTTATGATCACTGCATAAATTGTAGCCTATGATGTTAGCGTTTGACCATCTAAAATTGGTAATCTAAAGAAGTTACAGATAAATGTGCCATCCAGACAGGTCGATTGAAATCCTCTAGACACTCACAACAAACATAGGTTTTCACTATGATCATTGGAGGAGATCGATTGGGGATTAGAAAACTAGCTTTGTAGGATGTGATTAGGTGGTCGTTAAGAATCCTTGAAATGTAAATTAGTGAAACTTTACAATGTTTTTTACATTGAAGTGCAGTAGACGATGGAAATTGTTTAGCCCTCGAAGAGCGTAGGACATGTACCTCTAGCTTGCCACCCTCATCATCGCTCTGTAAAAGAAAAACTGCGTAGCGGTAGCACCGTCCATCAAAGGTATTGGGTACAACATCGGTACTAATAAGGGAACCTCCCCTTTAGTACTCACTGAAGCCAATGGCTCGACTTGTCGGCCACCACCGCTAAGGTGCTAGAAGGAAGGAGGTATAGCGTTCGAGCCCTGCCAACACTTGACAAAGGTATACATTTTCTTTTTGTTATTTGTTGTTTGTTAGTTGATATTTTTTTTATTATTTGAAAACTTTTTTTTTAAATTAAATATTAATTTTTTTTCTTAATTATTTTTTTATAATTAAGAAAACTTTTATTTAATTAAAAATTAAGTTTTCCTTTATTAAAAATTTATTTTTTCAACTTTCAAACTTCAAATTTCAAATTACCTTTGAAAGTGTGAAGACATTTCATAATCTCCAAAGTGTGAAGACCTTTCACTAAGGGAGCAAACTTGCCCATTGGAACAAGGCAATCAACAAGCATAAAATCATCAAGACCCACCTTTTAGACTTCATAAATAGAAAATTTATTTTGTTTGAAGACCTTATAATAAAGGGGGGATTCTCTCTTTTTAGGCTTCATAAATAGCAAAATTTTTTTGGTTTGAAATACTTCACAAGGGGATTTTTTTTGGGTGACATATTGTGAAAATATGCCTACAATGCTAGCTTTTTCAGAGCCTTTAGAGGCTTCATAGTTGCATTTTTTTTGCACTAAAAGGGAGGGATACATTTTTTCTCTCCACCATATCCTACCTTGCACACAAGGGAGATATAATTTTTCCAAAACAAGGGGGAAGACTTATAAGGGTGCATTTTCGAAAGTTATCGACATCTTAGTCAAATTATTTTTTCAAAATTCATTGTAAAAGGTGTATTTTCGGTAGAGACCGACACCTTAAGAATGGGAAGATCAAATAAGAAAACTATTCCAATACCAAATAATTTTGCTAAATCAGTTAAAGGCCCATACTTTTCCCCACACATAGATGGGATGGATTTTTATGAATATGACACATTTCTCACACTACGGAATGGTGTAGATGCCATAATCAATGATTCTGCATACTGTGAAGACATGTAGAAAAATGGTGTTATAATCCCTATTGGCATTGTAATGAAAATATACATGTCATTTTATGCTCTTGACATTGCAAAATGTAAAGTGAAAAGGGACATTAGTGAGGAAACAAAGGTCAAATCCCTAATGGTCGATGCTTGTAGTAACACAAGTGACCTTCATCCCATGGTGGTGAATGTTTCTTGTGATACATATGAACTTGAGCCCATGATGGCCAATGCCTATTATGATATAGGTAACCTCCTCCATTATATGGTAGATATCAGTTGCAGCACAAGTGATCTCATCAGCACAAGTGATCTCATCACAATAGCAAATTTTCTTGTGATACTAGTGATTTAAAAATTGAACCTCCTAAAAATGAGCACCATAATCTCATCAATAGTTACAAATGCCATATTTTTAAAAACATTGATGAAAATGATGAAATTGGGTGTTTTAAAAAACACACCAAAGTATCTGGATCCAAGATGATGAAGAAAATGGGATTCAATGGTGAGAGATTATGCAAACAGGAACAAGGCATTAAAACTCCTATAATGCTAAATATCAGGGCAAAGCATGAAGGCCTTGGCTATTATGGACAAGAAAGTACCAAGAAAACCATGTTTGTAAACCCTAAATATCCTCCATCTCTTAAAAATCATTATTGCAATCATTGTGGAAAAACATGACATGTTGCAGCGAAGTGTTGGAGATTACATTCTTGTGATTCTTGTGGATGTATGAATCACTCTTCTTCAAGATGTTGGTATAAAATGAAAGTGGCCAACAAGGTTCATATTGATTGTGGATGGACATATCACACATAATGGACCACGATGAAAGCAATGTTGTATGGTTTCTACCAAAAATATAAAACCTATGGTAGACCCCAAGGAAAATCTAGTGACAGACTAAGTGGTAGTCCCTGAGACAATGACCCAGAGACAGACCTAAAGACAGACCCAAAGATAAAGTTCTAGAGGTAGATATATAGATAGATCCAAAGGCAATGATCCAGAGGTAGATTCATAAGAATATCCAGAGATAGACCCAAAGGTACAAATCCAAAGGTACACTTAGATCCAAATCCAGAGCCAGAGCTGAAGATAAAGCATGAGCCACCATTCTTTCATTTTTTTTCTTCTTCATTGTATTGGGGCAGTTATATACTTTATCCAAATATTGTTGTATGGGGAGATGATAGTATAGCTAGTAGTTATATTATTACCCAAATAATGTAATAAGGGGAGATGCTAGAGTTACTATTTCATAGTAACTAGAGTATTACCTCATTTGGTAATTATTTCCTACCCTAGGTTAGTTACGCTAACAACTATTGTTAGCATATATTGTTAGGTTAGTATTGTTATTTTGGTATTATTAGCTCCTTATTATATGGATTAATCTAGGTATATTTTATTGTATTTAAACAGTCGCCTAATCAATATTATTTTTGCCTTTGTTGATACTTTTATCTAATGTTTACAACTTAATTTTTCATTTTTTAGGGGTATTAGATATTTCCATATAGAAGCATTTTGAGCCTTTTTTAAAATCATATAATTTTTGAGCTCCACTCATTGGTAACATCAACTTATAAACACGGTTCAATTTTAGGGCTGAATTATGTGAAATTAGCTTCAAGCCCTATTGTCCTCTTTTGAAAAGGAAGGTCTACTTTCTTCTATGTAATGCTAATATTTTTCCAATGTTTTAGGATATATCGATGGATTTGTGATAGTTACAATAAATTTTGAGTCTTTTGGAGGCTTGAAGAAAAAGAATTCAAGATATGATTTAGTCGATCCTTCTTCCTTCTTTGTGTATTTAATTTGACTCGTTCATGAAGATATAATATTTTATTATCTTTTCCTTATTCTATTTATTATCTAGGCACTCTTATAGTTTTATTATAACGATTATTTTAAATATGTTCATGCAAATCCTCTTTTGGTGATTGAAATTAGATGTTCAAGGGTAATATGAAGTATTCAAATAGGCTAATGTATATTGTGAGTGGAAAAGTTATGCCTTCAAGATATATGTTATATGATAATTGAAGATTTAACTAACCTATCTTTAAAAAATATTTTGATATTAAATTATCTTCTTCATTTGATGTTGTAATAGGAGTGTATCTTGGATGTGTATGGGAATATCTAATAGTGGTAGTGGTCGCTATGGTCTAGGCTAAGGAGACTCTTATGCAGGAAATATTTTTGTAGTAGTAGATTATAGATGGGGAAATCCATATGAATCTATCTAAAAATGTGAAGTCCCACTAAAGCATTCATTATATGGCGAAGATATTGTTGTCACTAATATTTTATCTCGTCAACCCCACCCCTGAGTTCAAATTATGGAGGGTGTTGAAATTAAAATATAACTAATAGTCAATGCCAACATTATATGAATTTTTAGATAGGGATAAGGATATTTCATTACAATGTATTAATTTTTTTAATATTTTAATGTGTAAGCCCTATGGATCATAGTTAACCCTTCTATGGTTAAGCCCACTCTATAGATTATAATTAAACTTAAGCTCTCTTGTTATTTTAGCTTAGGTTAAAATTTACTATACAAAGGGTATTTTTATTTTGTTATAAATATCCCCATATCACTTCTTATTTTTATTATTGGAGTGCTTTGTAATTTGATCTATGGATATAGTGAAATTTTATTGTATTAACATATAAGGGATAGCGTGATGATCAATCATAAACACCTATAGTAGTTGGTGATATTATGTAGAGTTTCACTTGGAAATGATCAATTTACCACAATATGCATGAAGTATAAATTTAGATATTATTCTAGCTTTTAGCTTTTATTCATGTTTTTCCTCTCTTTTTGGAAAATTAAATTTATAAATTTGTGTCATAGCATGGGATTAATTCAATGGGATTTAAAGTATTAGAAGCCTACTTTATCTAGTTTTATAATAGTAAATATCATGATTTTAATTGCCAGACATGTGGTTCTTTAATTACCTATTTAAGAATGATAAAAGATATTAATAGGAAAAGTATGATCTATATGATATATCCTATTGGTATTGCAAAAATATTTCTATAAATTATATCTTTTATTTTTTAATTCATAATTTGATAGATGTCAATTTTTATACCAAACCAATTTAATTATAGATTTTTTTTTAATATAAAATATTCTCATTAGGTTCCATTCGAAAATATCCTGACTAATTATTTTTGAAAAAGAAAGTAGATTATCACCATAACATCATGGTTACAACTAAGAAATCATTTTGTAATAAAATGTAAAAATTAACTTCAAAGAGGAAATGATCAAATTAATTTTTTTGGTAGTTATTTTGGACATTATAACTACTTTATAGCCAAAAAAAAAAAAAAAAAAATTACTATAATTTAAGAAATAAATTAACCATAACCTCCATAAAATTTCAAGCTTAAAATTAGGCCCTATATTATTATTGTGTGATGTAATAGTTAGGCACCTATTTTTATTGTTATGGTATAACACCACTTATGTGAATTTGATTTTTTTAGTTTTACATAGTCAACTTAATCTCCATTGATGTCATACATTTATTTTAATTTATATTAGATAATCATTCTTTTAATTTATACTGAATAGTCATTCCTTTATTTTATATTAAATATTATTCTTTTTAATTTTTTATCAAGCAACTATATTTAGTGGGAGTCGAAAAAACTAGAGATATTATAATACAAATTGGATAGAAAATGATGATGATTGTAAATAAAAATCATATTACCAACTAATTTTGAGTTAAGAAATGATATTTTGGTCCAATAAGAGATGACTAACAATTTGATTGGAGCAGAGTACAAGCTTTTCAAGCATTGAAGAATCAATCTAATTGAAGAAACTAAAGGATACTATGCTTACTCAAACCTAGATAACAATGCTGAAATAGAATAATTAAAGTTGCATTACAATAGTAAAGAAACTAAAATTTTATGGTACAGCAAATCACATTAAAATGCATTATCATTTCCTTCATGGCGAAGATGAGAACATATTTAATATAGAGTCTTATGAAAATGAAATGATAGTAAAACAACTTACAAAGTTGTTATCAAAAAATAAGTTTGAGTTTTACAAGAGACAATTTTAAATTTTAGAAAATAAATTAAAGAATGTATTTATGTGAAAGTGTTAAAAATAATGAATAATTATCTCCCTCATTCTTGTCGTGTTTACATAGGCGAGGTAGGGGTTTGGTGGTAGCTTCATGATTTAACGCTATGACCTGAGGCAATGTGATTTGACCCTATGACCAGTTGTTTAAAAAGAAAAAACAGCTGTCAATTCTCCTATGTATCAAAAAAATAAAAAATAATAATAAATAAATAAATTATCATTAGCATCGTCTAAACTCATCGAATGTGTACGTAAATATATGTTATTTTTTTTCTTTTTAAAAAGCAAAGTTGAAGAGGAAAACCTTTGCACTAAAAACTTATTCTACAATATAATTTGAAGATTGACTTCAGCAAGGGATTACCCCGAAATGGCCCTCATTCCATGGGGTAGCGTTGCTATGGTTATCACAAATGACACATGGACTTAAATTTTTTATGTTTGTATTATTTGTGATTGCTATTCCCTATGCCATGTCATTGAATTTTTGTGTTAAGGTTAAATCATAATGTTAGTTATTGGTTGGATTTAGCTTTGAAATCTTGCTTGAGCGCTTCCAAGAACTCCATTCTATTTTCGTTCAATATGCACGACTCCATACCGAGAAAATTTACCATTTCAAATTGATTCAGACATTTGATAGACTGAAGATATTTTCTCGGAAAAATTGGAATTGATAACTTGATAACTCGAAGTTTGTTTATACATTTTGATCTTGACGGAGACAATGTCCGGTCTTATCTTACGTGAGAAACTGATGCCGAAAGTGCCTCTGGATAAAATTCCATGCTTCCCAAGTCTTGATTCATTATAGAATCACATGGAAAGCATAAACACGAAATTTTCGTTGCGGAAAATCCTTTGATCGTTCTAATGAAACACTGATATGATCGCCGCGTGTAGTCTACGGACAATTTATGCGTTTCATACTCAAGTAAACTTCTCTCACGTGCTTGAAATAAGACCTTCACCACCCCATTAATACCTACACTAATTCTTCTAAAATCTTATCCTTCACGTCCGTCTTGATTTTTACCTTCGCATAACAATGGCAAACATGAAAATGACTTAATGGAGAAGTTAAATGTAAAACAATAATAACAGTCTTTCAAGTGGGCCTTCCGCATGACTTTGTAAAGAGAGAGATAGCTCTTTCACAAATTGAAATTCCGCACATCATTCCGAAACAGTTGCAAGTTACTCGAATCGGCGAACGAACCGGTTAATCTATATCTAAAAAGATGTAGTCAAAAGTCTGTATCAAATAACCATTTACAGTTCTCTCCTCTGTATAAATAGACTGCTATTCAGCCAGTTTTGCATAGCAGTTAGCTTTAAGTGTCCTCATAGAGATTAAGAGTTTGAGCTTTACAATGGCTTATTTGATAGTATTAGGAGTTTCTTGTTTAATACTCTGCTCTCAAACACTTGGTGTAGAATTTGATTATGTAGGACAGGAGGACGAGTGGAAGTCTGGTCTTGCTACCTGGTATGGAGCTTCAGTTGGAGATGGAAGCGAAGGTAGTAGTAGTACTAAGCTCCCATCTCATCATGTATATACCATCATATTTCTGAGGCTTAAAATAAGATGTTGTTTTAATATCGTACTAATAAACAATTGCCTTTTTATTTATATCTTTTTATCTTATAGGTGGTGCGTGTGGATATGGAAGTCTAGTGGCTCAACCACCTTTCGCATCAAATATTGCAGCAGTTGGTCCAGGTATCTTAAACGGAGGGAAAGGCTGTGGAGAGTGCTATCAGGTATATATCTATACATGTAACTGCGAACATTATTGATTTTTTATGTGTTCGTTTGGAAAAAGAAGGATGTACCCATCTAACAACTTATCGAAAGAAAACAGGTGAAATGCGCCATGAGTAACTTATGCTCACAAACTCCAGTGAGTGTGGTGGTTACGGACTCATGCCCAGAATGCAAAGAAGCAAATGCGCACTTTGACCTCAGTGGGAGTGCCTTCTCCTCCATGGCATTTCCGCCGGAATCTGCCGATCTGCGTAATGCTGGGCGCATAAACATCATGTACAAAAGGTAATTCTCTTCTCTAGACATGTATTTCACAGCTTTGATTTTTGTATGTGCTGTGTTTGTTGGATCATTGGTGGTTTATCGTTGTAATATGTTTTATTGTATGTAGGGTACCATGCCACTACCCGGGAAAGAACATTGAGTTCCACGTTAACGCAGGCGCCACTAATTATTGGTTCTCTGTGCTTATCGTATATGAGAATGGCGACGGTGATCTCGGAGCTGTCTATCTAAAACAGGTACTGTTCTTCCATATTAAAACAAATCGGTTTAGTTTTTAATTTGTATTTAGTACGGTGTCACTGAGAGGTTCACGCTGTGTTTACACTCGCAGGCAAACTCTAATACGTGGCAAGCAATGCAACAGACATGGGGAGCAAACTGGGCATTGAGCAATGGACCTTTGAGAGGACCATTCTCTATCCGCGTGCAATCTCTTTCGACTGGGAAAACAGTCACTGCAAATCAAGTAATTCCACAGAATTGGCAAGCCAGTGGTGCTTACAGGTCGCTTGTAAACTTTGACTAAACAAGTATCCTCGGCCAAGCTGGAGAAACGCTGACGTTCCAGCTTCTATTGTCTAAATAAGTTCCCAACGCTTGGACGGAACTGATAGCAGGACATGTTTCTTATATGCTTATTTCTAAAATTAGGTCATAAAAGTATGACTGCACCTATGTATATGTATGTTCTCTTGTCCAGGGCAGACCACTAAGGCAGCCGGTCAAGAAAAATTAGAATGACGTTCTGAAATTAAAATGACCTTTCTTAAACGTCTAAATATCGGAGATGCAAGTCCACCATTTTAGTATTGTTTTTTTAACTTTGAATGGAGTAAAAAGGAATTAATTTAATATCTGTAATTAACATGCTACAATGAACAATTGAATCCAAAACCAAAATATTCAGCAGCATTAAAATAAATTTCATGTGTGATTTAGAAACGTCAGTTGAAAATGAAAGATGAATGAAAATTCGATCAAATGCGATACTAAGCTGAAGATACTGGGATTGCTACCTTGTGATGCCAATGGATCAACCTGTCTTACTTGTTGTCCTTCTCATAATACATACATGGGCTAATATTATCTCAATAATGTTCTTGTTGAAAAAATAATTATCAATGGTATTCGTATATATGATTTTAGGTGAAATTGGTGTGAGATGTTAGTCTTGTCAAAACTCTACCAAAAACTCTACAAAGAATAGACATCCGCCACTGCAATCAAAAAAAGCAATGGTAAAATAAACTTCGCAACTAAATTGGTGCAGGGAATAAATGTCATAAATGGATACCTCGGTTAGTTCGGTAACGTTTATCATTAAACATGCATTAATTGAAATATAGATAAAATGAAACACTGACAAAAATGTGATATTGTCTCGTACATGCAAACTCACCAGCGTTGTTTTTAATGTTTTAATGGGATTTGGTACTTTTCAGATATCCAAACTTATTTAAATCCGGACATGGTAGGCTTTTCACTCAGATGAAATCAGTCTTAAATGTCTCGTACATGCAAACTCCCAAGCGTAGTTTTTAATCTTTTAGTTGGATTTGGTACTCTTCTAATATCCAAAATTATTTCAATCTGGACATGGTAGGCTTTTCACTCTGTTGAAATCAGTCTTAAATGTTTTAGAAATCCTTTAGATATTTTTCTTTTTAAGCTCACTCGGCTTTTGAATTTCGCTATTAGTAAAAAGTCTACAAAATAATCTAAAATTAAATTTATAACAATACCATTAAAAATATAAAAATATAAGTACGATTTAAATAGTCTATGAACTTCGTATTATCCATATGCAATCCATGTGGATTTGAGCCTCTATTCTTCGTTCTCTTAACTTAAAGCCTTCACCAACCTTTTGGAATTGTGTGGACAACAAATGGATAGAGAAGTTCGGATAAATAATAGATTTTGAGGAGATCTTTAAAATAAAAAATTTAATAATAATTGAAGTAATAATTTTTATAAAAATTAGTTCCTTAAGTATTAAATTCTTTAACGAAAAAATATTAAATTACATGAGGTGAAAAAAATTAAATTATAGGAGTTCCAAGGTTTAAACCGCGGTGGGCGAGTGTGTAGGGGTGGGTGTGTGATAGTTGTGTGTTAGATTCGCTACTAATAAGTGTATCTCTCGACTTGACGAGGGGTCATGGTTGGAAGGATACTGCTCAGCCCTATACATCTATGGTAGGGATTTATCACACTACCTAAAAAAAAAGATAAGGATACAAACAAAAGGTTTATTGTAAGGCTTTCGAGTTTTTCGTACCATATTGCCTCTCCACTCTAGAGTGTATCCAGGATACCTCTTAGGATATTTTTGTGTTGCTTTCACCAACTTTACTCAGTTGTTTTGCGGATTGAACCCTTCTTTATGGACAGAGCTCAATAAACAACTTTAACTTCTTTTGAAACTACAAAAGGAAGCAATGGTTCTAAAGGTGAACAAGCAACCACGAAAGTTCATTCTCAAAGTTTAGCATGAGGTAATCATTTTCCTTCAGATGTTGGTATCTCGTTGAGTGAGTTTAATACTACTTGTTCTTGGTAGGAAAGCCATATGTTGGTAGGATATTTTCTAGGTCGCATCCCTGACGAGATACTTATTCAGAACTAGATCCAACAAGCTTGGCATGACATCAAGGGTGATGGTATTCAAAACCTCACCAAAGATTTTTTTTTGACCCTACTTAGGCCAAAGCGATCTTCAATCGTGGACCTTGGTATTTTTGTAGCTTCTTGTTTATTTTTTAACCGTAGACCAAGGATTTTTAATTGCTAATGATGTTTCCTTGTGAGTTTCAATTTGGGTTGAATTCCATGGTCTTCCTTTATCACTATGGCCTTATTATCATAACCTTGTGGCTCTCATTGGTGAATTTGTCTGTTGTGAAACAGATAAATTTTATACCTCATGCTCTCAAAAGCATTTTTGTGTCAAATTTGATCTTTCTAAAGACCTTCTGGAGATTTTTGATGTCCAAGTTGATAACTATAGGTTCAAGCAATGTGTTTTCTACATAAACATGTCTAGCATATATTACCATTGCTATTAATCTACCCATAAGATAAAAGACTATCCCTTAATGGTAGATAATATTAAAGTTAAGGAGATGACTATGGCTTCTGTTACTACTAGCTTTATCCTTACTTCCAAATAAGAGCAAGATGAATGGAAAGTAGTACAAAAGAAGGGTAAGAATAGGAAAAATGTAAACCCTACAGTTTCTCCTAGTAGCTCGTCTCAACCGTTTATGTCTTCTTCACTAGTTGGGCATGGTGTGGTGATGGAGCAGCATACCATTTAAAATATTGTACCCAATACTAGGGCTTCACAGATGATTGCTAATGTACCACCGACTAGTGTTTCCTTTACTAAAATTATTACTTTTTTTACTCCTACTCAGTCTTTAGATTCTCTAGTTCTACATATCAGTGGGTAGTCTTCCTAAAGCTTCATGGAATCTGAATGGGCTTCTATCAATGATCGAAGATCTTGTAGCCCATCCCAAGGAGACTACCTATTTCACTAGGACAAGAGGCATAAAATAAAGTTTTGGAAAGTAGGTCAGGAGTATTTTATCAATTCAATTTATCATTATATTTCAAACCTCAGAGATACTAAATATGTAGTCAAGCATATGAATCTTGGTTGATCTTCATGATTTTTTTATCATAAAATGTCAGAGGGCTAATGGACCCAGTATGCAAATACTTGGTCCAAGATGAGATTGCTTTATGCTCCAAGTTTTATGGTAATCTAGACTTTCTTTTTCTTCGAGAGATTAACAATTTTTACTTTATTCTACAATGTACTTACCCTTTTTTTTGGCCAAGTTGCTTTTTTTATGCCACCAGTCATTCCCTTGGTAGAGGAGGACCTATCATTCTTTTGGCAGCTAGGTGGAAATATAATTTTGTCTTATGGGGTGTGCACTCCTCCAACCATGCAGTTTGGGTTTTACTTGAAGTTGAAGGGCCATCTTTTGGTATTATTAATGTCTATACCTCCAATGACGCTTAGGAGCATTGTAGTCTCTAGTAGTAGTGTACTTTTTCTTTACCACATATTTTTTTGGTTATGTGTAAAGATTTTAATATGATTGAAAATATTGCATATAAGATATGATAACTTCCCATACGATAGTCTACTGGGAAAGAGAGGATTGGTACTTCAAAAAAAAAAAATTGGATTTGTCAGACCCCAATTTTTATTTTCTCCTTAGTAATTTCCTAATAATTTGTGGTATACATCGTCCAATTTCTAGGCTAGCCATGTAAGAATTCTAAGAAGGCTAGACATGTGCAATTTTTATTTCATAGAAGAAATGATTCAGCTTTATTTATGGAAACCATTCCTGGTACCACAACTTTTTATCATTCACCATCATGTTTAATGTGTTGATGAAATCACTACCTCAAAGACTCTACAAGTCATAACTTTTTTCAATACCTCCTTTTTTCAGCACCCTTCCATGGCAAATTATATCCACAAAGTCTGGAATCTAGTTCCTAAAATAAATTGATAGAAGATTTTCCTTTCTTCAGCACCCTTCCATGGCTAGTTATATCCACAAAGTCTGGAATCTTGTAGTTATTCCAATTTTGTCCTTCATGATGAGATTACAAAATCTTCTCTTAGGCTTGAGGTTTGACCGTTTAATCCTAAAATTCAGTCTCATTTTGCCTAGTTGAGGTATGAACTTAAACTTGTTGAACTTTATGAGGGTTAGGGAGCTCAAATTAAATTACATCTTTATTGGCTTAAAGTTGGTAAGGGTCACCAAAGAATTTTTTCAAAGGCATCACCCTCCCATGCAATCTACTCAATTCAAAGCCATTCAAGATAATGGAATAAGGCTTACCTCTCTTCTTGAGATGATTGATGTTATTTTCAAGTACTATACTAATGTTTTTTATGCTCAATCTTATTTCCCTAAGTGGAAGCAAGAACTGGTAACTTGTATGATAGTTGTACCAGTTAATATTTCAGAGTCTCAAAGAGTGGGGTATGATAAACTTCTCTCCCTTATAGATCTAGAGGATGCATTTTTTTAAATAGAAAATGAAAAAGTGCCAGTTCTGGATGGATTTCCTTATGATTTCTACAAGGGTCTTTGGGACTTAGTTGGTCTTAATCTGCATAAATTTTATCTAGAGGCTCTTTGAGTAGGCTCTTTAGGAGTAATTATTATCAAATTCATACCCAAGCAAGGGGACACAAATTTGATAACTAATTGGAGGCCTATTACTTTGTTAAATGTTAGTTACAATATCATTACCAAATATTTGGCTCTTCAACTTAGGTTTGTTCTTCCTTTGATAGCTATATTAGAATAAACTAGTTTTATTTAAGGAAGGTACATTCTTGATAATGTTTTGGCTATTTAGGAGAGCATAGATTGGGTCCAGATGTTAAACTAGAACATGGTTTTTATTAATATTGATTTTGAGAAAGCTTATGACTACATTGAATTAAGATTATTTCTTGCTAAAATCAAAGCTTTAGGATTCAGGTCTATTTTCATTCAGACTATTGTTATGTCATTCAAAGATACTTTAACTATTCTCAATATAAAAAATTCACAGTTTGAATCAATGAGTCCTTTTAGGTCTATTCGATAAGGGTGTCCTATTGCTCCCTCTCTATATGTGCTTACTATTGAATCCTTCAACTATAATTTAACTACTCAAGCTTTTGTAAGTCTTATTAAATAAATTGATCTTTTGAATGATCAGGGACAACTTATTAATGGTCACTTTGTTTATGACTCCTTTCTTACTATAAGGTAAGAGGAGCAATCTATTTCTAATGCTCTTTTTTTCTAAACATATTTTGCACAACCTCTAGTTATATCATACAATGGAGGAAGATCTCCTACTTTAGATAGTCTCCCTTGCCTATGCTGCCTTAGATTCAAGGGTATCATTAGAACTGAATTCATATTGGAGAATTTTTAAAGTTTCTTGGTATTTATTTTACCTCTCAAGGCTCCCCTACTCATATTTGGAATTACGTGCTTTAAATAGTTGAAAAGAAACTTGATTTTTGGTTTACTAAGAAGCTATCATTAGCTAGTAAAATTCACATTTGCTCTAAAAATTTAGTTACCACTCATGTATACTATTCCTCTTGTTGGGTTCCTTCATAGGCTTGAAAAAAGGAATCTTGAGAAACTCCTTCAATATTTTCTTTTGAATAATTCTTCTCAAATAAAGGGATTTCATAGAGTTATCTACGATATTTTTTGTCTTCCTAGAGAATCTGGTGGAATGGGTATTTTGAACTATAGAAGGTAAGGTAATTTTCTATGTGTTAAGTGGGTGGTTAGGGCTCTGAGGGGAGCTAAAGCTTGAAAATTTTTGGTTTGATATTTTATTTCCTCTGGTCTTCCCTTAAACCATAGAGCATGGAGAGGGTTGGATTTTCCCTCTTATTGTTGCTCTAGTTTTTATTAATATTTTTGACTCCTCTATTATTAAAAGTATATGGAAAGCCTGGAAGTAGCTCACTCTTTAGATATTTTGGAGAGGATAATGCTTTCGTAAAGGCTTATCCATCAATTATATGAATATTTAGTGGTCCTCCATGTTTCTTCATCAAGTTTCTCCCTTATACCAGGTGCAATGGATTCATGCTTAGAAGTTTTTCAAAAAGAATATTATTACAATAGTTGATTCCTTTTCTCACCAGGCTAGGGATTGGATCCTATGGACAGAATTCAAATGCACCTTCAGGTTTAATTGTGAGAACAAAAATACTTATGAAGTTTTTATTTCTCTCACCCCTTTTTCTATATTACACTAGATTAGTGTGCACTCGTAGCATCCTTGGTGGTCATACTAAATATGTCATGTTGATACTCGTTTGCTTAATTATAAGGTTCATTTAGGGTATAAACTGTTATCTCCTCATCTTCCTTTGGTGCCTAAGCTCAATCAACGTTGGAACTTATTTTCTATAAGGACTATATGAAATTCTAGATTTTAGAATGTTTGGGCTACTAATGTTGAGCCCAAGCAATATTTTTTTCAGTGGTGCTTGTTGTATGAAGGCCTTATCTTGGGGGAAAATTTGAAGCACCTTGGAATTCATGATCCTAAATATCATTTTTATGGTGTATCCAATTCTTGTACTCACCTCTTTTGGGATTGCAAAATATCTAGGTAAGCTTGGGAATGGGTTATTTTATTTTGTTCCCATTTACATTTGTAAGATTTTCTTGGCCCTAAGCTCTTCTTGGGGACTCTTTTACTTTGTCTCTCCCATTTTTTGAAGTGTAGTAGGTTTTCAATATTATATTGCTCTTTCATATTTGAAAGGCCTGTAACAAAATTATTTTTAAATAGTATACACCTTCTATCACATTTACTCATGCTAAAAAATTAAAAACTTTAAATGACATATCACTATAGATATGTACTCAAGTCAACAAAGTTGTTATGGAGTTGGATCACCTGTAAATTCTTTTGGCACACTAGACCAATTCTCCATGTATAGTCAACTGAATCCTTTTAAAGTACTCGTCTTAGGAGTGTTTTTCAATTTTGCTCTCATCATTGGCCTACATCATATGCAAGAAGTGCTCCCATATATAGGCACTGGTACCAACCCTCTCCAGTTAGGAAGTAGCCTAATGTTGACATTGCTTGTTCATATCGCTAGGTTAGATGGTGGGATAATGTTAAACTTGTTTTACCTAGGAAAATTGTTGGTTAGAATGATACGGGTACTAAAGGTCTTAATCACGATGTAGAGGTATGGATTCCCATCCCATAATCACTAGTAGTTTATGTAGAATAGCATGCAAGGGCACATTACTCTATATGATATGCTTTATTTGATGTAATGATCATCAATGACCATGATTGGTAAACTTGTGTTTAGTTGGTGGTTTTGTTTCCTAACCCTTTATAATGAAGGTTAGTTTAATTTCCCATGGGGTGTGTTAACCCAACCACTTTTTTTATTGTAAAGGTTTTTATCGTAATTTAATGTAAATTTGCATTTTCATAAAAAAAATATTAAATTACTATTTTGAATTATGAAAATAAATCCTCACACACTTTAAATTATACTGTAACTAGGGAAGAGATTACTAAATTTTTTAAAAATTTGCGATTAAAAAAATATCATAATTAAATATAATATATGTATTTTAATTATATAGTTTTAGTGAGGTTGATGGTGGACATTTGGGTACTTTAGATAATATTTTGTAATTTTACAGTTTTACATGAAGTTTAAATATCACTAACCTCACTTTAGGGACTAAATTTAGTGAAGGACTACTAAAATAGTTAATGTTTCCAATGAATTTTATATAAGATATGGAGAATTAGAAATTTCAGGATATAAATAAAGGTTCACATATAATGCTACTTTTATTTAATATTTATGATGATAGTTGACATGTTTTAACATGTAATTAAATTTTTGGAATAACTTGATGTGACATGTAAAAAAGAACTTAAATACTTAATGGTGCTTAAATTTTATTTTATTACAGTTAATTGTATATAGTTTATAGAAATTTAATATTTGGAATTATGAATTAACATTACATAGGAGAGTATGATTTCATTAAAGCTAGGTGATTTTAAATTTTATGAATACTACTATAAAGGAAAAATAAATAAAAAATAAAATATGATATTGATTTTCATATGCTAACCATATTGGAAGTTGTTGTTATGATCATAGTGAATTGTAATTGACAATTAGAAAAGTAATTTAGAAATTGTAACACATTGCATTCCAAGGTCAACATGTAATTTTTGCTTAACAAGTTTTACTAATCAATTATTTTACAAGCCAATTCAATATTCATGAGTATTGTACAATAGAAAGGAGAAGAAATTTATTTGAAAGAGTATGAAAATTGCTCTAAATAAATTACAATTATCTTAAAAAAAAAAAAAGTTTTAATATATGCCTATAATGATATTATGAAGGAAATATAATCATGCGTTTTGCATATGAAGGTACCTTGATTGATTAATAAATGGAATAAATTATGAAGTTGACCCTAATGTTAAGTATGACTCAAGAAATAAACATTTTCCATTCTCTAACTTGGAAAAACTTAATGGTTAACCTATTCCATCCTTTCACCTCACATGATTTAAATATGGGAAGATGGGTGGAGGGAGTGTTCCTAATTATTGCAATTAGTCACATCAATTTTAATGGATAATGTTCATAACATGGAAGGAATGAAGAATAAAAATTTATGAGTGAGGTGAATGGTGAGGAGATATAATTAAAGAGAGGTTCAATAAAAGAAAATAATAATAAATAAATAAGAGGAGATAAATACAAGTAAATAGAATACCTTATACAATCAATATAAAATACAAATAAAAATTTAAGACATCAAGTGAATGCAAAGGGAAGTGCACACAAATATACATGCACAAAATTATGAATTTATATAAATAGAATGATTTTTCATGTAAAGAAGGAAGTACACAATAAAGAGTAGGATTTACTAGAAACCATTACAGAAAAGAGGAATTATAATAAGCTTGGAGTAGGAGGTAAGTATCTTAAATATCACATCCAGGTTATGGTAATTATTAAAAATAAAGTCTATACAAACAAAATGTGTTTCCCTTGCCCTAGATCTAGAGTCACATGTGATTTCATGCTTGTAAATGAGAGAGATGAAGTGGCTTGTATTTATGTGAACCATACCATAGATTTGGATTTATGAGTATCTATATAACTTCATCATAGTAATAGAGGAACATATTCAATTATGCTTACTTGTTTAGTATGTATTGATTCTAAGTGAAATTTTTCAAGGAGTGATAAATTATATCTATTAAGGTTTTTATTGTAGGCTTACAATGAAGAGGATTAGGGGCTTCCATAATGTCCAATGTAATGTTATGTGGTAATTTTATTGTGAAGGACACCAAAGGAGAGGATAAGGTTACTCTTTTAGAATGAATAATTTTGGTTGTAGGTGTTGGAGTATATTACATTACTTGGGACATGCTAATGTACCTCCATGGTACCTTCATGGTACATCTTGTACATCTTGGAGTCATAGTTTAGAGTGTGAGTATTATTTCTCCTTTATGTAAGTATGTATGTGCATGATATGCACAAGTGTCTTAAATTAGAGTGTACAATGTGAAGTTCAAGAGTCATGTATATGTGTACATACAATATAGAGTCATATTCATCAAGTATGCAAGTGTCGAGTAGAGAATCCAATATTCATGAGACTTGGCATATGGAAAGGAATAGTCAAGTATCAAAAGAGACAATATACTATAGCTATATAATACCCTATTATGGTGTCTAGGAGAATGAAATAGATTAACATATCATATTTGTAAGAGACAGTGGAGTAATAAATATTGCATACATTTTGAGTAATTAATAATGTAAGATGTGCTACATGCTTTGTACATGTATGATTCAGGCTATTTATATTCAAATTGTTGCTTATTAATAAATTTTATTTGATATATTATTATCCTTGATATATATATTAATTTTATTATATTAATCCACTTTCATTATTATTGATATCTTATTGTATTATGGCTATTATATTCAATCATGTGATATTTAACCTATGTTTTTTCTAGTAGTAATGAAGGCTTAAAAGACCATCAGTGGTATCATAGCTTCACCTATAGATATTTATTGGGTTTATTTAGTTACAAATTTTGATTTTGTGTAGTTTGATAAAATTTATTTTGAGTCTATCTATTTTAAATGTAGTAAGACTTAGACTCTATTATAATATTATAGTAAGTAAGAAGGCTAGAATCTTTCCACAGTTGAAGAATAACCAATGAAGACTAGGACTCAGCTATAGAGTATTTCCATGGCTGAATAATAACCAGTGAATACGAAGACTTAGCTAGAGATTATTTCCATAGTTGAAGTATAACCAATTAATACCAACATTCACCTATATTAAAAGAAGTATCAACTTTAAGATATTTGATTATTTACTGTCATAGCCAACCCTTGATATTGATTTTAGATATTAAATAATTTAGAAGCATTTAAACCATATTTATAGTGAGAAGAATTCAAGGGCATTCAGAGTCACTTGGATATAATAGTAACTTCTCTAGCAAGGAGGATAATCATAACAACCCAAATCTACTCACCTGGTTGCACCATAAAATTAGGCCAAGTAATTTCTTAGGGTATTTTTTCATCTAGGTTTATTGTTCATGAAGAAGATAAGATTATATTGAGATGGGGGTGAACAATATAAGATAAAAATTTTTACTTTTTTTTCCAAAGCAATATTATCAAATATTATCAATTGCAATAATAAAACAGTACACAAATCATCACACACATAAGAGACAGATTTAACGTGGTTCACCCAATGTGGGCTACATCCACAAAGAAAATATTTCTTCTAATTTTTCAAAATAAATATCATGGGAACCAATTCCCTATTACAATGTTTATGGGAACCAACCCAAAGGAGAAATCAATCCCCTATGCTCAAGTTCATGGATCTCTATCCACTAGAGAAACCAATCCCCTATGCTCTAGTTTATGGACCTCTATCCATAGGAGATACCTTCATAAGTAGAAAAATCATTTTATTTGAAGACCTTATAATTAAGGGGGGATTCTCTCTTTTTAGGCTTCATAAATAGCAAACTTTTTTTGGTTTGAAATACTTCACAGGGGGATTTTTTTTTGGTGACATATTGTGAAAATATGCCTACAATGCCAGCTTTGTCAGAGCCTTTAGAGGCTTCATAGTTGCATTTTTTTTGCACTAAAAGGGAGGGATACATTTTTTCTCTCTGGTGCATTTTCGGAAGTGATCGACATCTCAGTAAAATTATTTTTTCAAAATTCATTGTAAAAGGTGCATTTTCGGTAGAGACCGACACCTTAAGAATGGGCAGATCAAATAAGAAAACTATTCCAATACCAAATAATTTTGCTAAATTAGTTAAATGCCCATACTTTTCCCCACACATATATGAGATGGATTTTTATGAAGATGACACATTTCTCACACTACGGAATGGTGTAGATGCCATAATCAATGATTCTGCATACTGTGAAGACATGTAGAAAAATGGTGTTATAATCCCTATTGGAATTGTAATGAAAATATACATGTCATTTTATGCTCTTGACATTGCACAACATAAAGTGAAAAGGGACATTAGTGAGGAAACAAAGGTCAAACCCCTAATGGTCGATGCTTGTAGTAACACAAGTGACCTTCATCCCATGGTGGTGAATGCTTCTTGTGACACATATGAACTTCAAACCATGATGGCCAATGCCTATTGTGATATAGGTAACCTCCTCCCTTATATGGTAGATATCAGTTGTAGCACAAGTGATCTCATCACAATAGCAAATTTTCTTGTGATACTAGTGATTTAAAAACTGAACCTCCTAAAAATTAGCACCATAATCTCATCAATAGTTACAAATGCCATATTGTTAAAAACATTGATGAAGATGATGAAATTGGGTGTTTTAAAAAACACACCAAAGTATCTGGATCCAAGCTGATGAAGAAAATGGGATTCAATGGTGAGAGATTATGCAAACAAGAACAAGGCATTAAAACTCCTATAATGCTAAATATCAGGGCAAAGCATGAAGGCCTTGGCTATTATGGACAAGCAAGTACCAGTAAAACCATGTTTGTAAACCCTAAATCTCCTCCATATCCTAAAAATCATTGTTGCAATCATTGTGGAAAAACATGACATGTTGCAGCTAAGTGTTGGAGATTACATTCTTGTGATTCTTATGGATGTATGAATCACTCTTCTTCAAGATGTTGGTATAAAATGAAAGTGGCCAACAAGGTTCATATTGATTGTGGATGGACATATCACACACAATGGGCCACGATGAAAGCAATGTTGTATGGCTTCTACCAAAAATGTAAAACCTATGGTAGACCCCAAGGCAAATCTAGTGATAGATCGAGTGGTAGTCCTTGAGACAATGACCCAGAGACAGACCTAAATACAGGCCCAAAGATAAAGTTCTAGAGGTAGATCTATAGACAGATCCAAAGGCAATGATCCAGAGGTAGATTCATAGGAATATCCAGAGATAGACCCAGAGGTACAAATCCAAAGATACACTTAGATCCAAAGCCAGAGCCATGATCCAGAGCCAGAGCTGAAGACAAAGCATGAACCACCATTCTTTCGTTTTTCTTCTTCTTCACTGTATTGGGGCAGTTATATACTTTATCCAAATATTTTTGTATGGGGAGATGATAGTATAGCTAGTAGTTATATTATTACCCAAATAATGTAATAAGACGAGATGCTAGCTACTATTTCATAGTAACTAGAGTATTATCTCATTTGGTAATTTCCTACCCTAGGTTAGTTACACTAACAACTATTGTTAGCGTATATTGTTATTTGGGTATTATTAGCTCCTTATTCTATGGACTAATCTGGGTATATTTTATTGTATTTAAACATTCGCCTAATCAATATTATTTGTGCCTTTGTTGATACTTTTATCTAATGTTTAAAACTTAATTTTTCAATTTTTAGGGGTATTAGACATTTCCATATAGAAGCATTTTGAGCCTTTTTTAAAATCATATAATTTTTGAGCTCCACTCATTGGTAACATCAACTTATAAACACGGTTCAATTTAGGGCTGAATTATGTGAAATTAGCTTCAAGCCCTATTGTCCTCTTTTGAAATGGAAGGTCCACTTTCTTCTATGTAATGCTAACATTTTTCCAATGTTTTAGGATATATAGATGGATTTGTGATAGTTACAATAAATTTTGAGTCTTTTGGAGGCTTGAAGAAAAATAATTCAAGATATGATTTAGTCGATCCTTCTTCCTTCTTTGTGTATTTAATTTGATTCATTCATGAAGATATAATATTTTATTATCTTTTCCTTATTCTATAGGAACTCTTATAGTTTAATTATAACGATTATTTTAAATATGTTCATGCAAATCCTCTTTTGGTGATTGAAATTAGATGTTCAAGGGTAATATGAAGTATTCAAATAGGCTAATGTATATTGTGAGTGGAAAAGTTATGCCTTCGAGATATATGTTATATGATAATTGAAGATTTAACTAACCTATCTTTAAAAAATATTTTAATATTAAATTATCTTCTTCATTTGATGTCGTAATAGGAGTGTATCTTGGATGTGAATGGGAATATCTAATAGTGGTAGTGGTCGCTATGGTCTAGGCTAAGGAGACTCTTATGCAAGAAATATTTTTGTAGTAGTAGATTATAGATGGGGAAATCCATATGTGTTTATCTAAAAATGTGAAGTCCCACTAAAGCATTCATTATATGGGGAATATATTGTTGTTACTAATATTTTATCTCGTCAACCCCACCCCTGAGTTCAAATTATGGAGGGTGTTGAAATTAAAATATAACTAATAGTCAATGCCAACATTATATGAAGTTTTATATAGGGATAAGGGTATTTCATTACAATATATTAATTTTTTTAATATTTTAATGTGTAAGCCCTATGGATCATAGTTAACCCTTCTATGGTTAAGCCCACTCTATAGCTTATAATTAAAATTAATCTCTCTTGTTATTTTAGCTTAGGTTAAAATTTACTATGCAAAGGGTATAATTATTTTTTTATAAATATCCCCATCCCACTTCTTATTTTTATTATTGGAGTGATTTGTAATTTGATCTATGGATATAGTGAAATTTTATTGTATTAACATATAAGGGATGGAGTGATGATTAATCATACACCTATAGTAGCTGGTGATATTATGTAGAGTTTCACTTGGAAATTATCATTTTACCACAATATGCATGAAGTATAATTTTAGATATTATATCTTAGCTTTTAGCTTTTATTCATTTTTTTGCTCTCTTTTTGGATTATTTAATTTTTAAATTTGTGTCATATCATGGGATTAATTCGATGGGATTTAAAGTATTAGAAGCCTACTTTATCTAGTTTTACAATAGTAAATATCATGATTTAATTGCCAAACATGTGGTTCTTTAATTACCTATTTAAGAATGATAGAAGATATTAATAAGAAAAGTATGATCTATATGATACATCCTATTGGTATTGCAAAAATATTTCTATAAATTATATCTTTTTTTTTAATTCATAATTTGATAGACGTCAATTTTTATAACAAACCAATTTAAATATATATATATATATTTTAAATATAAAATATTCTCATTAGATTCCAAAGCAATATCATCAAATATTATCAATTGCAATAATAAAACAATGCACAAATCATCACACACATAAGAGACAAATTTAACGTGGTTCACCCAATGTGGGCTACATCCACGAAGAAAATATTTCTTCTAATTTTTCAAAATAAATATCATGGGAACCAATTCTCTATTACAATGTTTATGGGAACCAACCCAAAGGATAAATCAATCCCCTATTCTCAAGTTCATGGATCTCTATCCACTAGAGAAACCAATCCCCTATGCTCTAGTTTATGGACCTCTATCCATAGGAGATACCAATCCCCTTTTCTATAGTTCATGGACCTCTATCCATAGGAGACACAAATCTCCTTTGCTATGGTTCGTGGACCTCTATACAAAGGAGATACCAATCCCATTTGCTCTGGTTCATGGACCTATATCCATAGGAGATACCAATCCCCTTTGCTCTGGTTTTTAGACCTCTATCCAAAATATATACCAATCCCATTTGGTCTAGTTCATGGACCTCTATCCATAGGAGACACTAATCCCCTTTTCTCTGGTTCATGGACATCTATCCATAGGATACACCAATATCCTTTGCTCTAATCTGGTCCAAGCCTTTACATAAGTCTTGTTCAAATATGCTCACAAAAACCTACTCAAATCTACTCCAAAATTACACACAAGTCTTGATCAAATTTTTTCACCAAAATATTCTCAAATATGCTCCAAGCCTATGCAATAGGTATGCTCAAATATGATCACCAAAACCTACTTAAATCTACTCCAAGACTACACAAAAGGCTTTCTCAAATATACTCATAACTCTTCTCAAATATACTCATCAAAACCTGCTCAAATATGCTCACATCTACTCACTCACTTGCTCAAAAACACACAAGGCTTGATCAAATCTACTCATCAAAACATACTCAAATCCTACACACAAGGCTTACTCAAATATGCTCATAGAACCTACTCAAATCTCCTCAAATATTACCAAATATTGCATACAAATAATGCTTATATATTTTCCAAAAGTGCTTTCTTTGACTAAAGTAATTCAGACATATTCTACCCAGAATTATTTTATCTTCATGAACATATAGGAAATGATATGCACTAAAAAAATGCTCAATATGTTCTTCACATTCACATGTCTCACATTTATTACATTTTAAAGGTAGCTCTAGTCTAGCACTTGATTACTGACCTGGTAATTGTTGATTTCCACCTTCACTTCAAAAAAATCACCATGCACAAAGTTATCCTTTTCATCTACTCTCAAAATCAATCATGAACAAATGCACAATTTTTCTCTCAAACCCTTATACTATTATTCCCAATTTCAATCAAAATAATGCACAACTTTGCTCTCAAACCCTTGCACTTTTATTCTTAAATCCATTCAAAGCAATGCACAAATTTGCTCTCAACCCTTATCAAATTCATATTTTAAGTTCATACATCTAATAATCTCTTATATCTCCCACTTGACACAATCAACAAATCATAATCATATCATACATAAATATTTCATAACACTTTCATAGCTGCCCTCATAAAACACTTGTCTTTGGAATTTCTATTGCCACACCTTGCTCAAAATATTATGCACTTATTATCTTGTTCTAACAAAAAGAACTTTCATTCATAAAAACCATAGTGCATTAATAAATTCTCACTTTCTTTTGTTTTGTCCTTTTGAAGAAAAATTTCAATCATAACATTTCATCAATAAAAATTTCATTCTCAAGTATAATAAAAAAGATACTTATCTCTTCAAAATATATTGTTTACGCTACAACTTGAACCCTAGTCTCTCACCCACAACTCTTATTGGCTGGCCATGAACCATGTTAGCTACACCATCGGATGGAAGGTGGTTCCACACCTTTCAACTTGAAGATGTGGATATTACTTTGCACTCTAAAGATTATCCTTGGTGCACTGCAAATCCAAGATGCCTTTACACTGCTACCTATTTCATTATATTTAGGGTTTGGTTCTAATACCACACATAGCTATTACTTCCATTGCATTGATTTTTTTATGTAATTCATTGATTAGGGTTTATGTATGTTGTCCTCGAATCCTACACCTTTATGACTTGCTTCATATTTCTACAAGCACAAACACTTCCTCACAGTGTTAATAAACATTAATGCAAATGAATAAACCAGTGTGATACCTTTGTATTTATTACTGTGCAAGTCTCTTAAGCTTAGGTCAAATGTAGCCAATGATTTTACTTCATAGCATTGATGATTTTTCTTCACTATAGCCACTATTTCCTTTAAACTATGAGAATTTTAACTATGATGTAAACCCCTATTTTTCTTCCTCTTGGTAATGCCAATTTGTGTAAGAAAAATTATGCCTCTTCCTCTTCTTTTATGTTGGCTATAAAAGGTTCTTAGCTTGATTTTACTTTAGCAAAGCTTCTACCCAATGCACACTACAACACACTTCTTGAAAGCACTCACTCTCCACAAAAAAGGTACACCTTTCGCATACGAACACTACTTCCACTCAGATGCAAAACACACTCCTTCAAATGCAAGCACTCAAGTGATCAACACACTCATGACACTCAATGAATGAATGCCTCACTACACTCAAATGAAAGGATGTCTCATTGCACTCAAATGAAAGGAAGTCTCACTGCACTCAAATGAATGAAAACCTCATTGCACTCAAATAAATGGAAATCTCGTTGCACTCAAATGAACAAAAATCTCATTGCACTCAAACAAACATAAATATCACTCTCCAATGAAGGTGCACTCTAGAGCTCACTCTCTCTTTTGAATGAAGACAAAGCATGTGAATGAAAGGTCTTCTTCTTTCTCCGAAGGTAATTGTGAAGGTGCTCACTAAAATCACTCCACCAATAAAGTTAGCACCACATATATATATTCAAAAATAAATTTTTGAATCTTAAACATAAGGTCGGCCTTTTCATTATTTTAAATATATTTAAATCCTTTTGATTTAAATATATCCCACCTTTAAAACCTTACCTCAATATTTAAATATTTAATTTAAATATCAAAGTATACATCACTAATTGATATTTGAGATATATATCACCATTTTATTTGTTCAAGCACCATAATATTATCCATTCATAATTTCATCCTTGTCAATGTTTTTGCCCTTGACAATATTGACAACTTACAATTCCATTCTTGAATATATTCCTGCTTTTGACATCAATGTATATTCCTGCCTTTGACATCAATGACAACTTAATATTTCTAACAATCTCTCCCTTTGTCATTGATGGCAACCTTACAAAAAACTTTCTTTTATTATTGTTGGATTCTCAATATGCTCCCCCTGAGAAGTTGCTCCCTCTCATTGAATTCTCTCCCCCTTCGACATCAATGGTGAAGGGATCCTTAGGGATAAAAATAATACACTTTAGCATAGCCCACTCACCACCTCATTTCCTTGAGGTGATCAATTTTGGGATGGAAGTAAGACTACTCCTAACTTAGAATGATCTTCTTTTTTAATATTCTTTTCCATACCTTTGTAGTCATACCATTTTAAACATTTTGAACATCCTTTTTCTTGCTTGTCTTTGGAAGTTCCAAAAATTTTGTTCTACACCACTTTAATCTATACCGAAAATTATTGGTACTATGGTTGGTTCCACCCTTGGGTCCAATCCCATATTTCATGGTTGTAAGAATAGTCTTGCTGACCCATGATGATATGATCTTCCCTCCAATACATTTTATCAATTTGTCATGGAATCTTGTATTATCCTTATAGATGCCATTGTGTACTTACCACATGCAGAGGAAGTGCATAGATGGTTTGAAACCCATAAATTTACCAATTAGGTTGTGTTTCATCTTATAAACTATGTCCTGAGCTATCCAGTCCTTTGTTATTTCTAATACTGGAATTTATTTTGTCTATGGTAAACATCCATTCACCCTTCTATGGACACAATCCTCTATTTTTCACATCTCCATGGTGTTTATGATTTTTCTTACGTATGTTTGACAAATGCTAAACCTATCTTGGGTTCAAAATAGCTTATCTAGATATGAAATTCCTTTTTTGGAGAATCTGATACCAAAGTACCTATGACCCCTATTCTTGGTAATGATCCTTATTGTTAAAAGACCTCTAATAGGAGATATCATCTCTGATGGTGTTTCTCATGAGAAAAAGTTTCTCTAGGCCTATACCCTAGCCTCTAAAATCCTAGTTTTTTTCCTCAGAACTTTAATGCTTCATCCTCATAAAATCCATACTATTATCCATTGAATTTATTGATTCTTTTAAAGTAGACATATTTATACCTCCTATATTTAAATAACTCAAATTTCTTTATTTACAAAGCCTATGATGTAAAAACTCTTATTTCTTCCAAATTGTTAAAAACTAAGAAAATATAAATTTTACAATTTTAATATTTTCTTAAATTTGATGTTGTAGTCCTTTTGACTCCCAAATAGTTAATTTGTAAAATTCCAATAGTATTTGAATTAATAATATTCAAATTCAAAAAACTTCAAACCTTATATAAAGCCTTCTATATCCTAAGAAATATTAAATCTTTCAAATAAATTATAAAAACCTATCACAATAAATGAATTAGTAAATATTTATACTCCTTGTCACTCCTAATATAGCATTAATTTATTTATTCATCCTTATCACTCTAAAAAACTAATAAAACATTAAATTAAATGTCCAATATTATTTCTCCTTAATAATTAATAAAATACATTAGACCCCTTAATAAAGCATTAAATATTTTACCCAACCTTATCTCCCCTAAATAATTCAACTTGAAAATTGTAAATATTATTACTTTCAAAGAAAGTGTGCTCTTGTTTTGAACTCTACGAATGTCTTTTGTTCTCCCTTCTATCTTGATTCCTCAAGTGTATAAATAGGATTTGATTTATCCTCTTTATTGTAACACTCCTTATGGATGTTTCTATTTGAGTAGACATAGCATTTTATTTTTTAATTATTGCTTGAAGTGTAACACTCCTTATGGTTCTATTCTAGGAAGAAATAGCATTGAGTATGACAATGTTATTTGATATTTTCTTTCCAAGTAGTTAACCAAAATATATTTTCCTCTCTATGACTATTTAATCATTTCCTTAGTGTTATGAAAGACATTTGAATAGCATATAAATAACTTTTTGTGCCACACACTATCAATTCCTCTTTCCTTGGATGCATATTTTTTAGTATACCATGACTACAACTCTCATCCTTGGTACTTGATATTATTTAGAGCTTGGAATGATGGTTATCTTACAATAACAATGATATTTGATATGGTTCTTCTTCTACTATATTAATGATGCTTGATATGGTGCTTATCTTATTGCACTAGCGACACTTGAAATGGTGCTTCAACTTCTACAACTATGGTGCTTAGAATGATGCTTTTTATTTTGCAATAATAGCTTCCAGTAATGGTGCAATTTAGCTAAGTATTCCTTGCATTTCTTCTTTTTTACTTTCTCACATAATAAAGCTATATATTTTTTGCACTTTGAAGTCAACCAACACATAGGATGTCAATAATATTTATATTTCAAACTTTCACATTAATGTAGAACATCTGCACTTTTCTTGTTGCACCCTAAAAAATTGATCTTTAGTTGCACCCGAAAACTTTGATCTTTAGCTACACTTTACTCTCTTGACTTCAAGAATAGATGGTTGTTGTCTTGCTAAAATGTCTCCCAAAATATGGCATCTTTCTTCATCCATTAATTAGATAAATAGTTTTTTTCTTCTCTTAGATAGTGATGCACAAGAATCTAGTGGTGTAAGGACAATCTTGCATCACCCAAAAAGAACAATTTTTTTAGTGACCAATTTATATATTAATGATGGTATTTTTAAATGCCCAATTTAATCATTAATTATGGTATTTTTAAATGACCAATTTAATCATTTATGATTGCATTTATTTTTAAATACCCAATTTATTCATTATTGATGGTATTTTTAAAATACCCAATTTATTCATTAATGATGGTATTTTTTTAATTCACAATTTTTTTTGAAAAATAATTTGAAAAAAAATTGTATTAAAACACAGATCATTTACAAGTTGGGATGAGACTTCTCCCAATCTTAGCCAAAGAGAACACATGTTTACAATAGTAAAAGAAGATTTGCATTGGAGCCAAATATCTTAAACCATATTTCTACAATGGTTGTTCACCTATTTACAACTATAAAAGAAGATCTACATTGGAGCACAAATATCCTAAACCATTTTTCTAGAATGGTTGTTCATATTAGGTAAACACTGGATTTTCTCACCAACCTGCCTAATCATCTCATCCTCAGTAGCCATATCACTGTGCCACTGAACCTCTACCTCATTATCAGTGCCCATCTTAACCAGGAAGTCTACCACTTTATTATATCTCTACTCACATAAAGTAGAATCACATCATCTAATTTCTTCCACAATTCCTTAATTTGAGTGACAAGAATCCTCAACCTCCATGTCTTCAAAGAAAAATTTCTCATGCACTCTAGAGCTCCAACCATTATTTGAGAATCTGATTCTAGTATAATCCTCCTCTAACCTTTTTTTACTGCCCAAATAGAAGTAGATTTGACAGCTAAGGCTTCTGATTCATTGTTTATGGGCATTTCCAAACCTTCAAGTTCCCAACAGAGTATTATTCCAACATGATTATGGCAAACACTACAATTCTATCTCTACTTAGATTAACTTTTACATCTCCATCAGTATTAATTTTAATCCAACCTTTTGGGGGTGGTTTCCAACTAGCTCTTACCTGCCTCTCTTGCACTTCAACTTCCTTTTCCATTGTCCCTATAATAACTTGAGTTTATTATTTAGCATACACTGCCACAGTTTCTGTGACTTTGCTCGAAATGACCTACCAAACTCCATCTAAATATGAAAACATTTCTCTAAAACTTTAGCAATTTTTCTCTAACCACACTTGCCACAAAATGAAGTTTAATCCAAGATCCAAACCAATACAAAGATATTTAGATTTAAATCTACCCCTCTTCCATATTTTCCAAATATTGATATGATTCAAATCACCATTAAATCAAATTTTATAATAAAAAAACCATCTCTCCCAGATATGGTGCATGAATGGGCACTCAAACATCAAGTGATCAGTTGTTTCCTCACTCTTGTAGCTTAAAAAATAGTGATATAGACCAGTGATTCCCCTACATCTAAGATTATGAAAAGTAAGAATTCCATTATACATTAACTACTAGGAAAAAAGTTTACTTTCAACCAACCCTTGGATTGCCAAATATTTCTCCAATCCTCAACCTGATATGTATGAGGAGGAGGCTCTAGAAGGATATTATCATATCCATCCTTCACTATGTATACACCAAGGTTCCCATAGCCCCAAGCTAATTCATCCTCTTCATATCTACCTATGAGAAATATTTCTACCAAAATTTTTGTAATGTTGGATGTCAAATCCAAAAGGATTGAAATTGGCCACTCATATTATAATCCCTCAACTGTCTAGCATTGAAATAACTTTCAATTTGGATCCAAACCCTAGTTTCCATGGCTATTTTTATTTATTATAGTTGAGAGAATTCAAAAATGATATGTGGGTATTGATCTCATGAATATATCCAAAATCATGCCTTCTCCCCTCTCCCCACATTCCAAAATAATCCATATTTCACAACCTGAGATCCTAACTTAAGATCCTAACACTCTAAGTATACATTACCATCCAAAGGGAAATGACCCACCTCATTTGGGTTTACCTCTTCCAAATATTTACTAGTTAAAATTATACTGAATAAAGAAGTTGGTTGGGAAATCCACCTCCAGTAAAGTTTTCCAGCCAAAGCTTTATTATTTAACTTTGATCTTCTTAGTCCCAAACCTCCTTTCACCTTGGCTTGGCTTAATTTCTCTGAATCTACTAAGGCCCATTTCATTTCTCCTTTACTCCTTCCCATAAAAATTTTCTAGACATCTTGTACAACTCATTCCATATGGTATGAGGGGCATCAAGGATAAAAAAATTATAAATTGGCATGGCCTAAATGACTAATTGTAAAAAAGTTAATCGACCCACATAGCTTAACCATTTGTGAGACCAATGATTAATTCTTTCTTTGATATTGTCCAAAAGAATCCTCCAGATATCTATTTTTAGTTTTTTAAAATGCAAAAGGACCCCCAAGTATACCATTGGAAGAGAAGTCCTTGCGAATCCCAAGATCTCTAAAATTTTATCTTGAAGCCATTGATCAAGATTGAAAAATATAACTTTGGATTTTCTATCATTGATGACTTGATTTGTAGCCCTAAGGTAGACATTAAGTGTATCTCTAATCATTCCTACTTCCCTGAAGTTTGCCACTCCCACCAATTTTGTATCATCCACAAACTGTAGGTGAGTCAAAAATTCCTCATCCACCTTGATACATATTAGCAAACCTTATTGTATTCTTCTCAATATGATTCTACCCATGCCTTTAGCCAATATGAGAAAAATATAAGGGGAATAATGATCTCCTAAATGAAGGCTTCGAGTTGCTACAAATAGTTCCAAGGGAAGACCCTTGATTAAAAATTAGTATGAAGGAGTAGAAATACAGATAATGACCTGTTCTATCCAATCCTAAGAGAAACCAAAAGTTGCCATCATCTTTGACAATAATATCCACTCCACCCTATCATATGCCTTTGACATATCCAATTTTATGAACATTCCTCTATTACCAGATGTTTGCATTGAATGGATTGCCTCCTAAGCAAGAACCACACCATCTAAGATCTACCTACCCTCTATAAAACCCCCTCGCTCTGAGGAGATAATGCTATATAAAACTCCCTTTATTTGAGGAGATACCTTTGTGATTATTTTATATATGACATTGCATAAGGCAATGAATATATAATCTGAAATTTGCATCCCCTCCTCTCCTTTAGGAATTAATGCAATGAAAGTATGATTTAATGCTTTAAGGATTCTTTTACTAACTTTGAAATCCTCTATAATAGTCATTACATACTCCTCCAAGTTGTATTAGAAGGCCTAAAAAAACTCAATTGGAAAGTGGAAGCATGAGGATACGGAAACAAAAAATGAAATTCCAAGATGCGATGTAAACGAAACTAAACTTAACGCTAAATCCTACCAACTGAAATGCATGAAATGAGAGAAACATAAACGCATTGAAACAAGGTATAAAAGTGAATATGTAGTACAACACTTTTTATTAATATGATTTAGAACCTAGTTACAATTTGTCTCCTCCATTTTCAGGGGCTAAGAGCGTTAAATATGTTCTTGTCACATCAACGGATGGTATTCCTTCTTCCATGTGCCCACATGTAGAATGGGTGAGCCAAACATCATCGCCGCTTGCATTTATGAGTATTGAATCCTTTTTCTTACTCTAATTTTGAGATCCTGCATTCAAGGAAACAAAAAATAGTCAGTAGCACCGATAGATAAAATGAAACATGCAATCCCCAAGCCTAGGATTAGTGCATGCGAAAAATAAATACAACGATAACTAAATAACATCAAAATGATCTAAAAATTTAACATAAGCATGAGGACATTACCAGGAGGGCATTGCAAATGGAACAGTCAAAAAATTCACCACGGATTTCTAATCGCTTCGGGGTGGGACAATTAGACCTGCAACAAAACATCAGAAAGCACTATCCCAAATGTCACATTCAAGATGCTCCAAATCACCTGAAAATTTGGGGGTTAGGTAAAATGGGGTATTTTGGAAAGACCCAGAGGTCAAATTTTTCCAATTCGGCCTCTATCACCAGGAATTTGATGATGCTACCTGCATGTTAGCAAAAGCGAGAAATGACAAAAACATGATCAAAATAGCTCACAATGATGTGAAATTTGAATGAAAACCTATCTAAGCAACATAGAATAAGATGCAAAAATAATATAAAGGAAATCTACTATAGATTTCTAATCACTCCGGGGTGGGGCGATTAGGACTACAACCGTGTGGGGGGCACCTAGGGGCAGGACACCCACCGTTTGGGGCCTGGTTTCAGCACCAATCCACTTGGGATGGGTCCAAAACATCTTGCGGGGTGTTTTCAAAAAATTTGGTAGGATGTTATGGCCAAATTTTAGGTTTTGGTTCCAGATTTTCGCTTCCAATAATCACCCAATGACCTCCCTTCCAAAAGAGATCAAGGATGTGAAAGGCACAAATCAAAAGGTGTGAGGACATAAAATGATAGCACTTCATTGCTAAAAATTCTCCTTCTCTTTCTATTTTTGAGGTGAGAAGACTCACCATTTTATAGACCTGACGGTCTCTTTGGATGAGCATGCAAAGGCGCCACTTGGCAATCATGCCTTCCTAGGGGGGAGAAGATTCCTACTTGATTAGGGGCTCCATGACTACCCCTGTAATTGCATCTAGTGCTAAAAAATGCTCACTCACACTCCCATGTAATGAAGGAAGAGTTAAGTGGTGGATCTGAGCTGCCATTTGTCAAAATTTGACTTTTTACCCGTCAAACCTGCTATTCATCCCACCCTAGAGCGAATACTACTAATTTTCCCTGGGTGGAATGAATACCAGTTTGTAATCGTCCCTGGGTGGAACGAGTAGAGAGAAGAGTGCATGAAATGTGCCAAATTGACCTCTAACCTTCCAAAATTGTTGTGTGAGTGGTTAGGACCACTTTTTAACCTCTAGGGGCTGCCCTGGGGGCTGTGTGTTTCAATGCGATCAGTGTTTGCAGTCACATAATCGGATTGGTGCTATTTTTGTGTCTATAGAAAGCCATTTGGACCTAGTAGTTTTCTTGTGCGAATTCCAAAGACTACATTTTTTAGTTCCTCTCTATCAATGGGTTTAAGTATGACCTTATTTTCTTCTTCAGAGATAACAAAGGGTATGAAATCAAGAAATTCTTTTTGAGCCTTTTCATATTGCACCATACTTTCCTTAAATAGTTTATAAAAATAATCCATTGAATGAAAATTCATACCTGGAATTGTATCAAAGGAGTATTCATTCTCATCTTGAAGAGAGTTCATGTTGTTCATCTATCTCCTAGCACAGGTAGCTTGATGGAAAAATCAGGTATTTGTATCACCTTCTAATAAGCAAGTGGTTATTGCTCTCTGTTTCCAGTAGGTCTCATCTTGGTTGTTAATATCCTCAACCACTTTATGCAATGCATCATCCTCTTCTTTGAGTTGCTTTGTAATTGTTCCTTCCCTAAAGCGTTTTTGAACCTCATCCCATCTAGCCACCAATGGAGCTCTTTGGGCCTATAAGTCTATATTGTTAGGTCACCTCCATTATTTTAGTTGATATTTGACATAATAAAACTATTTGTGAAATATAAACATTGTTGTCCCATATGTTGGGCAGATTTCTTCCCACCACTATGGAATTTTCTTTTGAAGTTCCTCTTTTTGTAACCAAAATTTTTCAAATTTAAATGGTTTGTGATGCTGCACTGTCTTGATCCCCATTCCAAAAAAATGGGAAAGTGATCTAAAAATGGACCTTCCAAAATCTGAAATTTTATATTCCATTTTACAAATGCCTAGATCCCTCCTCTTATTAGTCCAAATATAGTCGGTTCCATGACAGTTACTATCCACAAAGTGTAATGCTTGGACTTGGGCAATCATAAGTTGATCCCTTGGGTCCAAAATTGGGATTCCCCATTCTTGATCTCTAGAGGATAATTTAGCATTAAAATCCTCGACAATAATTCAATCTAACTCTTCCCTTGATACTGTCATGTTATTCATAACTTTCCATTGAAGCGTTTGACCATCTAGGTTTTGATCCCCATAAAAAATTATCATTAAAACATATTCAACTGTGACATTGTTGCTAAAATGTAATGTGAGGATACCCCTCAAATATATATTTTCTATTGCATTCCATTAAATAGAGTTCCAATAAGTAACTATCCCCCTTGAAGCCCCTTTGGCAGCCACTTCTATATGACCAACACCCTTCTAAATTCTATCTACTATTTTACACATAAGATCCAATGATATTTTTGTCTCTAGGATAAGCAAAAAAATTGTTTCATATTTTTTAAGAGTCTTCGAATAACATATTGATTGGTTCTACTATTTAAACCCCTAACATTCCATGATTATATAATCATTGGTTACCTTAAGAGCAGTAAAAATATATTTGCCTCACTGAACCTCTAGTGAATAGTTTATCTCCTTGAATTACTATCAATTTATTATTTGATTTTCTACCTACTCCTTGAGAGCTGCTGTTTTTTGATCTCTTTCCACCTTGTTGAGTGAATATTTTACCCTATTGTAAAATGATCACCACAATCATAGTATTAAATTGAAAACTCTCTCATGTAAAGAAATTAAGTGAGACTTAAATTTCTCCAAGGTTCTGTTACACAAGCATTTTGCATATATATGTGAAAGCAAAGATCATATGAGATAAAATATGTGCTAGAACTAGCTCAATAACCTACAAGTGATTGTTAAAAATGGGCCTTGAGAGTTTATTTCATACATACTTAGTGATTTCTTTCCTTAATATTTAAAATGAATTTGAATTTCACTCATGTAAAAAATGATTCCTTTTAATGTTCTTGGCATTAATTTGTCTTACCTTGAATCCCAGTTAGTAAGTCCATTTTATTTTCAACTTAAAGGTGTAAAAATGAAAATATACGTGGAATAGACCACTTCAATTTAAAATCCATACCTTTAATGTGAGATTCATTTCATAGTTAGTAGATTTATTTTATCTTCATTATGAGCATTCTACTAAATGTTAAGTTAGATTGTGAACATGTTAGTCAGTTAGTAAGTTAGTATTCATTTGTATTTTCTGCAATTAATGTAGAGTAGGCATTAGTACCCTCCCTTATAGATCAGTTTTATCTTGAAATTTAAATTTGAAAAACTAAAAAGTTTGGTGCAATTTGGAGGTGCAGAAATCCTAGATTAGGAACAAAATGCAAATAAACTGAACAAGAACCAGAATAGAAATAATTGAACTAAGATGAAGAACTGAAACAAAGTGTAAAAATCCTAGAAAATGACCAGAATGAAAGAACTAAAATTATGGAAAATAATGAAGACCCTTATCATTTTGTTAATCCCTTTTAACTTTCTAAATCTCTTTTAAAATAATAAAGACCCTTATCATTTTGTTAATCCCTTTTTTAATATTAAAATGACCTCACCTTATAATAATAATAAAATCACAACAACATAGGATATTATAATATGATCAATGAAAGGTGAGGGAACTACATGACCCTGTGTATCCATACGACGATGAAAGATAATAGATACATGATTTTCCTACACCAAATAGTCACGTTGCTCGCATCCTCACCAGTTTCCATTCAAAGTGTGATTATGATCAAACCTCACTATGAATATGAATTCTTCGAGTGCATCACTACCTCTCGGTGGCTTCTAAATTTATATTCCCCATAGAAAATACTCTGATGTTTGCCATAACTAAATAAAATACCTCATCTTTGATGGAGCTTAAAAATAAAATGAACATCAACTTGATATTAGGTTTCCTTGCATGGGAGAATTATGAATCTCCACTGCTCTAGCACATCTGATCTGATTGTCTTCATATGCTGCACTGCACCTTACCTATTTTAGACTAATTTCTATTGTATTATCTACGCTTGTCTTCCCATGGCCTAACTATCCCTACCATGTCAATAAATTTAATATGTTTCTCATCCTTTACCACAATAGATTTTGGGCACTATTCCTTTTTTGCAGCCTCGACTACCTTGTGGTTTTTATTATTTATTTTTTGTCAATTATCTTTGTCCTACATATCCTAAATGTAACCAAAAACCTACTCTGAGAGGCTTTTCTTGTGTGTAGAATATTTGTGTAGTCTTCAATACCTACACTTATCCCCCTTTGATTTGCTTCCACATTGCTCTATTTGGCCACGTCAGCCCCTATGATTTCATGAGCTCGAATCCATCAAAATCCCCTACATATTCAACATATTGCCTTACCCACTACCTCATAGAGGAAACATTCATGGATATCGCTTGTTGAAATAGGTAGAAGCTTTTTTGAGCTTTGAGATCATGATATTCCTAATATCGATATTTTTTGGTAGTCCACATCATCACTGGCTGCATCAAGCTCTGGATACTTCATTATGTCATTTGAGAAAACTCCCATCATTGTCTACCTTGGAATCATCACAACAAACTACAAGCACAACTTCACAAAATAATTCCTATTTTTATACAAGTCATCTCCATGTCACCTTGCAGTTATCTTTGTTAATTCCCTGGGGTTCTATGTCTTCCCTATTGTCCATTCAGTTTATTCCATATTTATTTTCCACATTACCATGTTGTCCATGCCATACAATTGTTTATCCATCCGAGGTATTACCGTCAACACTGCAGTCAGTTCTCTTTATTGCTAATCCAATAAAACATTTCAAACTCTATCAAACTTTCTTTTTCATGATGACCTCTATGCATAACATGGTGGAACCCATATAATTCAGTGTTATATATTAATCAGACCCATTTTTATTAAAATCCCCATCATATAAACACCCATGTTACTCTACGTTGAAACTGTCTAATATCAACTATTGTTGCTTCTTCGCATCGATACTACCTCTGTTAAAGTCCATTGGTGAGTCCTCAAGGTCCTCCACTTTTGCCACACATATTTGTATTTTCAGCCATCCAACCTAGTATTCCCTTGCCACCTCATATCCCTTACATAGGCTTTGTTACATGTGGCTTTTAAATACAACTTTGACCAGCCTACCACATCACTCACTCTACGAACAGTGATACTCCATCCTACCGATCACATGGATTCCATTGTTTAACATTCTATCTCCAATTTGGGTGGCTCCATTTAAATAGTCTTTGATTTCCATTTAGAAAATGGGCATATATTTCCCACTATGCTTTGTTTTTGCTTTGGCATGTTTCTCATTTGAGCTCCTCGTTGTCACAAATTCATTATCCCAATATCAAAACTCTACATTGTATTTTCCATGCCATACCATTGTAGACCTCCTACAGTCTACCGTCATTTGACCATCATCGACCTACTTCAAAGGTCCCCATCAACTGGCACATCCTACTACTAGTTTCCAATGATATGGGTGAATCAAACTTCCAAGGCCCTAGTCTATGCGGTGGCTTCTACATCATGTGGGTCTTGTTTTATATTTAAAAAACCATCCACATCAGTGAAATCCTCCATTAGATCCATATTACTTTAGTCTTGATTAACCTACGAGCATGAACAATGCTTTAGCTTCATATTCTAAAAGAAATATTAACTTCGCATTTTAAAATAATTAGAATTTTAAAACTTAAACAAAGTGCCACAAGGTCGTTATTCGAACTTATCATTATTTAATTTATTATGTATATGAAATATACATGTTATTTTATTTATTTATATTAATATATATTATTATTATATATATAATATATAATAATAATAATAAATATTATTTTATTTATTTTATTTTTTTAATTATTCAATGATTATAATAACACATACTTATTTATTATAATCACTTATTTATATATATGACACACACAAAGGTTAAAAACACGATATTTTAATGATAAAATAGCTAACAACAAAACCAACGAAAAACTCGTTGACACAAAAATGATGATAAAAATTATCGACAAAAAATGATGATAAAAAATCATCGATAAGAAAGATGATGATAAAAATAATTGACAAATAAATGAAAATAAAAATCATCAACAAAAATAATGATGATAAAAATTGTCAACAAGAAAGATGACGATAAAAATCATCAACAAAAAACTTATTAAAAAAATCATCGATAACTTTTTGACAATAAAAATCGTTGACCACTCTTGCAATTAATGAATCAATAAAAAGATACACTCTAACACCAGGTTACCTACAGGACATTTGAAATGAAACAAAGGTACCCAAACACAAAAATCAAAAGCTGGATCCCCAATTTTGGGGTGAGATGTGCGACAGTCACAATAGATGGTGACTCTACTCAGAAATGCTCTTGAGAATTTTGGGTGAAGAAACCAACCTGAAATGAGAACATAAAATATCAAAAAAATAAACATTATTTAGCAATGTCCCAAGAATATAGGGGTAAGTAGCTTTGAAATGAGAACAACTAATACATATGCTTTTTCTCAATGTGTGCAGAAGTGATTCATTCCATATTCTAAAAAACCATCTGGATTCCTTCACCTGATTTGAATAACATTTTTCAAAGTATATTGAGCATAATTTATTTAGATAGAGTCCCACTGCAAATCAGGTGTCTATAGCCTCTATGGAGATTATCTTAAACTAGGTGACAAATTTGATCAATATTTTTGATGCTCGTCTTTTTTTTTCTTTAGTTATATCAAGCATTGTTCAGACAGAGCCCCACTTCCAATCAAGCGTCTATAGCCCCAATGGAGATTATCTTAAACTAGGTGACAGATTTGATCAATATTTGCATTGCTTATATTCTCTTTTTTTTTAGAGAGCTTTGTAAATCTATATGAGATAACTGAATTGGAGAATATTACAAAAAATAGTTTTTTTTTGCAAATCAGGATGATTTCACCCTTTCAGATTTTCAAAAATACCCTTAATTGATGTGAGCTATATGTGGAGCTTCAGTGAGATATTTCATTGCTTCACTCTCCCCCATATTTGTCCCCCATAACTGGGCATAATCACACAATAATCCATCCCCTTTCATCCAGTTCACCTATTTTCAGATTAGATATTCCATCCTACTAAACCGAAGAACACAAAAAATAGGCCAGATACCATCAGTTAGAAATTGCACAACATTACCTCGAACCCAAGGAATAACCTTGACCCACCAAAGAAACCAAAGAACTAAAATATGACCTAGACCAAACCAACAATAAAACATCACACCAAAAATGGATCAACAACATAATTAATAAAATGAAAACCAAAACCAAAATACCAAGTGTATATACATATAATACATGCTTGTACACATTTCAAGGTTTGAAATAATGCTTTAGATGCAGCCCATTAATAGGCAAAGACAAATATTTTCCATCCAATATTTTTAATCTAAAATTATTTTTACCTAGGATTTCAAAAACTGGTATGGACCCAACGACAAACAATCAAATTTATCACGATCCCATTTCATGTCCTTTATCCCACAACAAAACTAGATCTGAAATTTTGAAATTTTTAACCATAAACCTCTTATCAAACCATATATTTACTACATATTGATGTTTACAAAAATGAAGCATGGCTTCCTCTCTATTTTCATCAAGATGTATTAAATGTGTTAATCTAGTTTCAAGATGATTATTTTTTCCAAGATATTTCTTCATAAAATGAAGGGTTTGTAATCTTAAATTAGTGGGAAAGATAGGATCCTACCCATAGACTATGTGGTACAGAGATGTTCCAATTGACTCTTTTATTTTCGTTCTATCATCCCAAAGGGTAAACTTTAGTTTACTATGCCAATCCTTAGGTTTATTTTCAAGCAACATTTTGATCACACATAGAAAATTTTTATTAGAGGATTCTACCAAAATGTTACCTTGTGGGTAATAGTTTGAAGAGAATTTCAAGCTTACCTTGTTATCATATGCCAAATTTGCAAATTATATGGAATAAAAGGTAGAACCATTATTACTTACTATTGTGTTGGGTATGCCATAACGAGTCATAATGTTATCCTCTAAAAATTTAATATCAACATCAGTGGTAGCGTGCTTTGTGGAAATTACTTCAGTCCACCTAGTTTAGTAACATATTGTAGTAAGTATATATTTATGTGAATAAGATGAGTTAGGATTAATAACCCCAATAGAATCCAATCCCCATTGTGCAAAATATCTTACCTCTACCATATATTATAGTTACATTTATTTATCTATTGGCCACCACTTGACATGTATAGCAGGATCACACATGAGCATGTGCATCCTTGAAAATTTGGGGCCAATAGTATCCCACCCTAAGACTCTAGTGCACCATTGCATTGGATGATCCATGTCAAGTTTTATACTTACCATGGAAATCCTTAAGTACTTGGATCACCTCTTATTTATTAACACAACGAAGGTAAATCCCCTCATGATTTCTCCTATACAAAACACCATACTTAATTAGAAAATTTGTAGATTTTAAATGCAAAGCTCTACATTGAGTAGAATTGAGATGCAGTGGGTACTTACCATTCAACAAGAAATATATGATATCAAAATACCAATCCTATTTAGTTGTCTTCCATATTTTAATGTTGGCATGATATTAATGGATCAATTTCTGCAATTGACTTGACCAAACCTTGTCCTCAAACTATTTTCATAGGTTGGATTTCTAGATCAAATTCTTGGAGAGTTGAAATCCATTTTCCCCGTATTTCACCTAGTTTAGTTTACAAAAATATAGACTTGACAATAGGGTTAGGGACTACAACAAACACCCTACTATACAATACGTAACATCTAAATTTATTTATGGTTTTTAATAGTACATACATTTACTTATCAAGAACAAAATATCTTAATTGTGCATCCTTCAATGAAGCACTCAAAAATACGATAGGATTTTCAATGTTACCTTCACTCTTTTGAGTTAGGACACTAGCAAAGGAATGATCTGAAGTAAATGTGTAGACATAAAAATGCTTTGAATAATTTAGACTGACTAAAAATAGGATTCCTAGAGATAGAATCCTTGATGCTTTTGAAAGCATCCCTATTTTTGTTTTTCCATTTAATATGAGCATCCTTTTTTAGCATGTCATTCAAAGGTTTGGCAATATATATGAATATTAAAATGAACTTCCTTACAAAATTGATCTTGCCAAATAAATATCTTAACTCTTTTCTACTATTGGGTGGAGGGATGTCTTGTATAGAAGCCATCCTTTCTATATCAATGGAAATTTATTCCTTCAAAATAATGTTCCCTAATAGCTTACCTTATGTTATCCTAAAGATGTATTTTTTATTCAGGAAGATCCTGTGTTCCCTACATCTTTGGAAAACTTTCCTCAAATCCTTGACATGATTTTCTCTTTTCTTAGAAAAATCAGGAATGTCATCCACATAAACAATGATACACTTACCAATGATCCATTTGAATACAAAATCCATAGCTCATTCGAAAGTGGCATCAACATTCAATAATTTGAATTGCATTCTCTTGTATGCAAATGTTCCTAATTTAGTTGTGAAAGTTGTCTTCATTCTATAATTTGTGTGGACAAGGACATGATTGTATCCAGAATAACCATCTAGGAATGACATCATTTTCAACCCATTAACCATTTGAATAATTTCATTGATGGAGGGCAATGGGTAATTATCCTTTTGAGAAGCTTTATTTAAATTTCTGAAGTCAATACACAATCTTATCTCTCCATTCTACTTTCTCACTGGGACAAGATTGGAAACCCATGTGGAATGCCTAAAAGGAAAGATGATTTTTACTTCTAGCAACTTCTTCACCTCTTTCTCTATTAGGGGCTCTAATAACGGGTCGACATGTCTTTGTATTTTTTTGAAAGTCTTAGATTCTAGTTTTAATGAATGTTAGAATAAGAAAATATTCTTAAGTTCCACTAGGATAGACACACTTGATTTTCCTTTCCTTCATGTGTCAGGAGAAATCTCAATGGTGTCTTCATCATGAATGATGAGTTTTTGTAATCCACCAGCTCTTAGTGATCAACTTTGCTATTTATACAAAGTTGATCCTTGAAATAAATTAATCAGTTCTATTTTGCTTCTTCAATCTCTTGTAATGCTTTACATATCTTTGGGAAATTATAACATGGTACTAGAGAAAGATAGATTTTTCTAGCATTCTCTCTTGAAGGAAGTCTTCTGAAATGGTTCTTAATCTTCTTCTTTGTTTTTTTTAAGAAGAAACTATTTTATAGTTTATCTTAAATGCATTTTTTTAAAATATTTGCTTATGGTAATTCATTTTCAATTTTTTTCTAACTTCAATTTTACCATTTATGCAATTATTTTAATCTCAAATATTTCTTCCTAAAATAAAATATGTTTTAATTCCCTCCTCTATTGTATTTTTTTATATTTTATTCTCCTTCTTCAAGCGCAGCAACTCTGCGTAATTTTAAAGGAGAAACAATATAACTAGCAATCATTTAAGAGGCCATTATTTTCTCTCATATATTTGCCTACATTTGTTTTCAAAAGGATTGCAGATGATTCGACTTCCATAGCATTTGTTGCAACTATTGTGGAAAACGTAGCCTTATTTGCATTGGGGAATCTTAAAAGATTTTATTTTGCATATTGTTAAGTCTTCGTCAATATTTAATATTTGATTTCCCTCATCACATCAAATAATAGACTATTGGTTTAATAAATAATTCAAAGAAGCATTTCCTCTAAGATGAAACGTGGCCTTGTATAGCACGTAAAGCTTTGGCACGCTTGAGTCTTTGCCCAACGACATATCCTATATTAATTTTTCAAATATTTATGGTGATCTAACTTGATCTCATTTCCATTAGTTAATTTGGCACTCCAGGAATCCTTTGACTATTTTTATGTATAAGCACCTTTATTGGCATGGGAAAATATTAACATTCTGCTATGAAACATTGTTAAAGCTTTATAAGCCCTTCTATATATGTTTTGCAAGCTCTATATTCTATAGTTTTTTTAGGTGCCTTTTTCAGTTTGAAGGTCGATTGAGCCTCCTTTGTTTAGCGTCGTTCTAGAGTCTGTGTTTTTCCATCATTCTAAGTACATGTTTTCTTCATTAGAGGGTTTGTGATCACAAGCACCATGTTGTACCACCACCCATAGGGTCATGGTCCAACAATATTCTCTTTTGAGGCCTTCATATTTAGATTCAATCACTCTTCACTCACTGCTCTATGGACGATGTTGTCTGTATTTTTAGACTGGTATTGATAAAAATAATTATTTATTTATTTTTTATTCTAACCTTTGAGTGCAGATGAGTTGATGGTCCAACATTTTTATCTCTTTTGCAACACCTTTTATTTCCAACATTGAGTAAGAATCGACTGTGGCAACGAGGTTTTAGGCTTCCAAAACCATTTTTTGTCAAATTTGTGACGTCAATTTTTTTCCTTATTGATGCAACAAGGGTGATCCCATTCTATTCCTTTTAAAAAAAAAAGCTATTAATATTTTGTGTTTATTTTATACATCTACACTTCTGTAGCCTTTGGAGGAAAATGTTATATTTTTCTTTTATTTTTTACCTTCCCTTGGCTCAGAAATCAATGTTGTAATTTTTTAATAAAATTTGGGGGGTTGATAAGGTGCCCTTCTTACACCTATAAAAAATCTGGGGGGGTGTTTCTTTGTGTCGCTTTTTTAGTCTCCATTTATGCTCTTAAAAATTGGTTATATTGCTTAACTAAAAGATCTCTAAATCAAAAAGGAAATTTTAATTAACTTTACTAAGTTAAAGATCAAATAGATTAAATCCTATTATTAGTAACATAAAAGTATTTCCTTATAATTTAATTGTGATCACCATTTGTTTATTTGCTTTATAATTTATATTTGTTTTAATAAATATAATTTCAATTTATTTTATACATCTATAGTGATCTCATATTTTGTTGTCTTAAATTTTGTTTTAATATCTCTACATTAAAACTATGTTTTAAGTTCATAATCAATTGTCATCACATATTTGGATATTTGCTTTATAAATTTGTTTTTAATTAAATTGTAATTTATTTTTATACAAATTCAATAGTTATCTCAAATTTCACTGTCTATAATTAAAATTTGTTTTAATGTCTCTACATTAGAACAAATTTTTTATTTCCCTTTATTTAAGAAATATCAACATAATTTTTTCCTTTAAGCATTAATAATACTTGTTCACTTTTTTTGGCATAATTATAATTTCCTTGTCCATAATCAAAAAAATAAAATATCTCTTACCATTATTGGGAATCCTAAATAACTTATAGTTTCCCTCAAGTAAGGGCGAGTTATCAAGATAAACAATATTGGCCTAGATGATATAAGCCTATGTTCCAAGTATTGAATCTTGTCAATACTAATAGTTTCCTCTTGTAAGGGCAGGTATTTGAGAGGACAAGATATATAAGTCTGGCATATTGTATTTCTTTGAATAAATTTAACAACAAATATCAATAATACTTATAGTTTCCCTCTCGTTAGGGCGAGTACTTTTGCCAATCTGGTGCTCCTAAAAATTTGGCCAAATTTTTGTTCTCTTCCCTCATCGATTATCACGTTCCCTCTAATTAATTATAGTTTCCCTCTCGTAAGTGTGAGTAATTTTTTGGAAATTTGGTATTTCTTTGAGGGCTTGAACATATTTTTCCATTGAATTCCATTTTAAAAGTTAAAGGTGGAACTTTGGGTTAACTTCAAAATGAATTCATTTGATCTTCTCACTTCTCATAACTATCATACATGTAAATCCAAAGTTTTAAATCTCATTTCTTAGAAAGGTCTGACTGACATGTTAGAAGAAAAGCAACCTATGTTCATGAAATTTTGTGGTTTCACATTACAAATTGCAAAACTCCTTACAAAACTTGGGAAAAACTAAAAACTTTGTTTGGAAAAGTAGACCAAATAAGATCAATGCAGTTAGAAGCAGAACTAAGATCTTTGTGTCTTGATGATTTTAGCGGTATTGTTGACTTCCTTACCAAATTCAAAGAAGTCCTATACCAATACAAAGGTATTGGAAAAACTAATATTGAAGAAGAGTGTATTTATCTAATTCTTTCTAAACTAAATGGTGCATTTCATATTTTTACAACCACCTTTTTATCTACTAAAGATTATGTTGGTGCAACCTTTAAAATGCCCTACTTAGAATATTTTTGTGATAGACTAACTAGGGAAGAAACTAAAATTGTCAGATAGGAGTCTTCTTCCTCTTCCTCTTCCTCTAAAACTTTAGTAGCCTCCACCTCTTCTAAAGAAAAATACAAAAATAAGGAAAGGAATCCCATAACCTGTACTCACTGCAAAAAGAATGGTCATTCTAGAAATAAATGTTGGAAAATATTACAACAAATAGAGGTAGCTATAAAATATCAACATATAGACAATAAAAATTAAATACGAAAAGCCTTAAATATTCAATGGAAAACCTCCAATTCTTCCTCTAATTACTAGGTTATTGATTCTGGAGCTACTCATCACATGACTGCTTCAAATGAGTCTTTCTATTCTATCTCCTCTAGTTCTACATGTAGCATAGAAGTGGGTGACTCTTCCTTTATCCTAGTCAAAGTAAATGGGGACATAACCATTGATGGTGGCTCTATAAATTTTTTTCTCTATGTTCCAAATATTTCCACAAATATTCTCTCCATCTATCAAATTTATACTTTTGGGAAAGAAAAAATAGTTTTCTTCTCTCCAATAGGAGTTGAGATAAGAGACTTTCAAGATCCCCACTTTCTCATAGCAAAAGGAGATATAGATCACAACACTCACCTTTTTCACTTTAAAGGATTCAAAAATCCAGAAGAGGCTTCATGTTTTGTGGCTCATGGAGATCTTGAAAAATCAGGTATGAAAGGTTTGGTCATCTTAGTTACAACTACCTAAATAAATTAAGCACCCATGATATGGTAACAAGTTTACCCCAAGTCTCTTCTATTGATGGAGTTTTTCCTGGATGTGCTCTTGGAAAGCAACATCAAGATCCTTTCCACCCAAGTAGTTCTCTAAAAGCTTTATCTCCAATAGAACTAATCCATAGTGACTTGATGTCTTTTCTTGAACCTTATTTCAAAGGAGAAAAATATGCTCTAATATTTATTGATGACTTTACTAGAAGAACTTGGGTCTACTTCCTAAAATATAAAAGTGATGTTCTATCCCACTTCAAAGTCTTCAAAGACTTAATTGAAAATTAGGCTTCTTGTAAAATCAATAAAATTCATACAGGTAATGGGGGGGAATATTACAGTTTTGAGTTATCCATATTTCTATAAAGTCATGGTATCATTCATAAACATTTTATCTCCCATAATCCACAAAAAAATGGTATTGTAGAAAGTAAAAACCGAACATTAAAAGAAATGGCAAATTGTATGCTCCATTCAAGAGATCTTCCAAAAATATTTTGGGTAGAAGCTATTAACTGTGCTAATTATATTCCAAATCGCACACCTCATAAATTTCTTGACCATTTAAATCCTGAAGGAGCGTGGTCTGGCTCAAAACCAGATGTTTCCTACTTCAATATTTTTGGGTGTACTTCTTGGGCTCACATACCAAAGAAGAAAAATAAAGCTCTAGACAAGAAAAGCAAAAATCTCATCTTTGTCAGTTATTATGAAGAATTGAAATCATACAAAATTCTTGATCCCTCAACTCATGAGGTATTCTTTCATAGGAATGTCCAATTTGATGAAACATTCCCTCAAAAATATCCTCAAATATCCTCTTCTTCAATTGAGCCTTCTCCTATAGTAGAACCTCAATATTATGAAGAGCCAACTCTTGAAGTTAACTTGGTAATTGATAATCAAGATGAGGAACCTGTAACTCCACCTCAATGTATTTCAACTCCTTACACTCCTTCCACTATGCCAAAATGGGCCTGCACCATTGTTAAAGAAGTTAATCCTTACATCCAAAACATTCCATCAACTAGATCATCCAACTCCATAGGCACTGGTCTTGTCTTTTAGTCTATTTTTTCTAACCCTCAATCCTTAAAAGAAGCCTTAGGTATTAAAGAATGGGATAATTCCATGGAGAATGTTTTTTCTTCCTTAATCAAAAACAAAAATTGGGATTTAGTTCCCTTGTCTAAAGGAAGGAAGTTAGTTCATTGTAAATGGAAAATAAAATATGGGCCTAATGGAGAAATAGACAAACACAAAGCTCATATAGTAGCCAAAGGTTTTTATCAAATTGAGGGTATTTATTATACAAAAACCTTTGGTCCATTTGCTTAAATAAATTTTGTTTGACTTTTTCTTGCTCTGGCTGCTTTCCATAAGTGGCATGTCTATCAAATGGATGTAAAATGTGTTTTCTTACATAGAGATTTAAAATAAGATATATTCATGGAACAACCTGCTAGTTTCACTCAAGACTTATCTCTTGTTTGTAGGCTTAAAAATTCTCTCTATGGCCTCAAACAAGCCCCTAGATCTTGGTATGAAAATATGGACTCCTTCCTTCTTTTTGCAGGTTTTTCTCATTGTGAGTTTGATAACACAATTTATATTTGGAGAAATGAAGGCAATACACCATTCTTGTTCTATATGTTGATGATCTTCTTCTCACTGGTAGTAACTTGACTCACATTCAAACTATAAAAGACTCCCTCTTTGAAAATGTTTAAATGGTTGATCTAGGTAAAGCTCATTACTTCCTTGGGATCCAAATAAGTGAAACAAATGCAGGAATTTCTTTTTGTCGAAAAAAGTACACTCTATATCTTCTTCAAAGATTTAAAATGATAGATTGCAAACCTTCTCCTATCCCATTCAAATTTGGAATTAATCTTAGTACTTCATGATCATCCCCTCAATAACTCTATACGTCAACTTGTATGGATTCTGCTATACATTACTCATACTCACCCACATATCTCTTATGTTGTTGGCCTCGTATATAGATTCTCTCATCAACCTCATTTCAGTCATTAGCAATCAGCAAAAAGAATCCTCCACAAGGAAAAATCTAGGGATATCATTGGCTACACATATTCAGATTAGGCAGGTTCAATAGAGGATAGATGTTCAACCTTAGGCTATATATTTTATCTTGGTTCTTCATCAATAGCCTAGTTATGCAAGAAATAAAAAGTAGTAGCCTTATCTTCTATAGAGGCAGAATACAGGGCAATAGTTTTAGCTAGTCAGGAAGCTCTTTGGCTTCATAAAATTATGAGAGAATTTGGTTTCACCCATGAAAAGCCTATAACTCTTTGGTGTGAAAATCATAGCACAATTCATATTGCATGCAATCCGGTTGAGCATTAGTGCACCAAGCACATTGAGATACACATGTACTTCATACGACAACATATTCAAAATAAGGATATATACTTGGAATATATTCCAATTGAGAATAAAATTGTAGATATCTTCTATAAGTCATTTCCTTCTTCGCATTACTTTTAGTTATGAGATAAGCTTGGAGTAATACAACTACATTAATTGATTTTATGAGGACAATCTTTGCCATACGAAGACAAGACTCTCTTCTTTTCATAGTTGGTTTTTCCCCATGGGGTTTTTTTACCAACTATATAATGTAAATGAGTACCTAATCAGGCCAAGTTTTTGGGACTCATCATTATTTTTGTATAAAGAGGATAATATTTGGCATACGAAGACAAGCCTATCCACTTTTTGAAAGCACGAGGATACAGAAGCCAAATGGCGTACCGGGTGAGATGCAAACAAAAGCAAAACGTAACGCTAAGTACTACGAACGAGGATGCATTAAAAATGGAAAAACAAGTGAAATGAAATGAGATGTAAAGAAAATGTAAAGTGGAGCCCTTTATTTTATTAATTTTCTTGAGATAAGGTTACAATATGTCTCCTCCCTTTTCAGGGGCTAGGAGCGTTAAACATAGTTTTGTCACACCATGGATGGTATGCTTTCTTCCGCATGCCCACATGTGAAATGGGTGGGCAAAATGTCACCACCAATTGTGTGAATGTGTCTGTTACTCCTTGATTCCCCTCCAATGCCGAGATCCTACATTCAAAAAAATATCAAATGATTAAAATAACTTGCGGATGGAGGGAAACATGCGATCCCCAAGGCCTCTAGTTAATGCATGCATAAAATAATTAAAACTATAATAAAAACATATCATAATGAGCTAAAATTTGGATAGAGGCATGGAAACATTACCAATAACACACTTTAAAAGGAGCAGTTGAGAAATTTTCCATAGATTTCTAATCGCTTCGAGGTGGGACGATTAGGACTGTCACAAAATGTCAAAAAGTGACCTCCTAAATGTCCCATCCAGGGGCTTCCAAAACACCTTCAAAGTTAGGGTTAAGCAAAATGAGGAATTTTGAGACGACCCAGAAGGTCAGATTTTGTAAATTCTGCCTTGATCACCCTATATCTAATTATGCTCCCTGTATGTTAATGAAAGCAAAAAACATTGAAAACACAACCAATATTCATTAGAATGACATGAAATTTGAATGGTAGCCTATATGAGTGACCTAAAATGAAATGCAAATGAAATAGTAAATAAATCTAGTATAGATTTCTAATCACTCCAGGGTGGGGCGATTAGGACTGCAACAGTGTAGGGGGCACCTAGGGGCAAGACACCCGCCATTTGGGGCTTTTTTTTGATACCAATCCACTTGGGATGGGTCCAAAAAATCCTAGGAGGTTGTGTTGGAAAATTGGGTGGGGTATTGTGGCTAAAAAATCATTTTTTGGTTCCGAATTGTGCTCCCAATGATCACCCAATAACCTCCCTTCCAAAAGAGAGATCAAGGACATAAGAAGCACAAGTGAGGGGTGAGGATGTAATTCGGCAGCACTCCATTGCTCCAAATGCTCCTGCTCTATCCTTTTTTGGGGTGAGAAGACTCACCATTTTATAGACCTAATAGTCTCTTTTGAATGAGCATGCAGGGGCACCACTTGGCCATCATGCCTTCCCAAGGGAGAGAAGGTACCTCCCTGATTAAGGGCTCCATGACTGCTTCTATGACTGCCCCTTTGAGCTCAAAAATGCTCACTCGCACTCCCATGCATTGAAGGTGGATTTGAGTGGTGGATCTGAGCTACCATTTGTCAAGGTTTTACCTTTTTCTCGTCAAACCTAATATTCGCCCCACCCTAGAGCGAATACTGCTAATCGTCTCGGGGTGGGACGAATACCAGTTTGTAATCGTACCAGGGTGGAACGAATAAGGAGCAAGGTTCCTAAAAGGTTCCAAATTGACCTCTGACCTTCCAAAACTACTGTGGGAGTGGTTCGGACCACTATTTAATCTCTGGGGGCTGCCCTAGGGGCTATGTATGTCAATTCGATGCCCCTTTTTGGTGTTTTGGTGTCTATAGATGCCCCTTTTTGGGATGCATTGTGCATGGCATAGTGCTAAAAAAAAATAGATAACCAAATCACTAATGATTAGGGTTTATTGGTAACCTAACCAAATTTTAATTCCCCAAGTATGGAAAGGGCACGCATTCTTGAATCCTTGCTTCTAACGAGCTAAGGAACTTAATTCAAGTGTTAACCTTTTTCGGTGAGGTGTTACTTGATCTTGGACATTGTTCAGTCGTGAATAGGCAAAGGGCACAACATTTTGTCTATGGGAACCTTGAGTTAATGATTCATGAATGCTAAGTGTTTGATCAGCTTGTGATAATTTCTTGTTTGCTGCCCCAAGAACGAGTGTGATTGTCTTTGTCAATGATTCTTTGAATGCATGCCATTTCCTTGATTGGGTGTGTACTTGTTGGTTGGTGACTAAGTGTGACTAACCCCTCAAGCGAAGAATCGATGAGGGAATGACCGAAATGAGAAAAGCGATGAGTTGCTTGACCCAAGATGAATTTTTTAAGGGTGCCTTCCATTGTTTTCTGTTGAATGCTTATGCAGTTTCCCAACAATATGACCTATTTTTGGTGAGTTTTAATCCTTTGGTGATGCATTTTGGAGTTGAAATTGTCAAAAATTTGTCCTCCAGTGGAGTGGTCCGGCTATGGTAGCCTTATTAGGGAGTAGTATAGTGACAATTTGTAACCCCAACATCGGTTTTGTATTCCAATAATTTCAGGCGCAAAGGCACCTTTGTTCGGCAATGTTATTGGTTTTTTTGGGTGGGTTTGGACCCTTTTTGTGATGCCATTTGGGGATGAAATTATCAAAAATCCATCCCACCATGGAGCGGTCCGACTATGGTAGCCTTCTTAGGGAGTAGGATAGTGAGGATTTGTTACCCCAATGTTGGTTTTGCATGGCAAGAATGTCAGGCGCAAAGGCGCCTTTGTTCGACAAGTTTATTGCTATTTTTGGTGCATTTTGGATGCAGTTCTCGCTGTTTTTTATTTTCTTGCTCTGTAATCGTCCCGGGGTGGGATGAATACCAATTGTGTAATATTCCTAGGGTGGTTTAAGCACTAAATAGATTGCTTGTACCAGGGTGGAATGATTACAAGCCTAAAATCCTATAAAAGGGGCAAAACTAGGTTTTGGGCTCATTTTTATTTTGTTTTTCTGGCAATTTGGAGCTGTGAGGAGCAGTTCTATTCTGCATAGCAGAGCGCTGTTGAGATTTCATGGAGACCATGAGTTAACGGACCATATCATCGAGTGGTAAAGCTGAGGCAAGACCGGTAGGTGCTCCTACACATTATTTTACTTGTTTTTATTTTGTTTTAGGACAGTTTAAAACTCGTCATTTATTTTGTGTGTATTCTATTTTTGTGTTTAAACTAAGATTAAACCCTAGTTTAAATTTTTGTTTGGTTTTTTGTATTATGCGCTTTAAACTAAAATTAAACCCTAGTTTAAAATGTTGTTTGTTTTTTTGTATTTGGCATTTAAACTAAGATTAAACCCTAGTTGAAAAATTTGTGTATTTTGTGTTCTTTGTTTTGTGTTTAAACAAGATTAAACCCTAGTTTAAATTTTTATTTTTTATTTTTATTTTTATTTTTTGGTCATTTGTTAAATGTTTTTTTTGTACATTTGTTAAATGTTTTTGCTTTACATTTGTTAAATGTTTTTGTTGTACAATTTGTATACATTGTTGTATATGTGTTTTAGTTATGTACAGTTTTATTTGAATTTTAGACTATTTTTGCTATACATTTTGTTAATGTTGCTTGTACAATTTTATTTTTGTTCTCATGTTTTTGTGGTTTTTTGTTTTGTAGGTGGTGAAGAGTTGGTACCGTCAGTCGACGGTATTCTCTAAAGCATGGGAGGTGCTGACTATGGTGGACTGGGAGTGGCTTGATGTCCTTGGGATCAAGTAGGTGACTCGGTTAGAGCCTGTGGTGGGGGATCAGACATATCTGACTACCCTAATCAATTTGTGGGATCCCCGCACCGACACCTTTCATCTCCAAACAAGGGAGATGATAGTGACTTTTGAGGACGTCTATCAAATTTTGTTGATTCTGATAGACAGATTGCCCATTCAAACTACTCCTCGTGATCAATGAATGACGATGCTGACACGGTGCTTTGGGCATGGGGTGGATACGAGGGTGGATAGTCCAATGTAGAGGGCAAAGGGGGACTGCCTGATTGGCAAGATTTTGGTGCGATGGTGGCTAGAGAAGGACGTGTTGGGAGTGAGGCATGCATTGCTCATGACTCTCATCTCCAACATGTTGCTTCCTAACTCCTCAAGTGTGAGGTTCCCTTGGAACCTACTTGAGGTGGTTTTCAGACTGGTTGAGTGCCCGACCTCAGAGCCAATGATTATGAGGTAGGGTTAGACACTACTAGCACAACTTTATGATGAGTTGTACGAGGTCCACTATCGAAGGTAGAAGGGGATTGAGTGTAGCTACCTATTGCAGTGCTGGGGGTGGTAGCACATAGCTATGGAGTTGCCAAAGGGTTTGTCATGGACCACCTAGGTAGATATGGTGGACAGGGAGATCAGTTATGCTACTCTGTGGTGGAGGTCAGACGAGTAGAGGCATAGTCGGCAGTGGGTAGGTGTCGTAGGGCACTATGTTGATGCCTTCTCGCATCGTGCTCCAAGGGAGGTATTCTAAAATCCATACCAGGACTGTCCAGCCTGGCCTGAGGCTAGGGATTGGCTTCGGTGAGCATGCAAGGGGAGGTGGCTGATCAGGAAGCATGGGACCGAGCAAGAGTACTTCCCATACATTTGGATGACTCGATAGTTTGGGATTCACTAGGGATTTCTTGGTCAGCCTTTGATCTATTGACATTGATGCAATGAGAGGACTCTATCTTGGTTGATCATTGAGTCACTGGGTGAGGATTTGGATGTAGTTATTGATGTCCCCAACATGGACAATGTCAGGGTGACTATAGAGTATGACCAGTGGTGGATGATGCGATGATGGCAGGGTGAGGGGCCTATAGGAGGTATAGATGCAACAATAGTAGGTGGTGAGGATGCAAAGGCATCGAGGGAGGGTTGGAGAGCTCCATGTAATGATACAGATATGGTGGAGGTTGATGACTTGACTAGGGATGACCTAGGGGTTCTGGAGAAACTAGATATACAGGACGTGCTAGAGTAGTGGGTGCTGGAGCAGCCCACCGTCTCAAAGATTCCCACGGGGAGGTTCTGTAGGAGAGGGATCTCCTATGGACTCAGTTGGTGGAGCGGGAGAACACATTGGTTGCATACCATCAACAGGATGGGGACACAGATGCTTCACAAGAGAGGGATCTCCTATGGGTTCAGTTGGCACAATGTGATGACACATTGACTATGTATCGTCGATGGGAGATGGATTTGGTCCGACATCGATTGGATTTGGAGGCAAATATTATCTGCCTTGATGGGAAGTTACATGAGCTTACTAGAGGTGGATATTTGCACTGAATGAGAGACAGTGAGACTAAGTAGTCTACTTCCTATCATTGCAGGTGGGTGGGTGAGGGCAGTGCTAGTGGGCATGATGCAGGGTTTGCAGCAGTCGCCCTGAGAGGTCCCATAGGACCCACAATACTGGGAATAGTTCTAGTCGCACCAATCCTGTGTGATCATGGTGGCCAAATCCCTAGGCTTTGGGTTTTTAATTTTTTGATGTTTTTGTGAGGTCAAAGGACCGACTTATTATAGCCTATGGGCATTTTGGCGATATATATACATGACTTTCTTTTTGGGTATACACTTGTCATGATTTATTATTTATTTTATGCACATTTTAGTTAGTTGATGTATGCATGTGTTATTATAAATGCAATGTGTCTAATTATATGATGTATGCATATGGAATGGATGGAATGATTTGTTGATAACTTGTCGGTGGCACCATAGGCTATAAAGGATTCATTGGATTTCTGTACTATGTGATGACTTTGTGAAATGACTTTGCATTAGTCATATTTTTTGTTTTGTGTTTTTTGATGGTGATGTAAGAATGGAATGTACCACAAGTGTTCTAAAACGTAGTTAAGGTTTTTCGAGACTCAAATTTTTTAACTAACTAGCCAATACTATACATTTATCTTACAAGACATCGAACAAGGTAAGAATTAGACTTGAGTTTGACCATAAGCTAGCTCATCCACATGCAAACATTGGTTTGTTCACACACAAATATAATGTGATAGACATATCGTCATGCGTTTAGGATACCACCATTTCTAGGTAGGTTGTCCACCAAACCTATAATGAGGATCACCTAGATGATTTTTCGAATGCTGAGAATTCCAGGGATTCAGGCTCAAGTATTTTTTTTGGTTACTCAACTTGTTGGGATACTTGCTCTCATACATAGTGATGAAAATCACTGTTTATTTTTCTCTTTTGTTTTTCTTTTTGAGCAAGGAGTTTGAATAGTGGTGATAACCATTGTTATTGGATTTTCCATTTTAGGTTTCAAAGTTGAGCTCGTAGGTTTTTGGCTTGCAAATGGAATTGATCTCTTTCTGCTTTGGGGATGACTACCCATCCTATTGAGGGATGTGTGGTATGAATCCTTACAAATTTTGGGACCAAAGGTGATTGGGGATGTTACTATGTAATGACATTGATATTTTAGACCTTGGGGATGACTACCCATCCTTGTCAGGGGTGTGTAGTATGAATCCTTATGACTTTTGGGATCAAAGGTGTGTTGGGATTCTTGTTAGTGGTGAAGACCACTATTTATTATGGGGAATTGGATGGGGAAGAGCTTGTCCTTTTGTCAATTCTCAGCATTCTCGAACCATTCACATAGGGGGATGAGCAGGCTAACCTTTCACCTATGGTACCCTAGACTGCTTTGTAGGTTTCTCTTGCGTTCACACAACTTGGGAATTTTTATGTGTTTTAACTTGTGTGGGGATGCTACGTAACGAGGTGTGATCCAAGTAAAACTCTACCTTTGTGAAATTTGTCAGATTTCATATAGAATTTAACCAAAAATCTAAAGACATCTGAATGACGAAAACCTTAAAGACATTAGAAGACAACTAACTATGATAAAAAATGTGGATGGCGTTATTTTGGATGGATGTGTTTACAAAATGTATTGAATGTGGAAAGTGATGGAATTGCCTAGCAATTACAGTCTATGGTGCTTATGACGTGTATGACCAGAAAATATGCCATGTATGGATGCGATGCCTAATGTAGTTTATTATATTTTTGTGTTTTGATTTTTAAGAGTATGCATGGAAGGAGATGCAATTTTTATTTATTTATTTTTATTTATTTTTATTATCTTTTGTTTTAGTTTGTTTTTGAATATTTGTTTTTGACCAAGTGATTGTGGGAACCCTTGGAGCGTTTGGTTTGACCAAAGATTTTACACATACCTTTGGGGCGTTTTAGGTTGACCAAGTGATTGTGGGAATCCTTGGTGCTTTTGGTTTGACCAAAGGTGTTATGGGCACCTTTGTGGCATTTTAGGGTTTGACCAAGCAATTGTGGGAATCCTTGGAGCATTTGGGGTGACCAAAGGGTTTATAGATACCTTTGGGGCATTTTTGGGGTTGACCAAGTGATTGTTGGAATCCTTGGAGCTTTTGGGTTGACCAAGAGATTATTGGAATCCTTGGAGCTTTTGGGTTGACCAAGCGATTGCTAGAATCCTTGGATATTTTTGGGGTGGGCTATGGCTCTCTAAATGTGGAATGGCCTCAAATGACTGATGTTCAAGGGTTCTAGTTTCTTGATTCCTTCAAGAGAGGTGAGCTGGTATGTTCCAGGTCCCATTATATTGTCAATTACATAGGGACCTAACTAGTTTGCCATGAACTTGTCCCTTAGATGGGGTAGAAAGTTAGAATTTTGCTGGTTTTCTTTTAAGACCAAGTGACCAACCTGAAAGTCCCTTAGGTGAACTTTCATGTTGTATGCTTTCTTGAGTCGCTCTTGATAGATACGTAAATGCTCGAGAGCATTGATGCATCGTTCATCGAGCAAAGTAAACTGGTATAACTAGGCCTATCATGCAGTGTCATCATCTATGAACTCTTGCATTGATATGTGTAGGGAAGGTATTTCCAACTCGAGAGGCATGACTACATCGGAGCCATACACAAATGAAAATGGAGTTACCCCAATGGGCATCTGAATGCTAGTGCGATAAACCTAAAGAGTAAGTGGGATTTGAATGTGCCAATCCTTATGACTATCTATGATCATATTTTTAAGGATGGCAACTAGCGTTTTGTTTGATGCCTCTGCTTTCCCATTTGCCTACGGATAATAGGGTGTTGAAAAACTACGCTAAATTTTGTACTTTGTTGTCAAAGTGTGCATGTCTTTGTTCTTAAATGATGTCCCATTATCCGAGATGATCTTGGATGGAATACCAAAATGACATATGATGTTATGTAAAATAAAATCTGCGATACAAGGTCTAGTCGTAGAGGTAAGTAGAATTGCTTCCACCCACTTGGTGAATCTATGGCTATTATGATAAATGTGTGATAGCCTGACGATGCAGGGGAGATCTTTTCGATTATATATAAGCCCCACTGCAAAAATGGCCAAACCAATTGGATCGGCTACAAGGCCTGAGAAGGTACATGTGTCAAATTAGCATGGTGTTGACATTTTATGCACTTCCTTACATACGTGCAAAAATATCGCTCTAAGGATGGCCAATAATAGCCCATGCGAAGAATGCACTTTGTGATGGCCATACCACTAAAGTGGCCACTACATGTACCATCATGTGCTTAGGTGATCTCCCAAGAAGACTCTTGCTAGTTCAAGCAACGAATGAGGATTCCTTCGTAGCTCTAATAGTACAAAATGTCTTCTAACAAGACATGTTTTGCGGCTTTCTGTTTGAATGATCTTTTCACAGTGTGTGTAAATCCAAGTGGGAGGTTACCTAGCTTGAGGTAGTCTCTTATGGATGTGTACCAATCTTGTTGATCAGAAACATCAATGGTATGAACTGCCAATCCCTTTTGAAGTTCGTCCCTAGCAAAAGTTGAGTGGGAAAAAAATTGTAAAAATAGCATTGTGTTGCTATTGAGAGGGGTTAGGGAGAACAAGGACCCCTAGTTTACGTGATTCAGACTATCATGAATTTGAGAGAACTTATCCTAAGATGGTTCAATCTGGATCATGTGGATTCTTGGTGTTATGTCAAAGCTTGCATGCTCCATCACGGATTGCGATAATGTTTTGACTTGAATGGTTGTCATCTCACCAGAAGGGTCTTGTGGGATTAGTGAACCCAAGGAGGCCATAGTGTCTAAAAAATGATTCGATGATCGAGTGAGTGCCTCAATGTCGTACCATTCAAGATTTAGTAGGAATTTATCCACAAGGGCTTTTTAGGCCTGTAGAACTGGGCATTTGCATTGGAATACCCCTTTTACTTGGTTGACAATTAACAGAGAATCACCAAAGATGTTCAAACATTTTATTTTCATGGTGATGGTTGTTTGAAGACCTATGAGCAAGGCTTCGTATTTGGAATTATTATTGGTGCATAGGAAATCAATTTTAAATGATAGAGGCATCGGAACCCCTTGCAATGTGAAGAATACAATTCATGTGCCACCTCCTTGCTCACATTTAGAACCATCGAAGAATAAGGTTATGTCGGCCTGTGATTCAGGATCATAAAAATATAGTGATTCTGAGACATTGAAGACCCCATCATTGGGTAGCTCTATGGTCAGAGGCTGATCGTCTTCGAGAGGAGCTTATGCTAGTTTATTGGCAATGAATTGACCTTTGATGGACTTTTGTCCAATGAATTTGATGCCAAACTTTGTCAACAACATGATCCATTTCATCGTGCGACTACTATGATATGTATGACTCATCATGTATCGCAATGGATTCTCCTTAGATACAACATACATCATATTGCTCAGCATGTAATAGCATAGCTTTTTGGTAGAAAATACCACTGCTAAGCATAGCTTCTCGACATATGCATAGTTAAGTTCATAACTGACCAAGGTGCGGCTAAGATAGTAAGTAGCCTGTTCTTTATGTAGTTTACTTTTTTGGGCTAGCATGGCACCCAGTGCCACCTTAGTAGCTGAGATGTATAAGTAGAACAGAACTCCTAGTCTAGGTGGTGCCAATACTGGTGATGAAGCCAAGTATTGTTTAATGTTGTCAAAGGCTAACTAGCACTCATCATCCTAGTGAAATGCTACCCCCTTGTGTAATAATTTATTCATGGGTCGACACTTGTTAGATAACTATGCTATGAAGTGCTTGATTGATGTGACCTTTCCCTGCAAGCTTCTGAGCTGCTTGATGGTGGTTGGGAGAAGCATCTCAAGGATTTCCTTGAATTTGTTTGGATCCACCTCGATTCCTTGTTTTGAGACTATGAAACCTAATATTTTTCCAAATGTGACACCAAATACATACTTCTTGGGGTTTACTCTGGCTTTATGTTCAATGAGGCGATTGAGGATCTTGCTTAAGTCATTAAGATGATCTGGGTGCAAAAGAGATTTAGCCAACAGATCATCCATATAGTCTTCCAAATTTTTATGCATGTGATCATGGAAGATGTATGCCATAGCGCGTTGGTAGGTGGCACCAGTGTTTTTAAGGCCAAAGGGCATGACATTATAACAAAATGTCCCCTAAGGCATTGTGAACGTTGTTTTGAATTGATCGTCGAGATTGATACGAATCTGGTTGTATCCCAAGAAACCATCCATGAGGGAAAGCATTTCATGGACTACTGTAGCGTCTACCAATGTGTCGATGCTAGGTAAGGGGAAATCGTCCTTGGGACTTGCTTTGTTTAGATCTCAAAAATTGATGCATATGCAAATCCTCCGGTCAGGCTTCTTGATGGGTACCATGTTGGATAGCCATGGTGGATAATCCATGCAGATGACAAAATATGCATCCAATAGCTTTTGTAGCTCATCTTTGACCGTTAAGGCTACTCTTGGGTGCATCTTACGTAGTTTTTGCTTGACTAGCTTGATTGTCAGATCAAGCATTAGATTATGCATGACTAGCTATGGGTCTAGCCGTAACATGTCTTTTTAGGACCATGCAAAAACCTCCTTCTTATATTTGAGAAGGGAAATGTAATTGGCTTGCTCTTCGGGGGAAATACTTAACCCCAGCTTGATGATTTATGAATTCATTGGATTAGAGCCAATGTCTACATCAGTCATATATTCGATAGATATGTGGGACCCATCCTCCAACTGGTGTGGGGTTGGGATCAGGTGGATATCCGTTGCTACATTTAGATCTACATTTGGAACATCGGGTTCCTCTTCAACATGGAAGATATCCTGAGTTGGTCTTGGGGTGAAATGAAGCATCTCACCGCAAGGCCAATACTCTAACGGAGATGGTGGAGAGTTAGCACAATCCTAATCTATGGCATCTATGTTTAGATACAATGGTTGTGCTGGATCGGTTGGATTATGGATGGGGGTATTTAAGTCAATGGAGATCATGTTGATGAAGTGAATTTGGTCTCCATTACCGTGCGGGTGGTGACTCGAACATCCTTGGTGATATTTTTGTTGTGGATCTGGCTCTAGGGGTATTGGCACAAATGGATTGACCCTATGTGTGGATAAAATGATAGGGTCTGGCCTTGGCACTGATGGCTCTATAGGGTCTCTAGGTGGATGGTGCTCTTTGTATGCCTGAAGTGGCAGATGCAGCACTTGGTATAGCTGTGCAAGGTTTATGTGCCACCTATGCCTTGGACCCATGTTTAGTTGTTGAAACATGTCATCAATGTCCATGGGGTATTATTGTTGTCACATATTATTAAGATATGCCATCTCAGTTTCATCTTCATAATGACTATCAGAGATCTATAGGACTTCGTTGGCTCCTATAACTATTTGCGGTATGTGAGGCTCATTCTGATCAAGCAAGTTAATTTGGTCCCATCGGGGTTGTTTCGCTCTCTATGGGAGGACCTGATTCTCTTGAGGTGGCCTTTGCTTGATTTGAGCATTCAAGGAGAACATCACCACAAAGTCCTCTTGATAATCATCTATGGGCATCACTTGCGAGTGATTGCTATTAGATTTGAAAGGGTCCCACGGTGCTACCTCATACTCTAAATCATCTTCTAAAAATCCTTCTTGATCTTGTCTATATCCCTATTGTAGGTGAGTCCTCGAACTTTCTCCTTTCATGATCGATGGGAAAGGGTTGTTGAGGTCAACAAGGTTGGTTGTTAACAATGGGAGGTAATATCCCAATGTGTACATTGTGTTAGGATTAGAATATGGATCTTGTGCCAACCCATCCTTTTTGCCTATCCTTAGGCCTTGAATGTTCTCTACCAAGATGTCAAGGGGCATATGGTGGTTGAAATCTACTCCTAATTTGTCATATGACATATGATATCTTGGTTGACAAAGAACATGCACTCCTTGTTCAAACCTACCTAACCGATATTCATGACAATTACATTCGCCAAGATATCTCAAGGTGAAGTCTGGGTTGGACAAATAGTTGATGTCCTTAGAAAATGGCTCTTCATCTTCTTCCTCTTGCAGGTAAGGTTCAATGCCATTATTGAGGCCCCCATATACAAAATTTGTTTGGTTTGGCAAGTAGCCTAGAGGAACAATAGTTTCGATGGGGAGGTGAGGTCTCCCCATGTCCTGCATGGACTCAAGTGTGGGTGTTGCTACAATGTTCTGCACTAGGTAATCCCCTAGTCCTGTATTGGCCATCTCAATGGTGATCATTGGCATTTAAGGGGGAGGGAATAGGAGTCTTCCTAAGTCCACTCTAGTTCGGGTAAACTAGGCATCTCGACATCCATTTGGCTAGGAATATCCTCGATAGATATTGTTGAGACTGATGGCAGTGCCTCTTCTAGGGGTTTCTTCTAATTGTCCTTCTATGTGGCCACCATATGTGGCATCGTTGGTGAAGGACCAGATGATGAAGATGGACCCAACTGGGGATTTGAGGGACTTAACAACGAGGATGCATGTGAAATTAGAACCTGTTTAGACGGATTCAACTAAAAATACAAATGTGTTGATGGAAGGGTCAATTATGGCATTAGCTACACCGCATTGCAATACTTGAAGAGCTCTAAGTCTATCGAGACTACATGCACCTACCCTTTGAATGTATACTTTAGGCACTAATGAGCTATTGAAGGGACACACTTCATGTCCTTGATCCAAGGCCAGCCCAACAATATATTATAGGCCATCTCACCTTCCAAGATGTAGCACAATGTAGGAATAGTATTTTGCCCTACTTGGATGGGCAGGACACTTGTGCCAACCATCGAGCATATCACATCATTGAATGCTCAAAGAGTATAGGTGGAGGCCACGATGTGAGATGCTGGCAACTTGAGGTGTTTCAAAGCCATTGTTGTGATTATATTACTGGATGAGCCAGTGTCCACCAACACCCTCTTATATGGAATCCTGTTGACCCATGTAATGATGTGCAGGGCTGGATCTACCATATCACCAGTCATCGATTTTAGCTCTTCTCTAAAGGTGATAACTAGTTTTGTACATCATTTTTCATGTCCCACAAAGTTGTTGAAAGAGTTTACTTCATGGGGTTGCAGCTTGATGGCTTTTAATATCTCCATTAGAGCCTCTTGATGGGGCGATGATTGTTGGATGAGCTCATATATGGAGATCCTAGCCGACATGGTCCTTAAACTTTGGGTAAGTTTAGTCTAAATCATGGCCACTGGTCTAGGTAGGGGAGGTTGTGTAGGGTGCTGTTGAGGTTATGACATTGATGGAACCTCTCCTATAGCCATCGTGGGGGTAGATGTGCTTGGGTACCTCTTGTTTCGAGTCACTATGCTTATCATCCCTACACACCCCTGCATAGGGTAGTTTTGTGTCACCTCATTGAATTGAAGGGTCTTTGCCTATGCATCATGGGCAGGCAGGGGGTCTTTGAAGACCTCCATCTATTGGTTTTTTGTGCCATGGGATTATCCATCGCTAGCATCTTGTTGTCTATTAGGTATTGCACTAAGATTTTGAACTTCCAACATGTGTAAAGGTCATGTCCTTTCTATCGATGAAATATATAGTACAAGTCTTCCCTATAGCCCTTGGGTTTTGGTGCATTGGGGTCTACGGGTTGAATTTTTGGTAGGTTTATCAAGTTTGCCATAGACAAGCAGTCAAACAAAGAGTCTTTAGAATCTTTGAAGGGTGTGAATTGTCGCCTAGGGTGACGCTACTAATTTTTCTCTTGCCTATGATTTTCATTTTCATAGGTGTCAAGAGGAACTGCCTGGTAATTAGCCTTTGGGGGTTTTGTTGCTTATGTAGGTTTAGGTATGTTTATAGCAACTTGATTGACCGTGATAGGTTTTGGTTGCGTTGACCCAGTTTTGGCGTTCTTGGGCCACTATTTCTTATGTGGCTTGGCAATCTTGCCATCCTGTATCTTGATCTCCTCTATAATTCTTGTTTGCACCAGATCTTCCTCGAGAGTGGCATATTACTGTAGCTACAATAGCATGAAGATCAATCTTAGGCAACTTTTTGAGAACATTTGGGTCAGATTGGCCATGGGAGGGAGGTAAGGAAGCTTTGAAAGCAACATTCTCCATCGATTCCCATAGGCCGCCATGGTCTCTTCCTTATACTGCCTGAGACTAGCTAGTTCAATTAATGACACCTTCTTCTTGGTTTTGAAGACGAAGCATTTGAGGAACACGTCCACTAGCTGATCCAAGTTACTGATGCTATGTTTTGGCAACTAAGTGAACCAATTCGAGGCAAGGCCTACGAACGTGGTTATAAATGTTTTTAGCAATAAAGCATCGTTGTCCTCAATGCAAAAGCATTGGCTCAGGAACCTTGTCACATGCTCTTGGGCATCCTCCTCCCCTCTAAATATTGCCAATTGAGGCATTTTAAAGTGTTCGGGGTATGGGGGTGCATGCACTGAAGGATGCACAGGGTGACTGCGAAGTTGGCATAAAGTGGGATTTTGGGGCCCAGAATTCTTGGTCTCCATAGACTCTAAGAATTCTAGTAGCACTTTGTATGCATCAGAAGATTTGATTTCTTCCTCCTTGGTTTGTTACCATTGCAAATTTTGGGAACTTGAGGCCTATGGAGGGGTAGTCGAGTAACACCCCCTGCCTTGGTAGGGTGTTTCAGCCCACTCTTCTTCTTGCTCAAACTCCTCATAGGCTTATTTAGGAGTTCTTGGGTGTGACATATAAGCATGGGTGGGTGCCAGCGGAGGGTGCCCATCATTGGCTCTAGGGGTGGTCTTTCGCTCAGGTCTAGGGGGTCTCGGAGGCAACATTTGATAAGGTCATGGAGACCTGTCTCAAACCAAGGGGTTGTACCTCTCATACAACTCTGTCCTATGCATGTGAGGGGTTGGGACCCTCTCAGGCATGGTGTTATGGAGCAACTCATCTGTCTGACGCATAATGCACTCTTTGATTAGGCGATACAGGTGCTCTAACTATTATTGATCTTGCTCAAGCTGCATGATTTATGCTCGATAGACGACATGTTTGGCAAGTGCCAAGTCGATCTGTTCTGTTGTCTTGAGTCTAGGAGGCCTAGATGCCTCCCCTACACATCTATCTTAGTCATGGTGATCTGATATCTCTATAGGTCACTTCCCTTTATTGAGGTTAGCGACATTCACCCGAGGCTCTAGTCTCAGTAGGTGATACTGATAAATAGCAGGTTCAGAAGTGCATTTTTCCCATACTATGTATTGCTCTTGAGGAATGTAGTGGTCTTCCTCGTGCTCCCTTTTGTATATGTGAAAGGGGTGGGTAGAGTTGGCTCGCCCTGTCTGAAGAGTCATGCTCTAGATTTGGCCTATTGTTTCTAACAATAATAAAGGGTAGAGGAGGGATTATGTAATCATATGGCCCCTCATTATGGACCCTATGTTGCTCTAGTACTTCATTGCACGGTGGCCACTCATAACGAGTGTCTAAGGGACCCTTCCTATTTATGTTGAGTACCATGTGTAAGGACTCCTCCTGAAAGGGTCTATGTTGAATGGGAGTGCCCCTAGAAGGGGTGCCTCTATAGTCTTGTTCCGTCATGGTATGATGTGGACTATTTTGTGGGTCAGGCCGCCAAGGTGGTATGACCATGTCCTTGGGGCTATAGCGGAGGTGACTTGTCCCCCCTTGTACACTTTCTATAGCTTCTTCCCATGATTGGGCTTGGTTGCGGGTGTACACCATGGTGGTGTTTCTCTAAAATATGTGTACATTTTTATTTTCTTTACGATTTATGCTACACTAAAAAAATAGGAGCCACACAAACAAAGAAGTGATTATCTCATTTATAGATTAGAGGTGTGCCTTAGATCTGGTTTAGTGTGTTTTGATTTTTGTTTGAAAACCTTGTAAAGAAATTTTGTTGTATAAGTAATATGAGGGCTCTTATATCTCCCAAAATGGTTGCCCCTTCAATATACCACTGCCAGGCCGTTATACCGAATGTATCAATATACCCGCCCTTATGTGAGGGAAACTATTGGTACACGATAGCATAACAATACATGGAACATAGGCAGTATGGAAGGGGAATCACATTATTTTTGACACCTACCATAGAAGACTTATCCTCATGTGCTGGGAATCACCCCATCTACACTTGGTTAGCTTTCATTAGGATTTACGTCTAGCAACAATAGCGATCAGGGTTATGTATGCAAAATTCAAGCCAAGGTGGTGATGAAATCCACCGTTGGTCTTGATCAAGTGTTGGGGTTTTATGACCAATGCCTTGATGTTTAGATTATATCGTGGTGTGTGGGGTTATTTTTACTTGCGAAAATAAAGGAACATGCAGTAAAATTTCCTATGCAAGCAAAGAAATAGAAAAATAATCATAGAAATAGAGATAGAAAATTACAAAGTGTTCAGACAACCTACCTCTTCTCTACCCACACCAGATACCCCTAAGTTTCTTCTCAAAAACTACACAGAGAGCTAATCATCATGGGGTGGGATGAATAGTAGATCTGTATTCCTCATAGGGTGGGATGAATGCCTTATTCATCCTAGGGCAGCATGAATTCCTATCTGTATTCATCATAGGGTGGCACGAGCAGAAGTCTAGCACTTGAAGGATTCACACTTGAAATCAAAAACACAAAATTTTGATCCCAAAATCAACGTACAATGTCCCACCATGATCGCCACTAAAATCACAAGGATACATAAGCCAAATGGTGTACCAAGTGTGATGCAAACAAAAGCAAAATGTAACGCTAAGTCCTACGAACAAGGATGCATGAAAAAGGGGAAAACAAGTGAAATGAAATGAGATGTAAAGCAAATGTAAAGTGCAGCCCTTTATTTTATTAATTTTCTTGAGATCATGTTACAATACGTCTCCTCCCTTTTCAGGGGCTAGGAGCATTAAACATTGTTTTGTCACACCATGGATGGTATGCTTTCTTTCACATGCCCACATGTGAAATGGACGGGCCAAACATCATTGCCGCTTATGTGAATGCATCTGTGCCTCCTTGCTGCCCCTCTAGTATCTTTATACTACATTCAAAAACATAGCAAATGATTAAAAGCACCTGCGGATGGAGGGAAACATGCAATCCCTAAGCCCTCCAGTTAATGCATGCATAAAATAATTAAAACTATAATAAAAACATATCAGAATGAGCTAAAATTTGGATAGAGGCATGGAAACATTACCAAGAATACACTTCAAAAGGAACAGTAGAGAAATATACTACATATTTCTAATCACTCCGGGGTGGGACGATTAGGACTGTCACAAAACGTCAAAAAGTGACCTCCTAATGTCCCATACAAGGGCCTCCAAAACACCTAAAAAGTTGGAGTTAAGCAAAACAGGGCATTTTGAGATGACCTAGAAGGTCGGATTCTATAAATTCTACCTCGATCACTATGTATCTGATGATGCTCCCTATATGTTAATGAAAGCGAAAAACACTGAAAACACAGCCAATATTCATCAGAATGACATGAAATTTTAATGGAAGCCTATATGAGTCACCTAAAATGAAATGCAAATGAAACAATAAAGAAATTTGCTACAAATTTATAATCGCTTTGAGGTGGGGAGATTAGGACTGTAGTAGTGCAGGGGGCATTCGTGGGCAAGACACCCATCGTTTGGGGCTTTGTTTTGGAACAAATCCACTTGGTATGGGTCCAAAACCTCCTATGTGGTTGTGTCAACAAATTGGATGGGGTATTATGGCCAAACATTTAGGTTTTGGGTCTGGATTGTTCTTCCAATGATCACGCAATAACCTACATTCCAAAATAGAGATCAAGGATGTAAGAAGCACAAGTTAGGGGTGAGGATGTAATTCTGTAGCACTCCATTGATCCAAATACTCCTGCTCTATCATTTTTGGGGTGAGAAGACTCACCATTTTATAGACTTGAGGGTCTCTTGTGAATGAGCATACAGGGGCACCACTTGGCCATCATGCCCTCCTAGGGGAGAGAAGGTTCCTCCCTGATTAAGGGCTCCATGACTACCTCTATGACTTCCCCTTTGAGCTCAAGAATGCTCACTCACACTCCCATGCATTGAAGGTGGAGTTGAGTTGCGGATCTGAGCTGCCATTTGTCAAGGTTTGACCTTTTGCTTGTCAAACCTGCTATTCACCCCACCTTGAAGTGAATACTGCTAATCATCTCAAGGTGGGATGAATACCAGTTTGTAATCATCCCAGGGTGGAACGAATAAGGAGCAGGGTGCCTAAAAGGTGCCAAATTGACCTCTGACCTTCCAAAACTACTATGGGAGTGGTTAGGACCACTGTTTAACCTCTATGGGCTGCCCTAGGGGCTATGTATATCAATTCGATCAGTGTTTGTCGTCACATAATCAAATTGGTGTTGTTTTGGTGTCTACACTTTTCATAGTTGGTTTTTTCCCACAAGGGTCTTTTTAACAACAATATAATGTAAATGAGTACCTAATCAGGCCAAGTTGTCGGGACTCATCCCTCTTTTTGTATAAAGAAGATAATCTCCACCATATTAATACAAGCTTCTCTTCTTCTCATGGTTGGTTTTTTCCCATAGGGATTTTTCACCAACTATTTATTGTAAAAAAGTACCTCCTCATGCCATGCTTTCAGGACTCATATTTCTTATTGTATTAAGAGGACAATATTCACCTTACAAAGAAAAGACTCTTCCTTTTTATTTATGGTTGTTCTCATTGGGTACCATCTCTTCAAAAAGAAGTCATTTTACATGAGTACCTCATTAGGCCTTGTTGTTGGGACTCATTTGTATGAATATCCCCCAGTATCGCTTAAGGGGGGTGTTAGAATAAGAGAATATTATCTTAAGTTCCACTAAGATAGACACAGTTGAGTTTCCACTCCTCCATGTGTTAGGATAACTCTCAGTGGTGTCTTCATTAGGTCTGATTAGTTGTTGTAATCCAATAGCTCTCAGTGATCAACTTTGCTATTTATACAAAGTTGATCCTTTGGAATAAATTAATCAGTTCTATTTGACTTCTTCAATATCTTATAATGCTTTACATATCTATTTGGAAAATTTTAACGATGGAATTGTGTGTATTATCACATTTTGATCATATGTTTTCAAATCCTTGTAACTCCATGCTATGCAATCCACATACTCTCTTAGTGCATAAGCGATAAACTCATTTTCTTGAATTGTACATGCCTTAGAAATGAACATATCTTGTAGATTTTTTACACTCCAAAAGTTGATTAGATCACATGATTCTTTAGGGGGTGGTACCTTTTTACCTCTTTTGGTTTAATATCCGATATCAAATATATTTTCTAGTGAAATAGTGTTTTTTGGTATTGTATTCATCATTTGGGATGTTTCACTATCTAGGTCTATTTCTTCCTATCCTCTCTTATCCACACCTATCACCTGATTTTTGAAAATACCAGAGTTAGTGATAAAATTAAAAATATGTTTGTCCATATTGAATACTTGCAAATTGACGACGTTGTCTAGTATTGAAGGATAGGGTACTAGCTCAATTGAATTTTTTTTGCATTTTTTATGGTCAACTAGCTTGAGCATACTTGCTACAATGGCTTAAGAGTATGTCATTCAATTGTGTTTCCTATAGATAAGGGAGATGTTGAAAGCATCAAACGTGTCTATCAGATCCCTAACTCTAGTCCTATAAAGGTTCAATATTTTATTCAATTATGCATATTTCTCTTTTACCTATTTAACCACTAATTCTAAGTCTCCCAAGAATTTGAGATACTTAACCTTCTTATTTAGAGCCAACTGAAGTCTAAAAATGAGCACTTCATATTCTGCCACATTATTGGTGGTTGGAAAATGTAATTATTAGGCAACCAACATAAGCTTGCTACCAGGACATGTAAGTTTGATACTAGATCCAATACCTTATTTCAATTTGGATCCATCAAATCTGAGAACCTAAAACAAATTATCCTCTTCATAAGTACCACAAGAAATTCTTTCCTTTTGAGGTTCTTCGCTAGCTTTTTCTCTTTCAAAGTTATAGAATCCTAAATCAATTTAAACAAATTGGATTTCATTGGGCCTATTATACTTTGTAATAATATATTTGAGCCTCAACTTACTATCCATTTGGATTTGGTTCTCTACTTCCCTCTAAAGTAACCACATGTGGGAAGAATATATAACAATGTAATCATTCAGGTTTTTACTCCAATATTCTCCTAACACCATGTCATATTTGGTAGTGATATTGAGCACAAGTATATCCACATGATGTTAAATTCTAGGCTACAAATTTATTTAAATCAGAATATCATTCATGAATCCCACTACATCCACAATCGATTTGTCCAATTGTATCACTTTACTCTTTTAAGGGATTGTATTGAATCCTAACTTCTGGTAAATCTTGAGGGGCATGATGTTACCCGAGGTGCCCAAGTCTATCAGATAATTATGCAAGTGTTTGCCTACAATTTTGATGGTTATGAGAATAGTATGCACTTCTCACTTCTCCTTACATAACACTAATTGAGACTCATTACCTTTGACCTCATGTATTTGAATTGGTGGATACAAACCTTTCACCAAAGCTTCCCCTTGACCCGACAATTTAGCAACCTTAAAAATCAAGATATTAGCCTTAGTCCTTTTCAAGTCCTCTACTATATCATAAGTAGGTATTTTGGGATTTTGCGTAGGTTTGGAAAATTCAACAGTCGGTTGAGGAGGTGGATTATTATCACATTTTGTATCAAGAGGAAGAAGGGAATTGTTTGGCAAAGTGGAGGAGGTTTTAGAATTATTGGAATTTCTTGTGTAATAACCATGAATTCCTTTTCCAAACTATCTAATAGCTTTGACTTTGTCTTCCATAGTTTCATCATCCTCTTCTCCTAAGATTTCAACTTCCTCTTCTTCCTCATTTTCTTGATAGTGGACAATTTTTGTTACCAAAGAATTTTGTTTCCCTTGGAAACAATGGGATGTTCCCTCACCTTAGGGATCTAACTCACGATAATCCTCAAAAGCATCTACTTGATTGGCTACAGGGTTAGGTGCATGCCCATTATTAGGGTGAGTATTATAATGTCCCCCTCCTCTATGGTTATGATTTTGATTAGACTTAGAGGGTTGACAAGTGTGCTTCTGTATGTGGACCATGTCATTGCTTAGTTTGCTAACTATCTTATCCAATTATTCAACCCTAGAATTAGATCCTTGTGGTTGGGGCACTACGGTGCCAAATCCAAACGTATTTTCTATGTTGGAAACCTCTTGAATAGACGTGATGGTTTGATTTTGAGCATTTTGGTTCTACAAAGGATTCATAATTTGAAGAGATGGAACCATAGAATAAGATATTGAGGTTTGAGTGTTGATCGTATCAAATCTTGGTATGTTTATCTGATTGTTTACTAGTATTGGTGTGGTAGGTAGAATAGCTGCATTAGGATAGGTCGGAAAGGATGGATACATAGGCATGAATGAGTATTGTTGATGGTATGGTAGGGTCTTCATCGTTGGCATTTGTGATGCAATAATATTTTTCATCATGGAAAACTAACTGTAAGGACAATATTATTTTATCATAGGCAATTAGGGCATCCCCATGCCTTACATTATTATTTGTTGCTCAATGGTCATGGCCTTGGCATAAGCTAGAGTAAGTGTTGTAACCTAAGGGTTTCTCCTAGCAAACATGGTTGTCATGGGATCTAGAGCTCCAAAATATAATTAAAGGGCCACAGTGGCATCCACCATGAAATGGTGAGTTACTCTTGTGTAAAAATTATGGAACCTAACATTGAATGTCCTAATTGGCTCATTGGGTAACCTTTTATAGGACACAAATTGATGTTAAAAGTGACCTAAACTGATTAATGAAAGAAACCTCTAATTGTTCCCAAGAAGTGATGGACCCTATGGTGAGATTCATATACCAATGATGAGCCATCTTATCTAAATTCACACGAAAATGTCAACAAGCGATATCTTCATGATTTACTTCTTGTATAATTAGGTGGTCTTTGTCATTCTAGATATGCTCTTCAGTTGTGATAGAACAATTATGCTTAAATTTGGGTATCAACCTCTCAATATGCCTAGGTATTTCATGGACATCCCTGGGTATGCTCAATGGAATATGAAGAACCCCATACCAAGAAGTTGGTGGTTGGGCCATGTTATTCAATAGTGGTGGTGGTCGTATGAGAATAATAGAAATCATTTAAGTGATTAGGATAGATACATTTGATGTAGTTGTCATAACGAAAATAGTGGGCATAGACCCACTAGATGTACTTGAGTCTAAATATGACCTTAGATCAAGTATACTGGGTGGAATTTTGATCTCTTGTGTTTTGATTCTTGGCTTCCTAGAATTGGGAGAAACACTTTGAAAATTGGTTTCCCTAGTGTTTTGGACCTAGAAGCGATGTACTCAAGTTGGGCCAACTTGGGAAACTAATGTTCTACAAGGCTTCTCACAAATAACTCATAATAAAACCTAAATAAACATTGTACCTACAAGCACAATAAGATGGAAATAAAATGACCCACATTAACCGTTAGAAAACCAAAGATCTAAATCACAAAGATATGAAAGAATGCCCTCCTTCTAGCATCAAAATATTGAGTGAATATTTTGCCCTATTGCAAAATGATCACCACAATCATAGTATTAAATTGAAAACTCTCTTGCAAAGAAATTAAGTGAAAACTCAAATTTCTCCAAGGTTCTATTACACAAGCATTTTGCATATATATGTGAAAGAAAATATCATATGAGACAATATATGCTAGAACTAGCTCAATAACCTTCAAGTGACAGTTAACAAGGGGTCTTTGTGGTTTAATTCATACATACTTAGTGATTTCTTTCCTTAATATTTGAAATTAATGTGAATTTCTCTCATGTAAAAAAATAATTCATTTTAATGTTCTTGGCATTAATCTGTCTTACCTTGAATCCCAGTTAGTAAGCCCATTTTATCTTCAAATTAAATATGTAAAAATAAAAATATGCATGGAATAGTCCACTTCATTTTAAACTCCATGACTTTGATGTGAGATTCATTTTATAATTAGTAGATTCATTTTATCTTCATTATGATCATTCTACTAAATGCTAAGTTAGAATGTGGATATGTTAGTCAATTATTAAGTTAGTATTCATTTGCATTATCCACCATTAATGTAGAGTAGGCATTAGTACACTCCCTCCTAGATTGATTTTATCTTGAAATTTAAATTTTAAAAATGAAAAAAATTGTGCAATTTTGAGGTGCAAAAATCCTGGATTAGGACTAGAATGGAAATAAACTGAACATAAAATTTATATAAATTCTCAACAAGGACCAGAATAGAAATAACTGAACTGAGATGCAAAAAATTTGGAAAATGACCAGAATAGAAAGAATTGAAAACAAAGTGCAAAAATATTGGAAAATGACCAAAATGAAAGAATTGATAGAATGAAAGAACTAAAATTTTGGAAAATGGACCAGAATGGAAAGCAATAAACAAAAATGACTTTCCGCAAAACAGAATAAACAAGTTACAAAAAATAAATTTAATCTATTTACACCAAAGCTAGAAAAATATGCATATAAATTATGGTATCACACTCCCCTACCCTGCAAAACCACAGATTATGAGACAAGTATGAAGGTAACCAAATCTAAGCAAATTTGCATATAACACAGTTGGATTAGATCAATGCAAAATTCAAAGGACTCAATACTGTTTGCATCCATTTTAATCTTCACCTAGAATAACTTCCTAAAGACATTAAATGCATAGATACAAATTAAAACAAGATGCATTAAAAGAATAAACAATAAACACAATACTATAAACCAAAAATCTCCTGTACTTTGACTCACAAAATGTGTGCCTGCCAAAATTTATGCATTCAATTTCAAAAGATTGTTTTTTTACAAAAAATTCCAGCTTGAAAAACAAACTTGTCATAGACTTAAATAAGAATGATATTTATCCCTTAGTTTTCATTTTTCCAAATTCTCTTTTCATTTTCTTTTAATCATAAAACATTCCCCTTTTCCTTATAACTCGCGACAATTTATATAATTTAAAAATAACAAAGAGATAATAATATATATATATATTTTTTAATATATATATTATTAAATATATAACATATATGATAATAATATAAATGTTTCATTTAAAAAAAAACACTCCTTATACCTCCCCTTTTTACTTTCTAAATCCCTTTTAAAACAATCAAGGCCCTTATCATTTTATTAATCCATTTTGAAATAATCAAGAACCTTATCATTTTATTAGTCCCTTTTGTAATATTAATAGGGACTCACCTTATAATAATAATAAAATTACAACAACATTGGACATTCAATGAAAGGCGATGGAGCTACATGACCCTATGTATCCATACGTTGACGAAAAATAATAGATACATGAATCTCCCGCACCAAATAGTCGCGTTCCTGCGTTCTTTCTAGTCACCATTCGAAGTGTCACTACGATCGAACCTCAATATGACTACGAATTCATCAAGTGCATCGCTGCATCTCAACGGCTTCTATATTTCTCTTTCTCGTAGCTAATACTCTGATGTTTCCTGTAACCAAAGAAAACTCCTCATCTTTGATGGAGTTTAAAAAGAAAATAAATAGCATCTCAATATTAGGGATTTTTGTGTAGGAGAATGACGAATCCCCACTGCCCTGGCACACCCAATATAACTGCCTTTTTCTACTGCACTTCACCCTACCTATTTTAGACTGATTCTTATTGCATTATCTACACTCATCTTGGCATGGCCTAGCTGTCCCTGCCATATTAGTAAATCTAATCCGTTTCTCATCCTTTTCCGTGGTAGGTGTTGGGCACTGTTCTCTATCTACGGCCTCAACTGCCTCATGGATTTATTTTTATTTGTCATCGAGCATCTCTATCCTGCGCATCCTCCACGTAATTGACAACCTGCTCTGAGAGGCCCATTTGGTGTGTAGAATATTTGTGTAGTCTTCAATGCCTACACTCGTCCCTCGGTGATTCGCTTCCACGTTGCTCTATTTGGCCACATCGGCCCCTATGCTTCTGCGAGCTTGACTCCATCAAATCCCCTATATATTCGGTGTATTTCTTTACCCACTACTCCATCAAATCCCCTACATATTCGGTGTATTTCTTTACCCACTACCTTCTCGAGGAAACATTCATGGACATTACCTGTTGAACTAGGCGAAATTTTTTTTTGAGCTTTGAGATCACAATATTCCTGGTGTCGATGTTTTCTGGCAGTCCACATCGACACTGACTACATCAGGCTATGGCTCCTTCATTTAGTCATTTGAAAAAACTCCCATTTTTGTATGCCTTAGAATAATCACAGCAAACCGCCAGTACAACCTCACAAAATAATTCCTATTTCTGTACAAGTCATCACCCTATCACCTTGCTATTATCCTCGTTAATCCCCTGGGACATTTATGTCTTCCCTATTGTCCAAATGATTGATCTCATATGCATTTGGTGCATTACCATACTGTCCATGCCATGTTATTGTTCGTTTATCCGAGGTATTATCATCAACACTGTAGTCAGTTCTCTTTGCCACTAAGCCAATCAAACATTTCAAAATCTACCAAACTTTACTTCTTTCTCGCGATGACCTCTATGCATAACTTGGTGGACCCCATGTCATTCGGTGTTATATATTAATCGGGCCCATTTTGAATAAAATTCCCATCATCTAAACACCCATGTTACTCTACGTTGAAACCACCTGGTATCAACTGCCACTGCTCCTTGGCATCGACATTGCCTCTGTCGAAGTTTGTTGGTGTGTCCTCGAGGTCCCCCACTGTTGTCATCCACATTTGTATTGTCGCTCATCCGACCTGGCAGTCCCTTGCCACCTCATAGCCCATGAATAGACTTTGCTGTGTGTGGATTTTAAATATTACTTTGACTAGCCTGCCGTGTCACCTGCCCTGTGGACATTGATGCCCCATCCTGTCAATGATGTGGATGCCACTGTTCGGATTTCTATCTTCAATCTAGATGGCTCTATTTAAATAGTCTTTGATTACCATTTAGCAAATGGGTATACGTTTCCCACTACGCTTCGTTGCTGCTTTGGTGTATTTCTTGTTCGAGATCCATGCTATCACAGCTTCGTTATCCCAATCTCGATACTTTATGTTGTATCGTCCATGCCATACCACTATAGACCTCCCACATTCTACTGTCGTTCGACCACCATGGATCTACTTCAGAGGTCCCCATCGGTTGTCTCATCCCACTACTAGTTTTTGATGCCATGTGTGAATCAAACTTCCAAGGCCCTTATCTACGTGACGGCTTCCACGTCATGTGGGTCCCGTTGTGGCTTCAAACAACCGCCCACATCAATGACATCCTCTGTCGGATCCATCTTACTTCAGCCTTGATTAACCAGCGAGAATGAACAATGCTTTAGCTGCATATTCTAAAAGAAATATTAACTTTGCATTTTAAAATAATTAGAATTTTAAAACTTAAACAAAGTACCACAAGGTCCTTATTTGAACTTATTATGATTTACTTTATTATGTATATGAAGTATACATGTAATTTTATTTATTTTTATTAATATAGTATTAATATATATATATATATATATATATATATATATAATAATAATAAATGTTATCTTATTTATTTCATTTTTTAATTATTCAATTATTATAATAACACGTACTTATTTATTATAATCACTTTATATACATGAGACACACAAAGGTCAGAAAACATGATATTTTAACGACAAAATAGCTAACAATAAAATTGACCAAAAACTCGTCAACACAAAAATGATGATAAAAATCATCGATAGAAAATCATCAACAAGAAAGATGACGATAAAAATCGTTGACAGAAAATGACTAAAAATCATCGACAAAAAAATGATAACAAAAATCATCGATAAGAAAGATGACCATAAAAATCATCGACATAAAACTGATTAAAAAAATCATCGACAGATTTTTGATGATAAATATTATCGACAACACTTGCAAATAACGAATCAATAAACAACTACAATATAACAATAGGCAACCTACAGGACATTCGAAATGAAACAAAGGCATCCAAACACAAACATCAAAAGGTGGGTCCCTAATTTTGGGGTGAGTTTTGTGACAGTCACAACACACCTGAGTTATCCCTAGAATTGGTTTTTCTTTGTTTTTTTCTGTTATGTCCATAATGACATCCTTAAATATTGGTTGCTCTTATATACTATCAATGTCCCTACATTCTTTGATTGGGGTAACTCACTGCACTCAATTACCTACTCTATAATAAGAGAAGATGAAAAATGGACTTGAACATGACTGTTATTGTTTTTAGTATTCCCATCCACTTTTTCCATAAATTGTTTTTCTTCTTGGGCTACTAATTTCTTAAAGATTTCATACCTATTAGAGGGCTTGAGTTGGGTTTGCTCATTCAACGTAAAATGGTCTCGAATTCACTCATGAATTTACAGTTATATTTTGGAATGGATATTTTGAAAAAACGCCCCAAGACTTCACCTTCTCTGATCTGTCGCTGAAAAGTCAATTCCTTATTTTTTCTCATTCCACATGGAATTGGAAAAGGTTGTTTGACTACATATTTAAATTACTGTAAACGTCGAATTGCTTTGACTAAGACTGAGATGGCTGCGGCAAGTATCTATGGTCCCACTAAGAAGAAGACTATTCAGAAGATGATTATATGGTCCCACTAAGAAGAAGACTATTCAGAAGGTTGTTTCGCTTTCGCTTGATTTTTATATGCCGTGTCATGGCCGGGTCCGGAGACTATTCAGAAGAAGATTATTCAAAGAAAGAGAACACAGCGTAAAGAACGGTTCAAACCGCTTTGTACGTTGCATTTTTTCTTTAGTTAGTCTCAACCCAGTTGGCTTTGCAGCAGAGGGCAATTATTGTTTTGTTGATATACCATTTAAATGAGGTGCTCAACTCCAAATAAATCACATGGGAGAAGAGACGTCATAATAAACTCTTCTCTTCTGTATCGACGGTGCACGTTCGTTCCGAAGAACTAAGTACAAATTGGGCCACAGAGGACTCAGTTTGAATGCTGGATTCAATGTTTCATTTGGTTTGGACGAGTCCAGTCAGTGGCAAAGACGAGGGAACGAGAGGAATGTCCTCTGTTCTTCCTAGACTGCAACTGTCGGTGGATGCACTTGTTGAAATATTTTCTTGCTAAGCCCAATTAAGCAACACCTGTACTTCTAACTGTTCTTCAATGGCTATCAGTCTCCAAAGACAAGTTGTTATTTATGTATTATTGCATTGTTTCGTATTACAAAATTTAAGCGTTGGAGCAGTAAATGAGTCTGTCAACAAAAAATTGATGCCTCTACTAAAGATCATGTTCGGTTTGACGGGATGCCAAAATTGGGTCTAGAACTGCTATCGAACTTACAGACAGTAATAAGAGTTTAGGGATTGACGGTAATAGAGGAAGTGGCAGTAGAGCTGTTTACAGCGAACCCATTTCGTTATGGAATGATTATACTAAAGCTGGTTGCCAACTTCACCACAAGTTTTCAATTCCAAATGAAAATTTCACTTTTCACTTTTCAATTCCAGGTGAAAAGTGCTACATCCTGCGACCAACATCGGTTAGTTTCATAAAAAAACAGCAGAAACCCCTAGCTGTCTCTTAACAGTGATCTTGACGAACTCCTCCGTTGCGCTGGCTTATTACCGTTTTTTTTCACATATCACCGAGACTCACCTCCGTCACAGCCGCTGCCGCCTCCGAACTGGTGGTCCTGTAATTTTCTGTGGGCAGAATCACCCGCTTTCTCAAGACCGGTAAATAGCAAACATAAATTTTGAGCTGCATCTCATCATAGCACCCAGCCATCCAGAAACCAAGGTACCCTCCACGTGGATCCAGCCGCCACGCAGACGTTCCATCGAGCAGCCACGAATTGAAGTTTTCGTTCTCTGGCATGACGCACACAACTGCACTGCTATCACATCTTTGGCCAGAGAGAGCAGCATACATCCTCACTTATCGCCGCGAGCTGGCGAGCGGAGGTGAGCCACCAAAAAAAACACCATCAAATCACAGTGAAATAGCAGTGCTGCACACACGTTGCCGAAATAGGAGAAACAGTGATGAGATACCCCCATCCTCGGCCATTGATGATCCAGTGATGAGAGTCCAAACCAGAAATGGATTGCTACAATCCTCTTCGTGGTAATCAACAGGCGCAGCCGATGAAAACGAGCAAATGATGCCAACGATATCCAACGCGAGCCATTAGGAAGGCGCCAACCAGCACGCGGTCCTTCAACCGCTCGAGTGAGTGGGCGTTTTCTGGTAGAATTTTTTCTATCGATCTCAATACTCCCAGCTCGTACAAACTAAAGGAATGCCTTTCTCGGAGAACAGAGACGTGAATGTAGTTATATCTGAGCCAATATTGGGGGCAACAGTTGTAAATCTGCACATTTAAATACTATCCACACATAGGAGCAGCAAATATTGAAACAAACAAATACATATCAACTTTGCCATGCGACCAAGGATTGGAAATAAATATGGAAAAACTGGAGAAAAGAAAACACCGTCGGCAACACGTGTAGATTGAAACGCCCAGTCAGGTACCACAGTTGAATCTTTCAATGGTCTGGAGAAAACTGCACATCAACATTTATCTTCTGTCGCTGAAAATTCGAATCTGGTGCGGAAACAGTGTAACGGGCCGAAACTGCCACTGTCGAAGTCTTCTAAAAAATTCAAACGGTAGAAAAAAATAGGATCCTCCTGCGCATACATTTTAACTGCTTTGCTTGACTTTCGCCGCAGACTGCAGTGAACTCGAAGTTGGAGTCAATTTCTCTGGGAATGGCACCATCCTCCGCGAGCCTGATCTTGAGGCTGGTGTGCTTAGGTAGAAGAAAATAATTACAAAACCTCCTATTGAAGGAATTAATTAAAATTCCAAATCGCGTTAAAATCGCGTCGCAAAAACGCTTCGCAAATTTCTCACGCGAGGGAGGAGCTTCGGGAAAATACTCCCGGGGATAAAGTGCCGAAGTAAAACTACTTCGGGGAACAATACTTCTGAAGTAAGTACTTCGGGGAAGAAGCTGCCGAAGTAGAACTACTTCGGGGAATATCCTGACGAAGCAACTGCTTCACACAGTTTTTTTCCGAAATGAATTCTCTTCGGGAATTTTCAATCCGAAGTGATTGCTTCGGGCAGGAAGGTTGCGAAGCACAGCAGCTCACGGCAACTTCGACAAAGTGATTGCTGGTTCCAACTTCTGGGAGACAAAGTCTCACAATGTGCTTTGGAACAAACAAACGAACTCGATTCCCTTCTGGATCGGACGGGTGTTTTGCCACTTTAGGGCAAACCCTAGCTGAGGAATATTTGCAGATAAAACGATATACAGAGACGCAAATAAAAGAATAAATATTTTATATATTAAATTATAATTTCGGGGTTACAAACTTCTGCAAGATAGAAATCTACAGGATAAACACACAAACTACTTGGAGACTACTGCTCCACACTCCGACTGTAAGCGGCTGCTGGTTTCACCTTTCTACTACTCTGCTGGTCGAAACCCTAGCTCTGCGGCTGCTCTGTGCTCGCTATTCCTCTCTGCTGCTCTGCTCCTTCCGCTATCCTCCGACTTCTTCAACTCCCTTAATACTTCTTACTAAATGACAAAATGACCTCGATATTTATAGGCAGAAGATGAGGACAAAAGGCGGGAGAAGTTCACCGACCGACTGACAAAAAATAAATGCCGAGGAATGGTCCCTGTCAAATCGTTGAACACCCCAACTACTCGCACGCTTGGACAATTAATGTCCCGATCTGCGCGCCTAATTTCTGCTTCGGCTGATTTTCGCTTCGGGGGGTAATTTGAGTTTACTTCACGATGAAGCATCCTCTGAGGGCCAAGTTGAACAACTTCGCAGCGAAGTGTTTTCTAGGGGCAAGTTAAAATTACTTCATGCTGAAGCACTTCTCAAAGGCAAAAAAAAAGTGCTTTGCACCGAAGTACTTGCGAGCATGAGGTTTGGTTTAACATTTCCAACATCCTCCTTTAAACCAAACTTCACAAGTTCTCTAATGCCCAGCATATCTTGCAGCCTAGCGAAGTCCTCCTCATTCAAGGGTTTTGTGAAGATGTCAGCCAGCTGCTCCTTGGACCTGCAAAACTACAACTGTACTTCATCGAATTTCACCAGCTCTCTGATGAAATGATATCGGATGTCTATGTGCTTTTTTTGGCCATGGAAGACTGGGTCCTTCGAGAGTGCGATTGCAGAGTTATTGTCGCAAAATATTATTATTGTTGCTTCGGGCAGATGATGTAGTTCACTTAGAACTCTTCTTAGCCAGACTGCCTAGCAAGCAGTTGAGGTGGCAACAACATACTCTGCCTCTACTGTAGATAAAGCAACAATTGGCTGCTTCTTCGAGGACCAAGAGACAACTCCAAATCCAAAATGGAAGGCATATCTCGAAGTGCTCTTTCGATCATCTACGCTACCAGCCGAATTGCTATCGGTGTAGCTAATCAACTCAAGCTGGTCTTGTCTGGCATAGTGAATTTCATGGTTCCTCGTGCCATTGACATATCGCAGGATTCTCTTGCCTGCTTGCCAGTGAGTGTCTTTTGGAGTCTCCATAAAATGGCTAATCAGACTGACTCTGAACATCAAATCTGGCCAAGTTGTAGTCAAGTACATCAGGCTTCCAACTAACCTTTTATAGAGAGTTGGGTCAACACTTCTGCTATTGTCAGTCTTGCTCAACTTCAGACTAGTGGCTACCAGGGTGACGGTAGGCTTGCTATCCTCCATCTTAAAACACTTCAAGACATCCTTTGCATACTTGCCCTGAGATATGAAGATGCCATCTGTTGATTGGTCAACTTCAATGCCAAAAAAAAAATTCATCAGCCCCATGTCTGTCATTTCAAACTCGGTCTTCATGGCTGTTCTGAACTGTGCAAATAGGTTGCTGCTATTGCCAGTATATATCAGATCATCCACGTACAAGAAGACGATTATCAACTCCCATGCTTCATTTGTTTTCAAGTATAGGGATTGCTCATATGGGCATTTTTGAAACCCATTCTCCTAAAAATGGCTATCAATTCGACTGTACCATGCCCGGGGTGCTTGCTTCAGCCCATACAAGGCCTTCTTCAGCTTTAAGACCTTGTCTTCTTGCCCTTGTATTTCATAACCGGGTGTCTAGTCTATGTAGACCTCTTCTTCCAACACTCCATTTAGGAAGGTAGACTTGACATCCATCTGATACACACTTTAGCCTTTCTGAGCTACTAGTGCCAAAATCATTCTAACTGTGTCAAGTTGGGCTACAAGTACATACACCTCATGATAGTCAACTCCTGACTTCTGCTTGTAGCTTTTCACCACTAATCTGGCTTTATGCCTGTCAACTTCTCCTTGGGTGTTAAACTTTGTTTTATACACCCACTTGACCCCAATGGTCTTCTTTCCTACTGGAAGATCAGTCAGCTGCCATGTCTCATTATTTTCAATGGCTGCTATCTCCTCATCCATCGCATTTACCCATTTGTGATTCTGACTTGCCTCTTCAAACTCCATTGGATCACACTCAGTAAATAAAGCAAAGTTAGAATATTCTTCATCTATCTGATTATGGGTTACCTCATAAATGTCTTGCAAGCTCCGAGTCTTCGCAGGTTTCCTCAAATTTTGAATTTTGCTTGCAAGTGGAGGTGATCAAGATGATGAGGCTATGCTGCTGTTGGCACCACTATTGTTGCTTGAAGGTACAGGTGGTTGTACACTATCTTCCTCAAAGTTTATAGGTTCAACAATTGCTGGTTCAAGCTGACTAGTCTTTGAATTCCAGTTGCAAGGTTCATTCTCCAAGAACTTCACATCACGACTAATGACAAGTTTCTTCGTCATTGGATTGTACAACCTGTATGCCTTTGTTTGTTCTCTGTACCCCGTGAAGATGCACTTTTCAGGTTTGTCATCTAGCTTCCATATTTTCTCATTTGGAACATGTGCATATGCTATGCACCCGAAAACTCGTAAATGAGCCACACTTGGCTTCAGATTGCTCCAGGCTTCCTCTAGAATTTTGTATTTCACACTCTTGGTGGGACATCTGTTCAGCAGATAGACTGCACATGACACAACTTCTACCCAGAACTCATGTGGTAAACTTTTTGCCTTTAGCATGCTTCATGCCATCTCCATGATTGTTTTGTTCTTCCTCTCGGCTACACCATTTTGTTGTGGTGTGTATCTGGCAGTGAACTGCCTTCGAATTCCATGTTGCTTGCAAAAGTTGTGGAATTCATTGGAGATATATTCTCTTCCTCCATCTGTCCTGAGAGTCTTCACGTAATACCCGCTTTGTTTCTCAACCAGAGCCTTGAACCCCTTAAACTTTGCAAATGCCTCTGACTTCAGCTTAATGGGACAAACCCATGTCTTCTGGATAAAGTCATCAATGAAATTCAAGAAGTATTTGTTGCCAACATATGTGTTGGTCTGCATGGGACCGCAAATATCTGAGTGCACCAGCTCCAATGGCTGTGATGCTCTCCAAGACTGTCCTATAGGGAATGCATCCCTGTGCTTCTTATCGACTAGGAAACCTTCACAAACTTGGTCAAGTTGCTCAATAAGGGGTAAACCCTTCACCATTTTCTTCTTGTGCTGCAAATTTAGGATACTGAAACTTAGATGACCAAATTTGAGATGCCAAAGCTAGGTAGCATCCTTCACAACTGCACTCAGAGAGATTAAATATTCATTCTGAATTTGCAGCGAAAACATTTTGTTTTTCATCATGGACATGGTTGCAATTTGTCCATGCACTTTGTCTCTGATGGAACATACACCGTCTTTGAACTGCATAGTGTGTCCCTTCTGCATAAGCTGTCCAACACTAAGCAGGTTGTGTTTCAACCCAGGCACATAATAAACATTGCAAATTTATTTTCTTTCACCGTGCCAGGTGCGGATGACGATTTTACTTTTCCCCATCACGAGAACCTTGTTGTTGTTCTCCATATTGACTTCAGATTGGACTGTTTCATCCAATTGTGAGAACAACTCTTTGTTCCCAGTCATGTGGTTGTTGCACTCACTGTCAAGATACCAAGTGTTTTTCTTGCTCTCCTCCTCAATACTAGAAGTTAGTAGCATATTTCCTCCTACCGCATTTCCAGCTTCCTCCATATAATGGGCTTGCTGCTGATTCTCGTTCGCCATCCTCGTTCTGCACTGTGAGATGTAATGGCCGAACTTTTTGTAGTAGTAGCATTGGACCTTTGACATGTCCTTCTTCTGCTGAGAGCCACCTTGCTAATTTTTGCCAGTGCCTCTTCCTCCTTGTTGATGAAAGTTGCAACTGGTCTCATTGACATGAGGGTTTGATCTCCCTCCATGCTTTTTACTTCTCCCACGCCTGCTTCTACCTCTTCCACCTTGATAACTAGAAGTGCCTTGGTGGGAGTCTTGTCTGCTGTTGTCTCGAACTAAGACTTGCGCCTTAAGCACTTGCTCCAGAGAGGACTGAGTTGAGTGGCTCAGCCTCTGCTCATGTGTTTGTAGAGAACCCATCAGTTCATCCATCGAGAGGGTTGTCAAATCTCTTGACCCCTCTATTGCAATCACCACAGAGTCAAACTTTGCTAGCAGACTCCACAGAATTTTCTTCAAAATCCTTTGGTTCTGCACAATCTCACCATTCAACCACATCTGGTTGATGACATCTATCATTCGGGTGAGGAAGTCGCTCATCGACTCAGACTCACTCATCTGTAGGTTCTCCAACTTGCTTGTGAGCATCTGTAGTTTCACCAAATTCACTTTTTTGGTACCCTGGTATGAACTAGCCAGAATTTCCTAGGCCTGCTTGGCCTTGGTGGCTGATGCAATCCGTGGGAAGATGGCTTCCTCAACCACTTGCATAATATAGAACAGGGCTTTTTGGTCTTTCTTCCAGTTCTCCTTCAGAATATCTCTGTCAGCTTGGGAGAGGGCGGCCAGTGTTGTTATGTCTATTGGTTCTAGGTAATCATTCTCGATGAAATCCCACAAATCCTGAGACTCGAAGAGGATCTTCATATGGATGCTCCAGTAGTCGTAGTTCTTGCCGTTAAATTGCGGGATCTGCAACTGCAAGGAATTGTTTCTAGAAGCCATGCTTCTATCTCCATGTCACGACACCAATAGCTCTAATACCAATTTGAAAGAATTAATTAAAATTCCAAATTGCGTTAAAATCGCATCGCAAAAATGCTTCACAAATTTCTCACGCGAGGGAGGAGCTTCGGGGAAAATACTCCCGAAGTTACTACTTCGGGGGATAAAGTGCCGAAGTAAAACTACTTCGAGGAACAATACTCCTGAAGTAAGTAGTTCGGGGAAGAAGCTGCTAAAGTAGAACTACTTCAGGGAATATCCTGGCGAAGCAATTGCTTTGCACAGTTTTCTTCCAAAGTGAATTCTCTTCGGAAATTTTCAACCCGAAGTGACTGCTTTGGGCAGGAAGGCTGCGAAGCACAGCAGCTCATGACAACTTTGACGAAGTGACTGCTGGTTCCAACTTCGGGGAGACAAAGTCTCGCAATGTGCTTCGACACAAACAAACAAACTCGATTCCCTTCTGGATCGGACGGGTGTTTTGCCACTTCGGGGCAAACCCTAGCTGAGGAATATTTGCAGATAAAACAATACACAGAGACGCAAATAATAGAATAAATATTTTATATATTAAACTGTAATGTCGGGGTTACAAACTTCTGCAAGATAGAAATCTATAGGATAAACACACAAACTACTTGGAGACTGCTGCTCCACACTCCGGCTGTAAGCGGCTGCTGGTTTCACCCTTCTGCTACTCTGTTGGTCGAAACCCTAGCTCTGCGGCTGCTCTCTGCTCGCTATTCCTCTCTGCTGCTCTTCTCCTTCCGCTATCCTCCGACTGCTTCAACTCCCTTCCACTTCTTACTAAATGACAAAATGACCCCGGTATTTATAGGTGGAAGATGAGGACAAAAGGCGGGAGAAGTTCACCGATCGACTGACAGAAAATAAATGTCGAGGAATGGTTCCTGTCAAATCGTCGAACACCCCAACTACTCGCACGCTTGGACAATTAATGTCCCGATCTGCGCGCCTGATTTCCGCTTCGGGGGGCAATTTGATTTTACTTCACGGCGAAGCATCCTCCGAGGGCCAAGTTGAACAGCTTCGCGGCGAAGTGTTTTCAAGGGGCGAGTTAAAATTGCTTCACGCCGAAGCACTTCCCGAAGGCAAAACATAAGTGCTTCGCGCCGAAGTACTTGCGGGCGTGAGGTTTGGTTTAACATTTACAACACCTATGGCGTCTGATAGATCCTGTCAAACAGCTCTAGATTAGTAGCAGCAGTAGAATATCACCGTCTAAAACCAGAATATCACCGTCAAACTGCGTCTGCCATGTGAGCCAAAAAATGTGGGCCTCTTCATCTGCTGGCAGTAAACCATTTGCGATCTTATGCTCCGATAATCACCCTCTCTGGCTGTTTCTCTAAACATTCCGGCCGCCTCATATCTCAGACGTGGTCTTCTGCAGTCTTCCACTGAAAAAGTTTCGCAGTTTATTATAGAAGGTTGTAAAGTGTTGTGAATAGAACAACAAATGCTTTCAAATCCCTCCACTCGGATGACGTCCAGGACCTCACAATGCTGTAATCACTGGTCCAAAAAATCTGCAGAAAAAAATGAATATGCTAGAATATCACTGCCTCCTCCGGCGTGGGAATACTTCATCGACACAATGCAAAAATGAAATCATAGCACTTCCATGATCTTCAGGCTGTAATCAATGCTGTTAATAAAAATAAGCACAACAGTATTGCGAATGGCTGAACATTCTGGGTCAACAGTCTGAACTTCTCCGTCCCTTTCTGGACGTCAATGACTGAAATAATTAAATCTGAGCGGTTGTCCACGTCAAATCCCTTGAAAACCATTGCCTCTGAGACTTCGAATGACTGCTCCTCCGATATTAGATGAACAGCAACATCCACTGATCACGAACTCGTCAAGATGTGCACCATTGAAACAACTGCAGAATGCTTGCTTCGCGGTGTCAAGAAACAACAAGACTATTCCAGCGCCAGATTACAACTGCACTTCTCATTCCAGTAAACTTGCAGCACAAAATAAATCTGGCGAACACCTCCCAACGCGGCCGAAGACGCGCTATTTTCTGCGCTAGTTACGGTGAACCAGTTTTTCAACCCGCCTACGCAAATGTGGAGCGCTGAAGATATTGATTCTTGAATTTTGGCTGGCAAAGCCAAAAATCAAAAAAATCTCCCACTAGTACGATTGAAATGCTCCCACTAGCTCTATTCGCCCACATCAACGCGTATGTTGCTTTACTATGCAGAGATAAAAAAAAAAATTGATCGTCGCTATCCAGGATTTTCAAAGGTAAAATACTATTTAAAAAAAATACAAGCAACACGACTGGGAAGGTGTCCAAAGCGACTGACGCAGACTATTTTCATCTTTTGTAAGCAGAGTTCTAATTAGAATTGAGAATATCTTTGAAAAATCTATCATTTTTGCACTTCGATTGCCTTCTGTCTGCTGATTCACCCTTCTTGGCACATTTATCTCTTCAATGGAGATATCCCGACCTGTAGCACCTTCATCATTTCCTTTAAAATCTAATGTACATCTAGTATACTGATAAAAAAATTCTCCATTCATCAAATTATTGATACCAATGGCTCCAGCTTCAGTTCTCTTGCCTACATTTTATAAACTAAAGGCCTCAAGGCTTTGAAAGATAGATTTAGATGGAATATTTGCAAAAAACTGTGCTGCTGCAATATTCTTCACAATAACTGAGATATTTGTTGTTTGGTCCCACACATGAAGCAGAAAAGGCCTGTAAATCCAGCCAATACAATGAATCTGATTGACATTGTTTCCACAATATAGTGGCATTGTCATTTGATCCGCACTAAAAGACCTGATATTTTCTCTTTCCATGGGGTAGCCACAGTTCTTGCAACCTCTACGAATAAAAGCCTTTGCGATTTTCTTGCTTGACTGCCTCAAGAAACTCTTACTAACAAATATCTAATCTTCCACAGATAGGGTTGCGCCTGAGTTCCTTGCATTTCATGGTAAATAGATCTCTCCAATTTTCCCAAAGAATTGTTAGAAATATTAATCCAGATTTCACGCCTTCGCCATACTGCGCTCCGAACTTGGGCGAAGCCGGACTATGCTCGCGCAGTTCGGGATCCCGACAAAAAGGTTTGACTTGACGTCGCACCTACCCTCTGACAGATGTGACAACTGACAAATCCGATCATCACAGAAGTTAATGCCAGCTCGGTGATTTAATGCCAGTTCGGCGATTGGTAAGAAACTCTGGTTGAGGGTCTGTCAGAACCTGTCCAGAGGACAAACCCTATCTTCCTCTCCCCGCGGCTATATAAGGCAGTTCAGGTTTTTTCAGACATGAGTGTGGAAGAGTGGAGAAGAGAGCAGAGAAAGAGAGGAGAGCATTTCAGTGAGCAGTGTGGCTCATCTGTTTAATGTCCAAGCAGCCGACTCGACATTTGTTTTTCGTTTTAGTTTATCCTATAGCTTAGTCTGCAAATGTTGTTATTTCCTCAGTTGAGGACTTCTATAACCCTCATTTCATATGAATAAAGTTTGCTGTTGTTTAAGGAATATTTAGGGTTTGCAATTATTTTTTATGTGCTAAATTCTGTTGTTCTCTATACAAATCACCTCAGAGCGATTTCATTCAGGTTTTATAAGTTAGAGCTCAGATCCGAGACTTTGCTCTCAGTTTCGGTGTTTCTCTCCTCCCAACCAAGCAAGCCATCACCGTTGATGCACAAGCCTTCATACGGGAAAATATTGCAAGGCCAAAGTTGGCCAAGTCTGGAAGCTGTCTTCCAACTTCACTACCGCAACCCAACTGCGCCCGAGATCCGAGCGCAACCTAAGTGTGCAAGCGCAACCCAGTTGTGCAATACGTGTGAGCGCACTCTGAGTGCGCAAGTGAAGCTCGAGTCGGGCACTGTCCACACTTCGCATTTCACTCTGCTGTTGCACTTCGACAAATTTCCTCCTTCGTCTTGCATCGTCTGAAGTTTGCACTTCGCTCTCGAAGTCGAACTTGGGCAAATCACCCTGTGCCTTCCGCACTTCGCTTCGCCATCGCACTTCAGGAAACTTCCCTCCTTTGCCCTGCGTCGTCTAAAGTTCGGTCTTCGCTCTAGACGTCGGACTTTGACGCAAATCAAAAATTAAAATTCTTCAAATTGGTATCAGAGCCACTGATCCCTTGATGCGGAGACCGAAGCAGAATGGCTTCCAGCAACAACAATTTGTAGTTGCAGATCCCGTGCTTCAATGGGAAAAATTATGATTACTAGAGCATCCAGATGAAGATCATGTTCGGATCTCAAGAGTTGTGGGAGTTAGTCGAGAACGACTACCTAGAACCAGCAGATGCAGCAGCACTGGCCATCCTCTTTCAAGCAGACAAGGACCTATTGAAAGAGAACATGAAGAAGGACCATAAGGCCCTCTTCTACATCATGCAAGCGGTCGAGGAGTCCATCTTCCTATGGATTGCATCATCCACCAAGGCAAAGCAGGCCTGGGAGATTATGGCCAACTCGTACCAAGGCACCAATAAAGTAAAGTTGGTGAAGTTGTAGATGCTCAGGAGGGAGTTTGAAAATCTGCAAATGAGTGAGTCCGATTCCATGAGTGATTTCTTCACTCGAATGATGGACATTATCAACCAGATGCATTTGAACGAAGAAATCATGCAGAGCCAGAGAATCATGGAGAATATTCTCAGAAGTTTGCCTACCAAGTTTGACTCAGTTGTGATAGCAATCAAAGAGTTGAGGGATCTGACAACCCTCTCGACTGATGAGCTCATGGGTTCATTGCAAACACATGAACAGATGCTGAGCCATTCATCTTAGACCTCTCTGGAGCAAGTATTCAGGGCTCAGGTCTCATTTCGAGATAGCGGCAAACAAGATTCCCACCATGGCGCCTCTAGTTCTCATGGAGGAAGAGGCAAAGGTAGGCATGGGAAAGGCAACAAGCAAAGAGGACGGTCAAACCCTAGCGAGGGGGAGACCAACTGTAATTTCCATCAGCAAGGTGGAAGAGGCAGTTTGAGAAATCAACAAGGTGGATCTTGTCATAAGGACATGTCAAAGGTCCAGTGCTATTTCTGCAAGAAGTTTGACCATTACATTTCACAGTATAGAAAACAGATGGCCAAGGAGAACCATTAGCAAACCTATTACATGGATTAAACTAGAAATGCGGTAGGAGGAAATGTGTTGTTGACTTGCAACATTGAAGAAGAGTGCCAAAAGAATTTCTGGTATTTAGATAGTGGTTGCAGCAAACACATGACGGGGAACAAGGAGATGTTCTCCCAACTGGATGAAATAGTCTAGTCTGAGGTGAAGATGGGGAACAACAACAAGGTTGCCATAATGGAGAAAGGAAAATTCCTCATCTGCACCAGGCACGGTGAACGAAAGTAGATCTGTGATGTCTACTATGTGCCTGGCCTGAAGCACAACCTACTGAGCATTGGAAAACTCATGCAGAAGGGACATACGGTCCAGTTCAAAGATGAAGCTTAAACCATCAGAGACAAGTCACATGGGCAGATTGCTACAGTGTCCATGATGAAGAATAAAATATTTTTGTTGTAGATTCAGAATGAATCATTGATGTCTCTGAATGTAGTTGTCAAAGATGCTACCTGGCTGTGGCATCTCAGATTTGGTCACCTGAACTTCAGTGTCCTGAATCAACTGCACAAGAAGTAGATGGTGAAGGGTTTACCCCTGATAGAGCAACAAAATCAAGTTTTTAAGGGCTTCTTAGTCGGAAAACAACATAGGGATTTGTTCCATTTCGGTCAGTCTTGGAGAGCATCACAGCCATTGGAGCTGGTGCACTCAGACATTTACGGTCTGATGCAGACCAACACATTTTATGGAAACAAATACTTCTTAACATTCATAGATGACTTCATCTAGAAGACTTGGATATTTGCCATCAAATTGAAGTTAGAAGCATTTGCCAGATTCAAGAAATTCAAGGCTTTGGTGGAGAAATAGAGCGGATATCATATCAAGACTCTCAAGATAGATGGTGGAGGTGAATACATCTCCAACAAATTCCATAACCACTACAAGAAGCATGGAATTCGAAGGTAGTTCACTACCAGATACACGCCAAAACAGAATGGCGTAGCTGAGAGGAAGAACCAAACCATCATGGAGATGGCACGAAGCATGATGAAGGCTAAGGGATTGTCACAAATTTTATGCAGATGTTGTAACATGTGTAGTCTACCTGCTAAATAGATGTCCCACCAAAAGTGTGAAGGACAAAATCCCTCAAGAGGCCTGGAGCGGTGTGAAGCCAAGTGTGGCTCACTTACATGTGTTCGGGTGCATTGCATATGCACATGTTCTAGAATATAAGTAGTAGAAGTTGGATGATAAAGCTGAGAAGTGCATTTTCTCAGGGTACAGTGAGTAGGCAAAGGCATATAGGCTATACAACCCTATGATGAAGAAGCTCATCATCAGCCATGATGTGAAGTTTCTTGAAGAAGCCTGGAACTAGAAGTCAAAGACTGGCCAGTCAGAGCCAGCAATAGTATAGTCTGTTGACTTGGAAGAAGGAAGTGTGCAACCACCTACAACTTCCAGCAATAGCAGCGGTACCAGCAATAGCATGGCCACTCCATCTTTGTCGCCTCCATGTGCAAGTAGAATCCAGAACTTGGTGATGCCAACGAATACAAGGAGCTTGCAAGAAATCTAGAGGCAACCCAAACCCATGTATATGAAGAGCACTCTGAATTTGCATTCTTAATTGAAGTTGATCCAGTAGAGTTCAAAGATGCAATTCAAAATTAGAAGTGGGTGCAGGCGATGGACGAGGATATTGAAGCCATTGAAAATAATGACACATGGCAACTGATAGATCTTCTAGCAGGTAAGAAGACCATTAGGGTCAAGTGGGTGTATAAGAGAAAGTTCAACACCCAAGGAGACATTGACAAGAATAAGGCCAAATTGGTGGTGAAGGGTTACAAGTAGAAGTTAGGCATCAATTACCATGAAGTGTATGCGCCTATAGCCCAGTAGTAGTACAGTCTATTGAATTGGAAGAAGGAAGTGTGCAGCAACCTGCAACTTCCAGTAGTAGTAGCAGTACCAGCAGTAGCACAGCCACTCCATCTCGGTCACCTCCATGTGCAAGTAGAATCTAGAACCTGGTGATGCCAATGAAGACAAGGAGCTTGCAAGAAATATATGAGGCAATCTAAACCTATGTAGATGAAGAGCACTCTAACTTTGCATTATTTACTGAAGTTGATCCAGTAGAGTTCGAAGACGCAAGTTAGAATCAGAAGTGGGTGCAGGTGATGGATGAGGAGATTGAAGCCATTGAAAAGAATGATACATGGCAACTGACAGATCTTCTAGTAGGGAAGAAGACCATTGGGGTCAAGTGGGTGTATAAGACAAAGTTCAATACCCAAGGAGATGTTGACAAGCATAAGTCTAGATTGGCAGCGAAGGGTTACAAGCAGAAGTCAGGCATCAATTACCATGAAATGTATGCGCTTGTAGCCCGACTTGATACAGTCAGGATGATACTGGAATTAGCAGCCCAAAAAGGTTGGAATATGTACCAGATGGATGTCAAGTCAGCCTTCCTCAACGGAGTGTTGGAGGAAGAGGTCTACATAGACTAGCTACCAGGTTACAAAATTGAAGGCCAAGAGGGCAAAGTATTGAAGCTAAAAAAGGCCCTGTACGGTTTGAAGCAGGTGCCCTAGGCTTGGTATAGCCGGATTGATAGTTATTTTCAAAAAAATGGGTTTTTCAAATGCCCATATGAGCACACCCTATACATAAAGACAAATGAAGCAGGTTAGCTCATTATCATTTGCCTGTATGTGGATGATTTGATTTATACTGGCAATAACAATGTCCTTTTCGACCAGTTTAGAATAGCCATGAAGGAGTTCAAGATGACAAACTTAGGGATGATGAAGTATTTTCTCGACATTGAAGTTGACCAATCGACAGATGGCATCTTCATTTCTTAGGACAAGTATGCGAAGGATGTCCTGAAGTGGTTCAAGATGGACGATAGCAAACCTGCCATCACACCTGTAGCCACGGGTTTGAAGCTGAGCAAATTGGATTTAGGGAGGCATGTAGATCCAACCATGTTCAAGAGGCTAGTTAGCAGTTTGATGTATTTGACGGCAACTCGGCCAGATATGATGTTCGAAGTTAGTCTAATAAGTCATTTCATGGAGACTTTGAAGGACATGCACTAGCAAGTAGGTAAGAGGATCTTGCACTATGTCAATGGGATGCAGAACAATGACCTATTTTATGCCAGATAGGACCAGTTGGAACTGGTTGGCTTCATAGATAGTGACTGGGCTGATAGTATCGATGATTGGAAGAGCACCTCTGGGTATGCTTTCTATCTCAAATCAGGGGCAATCTCATGGGCATCCAAGAAGTAACCCATAATTACATTGTCCACAGCTGAAACAGAATATGTCGCCGCCACGATAGCCGCATGGCAGGCAGTTTGGCTACAAAGAGTTCTGAGTGAACTAAACTATCCTCTAGAAGGTGCGACAATAATTTTTTATGATAACAATTTGGCCATCGCACTGTCAAAGGATCCCGTGTTCCATGGCTAGACAAAGCACATTGATATTCATTATCACTTCATCAGAGAGTTGGTGAAGTCTAGAGAAATTCAACTGCAATTTTACAGATCCAAGGAGCAGTTGGCAGATATTTTCACGAAGCCTTTGAAGGAGGAAGACTTCAAAATATTGCGAGAGCAACTTGGAGTCAATGTGCTCATGAAATTAGGTTTAAAGGAGGGTGTTAAAAATTTTAATCCAGATTTCACGCCTTTGCTAGACTGCGCTCTAAACTTAGGTGAAGTCAGATTATGCTTGCACAGTCTTGGATCCCAACAAAAAGGTTTGACTTGACGTCGCACCTACCCTCTGACAGATGTGATGTCTGATAGATCTGATCATTGTAGAAGTTAATGCCAGTTCAGCAATTTAATGTCAGTTCGACGATTAGTCAACAACCCTAGTTGAGGGTCTATCAGAACCTGTCAGAGGACAAACCCTATCTTCCTCTCCCCATGGCTATATAAGGCAATTCATTTTTTTTGGACGAGAGTGTCGAAGAGTGGAGAAGAGAGCAGAGAAAAGAGAAGAGCATTTCAGTGAGCAATGTGGCTCATCTGTTTAATGTCCGAGCAGCCAAATCGACATTTGTTTTTTTTTTTAGTTTATCCTGCATCTTATTCTGTAGATGTTGTTATTTCCTTAGTTGAGGACTTTTGTAACCCTTGTTTCATATGAATAAAATTTGTTGTTGTTTAAGGCATCTTTAGAGTTTGCAATTATTTTTTATGTGCTAAAGTTTGTTGTTCTCTGTATAAATTGCCTCAGAGAGATTTCGTTTGGGTTCTATAAGTTAGAGCTCAGATCCAAGACTTTGCTCTCAGTTTCGGTGTTTCTCTCCTCCCAACCAAGCAATCCATCACTATTGATGCACAAGCCTTCGAACGGTAAAATATTGTAAGGCCAAAGTTGGCCAAGTCTGAAAGCTGTCTTCCAACTTTGCTGTCGCAACCCGACTGTGCCTGAGATCCAAGCATAGCCCAAGTGCGCAAGCACAACCTACTTGCGCAATATGTGTGAGTGCACTCTGAGTGCACAAGCAAAGCTTGAGTCAGGCGTCATCTGCACTTTGCCCTTCACTCTGCTGTCACACTTCAGAAAATTTCCTCCTTCGCCCTACATTGTCTGAATTTTGCACTTCACTCTCGATGTCAGACTTCGAAAAATCACCCTGTGCCTTCCATACTTCACTCTGCCACTGCAATTCGAGAAACTTCCCTCCTTCGCCCTGCACCGTTCGAAGTTCGGTCTTCGCTCTTGACGTCGGACTTCGGCGCAAATCGAAAATTAAAATTCTTCAAGAATATCATAAGAGATGATTCATGGAGACAAAAAGCTTCTGAAATAAATAAGCAATGTTTCAACTTGCTTTTCTCATTGCATAATCAGTTCTTGTACGGGGTTCCAATTGTATCCACACTATATGGCCTTTTATTAAAATTTTCGTATTGCATCTAAATATGAAAGAAAAGAAGATTAGCCCGCAGTGCACCCGCCCAAATGGATGAATACATATATGAAATTCAAGCTAAAGATTTTAATTTAATTTTTATTTGCCAAAGTCCGAGAAGCAAGAGCGAAGTGCGAAGGACAAAGGGTGCAGGATGAAGGAGGAAAGTGCGAAGTGTGAAGGAGGGTTGCGCAATCGGGTTGCACACGGATCGAGGTGCACTATTGGATTATGCACAAATCAAGGTACACAATCGGGTTGTGCATAGATTTGGTGCACAGTTGGGTTGCACACGGATCGAGGTGCACAGTTGGGTTGCGCATGGATCTAGTGCACAGTCGGGTTGTGCACGAAAGAAAGTTCTAAATATGGAAAGAACTCATTTAATGCTCAACTGCATCGGTCAAAGGCAGCAAAGTTTGACTTCGTTGCGAAGTCAGGAGGATAGCTCCAAACTTAGCCAAATTTTTGCCTTGCAGACTTTTGCTGTTCGAAGGCTTGTGAGGCTACGACATTGGTTTCCCTGGCTTGGGAAGAACTGTACAGGAGGAGAAAAACACTAGATATGAATGCAATATTTTAGATATGAACTCAAACTTATAAAACCCTAAATAAATCACTCTAAACTAATTTTTACAGAGAACAACACCAGATTTTAGCACACAGAGATAACTACAAACCCTACAGATGCCTTAAAACAACAACAAGTTTTATTCATATAAGATGAGGATTACAAAAGTCCTTAACTGAGGAAAACTAACATCTGCACGCTAAAGCTACAGGATAAACTGAGATGGAAAAAAAATGTCGAGTCTACTGCTCGAACATTAAAAATATGAGCCACACTGCTCACCGAAATGATCTCATCTCCTACTCTATTGTTTCTCACAAATTTTCTTCTTCTCTGCTCTCTTTCTCTGCTATCTTTCCACACTTTCTCCACTCATGTCTGAAAACCCAAACTGCATTTTATAGCCACAGGGAGAGGAAGACAGGGTTTGTCCTCTAACAGGTTTTGACAAACCCTCAACTAGGGTTTCTGACCAATCATCGAATCTAACATTAAATCGCTGAACAAGCATTAACTTATGCGGTGATCAGATCTGTCAGACGTCACATCAGTCAGAGGGTAGGTGCGACGTCATGTCAAACTTTTGTCAGGATCCCTGATTGCATAAGCACAATCCGACTGAGGCATGAAATCTAGGTTAATATTTCTAACACACTCCTTTAAACCTGATTTCATGAGCGCTTTGACTCCAAGCTTCTCTTGCAATCTATTGAAGTCTTCATTCTTCAAAGGCTTCATGAAAATATCTACCAACTGCTCTTTGGATTTGCAAAACTATAGTTGAATTTCTTCGGACTTCACCAACTCTCTAATGAAGTGATAACTAATATCGATGTGCTTCGTCCGGCCATGGAACACGGGATCCTTTGACAGTGTGATGGCCGAATTGTTATCACAAAAAATTATTGTCATGCCTTTCGAAGGATAGTTCAGTTCATTAAAAACTCTTCATAGCCAAACTGCCTGGCATGCGACTGACATGGCGGTGACATATTCTGCTTCGATTGTGGACAACGCAACGATGGGTTGTTTCTTGGACGCCCATGAGACTACCCTTGATCCGAGATGGAAATCATACCCGAAAGTGCTCTTTTGATCATCGATATTGCCAGCCCAGTCACTATTTGTGAAGCCGACCAATTCCAACTGGTCTTGTCTATCATAAAATAGGCCATTGTTTTGTGTCCCATTGACATAGTGCAAGATCCTCTTGTCTACTTTCTAGTGCGTGTCCTTTAGAGTCTCTATGAAACGACTGATCAGACTGACTTTGAACATCATATCTGGCCAAGTTGCAGTCAAATACATCAGACTGCCAACTAGCCTCTTGAACAGGGTTGGATCTACATTCCTCCCTGAATCCAGCTTGCTCAGCTTCAAACCTGTAGCTACAGGTGTGATGGCAGGTTTTTTGTCCTCCATCTTGAATTGCTTCAGGACATCCTTCGCATACTTACACTGAGAAATGAATATGCCATCTGTCAATTGGTCAACTTCAATGCCGATAAAATACTTCATTAGCCCTAAGTCCGTCATCTCAAACTCCTTCTTCATGGTTGTTCTGAACTAGTCAAATAGGACATTATTATTGCCAGTGTAAATTAAATCATCCACATATAGGCAAACGATAATGAGCTCACCTGCTTCATTTGTCTTCATGTAGAGGGTGTGCTCATATGGGCATTTTACAAACCCATTTTGCTGAAAATAACTGTTAATCCAGCTGTACCAAGCTCGAGGCGCCTGCTTCAAGCCGTACAGGGCATTTTTTAGCTTCAAGACATTGCCTTCCTAGCCTTCAATTTCATAACCTAGTGGCTAGTCTATGTAGACCTCTTCCTCTAACACTCTGTTGAGGAAGGCTGACTTGACATCCATTTGGTACATCTTACAACCCTGTTGGGCTGCTAATGCTAGGATCATCCTAACTATGTCAAGTTGGGCTACAGGCGCATATACTTCATGGTAATCAATGCCTGACTTCTTCTTATAACCCTTTGCCACCAGTCTGGCCTTATGCTTGTCAATGTCTCCTTGGGCATTGAATTTTGTCTTATACACCCACTTGACCCCAATGGTCTTCTTCCCTATTGGAAGATCTGTTAGTTTCCATGTATCATTCTTTTCAATGGCTTCAATCTCCTCGTCCATCGTCTGCACCCACTTCTGATTTTGACTTGCATATTCGAACTCTACTGGATCAACTTCGATAAATAATGCAAAGTCAGAGTACTCTTCATATACAAGGGTTTGGGTTTCCTCGTAGATTTCTTACAATATCCTTGTCTTTGCTGGCATCACCAAGTTCTAGATTCTACTTGCACATGGAGGCGACCGAGATGGAGTGGTTGTGCTACTGCTGGCACCGCTGCTGCTGCTGAAAGTTGCAGGTGGTTGCACACTTCATTCTTCCAAGTCAACATAGTGTACTACTACTGGCTCTAACTGGCCAGTCTCTGACTTCCAATTCTAGGCTTCATCTTCAAGAAATTTCACATCACAGCTGATGATGAGCTTCTTCATCACAAGGTTGTACAACCTATATGCCTTCTCCTGCTCACTATACCCTGTGAAAATGCACTTCTCAGCTCTATCATCCAACTTTTGCCACTCCTCTTCTGGAACATGTGCATATGCAATGCACCCAAACACACATAAGTGAGCCACACTTGGCTTCACACCGCTCTAGGCCTCTTGAGGGATTTTGTCCTTCATGCTTTTGGTGGGACATCTGTTTAGCAGGTAGACTGCACATGTTATAGCCTCTACCCAAAATTCATGCGGCAATCCCTTCGCCTTCATCATGCTTCATGAAATCTCCATGATGGTTTAGTTCTTCCTCTCAGCTACGCCGTTCTACTATGGTGTGTATCTGGCAATGAACTACCTTCAAATTCTGTGTTGCTTATAGTAGTTATGGAATTCATTGGAGATGTATTCACCTCTGCCATCTATCCTGATATTCTTGATTTGATATTCGCTCTATTTCTCCACAAGAGCCTTGAACTCCTTGAATTTGGAAAATGCTTCTGACTTCACCTTGATTGCATAGATCCAAGTATTCTGGTTGAAGTCATCTATGAACATTAAGAAGTATTTGTTAACGAAAAATGTGTTGGTCTGCATCGGACAACAAATGTCTAAGTGCACCAGCTCCAATGGCTATGATGCTCTCCAAGACTGACTAGAAGGGAACAAATACCTATGTTGTTTGTCGACTAAGCAACCCTCACAAACTTGATTTTGCTGCTCCATTAGGGGTAAAACCTTCACCATTTGCTTTTTGTGTAGTTGATTCAGGCCATTGAAGTTCAGGTGACCAAATATGAAATGCCACATCCAGGTAGCATCTTTGACAACTGCACTCAGAGACATCAATGATTCATTATGAATATGCAACGAAAACATTTTATTATTTATCATGGACATTGTAGCAATCTGCCCATGTGACTTATTTCTGATGGTGCAAGATACGTATTTGAACTGGACCATATGTCCCTTCTGCATGAGCTGTCCAACACTCAGCAAGTTGTGCTTTAGTCTAAGCACATAGTAGATGTCATAGATCTACTTCTATTCGTCGTGCCTTGTGCGAATGAGGATCTTTCCTTTCCCCATTATGGGAACTTTGTTGTTGTTCCTCATATTCACCTAATACTAGACTATTTCATACATTTGGGAGAACATCTCCTTGTTCCCCGTCATGTGGTTGCTGCACCCACTGTCTAAATACTAAAAAAAATTCTGGCACTCTTCCTCAATGTTGCAAGTCAATAGCACATTTCCTCCTGTTGCATTTTTGGTTTCATTCATGTAATGGGCTTGCTGTTGGTTCTCCTTGGCCATCTATTTTTTGCATTGTGATATGTAATGGCCGAACTTCTTGCAAAAATAGCACTGGACCTTTGACATGTCCTTCTGACCAGATCCAGCTTGCTAATTTTTTGAACTACCTCTTCCACCTTGCTGATGGAAATTATAGTTGGTCTCTCCTTTGCTAGGGTTTGACCTTCCTCCTTGCTTTTTTCCTTTCCCATGCCTACCTCTGCTTCTTCCTCCATGAGAACTAGAGGCACCATGGTGGGAAAATTGTCTACCGATGTCTCAGAATGAGACCTGAGCCCTGAATGCTTACTCCAGAAAGGTCTGAGATGAATGGCTCAACCTATGTTCATGTGTCTACAATGAACCCATGAGCTCATAAGTCGAGAGGGTTGTCAGATCCCTCAACTCTTTTATTGCTATCACAACCGAGTCAAAATTGGCAGATAGACTTCTAAGAATTTTCCCCATGATTCTCTGGTTCTGCACATTTTATCTGTTCAACCACATCTGGTTGATAATGTCTGTCATCCAGGTGAAGAAATCACTCATGGCATCCTGCGACATCTTTGCCATGGCAGCTCGGACTCACTCATCTACAAATTTTCAAACTCCCTCCTGAGCATCTACAACTTCACCAACTTTACCTTATTGGTGCCCTAGTATGAGCTAGCTAGAATCTCCCAGGACTACTTCGCCTTGGTGGTTGATGCGATCTACGGGAAGATCGACTCCTTGATCTCTTGCATGATGTAGAATAGGGTGTTCTGGTCCTTCTTCATGTTATTTTTCAATAGGTCCTTTTCTTCTTGAGAGAGGGCGGCCAGTGTTGCTGCATCTGTCGATTCTAGGTAGCCATGCTCGACTAACTCCCACAACTCCTGAGATCTAAACAGGATCTTCATCTGGATGCTCCAGTAATCATAATTTTTCCCATAAAGCATGGGATCTACAACTACAGGTTGTTGCTACTGGAAGCCATTCTGCTTCAGTCTTCACATTAAGGGATCAGTGGCTCTGATACCAATTTGAAGATTTTAATTTAATTTTTATTTGCCAAAGTCTAGGAAGTAGGAGCAAAGTGCGAAGGACGAAGGGTGCAGGGTGAAGGAGGAAATTGCAAAGTGCAAATGAGGGTTACGTAATCGAGTTGCATAAGGATCGAGGTGCACAGTCAGGTTACGCATGCATCTTGTGCACAGTTGGGTTGTGCACAGACCAAGGTGCGCAGTCAGTTTATGCACAGATCGAGGTGCATAGTCGGGTTGCTCATGAACCAAGGTGCATAGTCGGGTTGCGCATGGATCTGGTGTGCAATCGATTTGTGCATGAAATAAAGTGCTAATTTTGGTAAGCACTCGGTCAATTATTGACTGCACCGATCAAAGGCAACGAATTCTGACTTCGCTGCGATGTCGATAGGATAGCTCCAGACTTAGCCAAATTTTTACCTTGTAGACTTTTGTTGTTCGAAGGCTTGTACAGCTATGGTGTTGGTTTCCCTGGCTTGGGAAGAATTGTATGGGAGGATAAAAACACCAGATCTGAATGCAATATTTTAGATCTAAACTCAAACTTGTAAACCCGAAAGAAATCGCTCTGAGTCGATTTGTATAGAGAACAACATATTGTACCACACATAGATAACTGCAAATCCTACAGATGCCTTAAAACAATAATGAATTTTATTCATATAAAATGAGGGTTACAAAAGTCCTCAACTAAGGAAAACTAACATCTACAGGATAAATTGAGACATAAATCAAATGTCAAGTCTGTTGCTCGGACATTAAACAGATGAACCACACTGCTCACTAAAATGATCTCGTCTCCTACTCTGATGTTTCTCATAAATTTCCTTTCACTCTTCTCTCTTTCTCTGCTATATTTCCATACTTTCTCAACTCATGTCTAAAAACCTGAATTACCTTAAATAGATGCAAGGAGAGGAAGATAGGGTTTGTCCTTTGATAGGTTCTGACAGACCCTCAACTAGGGTTTATGACCAATCACCAAATTTGGCATTAAATCACTGAACTAGCATTAACTTCTACGGTGATCGGATCTATCAGACGACACATCCATCAGAGGGTAGGTGCGACATCATGTCAAAATTTTACCAGGATCCCTGACTGCGCAAGCGCAGTCCGACTGAGGTGTGAAATCTGGGTTAATATTTCTAACACAAGCCACCACCATCTTTTGTAGGGCCTAAAAAATTTTTTGAAGGCAAAAATTCCTCGAATCAATCAATAGAGAACCCACATTATTCACTAGAAAATTACAGATGGCAGGCATTGGGTGGTATGGCCTTCTCATTGATCTCTCCGCTTTACCGCACACATTGGAGACTTTGTCCAGCTCTTCGTATTTGTTCATCAATTCCATCTGTCTCAGAGGCTTAGATCTTCAACTGAGAGAGAGTTATTGAAGTCAACACTACGGGTTGGAGATAACACGCATGTTGTAAACATTAAACCAAATTTCATGCCCCCAAAAATTGGTTCGCTCCGAACTAATGCTAATCTGGTAGTTTGCTCTTCAAATATGAGAACCACAGACCAGACGCGAGAAATGAGGGTCTGACATCAAGCATGCGAGTAGTTGGGGTCGCTCGACAATTTGTGAAAAACCCTCTTCGGCATTTAATTTTGTCAATCAGTTGATGATTTTTTTCCCGCCCATTGTCCTCATCATATTCTATAAATACCGGAGATTTTGGCATTTTCTGAAGTAGCGAGCGCAAAGCAACAAACAACTTAAGAAGGGAGCAGCTATTGGAGTTTAATTGATTTCTATTATTAGTGTGTTTTTCTATTTTCATGGGGCAATATTCCCCGTGAATATCTCCAATTGTAATAGGTAATATTTAGTTGGTTTGGTGTGATGTTGAGGACATTTGATTCTCATATATTTATTTTCTTTACCCACTTGGAAGATTCATTCTATCTTTTACTAACTTGGGATATTCTTCAATTACATTCCCAAGCTATATATTGTAATGAATTATCATGAATAAATCAGTTCAGACTAATTTTGGCTCACATGTGGTATCAAATTCAGAATTTAGGATTAATTCTTAGAGTCTTTTTTAAAATAGTTTATTAAGCTAGTTTACCAGTAAAACTGAAGAACCAACTTGCAGAAGAAGTGGAGCAGCCGCCAGTGGATGAAGATCCATTGAAATATGTTGTCGTTCATTGATATTGGGATCCCTGCGCACATAAGAAAGCTACTATTATGCCCAGAGAACTAGCTGACTAGCATGTGTTGAGAAGTCGTGACTGTTACACCCAGTGAAAAGTTTGCCAAGCGTTTCACAGTCGTCAGCATCATCTTGGACCGTATTTTTGTAGATTGTCGTTATCTTTAATGCTTGTGGAGGACCGGTGTGCCATGAGGCTAGGGATTGCATCAGGTTGGTCCACTGCATACCGCCTTGGATATCCAAGTCGATTCTATGGATTTTTTGTGCATTTTTGATTGCTTCAAAAATGGCTTGGTTTGCTATGAAATGCGTCATTCTCGAATAGGGAAGAGACCAATAAAATGATATCCCGCACAATTCAATTTCTTTCATCCCCACCTCTATATTTTGCATATTTCCTACTGTTCTTGAGTCTGCATTATTAATTTACCCCTCGATTAAGTAATAAGTGGTGATATTTTATTTGAGGGTACTAATAAATATTTTTCTATAGTTTGGAGGTAAATTTTTCCAAGACCTGTTATTATTTCTCTGTGTTTTTTTTTTTCAGAGTTATTTTTTTTAACTTCAAAGGCATATTCCTAGAGATTGGCTCATTGGTTTGAGCCCAAATTTTAACCAGAGCTTGGAGGAGCTCTAAGAATTCAAGAGGATAAGGACATTCTATTCTGCTGCACTTGTGCAAAAAGGAGCTTATTTAAGAAAATGGAAAATGGCAACAATAACACTCTCCCAATTCCAGAATTCAAAGGAGAGAATTATGACTACTCATCCATTTGAATGAAGCACTTGCTCATTAGAAAATGTGTTTGGGAGATTGTGGAGGATGGCTACACAAAGCCAACCAATTGGTGTACTGTTCTAGCTGCCGATAGACAAGCAAAAAGAGAGACACAAAAGAAGAATTGTCTTGCAAAATTCTACTTGCAAAAAGCCTTGTATGAGAGCATTTTCCCAAGGATTGCAAGTTGTGCATCAACCAAAGATGCATGGAAAGCTCTAAAAGAAAGATATTAAGGCAACACTCAAGTCAAGCAAGTGATATTGCAAACTCTCAAAATGGAGTTTGAAAATATCAGGATGAAGGAGAATGAAAAGGTTGGAGACTATTGCATGAGAGCCAAAGCATGTGATGACAAAATGAAGTCTCTTGGCAAAGAAGTGAAAAATGAAGTCATTGTAAAGAAAGTGTTGATGAAACTTTTGACCAAATGGAATCAAATATCTATAGTCATTGAGGAGAGTAAGGACTTGACTACTCTCACATATGATCAACTCATAGGTTCCTTAATGTCTCATGAGGAGAGATTTTCTTCAACTCCAAATGTTTTTAGAATGGAAGAAAAAGCATTTTCGTCCAAAGAAGGTGAATCTAGTTCAAGAGGAAGAGGCCAAGGAAGAGGCCAATTGAGAGGAAGAGATGGATATTCTTCAAGAGGTAGAGGTAGTTTTTCTCCAAGAGGAGGAAGAGGTGGCTTCCAATAAAGAGGAATAGGTGGCTTCCAAGAAACAAGAGGAGGTCGCTCTCACAAAAGAGGAAGAAATGACTATCAAGGAAGAAGTAACAAGCAATGTTACAATTGTAACAAGTATGGGAACTTTGAAAAATATTGTATATGGAAAGCATCACATGGAGGAAAAATCAATAATGCACACTATGGTGAGAAGGAGGACTCATCAATTTTATTTTTGTCATATGGTAAATATGATCAAAATATGAATGAGACATGGATTCTTGATACCAGATGTTCCAATCACATGACCAGCAAGGAGGAGTTGCTATCTATAATTGACAATTCCTACAAGTCCAAGATCAAGCTTGGAGATGACAAAGCATTGCAAGTTGAAGGTAAAGGAACAACGGAAGTACACACTAATGAAGGTAAGAAGAAAGTAACTGATATTTACTACACTCCAAATTTAAAACATAATTTGTTGAGTGCTGGGCAAATCATGGAAAATAATTTTAAGCTTATGTTTGAAAACAATAAGTGTGACATTTTTGATAACAATCATGGGCATAAGAACGTCACTACTATTCCCATCACCAAGAATAGATTGTTTCCTCTAAAATTTGGAGAAGAAAAGAATGATTTTGCATGTGCAATCATTGATAGCAAAAGTTGGGTATGGCACTTAAAATTTGGCCATGTAAATTTTCCTAGTTTGAGGAAAATGGTTTCTCAAGAGATGGTATATGGGCTACCTAAAATTGATGCTCAAAAAGGTGTGTGAAGGATGTGATTTGGGCAAGCACTCAAGGATGAATTTTCCAAAATGCAAAGCATGGAGAGCCACTTATCCCCTTCAATTGGTGCATTCTGATATTTGTGGGCCAATGTAGACTCAAAGTATTGGTAATAATTCATACTTTCTCACATTCATAGATGATTTTTCAAGAATGTGTTGGGTTTATCTTTTGAATACAAAGGATGAGGCATTTTATTGTTTTAAATATTTTAAAAATCATGTTGAAAATCAAAGTGGTCACTATGTAAAATATTTAAGAACTGATAGGGGAGGAGAATTTTATTCAAATGAATTTCTTCAATTTTGTAAATATTGTGGTGTTAGAAGGCAACTCACAGCTGCTTATACACCACAACAAAATGGTGTGGTTGAGCTTAAAAATAGAACAATGGTAAATTTGGAAAGAAGCATGCTACAAACAATTAACTAATATGTATTGGGCTGATGCGGTAAGGACTTCCTTTTATATTTTGAATAGGAGTCCTACTTCTAGATTGGATGGCATCACTGCATATGAGGCATGGTATGTAAGGAAACCAACTGTAAGTTATTTCAAAGTTTTTGGTTGCTTGGCTTATGCACATGTTCCTGATGAAAAAAGGAAGAAGTTAGATCCCAAAAGTGAAGCATGCATATTCCTTGGGTATTGTGAAAATACCAAAGCATATAGGCTCTTTAATCCAAAGACACACAATGTTGTCATGTCTCGAGATGTGATTTTTTATGAAGGGGGAGTTTATGATAATCAAAAAGGCCATATTGAGAAGTCAAAATATATTTTGACTGGCGGTATTATTGATGATGATGAGCAGCCCACTCATGTTTTAGTTCCATGTGCTTTGCCTTGGTGGCTGATGTGATCCATGATAAGATCGACTCCTCGATCACTTGCATGATGTAGAAGAGGGCCTTCTGGTCCTTCTTCATGTTATTTTTCAACAGGTCCTTTTTTGCTTGAGAGAGGGTGACCAATGCTGCTGCATATATCGATTCTAGGTAGCCATGCTCGACTAACTCCCACAACTCTTGAGGTCTAAACAGGATCTTCATCTAGATGCTCTAGTAATCATAATTTTTATCGTTGAAGCATGGGATCTGCAACTGCAAGTTTTTGCTGCTAGAAGCCATTCTACTTCGGTCTTCGCATTAAGGGATCAATGGCTCTGATACCAATTTGAAGATTTTAATTTAATTTTTATTTGTCAAAGTCCAGGAAGCAGGAGCAAAGTGCAAAGGATGAAGGGTGCAGGGTGAAGGAGGAAAGTGCAAAGTGTAAAGGAGGGTTACATAATTGAGTTGCATAAGGATCGAGGTGCACAATCAGGTTACTCATGCATCTGGTGCACAATTGGGTTGTGCACAGACCAAGGTGCACAGTCGGTTTACGCACGGACTGAGGTGCACAGTCAGGTTGCTCATGAACAGAGGTGCGTAGTTAGGTTGCACACGGATCTGGTGCGTAGTAGAGTTGCACACGAAATGAAGTGCTAAGTATGGTAAGAACTTGGTCAACGATCGACTGCACCGATCAAAGGCAATGAATTCTGACTTTGCTATGAAGTCGGGAGGATAGCTCCAAACTTAGCCAAATTTTTGCCTTGTAGACTTTTGTTGTCTGAAGGCTTGTGCGGCTATGGTGTTGGTTTCCTTGGCTTGGGAAGAACTGTACGGGAGGAGAAAAACACTAGATCTGAATGCAATATTTTAGATCTGAACTCAAACTTGTAAACTCGAAAGAAATCTCTTTGAGCTGATTTGTACAGAGAACAACAACATATTGTACCACACATAGATAACTGCAAATCCTACATATGCCTTAAAACAATGAGTTTTATTCATATAAGATGAGGGTTACAAAAGTCCTCAACTGAGGAAAACTAACATCTGCAGGATAAATTGAGACAAAACAAATGTCGAGTCTGCTTCGCGACCATTAAATAGATGAGCCACACTGCTCACTAAAATGATCTCGTCTCCTACTCTGATGTTTCTCACAAATTTCCTTCCACTCTCCTCTCTTTCTCCGCTATATTTCCACACTTTCTCCACTCATGTATGAAAACCTGAATTGCCTTATATAGATGCCAGGAGAGGAAGATAGGGTTTGTCCTTTAACAAGTTTTGATAGACCCTCAACTAGGGTTTATGACCAATCGCAAAATCTGGCATTAAATCACCGAACTGGCATTAACTTTTGTGGTGATCAGATCTATCAGACGACACATCTGTCAGAGGGTAGATGCGACGTCATGTCAAACTTTTACCAGGATCCCTGACTACGCGAGCACAGTCCAGCTGAGGTGTGAAATCTGGGTTAATATTTCTAACACAAGCCACCACCATCTTTTGCAGGGCCTAAAAAGTTTTCTCAAAGGAAAAAATTCCTCGAATCAATCAATAGAGAACCCACATTATTCACTAGAAAATTACAGATGGCAGGCATTGGGTGGTATGGCCTTCTCATTGATCTCTCTGCTTTACTGCACACATTGGAGACTTTGTCTAGCTCCTCGTATTTGTTCATAAATTCCATCTATCTCAAAGGCTTAGATATTCAACTAAGAGAGAGTTACTAAAGTTAACACTACGGGTTGGAGATAACACGCATGTTGGAAATATTAAACCAAATTTCATGCCCCCAAAAAATGGTTCGCTCCGAAGTAATGCTAATCTAGTAGTTCGCTCTTCAAATCTGAGAACCACAGACCAGATGCGAGAAACGAGGGTCTGACATCAAGCATGCAAGTAGTTGGGGTCGCTTGAAAATTTGTGAAAAACCCTCTTCGGCATTTAATTTTGTCAATCGGTTGATGAATTTTTTCCCACCCATTGTCATCATCATCTTCTATAAATACCAGAGCTTTTGGCATTTTCTGAAGTAGCGAGCACAGAGCAACAGACAACTTAAGAAGGGAGCAGCTATTGGAGTTTAATTGATTTCTATTATTAGTGTGTTTTTCTATTTTCATGGGGCAATATTCCCCGTGACTATCTCCAATTGTAATAGGTAATATTTAGTTGGTTTGGTGTGATGTTGAGAACATTTGATTCTCATATAATTATTTTCTTTACCCACTTGGAAGATTCATTCTGTCTTTTACTAACTTACGAGATTCTTTAGTTACATTCCCAAGCTATATATTGTAATGAATTATCATGAATAAATTAGTTCAGACTACTTTTGGCTCACATGTGGTATCAGATTCATAATTTAGCATTAATTCTTAGAGTCTTTTGTAAAATAGTTTATTAAGCTAGTTTACCAGTAAAACTGAAGAACCAACTTGCAGAAGAAGTGGAGCAGCCTCCAGTGGACGAAGATCTATTGAAACCTGTTGTCGTTCATTGATATTGGGATCCCTGCGCACATAAGAAAGCTACTATTATGCCTAGTGAACTAGATGACCAGCATGTGTTGAGAAGTCATGACTGTTACACCCAGTGAAAAGTTTTCCAAGCGTTTCATAGTCGTCGTCGTCGTCTTGGACCCTCTTTTTGTAGATTGTCATTATCTTTAATGCTTGTGGAGGACCGGTGTGCCATGAGGCTAGGGATTGCATCAGGCTGGGCTACTACATACTACCTTGGATATCCAACTTGATTTTGTGGATTTTTTATGCATTTTTGACTGCTTCAAAAATGGCTTGGTTTGCTGTGAAATGCGTCATTCTGGAATAGGGAAGAGACTGATAAAATGATATCCCACACAATTCAATTTCTTTCATCCTCGCCTCTATATTTTGCATATTTCCTATTGTTCTTGAGTCTGCATTATTAATTTACCCCTCGATTAAGTAATAAGTTGTGATATTTTATTTGATGGTACTAATAAATATTTTTCTATAGTTTGGAGGTACATTTTTCCAAGACCTGTTATTATTTCTCTGTGTTTTTCTTTTTTTTCAAAGAGTTGTTTTTTTTTTACTTCAAAGGCATATTCCTAGAGATTGGCTCATTGGTTTTAGCCCAAATTTTAACCAGAGCTTGAAGGAGATCTAAGAATTCAATAGGATAAGGACATTCTATTCTGCTGCACCTATGCAAAAAGAAGGATCTTATTTAAGAAAATGGCAAATGGCAACAATAACACTCTCCCAATTCTATAATTCAAAGGAGAGAATTATGACTACTCATCCATTCGAATGAAGCACTTGCTCATTAGAAAATGTGTTTGGGATATTGTGGAGGATGGCTACATAGAGCCAACCGATTGGTGTATTGTTCTAGCTATCGATAGACAAGCAAAAAGAGAGACACAAAAGAAGAATTGTCTTGCAAAATTCTACTTGCAAAAAGCCTTGTATGAGAGCATTTTCCCAAGGATTGCAAGTTGTGCATCATCCAAAGATGCATGTAAAGCTCTAAAATAAAGATATTAAGCCAACACTCAAGCCAAGCAAGTGATATTGCAAACACTCAAAATGGAGTTTGAAAATATCAGGATGAAGGAGAATGAAAAGGTTGGAGACTATTGCATGAGAGCCAAAGCATGTGATGACAAAATGAAGTCTCTTGGCGAAGAAGTGAAAAATGAAGTCATTTTAAATAAAGTGTTGAGGACACTTTTGCCCAAATGGAATCAAATATCTATAGTCATTGAGGAGAGTAAGGACTTGACTACTCTCACATATGATCAACTCATAGGTTCCTTAATGTCTCATGAGGAGAGATTTTCTTCAACTCCAAATGTTGGGGGAATGGAAGAAAAAGCATTTTCATCCAAAGAAGGTGAATCTAGTTCAAGAGGAAGAGGCCAAGGAAGAGGCCAATTGAGAGGAAGAGGTGGATATTCTTCAAGAGGTAGAGGTAGTTTTTCTCCAAGAGGAGGAAGAGGTGGCTTCAAATAAAGAGGAAGAGGTGGCTTCCAAGAAACAAGAAGAGGTGGCTCTCACAAAAGAGGAAGAAATGACTATCAAGGAAGAAGTAACAAGCAATGTTACTATTGTAACAAGTATGGGCACTTTGAAAAATATTGTATATTGAAAGCATCACATGGAGGAAAAATAAATAATGCACACTATGGTGAGGAGGAGGACTCATCAAGTTTATTTTTGTCATATGGTAAATATGATCAAAATACAAATGAGACATGGATTCTTGATACCGGATGTTCCAATCACATGACCGGCAAGGAGGAGTTGCTATCTACAATTGAAAATTCCTACAAGTCCAAGATCAAGCTTGGAGATGACAAAGCATTGCAAGTTGAAGGTAAAGTAACAACGGAAGTACACACTAATGAAGGTAAGAAGAAAGTAACTGATATTTACTACACTCCAAATTTAAAACATAATTTGTTAAGTGTTGGGCAAATCATGGAAAATAATTTTAAGCTTATGTTTGAAAACAATAAGTGTGACATTTTTTATAAGAATCATGGGCATAGGAACATCACTACTATTCCCATCACCAAGAATAGATTGTTTCCTCTAAAATTTGGAGAAGAAAAGAATGATTTTGCATGTGCAATCATTGATAGAAAAAGTTGGCTATGGAACTTAACATTTGGCCATGTAAATTTTCCTAGTTTGAGGAAAATGGTTTCTCAAGAGATGGTATATGGGCTACCTAAAATTGATGCTCAAAAATGTGTGTGAAGGATGTGATTTGGGCAAGCACTCAAGGATGAATTTTCCAAAATGCAAAGCATGGAGAGCCACTTATCCCCTTCAATTGGTGCATTCTGATATTTGTGGGCCAATGTAGACTCAAAGTATTGGTAATAATTCATACTTTCTCACCTTCATAGATGATTTTTCAAGAATGTGTTGGGTTTATATTTTGAATACAAAGGATGAGGCATTTTATTGTTTTAAAGATTTTAAAAATCATGTTGAAAATCAAAGTGGTCACTATGTAAAATATTTAAGGACTGATAGGGGAGGAGAATTTTATTCAAATGAATTTCTTCAATTTTGTAAATATTGTGGTGTTAGAAGGCAACTCACAGCTGCTTACACACCACAACAAAATGGTGTGGCTGAGCATAAAAATAGAACAATGGTAAATATGGAAAGAAGCATGCTACAAATGAAGAGGTTAACTAATATGTATTGGGCTGATGCGGTAAGGACTTCCATTTATATTTTGAATAGGAGTCCTACTTCTAGATTGGATGGCATCATTGCATATGAGGCATGGTATGTAAGGAAATCAACTGTAAGTTATTTCAGATTTTTTGGTTGCTTGGCTTATGCACATGTTCCTGATGAAAAAAGGAAGAAGCTAGATCCCAAAAGTGAAGCATGCATATTCCTTGGGTATTGTGAAAATACCAAACCATATAGGCTCTTTAATACAAAGAAACACAACATTGTCGTGTCTCGAGATGTGATTTTTTATGATCAGGGAGTTTATGATCATCAGAAAGGCCATATTGAGAAGTCAAAATCTATTTTGACTGGCGGTATTATTGATGATGATGAGCAGCCCACTCATGTTTTAGTTCCAAGTGCTACTAATCCACCAAGCAACTGCTCATATAGCTCTCCAACAAGAATCCCTTCATCTAGTTCTCCACCAAACAACCCCTCATCTAGTTCTTCAATTTCAAGTGCAAGTTCAAGTCCACCAAGGAAGGTAAGAAACTTAAGTGACATTTATCAAAGGAGTACTATTCAAACAAATGAATATTTCACACTATTGAGTGAATATTATCCAAGTAATGTGTTGAAAAATAAAAATCTCCAAAAAAACCATCCATCTTCTCAAATGTTAGATACAATTTTTCAAATAAGAGTTACAAAAAGTCAAGCACAATAGGTAGATCAAGTGGTGAAAAGACTTGAAAACTTGCATATGTATGGTGATGAAAATGATGGTAAGCCCAAAGGTGATGTTGTGAATTATGCCTTAATGTCTCTTGTTGATTTAGAACCATATTGTTATGAACAAGCATGTACTAATGATGTATGGATGAAGGCAATGAAAGAAGAAATAAACTCCATCAAGAAGAATGATACTTGGGAGCTAGTTGAGCTTCCAAAAGGCAAGAAAGTTGTAGGCTCTAAATGGGTCTACAAAACAATACATAATTCTGATATAAGTGTGGAGAGACACAAAGCAAGACTTGTTGCCAAGGGGTTGACACAAAGGTATGGCATTGATTATGAGGAGAATTTTGCTCCAGTTGCAAGACAAGAAACAGTGAGGATGGTTCTTTCTATTGTTGCTCATAAAAGCTGGAATGTACATCACTTGGATGTAAAAAGTAATTTTTTGAATGGATTCTTGGATGAAGAGGTTTATGTGCAACAAACTCAAGGATTTACAATTCAAGGTAAGGATAATCTTGTATACAAGTTGAAGAAGGCCTTGTATGGTCTTAAGCAAACTACAAGAGCTTGGTATTCAAGAATTCATGGGTACTTCCGTCAATATGGTTTTGTGAGAAGCAAGAGTGAGCCAACCTTATACTATAAGAAACAAGGTAATGACATTCTCCTTGTTTGTTTATATGTGGATGACTTGATTTACTTAGGTAGTAGTCCTAAGTTGAATGATGACTTCAAGAATTCCATGATGCATGAATTTGAGATGAAAGATCTGGGCTTGATGCACTATTTTCTTGATATGGAGGTGTATCAAAGTGATAGTGAAATTTTCATTTGTCAAAACAAATATACCAATGGTATATTAAAAAAAATTGGGATGGAAAATTGTAAACCCGTTGCAACACCAATAGCTCATGGTGAGTTGTTGAGTAAGGATGATGGAATTGAAAAAGTTGATGTGACCACATATAGAAGTATGGTTGGGAGTTTGATGTTTCTCACCAACACTAGACTAGACATTGCATGTGCTCTATCACTTGTATCAAGGTATATGAGTGACCCTTCTAAATTACACATGAAAGCTGCAAAAAGAATATTGAGATATGTAAAAGGTACAATAGATTTTGGCATCCATTATTGTAAAAATGAAGATGTAAAATTATTTGGTTTTAGTGATTCATATTGGGGGAGTAATATAGATGACAGGAAGTCTACATTAGGTAATTATTTCAGACTTGGGTCTGGTTTAATCACTTGGAGCTCTAAGAAACAAACTACATTTGCTCTCTCTTTCACCGAAGCATAATACATTGCAATCACAAGTGCTAGTTCTCAAGCATTGTGGTTGAGAAAAGTCCTTGAAGAAATTATAGAACAACAATATGGTCCTACTACATTGTATTGTGATAACATGAGTGCTATTCAGCTAGCATATAATCCAGTAGGTCAAAGTATTTAGATATGAAGTATCACTTCATCTGAGACATGATCGAGAATAAGGTGATTGAATTGCATCATTGCAACACTAAAGACAACATTGAAGATTTGTTCACCAAGAGAGTTTTCAAAGCTCAATTTTTGAAGTCGAGGAACTTCCTTTTCAGTTCCCTCAACTTCAAGGGGGAGTATGTTGGAGTTTAATTGATTTATATTATTGGTGTGTTTTTATATTTTCATGGGGCAATATTCCCTGTGAATATATCTAGTTGTAATAGGTAATATTTAGGTGGTTTGGTGTGATGTTGAGAACATTTGATTCTCATATATTTATTTTCTTTACCCACTTGGAATATTTGTTCTATATTTTACTAACTTGGGAGATTCTTCAGTTACATTTCCAAGCTATATATTATAATGAATTATCATAAATAAATCAGTTCAAACTAATTCTGGCTCACAGCAACAACCTCCAAGAAAACCCTCTTGTGTTTATCCTACAATTTAACTTGCACAAGTTTGTAATCGCTTCATTGAAGAAGCTCTGTAATCTGGTATTATATGATAAATAAAATCTTCATTTTTCTAATTTGTGTCATTTTAGGTTTTGTTCTCTGAATCTGAGAATTTCTCATCCGAAGACGCACTTCGGTTAGCACCTACCCCAAACACCAAGTTCATGTGAAAATATCCTAAAGTTGGAGATCTATTTTCTACTGCTTCGAAGCTGTTCTTCGGTAATATTATGTCCAAATTTCCACTTCGAAATATTATCTCCCCGAAGTGGCACTTTGTTGTCAATTCATCCGAAGAAGCAGTTTAGGGCTTTGTTGTCCCAAAGTTGTGCTTCATCTCTTTTTCTGTAGAAGCTGCCACTTCGTCAGTATTTACTGTGAAGTAGCTACTTCGTTGTTTAAACCCCTAAAGCACAATTGAAAATGGTTAACTTTATTTTTATTTAAACTTCTCACTTCGCTAGTAAACACAGTGAAGCTCCTCCCTCGATGTCCAAACTGCCGAAGCTCCCTCATTGCCTCAAAATTTATGAAGCTTCCTTTTTAATTTTAGAATCATGTGAAGCTCCTATTCTTGATTAGAATAGTACAAAGTTTTAATTCTGCTATGATTTATTTTTAATCTCCTTAAAATTGGTATCAGAGTTGTGTCATGACGCAGAACACTAAAGTATGGCATCTAGAAATAATTCCTTGTAGTTGTATATCCCATAATTTAATGACAAGAACTATGATTACTGAAGCATCCATATGAAGATCCTTTTTGGATCTTAGGAGCTATATGAATTAATCGATAATGGCTACCCAAAACTAGCAGATGCAGCAGCATTGGCCACCCTCTCCCAACCCGACAAGGACTTGTTGAATTAGAACATAAAGAATGACCAGAATGCCCTCTTCTACATCATGCAAGCAGTCAAGGAGACCATCTTCCCATGAATCGCATCAGCCACCAAGGCAAAGGAAACCTGAGAGATTATGGCCAGCTTGTACCAGGGCACCAACAAAGTGAAGTTGGTGAAGCTACAACTATTTAGGAGGAGGTTTGAAACCCTATATATGAGTGAGTCAGATTCCATGAGCAACTTCTTCACCCAAAAAACTAATGTCATCAACTAGATACGATTGAATGGAGAGATTGTTCAGAACCAAAGGATTGTGGAGAAATTTTTGTGAAGCTTGCCAGCGATGTTTTACTCTATTATGATTGTAATAGAGGAATCGAGAGATTTTAAAACCCTCTTGGTAGATGAGCTCATGGGTTCTTTGTAGACACATGAGCAGAGGTTGAGCTGCTCAAATCAGTCTTCTCTGGAGCAAGCATTCAAGGTGCAGATCTCATTCTGAGACAACAACAAATAAGACTCCCACCATGGCACCTCTAGTTCTTAAGGAGGAAGAGGTAGAGGCAGGCATGGGAGAGGAAAAAAATAAGGAGGGAGGTCAAACCCTAATGAAAGTGATACTAGCCATAACTTTCATCAAGAAGTAGGAAGAGGCACTTGCAAAAATCAAAAAAGTGGATCTTATCAAAAGAAGGATAAATCTAAGGTCCAATGTTATTATTGCAAGAAGTTCAACCACTATATCTCAAAGTGTAGGAATAATATGGCCAAGGATAACCAATTGTAAGAAAATTACACAGATGAAGCTAGAATTAGAGATGCCTATGGTAATATGTTGTTGACATGCAGTATTAAGGAGTGCCAAAAAAATGTCTGGTATCTTGACAGTGGGTGTAGTAAACACATGATGGGGAACAAGGAGATGTTCTCACAATTGGATGAATTCATTCAGTCTGAATTCAATATGGGAAACAATAGCAAGGTTCCTATAATGGGGAAAGATAAAATTTTCATCTACACCCGATAAGGTGAAAGAAAGCAAGTTTGTGACATATATTATGTGCCTGGGTTAAAACATAACATGTTGAGCGTTGGAAAACTTTTGTAGAAGGGGTACACTATGCAATTCAAATATAGTGTTTATACCATCAGAGATAAATAAAATGGGCAGATTGCAATTGTATCATGACTAAAAACAAAATATTTCTACTATAGATTAAGAATGAATAATTTGTCTTTGAGTGCAGTTGTGAAGGATGCTACCTGGCTATGGTATCTTATATTCGGTCATCTAAGTTTCAGTGGCCTAAATTTGCTACACAAGAAGCATATGGTGAAGGGTTTACCCCTCATTGAGCAGCCAAATCAGGTCTATGAGGCCTATTTAGTCAACAAGCAGCACAAGGATGCATTCCCTATAGGACAGTCTTGGAGGGCTTCACAGCCATTAGAGCTGGTGCACTCAGACATTTGTGGTCCCATGTAAACCAACACATTTACTAGCAAAAAATACTTCTTGACTTTTATAGATGACTTTAGCTGAAAGACATGGGTTTATACCATCAAGCTGAAGTCCAAAGCATTTTCCAAATTCAAGGATTTTAAGGCTATGATGTAGAAACAGAGTGGCTACCAGATTAAAAACCTTAGGATGGACATTGGAGGTGAATACATCTTCGACGAATTCCATAACTTTTGCAAGAAACATGGAATCACAAGTAGTTGATTGCTAGAAACACACCACAGTAGAATGATGTAGCTGAGAGGAAGCATAGAACAATTATGGATATGGTACGAAGAATGCTGAAGTCAAAAAGTTTGCCAAGTGTGTTTTGGGTAGAAGCTGTAAGTTGTACAGTTTATCTGGTAAACCGATGTCCCACAAAGAGTGTGAAGGAAAAAAATTTAGATGAATCCTAGAGCAATCTAAAGCCAAGTGTGGCTCATTTGCGAGTTTTTGGGTGCATTGTATATGCACATGTTCCATATGAGAAAAGGCAGAAGCTGGATGACAAAGCTGATAAAGCATAGGTCGTACAATCCTGTAACAAAGAAATTTGTCATCAGCCGAGATGTGAAGTTCTTGGAGGATGAATCCTGGAATTGTAAATCAATAATTGGTCAGCCTAAACCATCCATTATTGAACCAGTGAACTTAGAGAAAGATAGTATGCAACCACCTATACCTTCAAGAAATAATAGTGGTGCTAGCAACAACACAACCTCCTCATCCTGGTCACCTCCACTTGCAAGTAGAATCCTCAACTTGAGAACACCCACAAAGACTCAAAGCTTGTAATATATTTATGAGATAACCCATAATCAGACAAATGAGGAATATAATAATTTTACCTTATTTTTTGAGTGTGATCTAGTTTCATTTGAAGAGGTAAGTTAGAATCAGAAATGGTTGAAGGCGATGGATGAGGAGATAGTAGCTATTGAGAAGAATGAGACATGGCAACTGATAGATCTTCCAACAGGGAAGTAGACCATTAGGGTCAAGTGGGTATACAAAACAAAGTTTAATGCCCAAGGAGAAGTTGACAGACATAAAGCCATATTGGTGGCAAAAGGCTACAAGTAGAAGTCAAGAATTGACTATCATGAGGTGTATGAACCTGTAGCCCGACTTGACACAGTTAGGATGATCCTAGAACTAGCAACTCAAAAGGGATAGAGAATTTATCAAATGGATGCCAAGTCTACTTTCTTGAACAGAGTGTTGGAAGAAGAGGTCTACATAGACCAACCACCCGATTATGAATTGCAAGGGCAAGAAGGCAAAGTCCTAAAGCTGAAGAAGTCCCTGTATGGGTTAAAGAAAGCACCTCGAGCATGGTATAGCCAGATTGATGATTATTTTCAAGATAATGGGTTCATTAAATGCCCATATGAGCACACCCTATATCTAAAGAAAAATGTAGTAGGCAAAATGATAATCTTTTGCTTATATGTAGATGATCTGATTTATACTGGAAATAACAACCTATTTGAGCAGTTCATAAGAACCATGAAGAACGAGTTTGAAATGACAGACTTGGGGCTAATTAATTTTTTTCTTGGTATTTAATTTGACCAATCAACATATGGCATCTTCATTTCTTAGGGTAAGTATGCTAAGGATATCCTGAAGTAGTTCAAGATGGAGGATAGCAACCCTACCATCACCCCGATTGCCACTGGCCTGAAGTTGATCAAAACTGATAATAACAAAAGTGTTGATCTAACTATTTATAAAAGGTTTTTTGAAAGTCTGATATACTTGACTGCAACTAGGTCAAATTTAATGTTTTCTATGAGTTTAATAAGTAGGTTTATGGAGTCACCCAAAGGCACTCACTGGCAAGCAGGTAAGAGAATTTTAAGATATGTTAATGGCATGAGGAACCATGGAATCCACTATGCCAGTCAAGACCAGCTTGAACTGATTGGCTACACTGATAGTGATTGGGCTGGAAACATAGATGACCAAAAGAGCACCTCTAGATATGCCTTCCATCTTGTATCTGGAGTTATTTCTTGGTCCTCTAAGAAACAACTAATTGTTGCTTTATCTATAGGAGAGGCAAAGTATGTTGATGCCATCTCAACCGCATGTCAGACAGTTTAGCTGAGAAGAATTTTGAGTGAACTACATCACATGTAGGAAGTAGCAACTACTACTTTTTGTGACAATAATTATGCCATCACACTCTCAAAGGACCTAGTCTTCCACAGCTGAACGAAGCACATAGATATCCAGTATCATTTCATTAGAGAGCTGATGAAATTCGGTGAAGTGTAGTTGTTGTTCTGCAGGTCCAAGGAGCAGGTAGCTGATATCTTCACAAAACCTTTGAATGAGGAGGACTTCGCCAGGCTATGAGAAATTTTGGGCATCAAAGCTTTTATGAAATCTGTTTTAAAGGAGGGTGTTGAAAATATTAAACCAAATTTCATGCCCCCCAAAAATTGGTTCACTCCAAAGTAATGCTAATCCGGTAGTTTGCTCTTCAAATCTGCAAACCACTAACCAGACACAAGAAACGAGGGTCTGACATCAAGCATACGAGTAGTTGGGATCACTCGATGATTTGTGAGAAACCCTCTTTAGCATTTAATTTTGTCAGTTGGTTGGTGAATTTTTTTCTACCCGTTGTCCTCATCGTCTTATATAAATACCAGACCTTTTGGCATTTTTTGAAGTAGTGAGCGTAGAGCGGTAGAAGAGAGAAAGCAGCAGCAGTAGAGCAGCAGACAATTAAAGAAGGGAGTAGCAGCCTCCAGGAAAACCCTCTTGTGTGTATCCTACAATTTAACTTACAGAAGTTTGTAATCCTTTCATTGAAGAAGCCTTGTAATCCGATCTTATATGATAATTAAAATGTTTGTTTTTCTAATTTGTGTCAGTTTAGGTTTTGTTCTATGAATCAGAGAATTTCTCATCCGAAAACGCACTTCGGTTAGCACCTACCCTGAAAACCAAGTCCATGTGAAAATCTCCCAAAGTTGTAGTTCTGTTGTCTACTGCTTCGAAGTTGTTCTTCGACAATATTCTCTTCAAATTTCCACTTCCAAATATTGTCTCCTCGAAGTGGCACTTCACTGTCAATTCATCCGAAGAAGCAGTTCGAGACCTTTCCCGAAGTTGTGCGTCGTCTCTTTTTCTGCCAAAGCTGCCACTTCAGCAGTATTTACTGCGAAGTAGCTACTTCACTGTTAAAACCCTTGAAGCACAATTGAAAATGGTGAATTGTTTTTCTATTTAAACTTGTCACTTTGCTAGTAAACACAGCGAGGCTCCTACCTCGCTGTCCAAACTATCGAAGCTCCCTCCTCACCTCAAAATTTGTGAAGCTTCCTTTTTTTGTTTTGGAATCGTACAAATCTCCTGTTCTTGGTCAGAATAGTGTGAAGTTTTAATTCCGCTGTGATTTATTTTTAATCTCCTTCAACGCAAACATTTTTTTATTTTTCTGTATGGTAGAACTTTTTGCATTCTAATGTATCTACTGGTGATATCATCCTTCAACTCAAATTTTCAACCGAAAGCATTGGCTGTATCACACATCAGCGGGTTGATTGGTAGGGTGCACTTGACATCATTCCATACTATCTTCATCATTATACATACCACCAATGAAAACATTAGTCCAATCCATAATTCAATAAACTTTACCAACAAAGACTACCAGCAATAACCATAGAAAGTTGCATAGATCAATGTAGACTGCCAACGGTGAAATGCAACAGAACTCGAAATTACAATCAAGAGGACTACCAGCTCATGTTATACCATTTTAGAAATTCAGGTGAAATGGGAGTGAGACATAGCCACATCCGAGAAGACACTTAATTCTAGAAAAAATATCTCACATGAACTTCAATGAGGTCGGAGAAGACACTTCTCTCGAACTAAAACTTCAGAAAAAAAATACAGTCTGCTTGATTTCTAAATCAATGATGAAAGACCTCGAAAAAAGTCAATGATTTGGTACCGTCCATGAACAGAGATTTTAGGATGCTAGTAGCTGCCGCTATAGATCTGAAAAATTATGTTGAACCTGGCGACGCATGTTTTCACTTTCGGCAACCCCAATCCGGCTCGAACCTCTTCCACCGCATCTTCAATAGAAAACAAATATCGAACGCTAGCATTTGATCCACCGAATCGTCAGATCCTCTAGCCTGTGAGTGGACTCCGATATGGTGCCCTCCGAAGGAATTAAACAAATTAAATTCCCAATCGCGAATTAAATCGCGTCGGAAAAACTACTTCGGGTCGTGTAAAATGCTTCGGCAAGTTTTACTTCGGCGAGCGAGAGGGTCTCGGAGGAGAGTACGCCCGAAGTATCTACTTCGGGGATAAACAGCCGAAGTATTTTTACTTCGGGAAGTTGGGTACTTCGGGGAGGAACTTCGGGGAAGTTTCCAGCGAGGGAAAAACTTCGGCGAGGGAGAGAGGTTCGGGAGAATTTCCAGCGAGAGGGAGTTTCGGGGAAGGAAACTTCCGAAGTAAATTTACTTCGGGGAAGATACTCCCGAAATTGGTACTTCGGGGCAAAAACCTGCCAAAATAAAATCACTTCGGGAAGGCTGCGAGGTTCGGCAGCCCGCGACAATTTCGGCAAACCAAATGCCGCAATGTGCTTCGGCACAAATAATTAAACCGGGCTCCTTTCTGGATCGAGCGGGTGTTTTCTTACTTCGGGAAAACCCTAGCTCTGGAATATCTGCGGATAAAAATAATGCACAGAGACAGACAAATACGCAGAGACTCAAATGGCAGAATAAATATTTATTTATATATCTATAACGCCGGATTACAAAGGGCTTCCTTCTGAAGCTATTACAATCTTCTGCAAGTAGAACTTTGCAGGATAAACATAAAAACGTCTCCGGGAGGCTGCTGCTCCAACTGCTTCTTCAACCTTCTCCTCTCTCTTCTCCTCTTCTTCTCTATGCTCTTCCTCATACTACTAAATGACAAAATGGCCCCGGTATTTATAGGCGGGGAATGAGGACAAAGGGCGGGATAAATTTCACCGACCGACTGACAAGAAGTAAATGCAACTGTAAGGTTCCTGTCCAATCGTCGAACGCCCCAGCTACTCGCACGCTTGAACAATAAATGTCCCGATCTGCGCGCCTGGTTTCTTCTTCGGCTGATTTCTGCTTCGGCTGATATATGCTTCGCGAGGCAAGTGAGAACTGCTTCGCGACGAACCATTTTTTGGGGGCTACCGATTTGTCTTTCGTGCCGAATCATTTTCCCAAGGTGTTTCGGAAAGACTTTGCGCCGAAGCGCTTTCGGGCGTGATGTTTGGTTTAATATTTCCAACACCCTCCTTTAAACCAAACTTCACACATCCTCTGATGCCCAACATATCTCGCAATCTGGCGAAGTCCTTCTCCTTCAAGGGCTTTGTGAAGATGTCAGCCAGCTGCTCCTTTGACCTACAGAACTGCAATTGTACTTCACCAAATTTCACCAGCTCTCTGATGAAATGATATCGAATATCAATGTGCTTCGTTTGGCCATGGAAGACTGGGTCCTTCAAGAGCGCGATGGTAGAGTTGTAAAATATTGTTGTTGTTGCTTTCGGCAGATGCTATAGTTCACTCAGAACTCTTCTCAGCCAGACTGCCTGGCAGGTTGCTGAGGTGGTAGCAACATACTCTGCCTCTGCTATAGATAAAGCCACAATTGGATGCTTCTTCGAGGACCAAGAGACGACTCCGGATCCAAAATGGAAGGCATTCCTCGAAGTGCTCTTCCTGTCATCTATGCTACCAGCCCAATCGCTGTCGGTGTAGCCAATTAACTCTAGCTGGTCCTTTCTGGCATAGTGGAGTCCATGGTTCTTCGTGCCTTTGACATATCGTAGGATTCTCTTGCCTGCTTGCAAGTGAGTGTCTTTGGGCAACTCCATGAACCGACTGATTAAACTCATGATGTACATCAAATCTGGCCTAGTTGTTGTCAAGTACATCAGGCTTCCAACTAAACTTTTATAGAGAGTTGGGTCAACACTTATGTTGTTGTCAGTCTTGCTCAGCTTGATGCCAGTGGCTACCGGAGTGATGGCAGGTTTGTTGTCCTCCATCTTAAACCACTTCAAGACATCATTTGCATACTTGCCCTGAGAAATGAAGATGCCATCTGTTGATTGGTCAACTTCAATACCAAGAAAATATTTCATCAGCCCCATGTCAGTCATTTCAAACTCGGACTTCATGGCTATTCTGAACTATGTGCATAGGCTACTGCTATTGCCAGTATATATCAGATCGTCCACATACAGGCAGACGATTATCAACTCCCCTGCTTCATTTATTTTTAGGTACAAGGAGTGCTCATATGGGCATTTTTGAAACCCATTCTCCTAAAAATAGTCGTCAATACGGCTGTACCATGCTCGGGGTGCTTGCTTCAACCCATACAGGGCCTTCTTCAGCTTTAGGACCTTGTCCTCTTGTCCTTGTACTTCATAACCGGGTGGCTGGTCTATGTAGACCTCTTCTTCCAACACTCCATTCAGGAAGGCAGACTTGACATCCATCTGGTACACGCTCCATCCCTTCTAAGTTGCTAGTGCTAGAATCATTCTGACTATGTCAAGTCGGGCTACAGGTGCGTACACCTCATGATAGTCAACTCCTGACTTCTGCTTGTAGCCTTTTGCCACCAATCTGGCTTTATGCCTATCAACTTCTCCTTGGGCGTTGAACTTCGTCTTATACACCCACTTCACCCCAATGGTCTTCTTTCTTGCTGGAAGATCTGTCAGCTGCCATGTCTCATTCTTCTCAATGGCTACTATCTCCTCATCCATCGCATTTATCCATTTGCAATTCTGACTTGCCTCTTCAAACTCCACTGGATAACACTCTGTAAATAGGGGAAAGTCAGAATAATCTTCATCCATATGATTATGAGTTACCTCATAAATATCTTGCAAGCTCCGAGTCTTTGCAGGTGTTCTCAAATTTTGAATTCTTCTTGCAAGTGAAGGTGATTGGGATGATGTGGCTATGCTGCTGCTGGCACCACTGTTGTTGCTTGAAGGTACAGGTGGCTGCACACTATCTTCCTCCAAGTTTACAGGTTCAACAACTACTGGTTCAGGCTGACCAATCTCTGATTTCTAGTTCTAGGTTTCATCCTCCAAGAACTTCACATCTTGGCTGATGACAAGTTTCTTTGTCACAGGATTGTATAGCCTGTACGCCTTTGCTAGTTCGTTGTATCCTATGAAGATGCATCTTTCATCTTTGTCATCCAGCTTTTGCATTTTCTCGTCTGGAACATGTGCATATGCAATGCACCCGAAAACTCACAAATGAGCCACACTTGGCTTCAGATTGCTCCAGGATTCCTCTAGAATTTTGTCCTTCACACTCTTGGTGGGACATCGGTTTAGCAGATAAACTGCACAACTTATAGCTTCTGCCCAGAACTCATGTGGCAAACTCTTTGCCTTCAGCATGCTCTATCCCAGCTCCATTATAGTTTTGTTCTTGCTCTCAACTACACCATTCTGCTGCGATGTGTATCTGGCAGTGAACTGCCTATGAATTCCATGTTGCTTGCAGAAGTTGTGGAATTCTTTTGAGATGTATTCTCCACCTCCATCAATTCTGAGAGTCTTGACAAAATATCCGCTCTATTTCTCAACCAGAGCCTTGAACTCCTTAAACTTCCCAAATGCCTCTGACTTCAACTTGATGGGATAAATCCAGGTCTTTCGACTGAAGTCATCAATGAAAGTCAGGAACAATTTGTTGCCGGCATATGAGGTGGTCTGCATGAGACCACAAATATCTGAGTGCACCAGCTCTAATGGCCGTGATGCTCTCCAAGATTGTCCTATAGGGAATGCGTCCCTGTGCTTCTTACCGACCAGGAAACCTTCACAAACTTGGTTTGGTTGCTCAATAAGGGGTAAACCCTTCACCATCTGCTTCTTATGTAGCAAATTCAGGCCACCGAAACTCAGGTGACCAAATCTAAGATGCCACAACCAGGTAGCATCTTTCACAACTGCACTCAAAGACATCAAAGATTCATTCTGAATCTAGAGCGAAAAAATTTTGTTTTTCGTCATGGACATAATTATGATTTGTCCATGGACTTTGTCTTTGATTGAACAAACATCATCTTTGAACTGAATAGTGTGTCCATTTTGCACAAGTTGTCCAACACTCAGCAGATTGTGCTTCAACCCAGGCACATAATAAACATTTTGAATTGTTTTTCTTTCACCGTGCCGGGTGCGGATGGAGATTTTTCCTTTCCCCATCATGGGAACTTTGCTGTTGTTTCCCATCTTGACTTCAGATTGGATTGTTTCATCCAACTGTGAGAACATCTCCCTGTTCCCAGTCATGTGGTTGCTGCACCCACTGTCAAGATACCAAATGTTCTTCTTGTTCTCCTTCTCAACAATACAAGTCAGAAGCATATTTCCTCCTACCACATTTAGGGCTTCCTCTGTATAATGGTCTTGCTACTGATTCTCATTCATCATTTTCTTTTTACACTGTGAGGCATAATGGTCAAACTTATTATAGTAGTAGCATTGGACCTTTGACATGTCCTTCTGCTGAGAGCTTCCTTGCTAATTTTTGCCAATGCCTCTTCCTCCATGCTGATGAAAGTTGCAACTGGGCTCATTTTCATGAGGGTTTGACCTCCCTCCGTGCTTGTTACTTCTCCCACGTCTGCTTCTGCATTTTTCTCCTTGAGAACTAGAAGCATTATGGTGGGAGTCTTGTCTACCACTGTCTCAGACTGAGAATTTTGCTTTGAAAGCTTGCTCCAAATAGGACTGAGTTGAGCAGCTCAACCTCTGCTCATGTGTGTGTAGGGAACCCATGAGTTCATCCACCAAGAGGATTGCCAAATCCCTTGACTCCTCAATTGCAATAACCACAGAGTTGAACTTCGCTAGAAGACTTTGCAGAATTTTCTCCATGATCCTTTGATTCTGCATGATTTCACCATTCAACTGCATCTAGTTGATGACATCTATCATTTGGGTGAAAAAATCACTCATGGTCTCTGACTCACTCATCTGTAGGTTCTCGAACTACCTCTTAAGCATCTATGATTTTACCAACTTCACTTTGTTGGTGCCCTAGTACGAACTGGCTAGAATATCCTAGTCCTGCTTGGCCTTGGTGGCTGATGCAATCCATGGGAAAATGGTCTCCTCAATCGCTTACATGATATAAAATAGGGCTTTCTAATATTTCTTCCGATTCTCCTTCAAAATATCTTTGTCGGCTTGGGAGAGGGCGGCCTGTGCTGCTACATCTGTCGGCTCCGGGTATCCATTCTCGACCAAGTCCCACAAATCCTAAGACTCGAAGAGGATCTTCATCTAGATGTTCCAGTAGTCGTAGTTCTTGCCATTAAATCATGGGATCTGCAACTGTAGGGAACTCTTTTCAGAATCCATCTTCTATCTCCGTGTAATGGCAACACAGCTCTGATACCAATTTGAAGGAATTAAACAAATTAAATTCCCAATCGCGAATTAAATCACGTCGGAAAAACTACTTCGGGTCGTGTAAAATGCTTCGACAAGTTTTACTTCGACGAGCGAGAGGGTCTCGGAGGAGAGTATGCTTGAAGTATCTACTTTGAGGATAAACAACCAAAGTATTTTTACTTCGGGAAGTTGGGTACTTCGGGGAGGAACTTCGGGGAAGTTTCCAGCGAGGGAAAAACTTCGGTGAGGGAGAGAGGTTCGGGAGAATTTCCAGCGAGAGGGAGTTTCGGGGAAGGAAACTTTCGAAGTAAATTTACTTCGGGGAAGATACTCCCGAAATTGGTACTTCGGGGCAAAAAACTACCAAAATAAAATCACTTTAAGGAAGGTTGCGAGGTTCAGCAGCCCGTGGCAATTTCAGCAAACCAAATGCCGCAATGTGCTTTGGCACAAATAATTAAACCGGGCTCCTTTCTGGATCGAGCAGGTGTTTTCTTACTTTGGGAAAAACCCTAGCTCTGGAATATCTACGGATAAAAATAATGCATAGAGACAGACAAATACGTAGAGACTCAAATGGCAGAATAAATATTTATTTATATATCTATAACGTCGGATTACAAAGGGCTTCCTTCTGAAGCTATTACAATCTTCTACAAGTAGAACTTTGTAGGATAAACATAAAAACATCTCCGGGAGGCTGCTGCTCCAACTACTTCTTCAACCTTCTCCTCTCTCTTCTCCTCTTCAGCTTACGCTCCTCTTCTTCTCTATGCTCTTCCTCATACTACTAAATGACAAAATGGCCCCGGTATTTATAGGTGGGGAATGAGGACAAAGGGCGGGATAAATTTCACCAGTCGACTGACAAGAAGTAAATGCAACTGTAAGGTTCTTGTCCAATCGCCGAACGCCCTAGCTACTAGCACGCTTGAACAATAAATGTCTCTATATACATGCTTGGTTTCTTCTTTAGCCGATTTTCGCTTCGATTGATATATGCTTCATGGGGCAAGTGAGAACTGATTCACGACGAACCATTTTTTGGGGGTTGCCGATTTGTCTTTCACACTGAATCATTTTCTCAAGGTGTTTCGGAAAGACTTTGCATCAAATCGCTTTCAGGCATGATGTTTGGTTTAATATTTCCAACACCCTCATACTCCCTCTGTTACCGAATGACTAGCCAAAAATAGCAGTCTAAAAACAAGAAGTAGCAACAACATTGTTTTCAAAGCAGCGAACAATCACATCTCAACAATCACCAATGTTGTGTTAGAAATATTAACCTAGATTTCACCCCTCCGCCAGACTGTTCTTCGAAACTGGGTGAAGCCAGACATTACTCACGTAGTTGGGGATCCCAACAAAAAGGTCTAACATGACGTCGCACCTACCCTCTGACAGATGTGACATCTGACAGATCTGATCGTCGCATAAGTTAATGTCAATTCGATGATTTAATGCTAGTTCGATGATTGGTCAGAAAACCTAGTTGAGGGACTATCAAAACCTGTTAGAGAAAAAACCCTAATCCTCCTCTCCCCGTAGCTATATAAGGCATCTCGGGTATTTCAAAAATAGGAGCAGTGAGCAGAAGAAGGCATTGTGCACAAAAGAGGAGTGAGGAGAAGAAGAGTAACTCGGTGAGTAGTGTCGCTCATCTGATTAATGTCCGAGCAGTCGACTTGACATTTTATCTGTTAGTTTATCTTGTAGCCTGGCCTACAGATGTTATTTCCTCAGTTGAGGACCTCTGTAACCCTCGTTTCATATAAATAAAGTTTGTTGTTTGTTTTAGGCATCTTTAGGGTTTGCAGTCATTTTATGTGTTAAAGTCTCTTGCTCGCTGTACAAATCGCCTCAGAGCGATTGTGTTCGGGTTCTAATAGTTAGAGCTCAGATCCAATACTCAGTTCACAGTTTCGGTGTTTCTCTCCTCCCAGCCAAGCAGGCCATCACCGTTGCCGTAGTCGCACAAGCCTTTCGGATAGATCAGACTACGAAGCCAAAATTGGCTAAGTCCGAAAGAGTCTTCCGAGTTCGCTGTCGCAACCCGACTGCACCCGAGATCCGAGCATAGCCCGAATGCGCAAGTGAAGTTCGCACTATGCCCATTGCTGAGTGTAGTTTGTCTTGCGCCCCCTAAGTGCACACTGCACCATCCGTCACCTTTCGTTGACCACAAATCACACTTCACCAATTTTTTGGGCGAAGTCTGTTGGTGCCCCCAAAGTGCAAACTTCACCCAGTTTCGAGCGAATTCAGTCGACGCCATCGAAGTGCAAACTTTGCCCAGTTTCGAGCAAAGTCCATCAGTGCCCCCGACGTTCACTCTACGTCACAACTCGAGCACAGTCCACACTCTGCTCTTGAACGGACGTCGGCAAATCAAAAAAAGAAATTAAAATTCTTTAAATTGGTATCAGAGCTACTGATCCCTTTATGCAGAGACCGAAGCAGAATGGCATCTAGCAACAACAATTTGTAGTTGTAGATCCCATACTTCAATAGGAAAAATTATGATTACTGGAGCATCTAGATGAAGATCCTGTTCAGATCTTAGGAGCTATGGGAGTTAGTCAAGAATGGCTACCCAGAACCGACAGATGCAGTAGCACTGGCTGCCCTCTCCCAAGAAGACAAAGATATTCTAAATGAGAACTGAAAGAAAGACCAGAAAGCCCTGTTCTATATCATGCAAGCGGTTGAGGAGACCATCTTATCGTGGATCGCATTAGCCACCAAGGCAAAGCAGGCCTGGGAGATTCTAGCCAGCTCGTACCAGGGCACCAATAAGGTAAAGTTGGTGAAATTGTAGATGCTCAAGAGGGAGTTTGAAAATCTGTAGATGAATGAGTCTGAGTCCATGAGTGATTTCTTCACCTGGATGATGGACATTATCAACCATATGCGGTTGAATGGAGAAAATGTGCAGAGCCAAAGAATCATGGATAAGATTCTCAGAAGTTTGCCTGCTAAGTTTGACTCGGTTGTGATAGGAATCAAAGAGTCAAGGGATATGACAACCCTCTCGACAGACGAACTCTTGGGTTCATTTTAGACCCATGAATAGAGGCTGAGCCGTTCATCTCAGACCTCTCTGGAGCAAGCATTCAGGGCTTAGGTCTCATTCCGAGACAACGATAGACAAGATTCCCACCATGGCACCTCTAGTTCTCACGGAGGAAGAGGCAAAGGTAGACATGGGAAAGGCAACAAGTAAGGAGGACGGTCAAACCCTAGTGAAGGGGAGACCAACTATAATTTCCATCAGCAAGGTGGAAGAGGCAGCTTGAGAAATCAACAAGCTGGATCTAGTCAGAAGGATATGTCAAAGGTCCAGTGCTATTTCTGCAAGAAGTCCGGCCATTACATCTCATAGTGTAGAAAACGGATGGCCACGGAGAACCAGCAACAAGCCCATTATACGGATGAAATTGAAAATGCGGCAGGAGGAAATGTGTTGTTGAATTGCAACATTGAAGAGGAGTGCCAGAAGAATTTTTGGTACTTAGACAGTGGGTGCAACAACCACATGATAGGGAACAAGGAGATGTTCTCCCAACTAGATGAAACAGTCCAGTCTGAAGTGAATATGGGGAACAACAACAAGGTTCCCATGATGGGGAAAGGAAAAATCCTCATTCACACCAGGCACGATGAACGAAAGCATATCTATGATGTCTACTATGTTCCTGGCCTGAAGCATAACCTGTTGAGCGTTGGACAGCTTGTGCAGAAGGGACATACATTCTAGTTCAAAGACAAAGCTTGCACCATCAGAGACAAGTCACATGGGCAGATTGCTACAGTGTCCATGATGAAGAACAGAGTCAACATACAGTGTCTCTGAGTGCAGTTGTGAAGGATGCTACCTGGCTGTGGCATCTCATATTCGATCACTTGAGCTTCAGTGGCCTGAATCAACTGCACAAGATGCAAATGGTGAAGGGTTTACCCCTAATTGAGCAACCAAAACAAGTTTGTGAAGGTTGCCTAGTTGGCAAGTAGCACAAGGATGCATTCCCTATAGGACAGTATTGGAGAGCATCACAACCATTGGAGCTAGTGCACTCAAACATTTGTGGTCCGATGTAGACCATCACGTTTGTCGACAACAAATACTTCTTAACATTCATAGATGACTTTAGCCGGAAGACTTGGATCTATGCCATCAAGTTGAAGTCAGAAGCATTTACCAGATTTAAGGAGTTCAAGGCTCTAGTGGAGAAATAGAGCGAATATTAGATCAAGACTCTCAAGACAGATGCGGAGGTGAATACATCTCCAACAAATTTCATAACTACTGCAAGCAGCATGGAATTCAAATGCAGTTCACTGCCAGATACACACCACAACAGAATGATGTAGCTGAGAGGAAGAACCGAACCATCATGGAAATGGCATGAAGCATGATGAAGGTGAAGGGATTGTCACATGAATTTTGGGTAGAGGCTGTAACGTGTGCAGTCTACCTGCTGAACAAATGTCCAACCAAAAGCATGAAGGACAAAATCCCTCAGGAGGCCTAGAGTGGAGTGAAGCCAAGTGTGGCTCAATTGCGTGTGTTCGGGTGCATAGCATATGCACATGTTCTAGAAGAAAAGCAGCAAAAGTTGGATGATAGATCTGAAAAGTGCTCTTTCACAAGGTATAGTGAGAAGGCAAAGGCATATATGCTGTACAACCCTATGACGAAGAAGCTCATCATTAGTCGTGATGTGAAATTTATTGAAGATCAAGCCTAGAACGAGAAGTCAAAGACTGGCCAGTTAGAGCCAGCAGTAGTACAGTTTTTTGACTTGGAAGAAGGAAGTGTGCAGTCACCTGTAACTTCTAGTAGCAACAGTGGTGCCAGTAGTAGCAAAACCATTCCATCTTGGTCACATCCATGTGCAAGTAGAATCCAGAACTTGGCGATGCCAACGAAGACAAGGAGCTTGCAAGAAATCTATGAGGCAACCCAAACCCACATAGATGAAGAGCACTCTAACTTTGCATTCTTTACTGAAGTTGATCTGGTAGAGTTCGAAGATGCAAGTCAGAATCAGAAGTGGGTGCATGCCATGGATGAGGAGATAGCAACCATTGAAAAGAATGATACATGGCAGCTGACTAATCTTCCAGTAGGGAAGAAGACCATTGGGGTCAAATGGGTGTATAAGACAAAGTTCAACGCCCAAGGAGACATTGACAAGCATAAGGCCAGACTGGTGGCGAAGGGTTACAAGTAGAAGTTAGGCATCGATTACCATGAGGTATATGCGCCTATAGCCCGACTTCACACAGTCATGATGATCCTGGCATTGGTAGCCCAACAAGTTTGGAAGATGTACCAGATGGATGTCAAGTCAGCCTTCTTCAATGGAGTGTTGGAGGAAGAGGTCTACATAGACCAACCACTAGGTTACAAAATTGAAGTCCAGGAGGGCAAAGTCCTAAAGCTGAAGAAGGCCCTGTATGGTTTGAAGCAGGCACCTCGAGCTTGGTATAGCCGAATTGACAACTATTTTCAAGAAAATGGGTTTGTAAAATGCCCATATGAGCACACCTTGTACATGAAGACAAATGAAGTAGGTGAGCTCATTATCGTCTGCTTGTATGTGGACGATTTGATTTATACTTGCAACAACAATGTCCTGTTCGACCAGTTCAAAACAACCATGAAGAAGGAGTTCAAGATGACGGACTTAGGGCTGATGAAGTATTTTCTCGGCATTGAATTTGACCAACTAGTAGATGGCATTTTCATTTCTCAGGGCAAGTATGCGAAGGATGTTCTGAAGTGGTTCAATATGGAGGACATAAAACCCGCCATCACACCTGCAGCCACAAGTTTGAAGCTAAGCAAACTTGATTCAAGGAGGAATGTAGATCCAACCCTATTCAAGAGGCTAGTTGGCAGTCTGATGTATTTGACTACAACTCGACCAGATATGATGTTCGAAGTTAGTCTAATTAGCAATTTCATGGAGACTCCAAAGGACACGCATTGGCAAGCAGGCAAGACGATCTTGCGCTATGTCAATGGGATGCGAAACCATGGCCTATTTTATGCCAAACAGGACCAGCTAGAACTGGTTGGCTTCACATATAGTGATTGGGCTGGCAGTATCAACAATCGAAAGAGCACCTCCGGGTATGCTTTCCATCTCAGATCAGGGGCAGTCTCATGTGCATCCAAGAAACAACCCATCATTATGTTGTCCATAGCAAAAGTAGAGTACATTGCTACCACCTCAGCCGCCTACCAGGTAGTCTGGCTGAGAAGTGTTCTGTGTGAACTACATCATCCGCCCGAAGTAGCAACAACAATATTCTACAACAATAACTCTGCAATCGCACCCTCAAAGGATCTCGTATTCCATGGTCGAAAAAAGCACATAGACATCCGATATCATTTCATCAGAGATTTGGTGAAGTCTGGAGAGATTCAACTCCAGTTTTGCAGATCCAAGGAGCAGTTGGCAAATATCTTCATGAAGCCTTTGAAGGAGGAAGACTTCAACAGATTGTGAGAGAAGCTTGGAGTCAAAGCGCTCGTAAAATCAGGTTTAAAGGAGGGTGTTAGAAATATTAACCCAGATTTCATGGCTCTGCCAGATTGCGCTCTAAAACTATGTGAAGCCAGATAATGCTTGTGCAGTTGGGGATCCCAGGAAAAAGTTCTGACATGATGTCACACCTACCTTCTGATATATGTGACATCTGACAGAACCGATTTCTGCAACCCGACTGCGCCTGAGATTCGAGCGTAGCCTGAGTGCACAAGCGAAGTTCGCACTATGCCCATTGCTGAGCGCAGTTCATCTTGCGCCCCCGAAGTGCACATTGCGCCATCCATCACCTTCCACTGACTGCAAATTGCACTTCAACTATTTTTTGGGTGAAGTCCGTCAGTGCCCCCGAAGTGCAAACTTTGCCCAGTTTCGGGCAAAGTCCGTCGATGCCCCTGAAGTGCAAACTTTGTCCAGTTTTAGGCGAAGTCCATCGACGCCCTCAACATTCACACTTTGCCCAGTTTTGGGTGAAGTCCGTTGATGCCCTCGAAGTTCGCTTTGTGTCGCAAATCGAGCGTAATCTGCACTCTGCTCTCGAACGGACGTCGGCAAATCAGAAAAAGAAATTAAAATTCTTCATGTTGAAATAGTAATTAAAACCATTGATTTTGAGGATAACAAATTGCCTATCCTCGATCATGATTTCACTCCTTCCTTGATCATGCAGAACTATGCTTCGACATCTGAAAAAAAATTTCCTCATAGGTAAAGTCTTGCAGAACCAAAGAATCTCACAAACCATCATCGAAAAGTGGTAAAAAAAATAAAATAATGTTGTAAATGCATACGGTTATTTCATCCGAAGGCTATTTGCATCTACAGATGAGATGTGAGAATCTCCAAAAAAAAAATTGTGCAAACTCAAACCCCGTTTGGCCTTTGTTTCTACCAACGCTCAGTTGCACACCAACGACAACATGTCACCAAAAAAAGAATTTGCAGGACCATAGAAGACTAAAAAACTAAAAAAGGACCTCCAAAAACGTAGATTTTTTCTTTTAACCATCTGGTTTCTGATCCATCAAAAGATATGGAGACCATACTCCCTTGGTTTTAGAAAACAAATGAAAAGGGGGAAATTTCCATGAGGGAAATCCCCCATGATAAAAATCTCCTCAGGCTCACAAGGCAAGGAAGGTCCGCTCTGATACCATGTTAGAAAATGAAATGCTTGATATTATTGACTTGAAAGTACCTTTCTTAAATAACAAGTGCTTACAATCTGATCCATTGAATCATAACTAACTGAGCTAATATCAACCACACAATATCCTAGTAACAACTTAGGATATAATTTTATTGTTCTAACACAATGCCAATTCAAACAATATTTTTGATATTTACACCAACCCAAAAAATTTAAGAAGATCATGTTTCATAGTTAAAGAAGTTCAAATATGTTAATATGGTGAGGAATAAGTGGAAGGAACCAATAAATCATGGAATACCAAATGGTAGTAGGTAATTACACTTTTTTTATCTAATATTTACAACTTAATTTTTCATTTTTGAGGGGTATTCGCCATTTCCATATAGAAGCATTTTGAAGCTTTTTTTAAAATCATATAATTTTTAAACTCCACTCATTGGTAACATCAACTTGTAAACATTATCTCATTTTAGGGCTGAGTTATGTAAAATTAGCTTCAAGCCCTATGACCTCTTTTTAAAAGGACGATCTACTTTCTTCTATGCAATGATAATATTGTTCTAATGTTTTAGGATATAAATATATGGATTTGTGATAGTTACAATAAATTTGAAGTATTTTGGAGGCTTGAAGGAAAAGAATTTCAGAAATAATTTAGTCAATCCTTCTTCCTTCTTCCTTCTTTGGGTAATTAATTTGAATCATTCATGAAGATCTAAAATTTTATTATCTTTTCCTTATTTTATTTATTGTCTAGGCACTCTTATAATTTTATTACAACTGTTCTTTTAAATATGTTTATGCAAATCCTCTTTTGGTGATTGAAATTATATGTTCCAAGGGTAATATAGAGTATTCAAATAGGTTGATGTATGTTGTGAGTGGAAAAGTTATGCGTTCGAGACATATATTATATGATAACTAAAGATTTAACAAACTTATCTTTAAAAAGATATTGATATTAAATTATCTTCTTCATTTGAATTCGTAATAGAAGTGAATTTTGGATTTGTATGGGAATATCTAATAGTGGAAGTGGTGGCTATGGTCTAGGCTAAGGAGACTTTTATGCAGGAAATATTTTTGTAGTAGTATATTTTATATGGGGAAATCCATATGAGTCTATCTAAAAATGTGAAGTCTCACTAAAGCATCCATTATATGGGGAAGACATTGTTGTTACTAATGTTTTCTCTCGTCAATCCCTAAGTTCAAATTATGGAGAGTGTTGAAATTGAAATATCATTGATAGTCAATCACAACATTGTATGAAGTTTTAGATAGAGATAAGGGCATTTCATTACAATGTATTAATTTTTTAATATTTTAATATTTTAATATGTAAGCCCTATGGATCATAGTTAACCCTTCTATGGTTAAGCCCACTCTATAGCTTGTAATTAGACTTAAGATCTCTAGTTATTTTATCTTAGATTAAAATTTACTATGCAAAGGTGATTTTATTTTGGTATAAATATCCCCATCCCACTTCTTATTCTAATTATTGGAGTGCATTGTAATTTGATCTATGGATATAGAGAAATTTTACTGTATTAATATATAAGGGATGGTGTGATGATCAATCATGCACCTATAGTATTTGGTGATATTATGTAGAGTTTCTCTTAAAAATGATCAATTTACCACCACATGCATGAAGTATAATATTTAGATATTAATCTAGATTTTAGCTTTCTCATTCATGTTTTTCTTTTGGATTATTTAATTTTTAAATTTGTGTCATATCATGAGATTAATTCTATGGGATTTAAAGTATTAGAAGCCTAATTCTGTTATCTAGTTTTCCAATAGTAAATATCATGATTTTAATTGCCAAGCATGTGGTTATTTAATTATCTATTTAAGAATGATATAAGTATTTGTATTGCATCAATATTTCTATAATCTATATCTTTTTTTTTTTAATTCATAATTTGATAGATGTCAATTTTTTTTAACAAACCAATTTAATTATATAATTTATTTTAATATAAAATATTCTCATTAGAGCTCGCTCCTACTCCTTCACATTTTTCCCTCTGAGCGAGAGGTCCTTGTACTCCCTTGTATTCTATCTGGTTGTTCTTAATGGATAGACTACTTTGCTTTGGTAATGGATGAAGGTATTTTTTACTGGTCGGGGGCCTTGCTAGTTCTGTTTAGATATTTTGTGGGTGCAGTAAGACATTGTAGATATGGCTAGTTCCTTGTGGGAGAAAGAGCTACATGTCGAACCAATCTACGAAGGTTATTTGGGGCTTTGGTTGTAGTGCGGATGGTTCTATTTGGTGGTCCCCTGGTTGGTTTTCGACTTGCTTGGCTTGGTGAACATCATATCCTCTTGGGTTGGTTGCTTGTTGGGGGTCTTGGTGAATCGAATCTACTTTTATTTTTTGTCGAAGTCCCTTGGGGGATCAGACCAATAGTTGAATCAAACCTACAGGGTGAATATGGGGTGTTGCTATTGTAGTGGCTATTGACTATTTTTCTTGGTTGGTTCTAAGTTAAGGTTTTATTACTTAGGTGGTTGGTTGTATTCTTGTTGTAGAGTTTCTTTCTCCATATCCTTCTATGGGAGTGATGCTATCATGGTGGCCCATTTTGGATGGGTGTTTTCATCACAAGGGCTCGTTTGTATTCTAGGTATTTCTTCCTTGGTTTGGAATGTTTTTCATGGGTATATTTCTTCTTAATCTTGGGTGGTTCCCTAGTTTTCTAGGACTTATGGGTTCCTACTCTTGTTTACCAAAGTTATTTCAGCTGTTCAAGATTTGGCTTTCTGGCAGATGGATTGCTCATGTTTGTGCTTTTGTGCGTAGACCCTATTTTATGTGTTGTCACAAGGAGCTTTGATGTAGCTGGTTGATTTTCATTAATGTGAATCAATTTACCTGGTTAAACAATGGTGTATTTTATTTTCTAGTTATATCTTTGGTGCTCTTACTTAGTATGTTGTTGGCTTCACCGATTCTTGGGATTAATGATCTTGTTTATATAGCGGTTGGTTGGTTTTTGTGCAACCTAGTGTGAGTGGATAAATGTAGATTTTAGTGGGTGTTGGTTTGGTAATTCTTACTTGCCACTTCTATGGTTTGGATTCCTGTTCTCTAGCTCTAGGTTATTACTGACTAGTTTCCGATCCAGGAGTGGTTTCTATATTTGATTTGGGTAGTTTTGCTTTATTCTATAGTTTCCTTTTACTTCATGCATTTATTTTTTCTTACGGGTTGGTTTGGATTTATGGGAAACTTCATTGTTATGAAGGGTGGTTGGTTGGGCACTATGTCCTCATTTATTACTCCTTTTTAAATTTTAAATGTGTTGTAAGGTGTTGGGCGGGAAGCTTTCAATATGCTTCTCTTGTTTGTTGGATCCTCTTTTTTTGAGGTTGGCGATTGATTAAGTGTGATATTTGTGTAGTTTTGGGTTGTTTCAGGGGGTATCTTTCTTGGTTTATTGTTGTCAGTTTGACATCATTGTATCTGTAGGGTGGCTAGTGTGCTAGTGTAACCTTATTATTGGGGTAGTTTTCCTTAGGATTGCCTTTGTTTATTGGCAAGTTGTTTGTTATTTTGTTTACTTCCTTGAGAAGTGGTTGTAAAAGGTTATGGGAATCCTTTAAAAACCCTCTTTTTAATTAATGATACCAAAAAATAAAAATATATATTCTCATTAGGTTCCATTTGAAAATACTGTGACTATTCATATTTAAAAATAAAATTAGATTATCACAATAACATCATGGTTACAACTAAGAAATCATTTTACAATAAAATGTGAAAATTAACTTTAAAGAGGAAATGATAAAATTAATTTTTTGGTAGTTATTTTGGATATTAAAACTATTTTATAGCCAAAAAAAATACCTTACTATGATTTAGGACAAAAATTAACCATAACCTATCTGCTTGTTGTGGTGTCATGGTAAATGCCCTGGGTGCTGGTAGATTCCGACCCATGTTCCATTCCCCTTGTATCCATCCTGCAGATCTATGGTATAGTTATGAATGTCCTATGTGCTGGTAGAGGCCAACAAGGCTCCATTCCTCCTATGCCCAACCTGTTGAAAGTGGCACCCCGAAAGGGGTGTTTTCCACTATAAATTAGTTTTACCCAGGATTTGTAGGTGAGTTGGAGAGGAGAGGGCAATCCTCCAAGGGAGGTCCCAGGTTCAAATCTCCACCCTACAAAAAATTTGAATTGGGTATCCAAAATCCAATTGATAATGTTGGTGAGAGCAGGGTTGGGTGTGACCCTCGAGTGACTTTGACGGTGTAGAACCCCCTGTTCATGGTCTCTCAAACCAATGTGGCTCTGAAAGGGGTTTTTCACTTAAAAAATATAAAAAATTAACCATAACCTTCATAAATATCAAGCTTAGAGTTAGGCCCTATATTATTATTGTGTGATGTAATAGTTAAGCACCTATTTTTATTGTTATGATTTAATACCACTTATGTGAATTTCATTTTGTTAGTTTTACATAGTCAACTTGATCTCCATTTGTGTCACACATTTATTTTAATTTATATTAGATAATCAGTCTTTTAATTTATACTAAATATTCATTCTTTTATTTTATATTAAATATTCTTCCTTTTAATTTTTTATCAAGTAATTATATTTAGTGGGAATCAAAAAACCTCTTGGATTATGAGATATTATGATACACATTGGATAGATAATGTTAAATGATTGTAGATCAACACCATATTACTAATTGATTTTGAATGATGAGGTGGTCTCTTGGTCAAGTAAGAGATGGCTAGCAATTTTTTGGAGCAGAGTACATGTCAGCTTTTCAAACCTTGAACGATCAATATAATTGAGGAAACTAAAAGATACTATGCTTACTCAAACCTAGCTAAAAGTGCTGAAATAGAATAATTAAAGTTGCATTACAATAATAAAAAACTAAAATTGTATGGTAGAGAAAAGCACATTAAAATGAATTATCATTTCATTCATGGCGAAGATGAGAACATATTTAAGATAGAGTCTATGAAAATGAAATGATAGTAGAACCACTTCCAAAGATGTTATCAAACAATAAGTTTGTGTTTTACAAGAGATAATTCAATTTTTAGAAACTCAATAAACAAAATAAAAATAAAGTGTTAAAAATAATGAATAACAAAATATATTTAAATATTTTCAACAAAGCATAGAATAGATAAAAAATGTACTTGACTATTTCCAATAAAAAATAGGATAAAAATAAGATGTACTTCCTCCAATGAAAGTTATCTCATATATAACAGTCAATTTTAGAAAAAATATGCATACCAAAAAAACAAAACGATTCCTATAATTTTAAGTTTTATCTTAACAAATTTTATGATCATTAGACTCGTCTAAAATCATCGTAAATATATGTTATTTCAACCTAGGTGTTGTAGGTGAGTTGGAGAGGAGAGGGCAATCCTCCAAGGTAGGTCCTAGGTTCAAATATCCACCCTACCAAAAATCTGAATTGGGTATCTGTTGGTCACGAATCTACCACAGGAAAGGATTTTCTAAAAACTATGCACCCTAGACCCGGCCAACATTGAAAGGCTGGGAGAAAGAGATGTCTCCCAGACCAATCTCCAGAGAGGGCTGGTTCCATTACTAGAACTAAGTTTGATTTCAGATTAAAGTTGCTAGAAATAAATTATAAATGTGCAGAAAGAAACAGGAAATACATGGAAAGAGATGGGAAATATAGCCATAGGTTGGGTCACCAAAATTCAAGAATTTGATGTTGAGATTCATTCGGCCAAGCTTGTGCAGGGTAATGCCTTATGCCAGCACTTAGAAAAGACTACAACATTTGAAATAGTTGATTATCAAGTGAATGATTCTACTAGAGATAACAGTCTAGTGAACCTCTTAGTACAAGAACAAGATTGGGTAGATGACCTCATTGACTATTTCACAACTGGTAGATGCCCTTCATAGTTAAATGCCTCACAACGGAGAAGGTTTCGTCTGCAAGTTCTCAGGTATGTGTTGCAGCCTGAAGGATTGTTTTTTAAGAACATTGATGGCATTATTTTAAGATGTGTCAAGGAATCAGAGAAAGCTAAACTCCTGGAGGAGTTTCATTCTGGCATATCAGGAGGACACTATGTAGGTAGACCAATGGCTTTAAAAATCATTCGATCTGGTTATTATTGGCCAACCTTATTCACAGATGCTTTTAGGATTGCCCAAGCATATGAAAAATGTCAGAGGTATACAGGAAGGGTTAGAAATGGATCATTGCCCCTACATCCAATTCAGGTTGAAGCATCTTTTCAGCAGTGGGGATTGGACTTTATTGGGATTATTGATCCAAATTCTTTAGCTGGACACAAGTATATTTTGACAACTATAGATTATTTTATGAGGTGGTTTGAAGCTATTCCAACCAAGGTTGCAAATCAAAATTGCATTATGTCCTTAATTTCCTGGAATGCCTCCTTCCTCTGAGTTGTCCATTTGCAAAAATGCCAACATTCTTGGCGGCTCATGGGGTATACAGTTCTACTGTATGCATGAATCCCAGACTTGAATCCATTGGGCAACAGAGTCAAGAAAAATTGAGAACAGAAAGCTGGCTGATGGGGTACATCTCGGCGGACTGCTGCAACAACTCTTGCTGAATGATGGAAACTTCAAGTAAATCTCTATTTGGCTGAGCTAACCAGGTGCTGTAAAAGAATCTCCATGAAAGCACCAGGGGTTGCAAAACGAAAATGCATGAAACAAGTGGAGTGGGAACTAGGGAATGGAATGGTGGATGATGGAATGGTGGAGTGAGGGAAAGTGAGGCGGTAGATGCAGGAACAGAGTGCTTCTGTGCTACCGGCTGCTATGAAAGGGAAATGAAGGTGAATGGAAGAAACAGAATGATGATCAACAAATGTGTAAGCTATGGAATGAGAGTGGAATGGGAAAATGAACTGTTGATAAATGCTTAAAACAATAATGTAGTTAGAAGAAAAGGAAAAGAAGAACCGAGAATATTAGAAAAGGGGAAAAGAAACAACAATAGTGGCTTGATTACTACAGAGGAAAAAGGAGTAGGAGAAGGAGGGAATAAAGAGGGGAAGGGAAGAAATAGAGAGGAAGCCACTAACTGCTAGGAAAGGAAGAAGAAAAAAGAAAGAAATACGTACCTGCGGGCTCGCATGCAAAAAGAGCCAAAGTGAATAGAGGAAAACAATACTTTTTTTTTTTTTTTTTTTTTTGCTATGTACAAGGTGATACTGGACTGACAGTTCATGAAGTGTAGGCTTTCAGATGAAAGCCGTTCACCAAAATAGGAAGTGGGCAGCCGTCCAAATCTTCCAGATGAAATGAATTTGTTGCACCAGCACTGACAATGCGGAAGGGACCCTCCCACAGAGCATCAAACTTCTTGTGCTTCCCAGGCTTGGCTTTCTTTTCATTCCATTTCAGGACCAAATCACCCACCTTAAGTGGACGATCAGTGGAATTCTTATGGAACCATTTTGAAATAATCTGTGTATGCTTAGCAAACTCCTCATAAGCCAAGGAACGTTGTTCTTCCAACTGTAACAACTGAGCCAACCGCATATCCATGGAATCTACAGCTGTTTCATCATCCTGAAATCCTTGCAACTGTTGCAATACTGGCAACTCTAGATGAACAGGCAACCTTGCCTCTTTTCCATATACTAGGGCGTATGGTGAAGTTTTGATAGACTTCTTGATTGAAATCCTATCTGCCCATAAAGCTTGATTCAACAGAAGGTGCCATGATCTCTTGTTATCCCCCAAAGACCTCTTTAAAATCTGGAGCAAATTTTTGTTTGTGGACTCTGCCAAGCCATTTCCCTGAGGGTAATAGTTAGAGGATGTCTTCAGAAAAACACCATACTTATTTGCAAATTCAGCTAGCTCAGCTCCAATGAACGGAGTTCCATTGTCTGTGATGATAGCATCAGGAATGCCAAAACGTGTAATCAGCCCTTCAATGAAAGAAATCACCACATTTTGATTTGCAACCTTGGTTGGAATAGCTTCAGACCACCTCGTAAAATAATCTGTAGCTGTCAAAATATACTTGTGTCCGACTAAAGAATTCGGATCAATAATCCCAATAAAGTCCAATCCCCACTGCTGAAAAGGTGCTTCAACCTGAATTGGATGCAGGGGCAATGATGCATTTCTAACCCTTCCTGTATACCTCTGACATTTGTCACATGCTTGGGCAATCCTAAAAGCATCTGTGAATAAGGTTGGCCAATAATAACCAGCCCAAATGATTTTTAAAGCCATTGGTCTACCTGCATAGTGTCCTCCTGATATGCCAGAATGAAACTCCTCCAGGAGTTTAGCTTTCTCTAATTCCTTGACACATCTTAAAAGAACGCCATCAATGTTCTTAAAAAACAATCCTTCGGGCTGCAACACATACCTGAGAGCTTGCAGATGAAACCTTCTCCGTTGTGAGGCATTTAACTGTGAAGGGCATCTACCAGTTGTGAAATAGTCAATGAGGTCATCTGCCCAATCTTGTTCTTGTACTAAGAGGTTCACCAGACTGTTATCTCTAGCAGAATCATCCACTTGATAATCAACTATTTCAGATGTTGCAGTCTTTGCTAAGTGCTGGCATAAGGCTTTACCCCACACAAGCTTGGCCGGATGAATCTCAACATCAAATTCTTGAATTTTGGTGACCCAACCTACGCGTTTATCACCCATCTCACCCTGAATGATGAAATTCCTTACATCGGGATGAATAACATAGATGACTGTCCTACTTTGAGATATGAAATGCTTGAATTTTTTAAGAGACTTCATGACAGCATACACCTATTTTTCTATGAAATTATACTTTGCCTCATGAGGTAAGATAATCTGACTAAGGAAAGCAATGGGTCTTTCATTCCCATCATCTCCTTTCTATGTGAGCACTGCGGCATAGCTTTCATCTTCCCCAACTGCATACAAAATGAAATCTTTTGAATAATCTGGATTAACTAATACAGGAGCCTGCGCTATTCTGTCCTTAATTTCTTGGAATGCCTCCTTCCTCTGAGTTGTCCATTTAAATTCTGCATCCTTCTTCAACAACTCAGTCATGGGCTTGACAACCTGGGCAAAATCAGAAATGAACTTCCTGATAAAATTAATCTGTCCAAAGAAAGACTGCAGCTCTTTCTTGTTGGCAGGGAGCGAAAGTTTCTTCAATGCTTCTACTCGAGATGGATCAATTGCCAAACCATCTTCTGAAATAACATGCCCCAAGAGTTTACCTTCCTTCACTGCAAAAACCGACTTCTTTGGATTAATGGAAATACCAAACTCTCTGCATTTACCAAATATTTGCCTCAGATGCGAACCGTGATCTTCCCGTCTATGTGAAAAGACAGTCATATCATCAAGATAAATAACAATAATCTTGTTCAAGAGTTCCTCGAATGCAATGTCCATGGCTCTCTGGAACGTAGCCCCAACATTTGATAATCCGAAAGGCATTCGCTGATAAGCAAAAGTGCCCCACTTAGTTGTGAATGTTGTCTTGTACTGGTCCTCATCCCTAACCCAAATCTGGTTATATCCAGAGAATCCGTCCAGCAGTGAAAAACGCTGAGCCCCAGCCACAACATGCAGTATCTGATCAATGCGAGGCAAAGGATAGTGATCTTTCAGAGACGCATGGTTCAGATTTCGAAAATCTACACACAGTCGTATGTCTCCATTTTTCTTTCGAACCGGGACCAGATTAGCAACCCAAGTCGAGTGCTTAACCGGGTATATAATCTTAGCCTACAACATTTTCACAAGCTCGGCCCTCATTAGAGTCTCAATATTTGGATTTACTGGTCGCTGCTTTTGCCTGAAGGGTCTGACACCTTCTTCCAACTCAATAGTATGCTGAACAATCTATTTATTATATCCCTTCAGATCCTCATAACTCCAGGCCACAATATCAAAAAATTCTTGACACAGTTGCCTGATTTCTTGCAGTTCATCAGGAGTAGAATCAGTCCCGATCTTAATGACCTTATTGGGTTCCAACTGCAACTCCATGTACTCTTTCTTATCAATCTCAATCCGATGTTTCTTGGACCGATCATGCTGATCAAACAAACTTTCTAGAGTGATAAGACCTTTCAGAATGTGATTGTTCCACAACTGAATTAGACCTTCAGCTTCTTCATGCTCCAAGGTTCTTCCTTCGATGGTGGCAGCTTCTTGAATCAAAAAGTTAACAATTTGCTCATCACTCTCGAAGACCTGCTAGAAAGTATCTTTGTCTGGGACACTAGGCCTGTACACCATCCTTACTGTCTTTGGTTTCCTCACTACCTGCTCAATGGGAGAAAAATTTGCTCCAAGAGATGCTAGGAGATCTGCATGCTTATTCAGCTCTCGAGAAATGGCCTGAATATTCAGAGCTATGAAAAACTCAAACAGGTCCCAAACTTGGTTGCGGTATGCTTTGAGATAATGCTGCTTGGAAATACACTTGTTTGTTACTTGGTTTACAATCAGCTCAGAATCACCAAAAATCTGCAACTATTCGATTCCCAACTTCCTTGCCTTTTTCAAGCCTAAGCATAATGCTTCGTACTCGACAGCATTGTTAGTACAATTCCAAGTAAGACGGTATGAATATGTTCTTTGTAAACCAGAAGGAGAAATCAAAACAATACCTACTCCTGCACCGTTTTTGCATCTAGCCCCATCAAAATATAACTTCCATAGTTGATCCATGATAGAGTTCTGATCATCTTGGTTAAGGGGTACCTGCCTTGTGCCATCCTCGGGTTTTGTGATGGAATAACAGCCGATTTCGGTCTCTAGCATAGCATTGAAATCAAGCATGGAAAACCCGTCTTCCAACTGGAGCTCATCTAAAACCTCATTCATCAAATCTGAACCTTCTAACTCTTCGGTTAGCATGTTAACAGACTGCATGGTCTTTCCTGCTTCTTCCAGCTTCTCTATATGAAAAGAGGAAGGTTTTTCATTCTGAATCCTGAGTCTTTTACCTTTGAAAGGGATTTCCAAGTGGGAATAATCCAGTGCAAGGTAACCTCCCAACTTTGTAGTAAACTCTCTGGATAAGCACATACTAAAATAGGGTTCTAGATCTACCACAACAATCTCTTGAATGACTGTAATCTGAGGCATAGTGTGTAAAACAATCGGGACATCCTTGATTACACCCACCGTTTTCATAGGAGTACCATCTAACTGCAAGACTCTAGGGCTACTTCGTGTGTATTCCATACCCATAACTTCGCAAACTACCTTTGGCATGACAGTTGTAGCGGCTCTAGAGTCGATCATGCAGTTATGCACGATCCAACCCTCTATTTGCAGTGACAGATAAAATGGGGGTGGTCTATTTTTACTAGTGATAGAAGTAGTTAAGGCCTGAGCATAAACTGTCTGGGTAGAACCCTTTTCACTTTCCTTCATAGATTTTAAAGATTCTTGCAATAAATCTACCTGCCCAGGCAATTGCAATGCATCATAAAGACTAACCTTAGCTGGGGTCTTCTTCAGTTCTTCAACAATGTTGTATGCAACCGCAATAGACTCCTTCTTCTCAATGGGGTGATCATATCTATTTTGATACTGTTGAGTGGCTTCCACTCTCAGCCTCTTTGTCAATGAAGGGTACTTCAGCTTTTCTCTAGCTTGCTCCTCTACTTCTGATCTTGCCTGTGTAGTTGCGGTCTTTTCTTGTACTCTGAGTGAAACAGGATCTTTCGGCAAAATAGGTGCATCAGGCTTTGATGCTTGCACAGGAGTTTTCACTATTTTTTTCAAATCAGTTGGCACTTTTAATGGCTCTAATTCAGCAGGATCTACTATAACAGGCTTCTTTCCAGTCCTTGTGAGGACCGAAACTTGCTCTTCGGATGGAACCATTAAGCTGTAACCTAGTTCAGATATCATATTGACTTGCCCTCCCGAAGAACTAGCAGCCAATGTCTGCACATAATTCAAATGAACCATGCAAGTGTCTTCTCCATGGGGATCATTGCATGTCGAACACCAATATGTTCTTTCAGCAAGGACTGCATCTTCATTTGCCAAAACAGTCAAGTTCTTCTCGGGTGCTTTGCTTGTTGAAGCAGCTTGTTCTCTAGTAATTGGCGGAGGTTGAAATCTCCTAGGCTAGAAATCTCGCTTAGCTTGCTTCCTTTCAATAAGCGTGATCTTATTACCCATTGCTCTTATTGCAGAATTGGCAGATTTTACCTCTTGCAGGAGTGTTGTATAAGGATCAGGATTTACAGGTGCAGGAGGTGCTGGTAAGGGCAAAGGTGCTGGTGGTGCCGGTAATGCTGGGAATGAAGTGGAAGCAGGGAATGGCAGAATGCTGGGTGCAGGCAATTGGGGATTTGCTAAAGTGGACAGCTGAGGAACTGGGATGGGTGCAATTTGAGGAGCACTGGAATTCCATGATGGGACAGGGTACATAGAAGACATAGATTGCAAAAAAGAACTAGGATATAAATGCTATGGAATATCAGGTAAAATGGGCATTGCTACCTTTGGGGGAAGCCTATCGATTGCAATCAAGTCTGCCTCCGCCTTTTGTGCTTGCTCGAACAGTTTCGGGAAAGTCATCACATTGGACTGCCTGATCGCCAAGCCAATGTCTGTATTGAATGCTCGAAGGTAGTAAAACATAGCTTGCTCAGGGGTAGGGCGAAGTCCTTCAGGCACTCACTGCCAGCTTCTGGTGAAATGAACATTAAAATATGCTATTGCCTCCTGCGGATGCCTCTGGATCGCATTAAACTGATGCAACAATGAAAATGGGTCAACCTGTTCATGAAAATTCTTAACTAACAATTCTCCTAGCTGATCCCAGGGATGCAATAGTGCCTGGTTGCAGAGATCGATACCAGTACAACAATTTTCCTCTCAAAGATAACACTAATAACTTCACCATCACATCTTCGTCTATTATATCATGAATGGCTACCAGAGAAGCTACATCATGAATATATTCGTATGCAATCTTTCCCGTACCATCATAGGTTGGCAATGCTTTCAAAGCAGCCTGGGGAACTAGATTTTGAGCCTGCAAATTCAAGGCCCCTGAGCTGTTCCATGCTAAAAACTATCGAGGTGGAGGATACTGGGCCATTGGAACTAGTGTATGTAACTAAGAAGATGGAAAACTAGTAACAATACCAGGGATTTGTGTGGATATGGCAGATGATGCAAGCGATGGGGAAACCAACCTAGAGTGTTCACCTCTTTTTGTGCTGTCAAGTTCAAAAAACTCAACAAGATCTTCAACTTTTTTAGACTTTGATCTCGTGATCATGAAGTACAGCTTTCATTGCATCCACGTTCGAGAGATTTTTGGGTACTGCAAAGTCACCAAATGTTCTAACTTTATGGCATGAAGGCGAACATTAAACCTTCGATACTATGGGATCTTTCTGAGATAGAAACAGTCTGTCCCACCGGGCGTGCCAAAAACTGTTGGTCACGAATCTACCACAGGAAAGGATTTTCTAAAAACTATGCACCCTAGACCCGGCCAACATTGAAAGGCTAGGAGAAAGAGATGTCTCCCAGACCAATCTCCAGAGAGGGCTGGTTCCCTTACTAAAACTAAGTTTGATTTCAGATTAAAGTTGTTGGAAAGGAATTATAAATGTGCAGAAAGAAACAGGAAATACATGGAAAGAGATGGGAAATATAGCCGTAGGCCAAATTTGTTAGATCGGGAAGAAACTCAGCAAGAATTAAACCTCAAGTGTATGAACAACATATAATAATAAAAACTACAGCGTAATCCAGTTACGATCTTGCGCAAACAACCTTCAGAATTGCATTCCAGAACTCACTTTCTTATAGCAACATTCAAACTCAAATGCAGAATTTGAATCTAACAGCAAATTAGAAAAATGAGCATAACTGAGAAATACATGAAACAGAAGGAGATCACACAGAAAGACGTTTGCCAAATCAGAGGCCAAGTCTCTTTCATTCATGCAAAACAACTTGAAAGCTTTCATGCAACACTGTCTCTCAAACTCCCGATCCCTTTTTCTGAGATCTACATTGCTTTATATAGAAGTCTTGCTTCTTTACAACATTTAAAACTTGCAACGGACTTCCTCGAGATCTACAACCTATGCAACGGAAACAAGGAAATGCTCCTCTTAAACCAGCCTCGAAACAAGGAGTCGGTCGTCTTCATTAAATGGTCATTCTTGAAATATGCTTGGACCGTTAGAAAAACCATGAACAACCACTTTGAATAATGGAAATATTTAATTCTGATGGCTTGGACACGTTCTTCTACCTTGCTCGCATCGAAAAGCAGCAAAACATTTAATTCTGGTGTGCTTTGAATCATCGAAACTCACAAAACTGCATCGGGCCGTTTGAACTGCATTCTGGCGTGAAACTGTAACAGGTCGCGAAAACATGATAGGTCACAAAATCATGACGTCTTTCTGCTCCGTACACTTTCCTTACTTTTGGATCACGAAAATCATCCATGTCATGAAATCGTGACGTATTCGGCTCCTTTGTCTCCTTCGCTACCTTGAATCACAAAAATGCAACGCGTCATGATATTACGACGTTCCATACAATTATGTTCCTTCTCTGCCCTGTTGCCGTGAAAATATGACAATGCATGATTTCACGACGTTCTTCATCTTTTGTTCTCTTCGCTGCTTCAAACCGCGAAAACATGACACTGCGCGATTTCGCTACATCTTCCTGTCGGCACCTTCATCGTTATCTTCGGGTCACGAAAACCAAGCAAGTCACGAAATCGCTACACTATCTCGCCGCTGCTCAATCTTCTCTTCTAAGTCACGAAAATGCGACATGTCACGATTTCGCTACAACTTTCTGCACTTGGTCCTTCTTCAACAATGTGTCGCGAAATCGTGACGTTTTTTGCGTTCTCTACTGCTACCACTTCCTGTCGTGATTTCGCGACGTCTGCTTCGTGCTTGGTCTCATTTACAAAAGTGTCACGAAATCGCGACGCCGTTCGTGCCTTCAACTTTTTCATCCACCTTAACCGTGACCACGCAACACGTAGCGATTTTGCTACGTCTTCGTCTTGCTTGGCTTTATCCCACAAATGTTGCGACTTTCATTCTTTTGCTTGCCACATAGTGATTTCGCTACGTCTTCCACCTTTTGCGTTGTGATCAGTATTCTGTCGTGATATCGCTACCAAGTTGAGTCTCATTGCCTGTCGCTTAGTTATGTCACGATTTCATGATGGTTTTACCCTGCTCTGCTCCATTGACTATTATAAGTCACAAAAACGTGCATGTCACGATTTCGCTACCTTTTTGCTGCGCTTCCCTCATTGACCATGTTGACCGTGATTTTTTGATGCGTCGCGAAATCGTGACGGTTTTTCCCCCTACTGTCGTTGACTGCGTTGACCGCGATTTTGGAACACGTCACGAAATCGCGACAGTTTTTGACTTTGCTCTTTTTTGCCCTTTTGCATCGTGAAACTGTGACAAGTCACGATTTCGTGACACCTTTGGCTTTTGATTTCTCTCTCCTCGAAAGACCCGCGATAATGCGACATGTCGCGATATCGCGACGGTTTTCAACTTTGGCTCTCCATGCTATTTTTTGTCACGATTTCACGACAGTCTTCGAACTTAGGCGTTTTTTGCATCAAAACCTGTATAGAAGTGAGAATTTCAACATCTTATGCATGAATAATCGATAATCAACACAATGTGGCAAAAATGCCAACAATATCCAAAATCCAATTGATAATGTTGGTGCGGGTCGGGTCGGGTGCGAATCCCTGGTGAATTTGATGGTGTAGAACCCCCTGTTCATGGTCTCTTAGAACAAGGCAACCCTATAAGGGGTTTTTCGCTTAAATATATATATATATATATGTTATTTAATTTTATAAAAAATCAAAGTTTATCTTAACGAACTTCAACTACGTCGGAGAAGACACTTCTCTCGAACTAAAACTTCAAAAAAAATATAGTCTACTTGATTTCCAAATCCACAATGAAAGGCCTAAAAAAAAAGTCAATGATTCAGCACCGTCCATGAACAGATATTCTAGGATGCTAGTAGCTTTCGTTGTAGATATGAAGAACGATGTCAAACCCAACGATGTATGATTTCACTTTTGGAAGCCCACTTTGGCTTGAACCTTTTCCACCGCATATTTATTAGAAAAATAAACCTGATTTTACCACTGATGCAAGTCACTCTGAAGAAGAGTGATTCTTGGAATTTCTTGCTTACTAAAGTGATCTTGGGAGTCACTCAGGAAAGGAGTGATTTCAGGAATTGCCCACCTAGTGGAGTGATAACAGGTTACATTTACCAGAGTTCGCTACCAATAACTGACTGTCTTGATTTGATGTTGTAGTTATTTCTTGTGTGCGGGTTGTTGAGAAGTTTTCCACCTTTGTCTTCCTAGCCTGGCTATAAAAAACCTTGCAATTGGCATTTTGAAAGTGTGGTAACTTAGCGGAGATATAGAACAAAAACAAAACAATTGCAGAGATGTAGTAGATCTGAGCAGTAGTCTCAAAAGTTTTTCATCTTACTATTTATCCTACACTTTATGTAGATGTGTGTAATCCCTTAGTCAAGGATGAATTGTATTTCTAGTTATTGTTATTAATATAAATAACTACTTATATTTTCTATCAAATACAAGTTTAGATTCTTTTATATTAAACCCTTTATTTCTCCACTAGGTAAGGGATCAATTGCTACCCCATTCTTGCCAGTGAGTTCAAGAAATCAGTATATCACCATGTGTCCTGAGCGAACTCTGGAACTCCCTTTAAAATGGCAAGTGATTTGTCTTTATTATCTTCCTTACATCACTCCTCATCACTTAGAAATTTTAAGTCACCCAACTCACTCCGTAAGTCACTCAGACCCAAGATCGACTACAAGTGTCACTCAGTTTACTAGTGACCCTCGAAGTCGCTTGCCCAGTGAGAAAACTCTAGATTTGCTACTTCCAGTGAGAGACCCTCGGAGTCACTTTCCCAATGAGTGAACTCTGTCATCTCTTCTAGCAGTGACGCTGGAGTCACTAGGCCAGCCAACAATCTCATAGATTGTTCAATCCATAGAGTGTCTCTCTGATTCACTCAACCAACGAATGATCCTTGGTATTGGTCTAGCTAGCGAGCGACTCCTAGAGTCATGATGCGGAACCATAGCCTAATTTTTCTATAAATTGGTATTAGAGCCTTAATGTCATGATGTGATAGATTGAATCATGGCTTCCAAAAACCATTCCTTGTAATTACAAAACCCATGGTTCAATATCAAGATCTACGACTACTAGAGCATCCATATGAATATCATGTTTGGATATCAGGAGCTATGGGACTTGGTCAAGAATGGCTATCCAGAACCAGCAAATGCAACAGAACTGGTTGTACTCTCCCAAGCCGATAAGGACCTATTGAAGGAAAACATGAAGAAGGACCAGAAGGCCCTATTCTACATAATGTATGTGGTCTAGGAGATCATTTTTCCCTTGATTATAGTAGTAACCAAGACAAAGAAATCTTGGGAAATCTTAGTCATTTTGTATAAATGTACCAACAAAGTGAAGTTGGTGAAGCTACAAATTCTAAGGAGGGAGTTAGAGAACCTACAGATGAATGAGTTGGAGTCCATGAGAAATTTGTTTACCCATACAATGTATGTCATTAACCAAATGTGGTTGAATGGAGATATCACCCAGAGCCAGAGAATCATGGAGAAGATTATCAGAAGCTTGCCTACTAATTTTGACTCGATTATGATAGAAATCAAATAATTGAGGGATTTGACAATCCTCTCGATGGAGAAGCTCATTGGTTCCTTGTAGACACATGATTAGAGGCTTAACCACTCATATCATTCCTCTTTGGAGTAGATTTCTGAGGCATAGGTCTCATTTCAAGATAGTGGTAGACAAGATTCCCACCAAGGTGCCTCTAGTTATCAAGGAGGAAGAGGTCGAGGTAAGCATGGAAAAGGCAACAAGCAAGGAGTGAGAATAAATTCTAATGATGGAGAGACCAACTACAACTTACATCAGCAAGGAGGAAGAGGCAGTAGGAGAAATCAGTAAGTTAGATCTGGTCAAAAGAACAATAAATCCAAGATTCAGTTCTATTACCGCAAAAAAATTGACCACTACATCTTTGAATGCAAAAAAAATACGGCAAAGGACAACCAACAACAAGCCCACTACACAAATGATGTTAAAAATACTGAGTGCATAGATACATGTGGGAATATGATGTTGATGTACAATATTGAGGAGGAAATTCATAAGAACGTATGATATCTCGACAGTGGGTGTAGTAACCATATGATGGAGAATAAGAAGGTGTTCTCACAACTGGATGAAACAGTCCAGTATGAGGTGAATATGAGGAACAAAAGTAAGGTTCCCATAAAGGGTAAAGGCAAAATTCTCATCCACACCAGACACAACAAAAGGAATTAGATCTATGATGTATACTATGTGCTTTGGTTTGAAACACAGCCTACTGAGTGTTGGACAACTCATGAAGAAAGGGCACACTATTCAGTTCAAATAAAGAGCCTATACCATAAGCGATAGAGAGCTTAGAAATATTACAACAATGTCCATGACAAAAAACAAGATGTTTCTACTACAGATTTAGAATGTAGCTCTCCTATATCTGAGTGTAGTTGTGAAGGATTTTACCTGGCTATGGTATCTCATATATGGTCACCTAACTTTTAGTGGCCAAAAGTTACTGCACAAGAAGTAGATTATGAAGGGTTTACCACTCATTAAGTAACCAAATCAAGTCTATGAGGGTTTATTAGTTGGAAAAAAACATAGGGATTTGTTTCCTTTAGGGCAGTCTTGCAGAGCATCACAACCATTGGAGCTAGTGCACTCAGACATCTATCGTCCTATGTAGACCAACACATTTTCCAATAGTAAATACTTCTTGACCTTCATTGATGACTTCAGCAAAAATACATAGATTTATCCCATCAAGTAGAAGTCAAAAGTATTTTCCAGATTCAAGGAGTTCAAGGCTCTGGTTGACAAACAGAGTAGCTACCAGGTGAAAAACCTCAGGACATATGGTGAATGTGAATACATCTCTAATGAATTCCAAAAAAAATTCAAGGCAAATAGAATTTGAAAGCAACTTACTACGAGATACACACCACAAAAAAATGATGTAGCTAAGGGGAATAATAGAACCATCATGGAAATGGTATGGATTATGTTGAATATGAAGGGTTTGTCACATAATTTTGGGTGGAATCCATGACCTGTGCAATATATCTACTGAACAGATCTCCCACCAAGAGCCTGAAGGAAAAAATTATTAAGGAAGCCTAGAGCAAACAAAATCCAAGTGTGGCTCATTTGCAAGTTTTTAGGTGCATTGCATATGCACATGTTCTAGAAGAGAAGAGGCAAAATTTATATGACAAGATAGAGAAGGGTATATTCATAAGATACAGTGAGAAAGCGAAGGTATATCGACTATATAATCCTATGATGAAGAAGCTTGTCATCAGCTGAGATATAAAGTTCCTTGATGATGAAGCTTGTAACTAGAAATTGAATACTAGGTAGCTTGAGCTAGTAGTTATTGAGTTTGTGGACTTAGAGGAGAACACTCTACAACCACCCATCGCCTAAAGTAATAACACTAGCACTAGCAGTATCATATATTCACCATCCAACTCAACTCCACTTGCAAGCAGGATTCTAAATTTGAAAAAACCCACAAAGATGAGGAGCTTGCAAGACATCTATGAGGTAACTTGAAATCATGAAGACAAAAAACACTTTGAATTTACCTTCTTTACTAAGTGTGATCCAATTTCATTTGAAGAGGTAAATCAGAATTAGAAGTGGGTGAATGCAATGGATGAGAAGATCGACACCATTGAGAAGAACGAGACATGAAAACTAGTTGATCTCCCAGTAGGGAAGAAGACCATTGGGATCAAGTGGGTTTACAAAACCAAGTTCAATGCCCAAGGAGAGGTTGATCATCATAAGGCCATATTGGTGGTGAAAGGCTACAAACAGAAGTTCGACATTGACTACCATGAAGTGTATACGCCTATAGCCCAACTTGATATAGTCAAGATGATCCTAGCACTAGAAATTTAGAAGGGCTAAAGTGTTTACCAGATGGACATCAGGTCAGCCTTGCTCAATGGTGTGCTAGAATAGGATGTATACATAGACAAACCACTAGGTTATGAGTTGCAAGGACAAGAGGGCAAGATCCTAATGTTGAAGAAGGCCCTGTATGTGTTGAAGCAAGCACCCCAAGCCTGGTACATCCGTATTGATGTCTAGTTTTAGGAGAATGGATTTTTCAAATGCCCATATGAGCACACCCTGTATCTAAAGATAAATGAAGAGAGTTGATAATTATCTATTTGTATGTTGATGATCTGATATATACAAGCAACAACGATGCACTGTTCGACTAGTTCAGAACATCCATGAAGAAGGAGTTTAAGATGACTGATTTAGGGCTGATGAAGTACTTTCTCAACATCGAAGTTGACCAATCAGTAGATGTCATCTTTATTTCTCAGGGTAAGTATGCAAAGGAAGTCCTGAAGCAGTTCAATATGGAGGACAACAAACCTACCATCACACCTGTCACCACAAGTTTGAAGCTAAGCAAGTTGGATTCTAGTAGAAATGTTTACCTAACTCTGTTTAAATGGATAGTTGGGAGTCTCATGAATCTAACTGCAACTAGACCCGATCTAATGTTTGGATTTAGTTTGATTAGTCATTTTATGGATACTCCAAAGGACACATTAGCAAGAAAGAAAGTGGATCTTGCACTATGTTAATAGGATGTGAAACCATAGCATTTTCTATACCAGATGAGACCAACTAGAACTAGTGGGCTACATAGATAGCAACTGGGCTGGTAGTACTGATTATCATAAGAGCAATTCCAGATATACTTTCCATCTCGAATCGAGAGCAATGTCATGGTCATCCTAGAAGCAATTAATCATTGCACTGTCCATTGCTGAAGCTGAATATATCACCACCACGTCAGTTGCATGCCAAGAAGTATGGTTGTAGAGGATTTTAGGTGAACTGAACCATCCACTAGAAGGAGCGAAAACCATATTTTATGAAAAAAATTCCTCCATAGCATTATCGAAGGATCTAGTGTTTCATGGGTGAAATAAGCACATCGACATCCGGTATCACTTCATCAGAGAGCTGGTGAAGTTGGGAAAATTTTGGTTACTTTTTTACAGATCCAAGGAGTAGGTAGTTGATATTTTCATAAAGCCTTTGAAGGAGGAAGACTTCAGTAGATTGCTTGAGCAGCTAGGTGTCAAAGTTCTTGTAAAATTAGGTTTAAAGGAGGGTGTTAGAAAAAATAAACTTGATTCTACCCCTAATGCAAGTTGCTCTAAGGATGAACGATTCTTGGAATTGCTCGATTACTGAAGTGATCCTAGGAGTCTCTTAGGAAAGGAACAATTCTAGGAATCACCCACATAACGAAGTGATAATAGATAAAATTACAAAATTTCTCTACCAACAACTGGCTATTTTGATTTGACATCACAATTATTTCCTGTGTGTGGGTTGTTGAGAATTTTTCCACCTTTGTCTTCCTAGATTGGCTATAAAAACCCTTGCAATTGGCATTTTGAGAGTGTGGGAGCTTAGCAGAGATATAGAACAGTAGCAAATAGTTGAAAAGGTGTAGCAGATCTAAGCAACAATCTCAAAAGTTTTTAGTCTTATTGTTTATCCTGCACTTTATGCAGATGTGTGTAAACCCTTAGTCGAGGATGAATTAAATTTCAAGATATTGTTATTAATGTAAAGAACTGCTTATATTTGCTATCAAATCCACGTTTAGATTCTGTTAGATTAAACCCTTTATCACTCCACTAGGTAAGTGAGCAATTGTTACCCCATTCCTACCAGTGATTTTTAGCAATCAACATATCACCTCATATATTGAGCAAAATCTAGAATCCCCTTTAAAATGGCAAGTAACTTGTCTTTATTCTCTCCCTTAAATTGCTCCTCATAACTTAGAAATTTTAAGTCTCCCAACTCATTCCATGAGTCACTCGAGCCCAAGAGCAATTATGAGTGTCACTCAATTTGCTAGAGACCCTTGGAGTCACTTGACGAGTGAGTGAACTCCAATATCATTTTTACTAGCGAGTGACCCTCGGAGTCACTTGGCCAGTGAGCAAAATCTAGCATCACATCTACCAGTGAGCGACCCATAAATTCGCTTGACCAATGAGTGAACTCCATCGTCACTACTACCAGTGAGTGACCCCTAGAGTTTCTAGGCCAGCAAGAAATATCAAAGATCACTCAAGCCAGTGAGCATCTCTCTGAGTCCCTCAACTAGTGAACAACCCCTGGTATCACTCTAGCCAGTGAGTGACTCCTAGAGTCACTCAGTTAGTGACCGATCATGGGTCTCTTCGAAGAAATCCTATGACCTACAACCTAATGTTTCTATAATATTCAATAGAAAACAAACATCAAGACACAGTAATTAATCCATCAGATTTTTAGATTCTCTAGTCGGTGAGTGGACTCTGATATGGTACCCCTGTTAGCCATTGTACTCCTATTACCAAATTACAAGCCAAAAATAGCAGTCCAAGCACAAGAAGCAACAACAACATTACTTTTAGAGCAACCAATAATCACATCTCAAATATTACCAATATTGAAATAGTAATTAAAACCATTGATTTTGATGATAACAAATTACCCATCCTCGATCATGATTTCACTCCTTCCTCGGTCGTGTAGAACTGCACTTCGACATTTTAAAAAAACATCCTCGTAGGTAAAGGCTTGCAGAATTCTTGTGGATCGAGGACTATTGCAGAACCAAAGAATCTCACAAAGCATCATCGAAAAGTTGCCTAAAAACTACAAAAAAATGTTGTAATCGCATATTGTTATTTCATCTAAAGGTTGTTTGCATCTACATATGATATGTGAGAATCTCCACAAAAAAATCTACACAATCTCGAATCCCATTTGGCCTTTGTTTCTACCAATTCTCAGCTGCACACAATGACAACATGCCACCCAAAAAAAAAAAAATTCAAAACCTCAAAAGACTAAAAAACTAAAAAAAAGACCTCCCAAAAATACATTTTTTTCTTTTAACCTTTTGCTTTCTGATTCATCAAAAGATATGGACAACATACTCCCTCAATTTTAGAAAAAAAAATGGGGAGGAAAAAACAAGGAATTTCCATGAGGGAAATCCCCATGAGTAAAAGCTCCTCAGGCTCATAGGGCAGGGAAGGCCCACTCTGATACCATGTTAGAAAATGAAATTATTGATATTATTGACTTGAAAGTACCTAGCTTAAATAGCAAGTGCTTACAATCTAATCCATTGGATCATAACTAACTGAGCTAATCTCAACGACACAATATCCTTGTAACAAATTAGGATATAATTTTATTATTCTAACACAATACCAATTCAAACAATATTTTTGATATTTACACAAACTCAACAAATTGAAGAAGACCATGTTTGATAGATAAAGAAGTTCAAATATGTTAATATGGTGAGGAATAAGTGGTAGGCACCAATAAATCATGGAACACCAAATGGTAGTAGGTAATTACACTTATTTATTTATTTATTTATTATTATTTTTTTAATTTACATGGTGGAATTGGTAGCTGCCACGAATCCGGGTAGGTTGTCCAGCTTTTTATGGCCTCCATAGTATTCTGCGCTGTCTGCCCCAGAAGCCGCCACACAGATCTTCGCACAGTACGCCCTTATAACCACCTCGCCACAATCATTTTGAACCTTTTATGCCGCTAAAACACCAGAAAAGGGACAAGCGTTCAGTCCGGCAAGGCCCAAGATTTGAACCTTGGACCTCTGCCCCTTATGGGGTTTGGATGAACCAATTGGTCTACACCTTGGACCTTTAATTACACTTATTTTATCTAATATTTACAACTTAATTTTTCATTTTTGAGGGTTATTAGACATTTCCATATAGAAGCATTTTTGAGCTTTTTAAAATCATATAATTTTGGAACTCCACTCATTGGTAACATCAACTTGTAAACATTTTCCAATTTTAGGGATAATTTATGTGAAATTAGCTTCAAGCCCTATTGCCCTCTTTTGAAAAGGAATATCTACTTTCTTCTATGCAATGATAATATTGTTATAATGTTTTAGGATATATAGATGGATTTGTGATAGTTACAACAAATTTTAAGTCTTTTGGAGGCTTGAAGAAAAAGAATTCAAGAAATAATTTAGTCAATCCTTCTTCCTTATTTGGGTAATTAATTTGAATCATTCATGAAGATCTAATATTTTATTATCTTTTCCTTATTCTATTTATTGTCTAGGCACTCTTATAATTTTATTACAATTTTTATTTTAAATATGTTTATGTGAATCCTCTTTTGGTGATTTAAATTAGATGTTCCAAGGGTAATATGGAGTATTCAAATAGGCTGATGTATGTTGTGAGTGGAAAAGTTATGCCTTCAAGACATATATTATATGATAACTAAATATTTAACTAACTTATCTTTAAAAAGATATTGATATTAAATTATATTCTTCATTTGAAGTCATAATAGGAGTGTATTTTGGATGTGTATAGAAATATCTAATAGTGGCAGTAGTGGCTATGGTCTAGGCTAAGGAGACTCTTATGCAGGAAATATTTTTGTAGTAGTATATTTTATATGGGGAAATCCATATGAGTCTATCTAAAAATGTGAAGTCCCACTAAAGCATCCATTATATGGGGAAGTCATTATTGTTACTAATATTTTCTCTCGTCAATCCTTGAGTTCATAGTATGGAGGATGTTGAAATTGAAATATCATTGATAGTCAATGACAATATTGTATCAAGTTTTAGACAGGGATAAGGGCATTTCATTACAATGTATTAATTTTTTAATATTTTAATATGTAAGCCTTATGGATCATATTTAACCCTTCTATGGTTAAGCCCACTCTATAGCTTGTAATTAAACTTAAGATCTCTTTTTATTTTAGCATAGATTAAAATTTACTATGCAAAGGTGATTTTATTTTGGTATAAATATCCCCATCCCACTTCTTATTTTAATTATTGGAGTGCTTTGTAATTTGATCTATGGATATAGTGAAATTTTATTGTATTAATGTATAAGGGATGGTGTGATGATCAATGATGAACCTATAGTAGTTGGTGATATTATGTAGAGTTTCTCTTGGAAATGATCAATTTACCACCACATGCATGAAGTATAATATTTAGATAGTAATCTAGCTTTTAGCTTTTTCATTCATGTTTTTTCTCTCTTTTTGGATTTTTTAATTTTTAAATTTGTGTCATATAATGAGATTAATTCGATGGGATTTAAAGAATTAGAAGCCTAATTTTGTTATCTAGTTTTCCAATAGTATATATCATGATTTTAATTGCCAAGCATGTGGTTATTTAATTATCTATTTAAGAATTATAGAATATATTAATAGGAAAAGTATGATCTATATGATACATACTATTGGTATTGCATCAATATTTCTATAAGTTATATTTTTTTTAAATTCATAATTTGATAGATGTCAATTTTTATAACAAACCAATTTAATTATATAATTTATTTCAATATAAAATATTCTCATTAGACCTCACTCCTGCTCCTTCATGTTTTTCCCTTTGAGCGAGAGGCCCTTTTACTCCCCTGTATTTCATATGGTTGTTCTTCATGGATAGATCACTCTTCTTTGGTAGCGGATGATGGTATCTTTTACTGATTGGGGGCCTTGCTAGTTCTATTTGGATATCTTATGGGTGTGGTAAGACATTGTAGATCTGGCTAGTTCCTTGGGGGGGAAAGAGCTACATGCTAGTCCAACCTATGGGGGTTATTTGGGTCTTTGGTTGTATTGCATATGGTTCTGGTTGGTGGTCCCCTGGTTGGCTCTAGACCTGCTTGGCTTGGTGAGCATCAATTCCTCTTGGGTTGGTTACTTGTTGGGAGTCTTGGTCAATTAACTCTGCTTTTATTTTTGGTTTCAGTATGCTACTAAATATTTTTTCGAAGTCCTTGGGGGATCAGACCAATAGTTGAATCAAACCTACTCGAGTGAATGTGCAATGTTGCTATTGTAGTGGTTATTGACTATTTTCCTTGGCTAGTTCTAAGTCAAGGTTTTATTGCTTGGGTGGTTGGTTGGTTTCTCACTATAGAGTTCCTTTATCTGGATCCTTATATGGGAGTTATACTATCATGGTGGCCCATTTTGGCTTGGCGTTTTCATCACAAGGGCCCGCTTGTTTTCTAGGTAATTATTCATTTGCTTGGAGTATTTTTCATGGCTATATTTCTTCTTGATCCTAGGTGATTACCTAATTTTCTAGTACTTTTGGGTTCCTTCTCTTGTTTACCAGAGTTATTTTAGTTGGTGAATATTTGGCTTTCTAGAGGATGGATTGCTCTTGTTTGTGCTTTTGTGTGCAAACCCTATTTTATGTGTTGTCACAAGGAGCTTTAGTGTAGCTGGTTGGTTTTCATTATTGGGAATCCATTTACCTGGTAAAATAAAGGCATATTATATTTTCTAGTTATATCTTTGGTGCTCTTACTCCGTATGTTGTTGGCTTCACCAATGCTTGGGATTATCGATCTTGTTTATATAGCGGTTGGTTAGTTTTTGTGCAAGCTAGTGTGAGCAAATAAACACATATTTTAGTGGGTGTTGGTTTGGTAATTCTTACTTACCACTTCTATGGTTTGGATTCCTGTTCTCTAGCTCTAGATTATTAGTGGTTGGTTTTCTGATCTAGGAGTGGTTTCTAGATTTAATTTGGGTATTCTTGCTTCAGTATTTGGTTTATTTTTATGTCATGCATTTATTGTTTCATACGGGTTGGTTTGGCTTGATGGGATGCTTCATTTTTATGAAGGGTAGTTGGTCGGACTCTGTGTCCTCATTTATTACTCCTTTTTAAATTTTAAATGTGTTGTAAGGTGCTATATGGGAAGCTTTCAATATCCTTCTCATGTTCATTGTATCCTCTTTGTTTGAGGTTGGGGATTCATTAAGTGTGGTATTTGTGTCATTCTAGGTTGTTTCACGAGGTAGCTTTCCTAGTTGGTTGTTGCCTGTTTGACATCATTGTATTTGTAGGGTGGTTAGTGTACTGGTGTAACCCTATTATTGGGGTAGTTTTTTGTAGTACTGCCTTTGTTTTATGGTAAGTCATTTGTTCTTTGGTTTACTTCCTTGTGAAGTGGTTGTAAAAGGTTATGGGAATCCTTTCAAAACCATATTTTTAATTAATGATACCAAAAAATAAAAATATATATTTTCATTAGGTTCCATTTGAAAATAATGTGACTATTCATCTTTGAAAATAAAAGTAGATTATCACCATAACATCATGGTTACAACTAAAAAATCATTTTACAATAAAATGTAAAAATTAACTTCAAAGAGGAAATGGTCAAATTAATTTTTTGGTAGTTATTTTGGACATTAAAACTACTTTATAGCGAAAAAAAATACCCCACTATGATTTAGGAGAAAAATTAAGCATAACCTTCATAAATATCAAGCTTAGAATTAGGCCTTATATTATTACTATGTGATGTAATAGTTAAGCATCTATTTTTATTGTTATGATATAATACCACTTACGTAAATTTTATTTTTTTGCTTTTACATAGTCGACTTGTTCTCCATTTGTGTCACACATTTATTTTAATTTATATTAGATATTCATTCTTTAAATTTATACTAAATAATCATTATTTTAAATTATATTAAATATTCTTCCTTTTAATTTTTTATTTAAGTAATTATATTTGGTGGGAATAAAAAAAACCTCTTGGATTATGAGATATTATGATACAAATTGAATAGAGAATGTTGATGATTGTAGATCAACATCATATTACTAATTGATTTTGAATGATGAAATGATCTTTTGGTAGAGTAAGATATGGCTAACAATTTTATTGGAGCATAGTACATGTCATCTTTTCAAACATTGAAGAATCAATCTAATTGAAGAAACTAAAAGATACCATGTTGACTCAAACCTAACTAACAATTATGAAATAAATAATTAAAGTTGCATTACAATAATAAAAAACTAAAATTTTATGGTAGATAAAAGCACATTAAAATGCATAATCATTTCATTCATGGCGAAGATGACAACATATTTAAGATAGAGTCTATGAAAATGAAATGATAGTAAAACCACTTCCAAAAATGTTATCAAACAATAAGTTTGTGTGTTACAAGAGATAATATTTTTTTTTTTTTAAATCAATAAAAACATAAAAAAGTGTTAAAAATAACTAATAACCAGATATCTTTAAATATTTTCAACAAAGCATAGAATAAAGAAAAAATGTACTTGACTATTTCCAATAAAAAATAGCATAAAAATAAAATAAAAATCAATAAAAAAAAACACGTGTTAAAAATAACGAATAACCGAACGTTGGCAATTTTCTCCTCTGAACCAAGGTTTATGCATCCTCGAATATTCTATGGTTTTTTCTGACTTGCTAAAGTGCCTTTAGGGTACGATGGATCTGAAGATCCAAGCGGTGCCCTAGGAAGGTCCAATGGTGACTTCTCTGGCTCCTTACTCAGGAAACACCAGCTCTTATGCTGATCTGTTTAAAGGTGATTCTTCTTCGAAGACTACTGAAGCACAAAAGATTGCATACAAGAAGATCTTCACGGTTGCTAGGAATCAACCATCAGCTCATCGGGTGAATGGTTGTCTACCGCAGGCCGAATCTAGGCCAAAAATCGTCATTGAGCCCAGCATGGTTGAAGAATATGTTCTCTACAGAGTGAACCATGACCTAATCTGCAAGTTCATGGGCATTCGCCCCTCCCTGAACTTCCTGCATTCATGGATCTATCAAAACTAGGAACCCCATGGTGAGTACTCATTGTGGTTTATTAGTAATGGTTATTTTATTGTTAGCTTTTCGGCTCTGGCCGATAGAAATAAGGCTTTCGAGTCAAAAAAAAAGAACCATGGCTCGACAGGGCTTTTTGTTAAACCATGGCGGGTGGGCTTCGACCCTTGTGTTGAACCTATTGTTGTACCAGTTTGGATTAGATTATACGCCCTTCCTATGGAGTTCTGGGGTGAGCAGGTATTGGCCATGATTGGCAATACGATTGGTAGACATATTGGTGTTGCCAGAGACACTATTGAAGGGAGCATGGCAGTGTACGCTCGAATCTGTGTTGAGATGGATCTCAGCCAGCCTCTGCTAGTTGAGTTGGATATTGAACTGGCAGGTCTTACCTGGATCCAACAGCTAGACTATGAGGCCCTACCCTTCAGATGTCGGGTTTGCCATAAGCATGGGCATCTAGCCCATTTTTGTCCTATTAATATGAATTCCAAAATGGAGGTCCCTTCAAGTTCACCAAACCTACCTAAGGAGGATAAGGTTGCTCCTAATATAGATCCTAATAGCTCTTATCAGGGCCAGAACACTTTGAGAGGGTTTTGAACAACCCAGAAGAAGAAGACGGACAAAGAAAAAGGAGGGAAAGGAGCAATCTAATCTCAGGCCTACCAATAGGTATGAGATTTTTAAGTCATTGGTTGATGAAGAGGATCACTCTATGGAGGGCTTGGAGGGTTTCAAGGAAACTTCTAATATTCCTGGGCAGCTCCCCCTTTCACCTTCTCCTGTCATACAACAGATAGCTGATCCCTGTGAAGTATCACAACCAGTGTCTTCTGGTGCCTTAGTAGTCCATAATTTAGAGCAGTCAGTATCTCAGGATGTCCACATGGGGATAGCAAAGAAGAACAGGGAAAGGCCATCTTTGGGGATAACCCAGCTTGAAAAAGACCAAAAAATAGCAATTCTCAAGGAGCAGGTCGAAGATCCAATAAGGAGCTGCTAGCAGCCTAAGGAGACAAATTGATCATGGGAGGATCGATGAGGACAATTGATTCTTATTGCTCCTAGGGTAACCCATGATTATACAATCTTGGAATGTGAGGGGTTTAAACAGCAGGACCCATCAATCTGCTATTCAAAGGTTATTAGAAAATAGCAATACTGATTTCTTGCTTTTACAAGAGACTAAGATGTCCTTGGATCTTATGTCTAAAATAGTCAACAGAATTTGGAAGGGTGCTGGTCACATGGATGTGGCTGCCCAAGGTGTCTCAGGGGGGATTGTTACTCTATGGAACTCTCTGGAATGGTCTGAAATAGATCACCTTGCCTGGAGGGGTGTTCTCACTTCTATTTTTAGGAATAATGTCTTGGCGAAAGTCGTTCTAATAACTAACTTTTATGGATCTCAATCCCTTGAGGGCCAGAGGCGGCAGTGGAAGGTTGTGCATGATATGAGAGCATCTAGGGAAGATCTAGACTAGATTGTAGTGGGGGACTTTAATGCTAAATTATCTTCTAGAGACCAGGAAGGGGGAACACCTCTCTTGGATCCAGGGGACCATTTCATGATTGATCAAGTCTAGGCTTTACACCTAGTGGACATCAAATGTCCTAGCAATAACTTCACTTGGACTAATAAAAGAAGGGATCCACATAGTAGGAAGGTGAAACTAGACTACTTTCTACTTTCAGAAGAGATGTTTGTAAAATGGAACATTAATTTTTAGATTTTAGCAGGCCCTGTTTCTGATCACTGTCCTATTCTGTTGGAAGGTGGGGCGGGGAGGGGACACCATCACAAACCTTTCAGATTTGAGAATTTTTGGCTGCAAAAAGAAGAACTTCAGGAGAAAATCTCGCAATGGTGGGAAGAAGGCCGCCCAGCTTATGGAAGAGTAATGTTCAGAATTCACAAACAACTTCAATATGTCAAAAATCAGTTGAAATATTGGAGGCATTCTAATAAATCTGACTTCTAGGACCAAAGAGCTCTGTTGGTGGCCCACTGGGATGATGTCCAAAAATAGTTCAGAGAAGGAGTTATTATAGACCAGCTCAAGGTTGAGGATGATGCCTTGCGTAGAGCGATGGAGGACATTGACAACCAGGAGGAGACCTATTGGAGGCAGAGAGCAAGAACTACCTGGTTAGTGGAAGGGGATCGAAATACAAAATTATTTCATTGGACTTCTTGTGCCCGAAGATAGATGAACAATATGGAGGCCCTTCAAGATGAGAATGGTCATTCCTTTGACACTCTTCCAGCTATACACTCCCATGCTATGGATTATTTCTCAAAGCTTTTTAAGCAAAGCGCGGTTCAAGATGCTGAGGCCCAAAATGAAGTTATTTTCGTCATTCCTGCTCTCATTTCTGAGGATGAAAATCAGGCCCTCCTCAAACCCATTAATAGAGATGAACTGATAGCTGTGGTCTTTGGAATGAGTACTGGTAAAACTCCAGGTCCTGACGGTTTCCCCATTGAGTTTTTTCAGGCCTTCTGGGATTGCCTAGAGGAAGATGTTAGAGCTGTGGTTGAAGAATCCAGAGAAAACAAGAGAATGCTTAAAGCTTTAAACCACACTTTCATTACCTTGATTCCAAAATGGGAGGAGGGGAGCCATATTTTAGATTATAGGCCTATTGCATTATGTAATGTGTTGTATAAAATAATCACCAAGGTAATGGCTGAGCGACTAAAACCCCTTCTTCACAACATTATCTCCTCTAAGCAGGGGGGTTTTTTTGAGGGTCAGCAGATTCTAGATGGGGTGGTTCTGGCTCAGGAAGCTATTCATTCAATGCACACTTCTGGAAATAAAGGGATGTTCATAAAACTGGACATGTCCAAGGCTTATGACAGGGTTGAATGGAGTTTTTTGGCCAAAATGATGGCTGCCTTTGGTTTCTCTCAAGACTGGATTGAGTGGGTCATGAGCTGTGTCTCTTCCCCGACCTACTCTGTTCTAATCAAGGGCCTTCCTTCGCAGCCTTTTGGAGCCTCTCGGGGTCTCCACCAAGGGGATCCTTGTTCTCCTTATCTATTTCTGATTATGGCTGAAGGTCTTGGTAGAATTTTTTTGAGGAGAAGACAGCAAGGCAAGTTATTGGGTGTTAGAGTGGGGGACGAAGTTTTATCGCATCTACAGTTTGTGGATGACACTGGTCTGATGGGAGTTGCCAGCCTCAGGGAAGCAAGATCGATTAGGGATACTCTTAATGTATATCTCAGGGCTACTCAATAGGTCATTAATGACAAGAAATCCAAAGTGGTCTTTTTCAATCTGGAGCACAGGCTTCAGAACAGAATTTTAGAAATCTTGGGATTTACTAGGACTGCTCTCCCTGTGGTTTACTTGGAGATCTCCTTGCACTTCAAGAAGCTAAAAATTGACACTTGGAGGCACTTTCATGAGGGTATCAAGGAAAGAATTAATCACTGGTCTCACAAGTGGTTAAGCTATGGTGGTAGAGTAACTTTCTTACAGTCAGTCATTCAAGCCATGCCTATCTACAAATTCTCTATTTTGGTTGCCCCGCTTACAATCTGGAAATAATTGGACAGGATGGCTAGAAAGTTTTTGTGGGAAGGACCAAAGGGAGAGATAAAGTGGGCCTTAGTGAGCTAGGATAAAGTTACCCAGCCCAAGGTAAAAGGTGGGCTGGGACTGAGAGGATCCAGGTTAAATAATAAAGCCTTGGCTGGAAAGTTGTACTGGAGGTGGATTTCCCAGCCAACTTCCTTATTCAGTAGAATTCTCACTAGTAAATACTTGGGCCATGTTAACCCCAATGAGGTGGGTCGCTTCTCTTTGGAGGGTGTTGGATCCTTAGTATGGCAGGCTCTCAAGCTTGGATCTCAGGTTATTAAAGACCAGCTATTTTGGAAAGTGGGGAGTGGGCAGAAGGCTCGGTTCTGGACAGATTCATGGGATTAGTTTCCACCCATCATGGTTGAATTCCCTAAGTTACTCCTAATAAAAGCTGCCATAGAATCCAAGGGTTGGGTCCAAATTGAAAGTTATTTCAATACTACTCAGCTGGGGGGATATAAGTTTAAGAAGTTTAAGAAGTTGGAGGAGTGGCCAATTTCAATCCCTCCGGAGCTGGCAACCATCTTGACCAAAATATTGAAAGAAAGGTTTCTCACTGGGAGAGACGAGGAGGATGAATTAGCTTGGGGCTATGGGACCCTTGGTGTTTATACTGTTAAATATGGATATGATAACATCCTCCCTGAGCCTTCCCCCCTTGCTTATCCGGTTGAGGACTGGAGACAAATTTGGCAATCCAAGGGTTGGTCAAAAGTGAACTTTTTTGCCTGGAAGGTTATGCACAATGGAATTCTCACTTTCGACAATCTCAGGTGTAGAGGTATCATTGGTCCATATCAATGTGTTCTATGCCATAAAAATGAGGAAATAGCTGATCACCTGATGTTTGAATGCCCCTTCACGCGCTAGATCTAGAAGCGCTGGTTCTCTCACTATAAAATCTAGCTTAATGGTGATTTGAATCGGATTAACATTCTGGAAAGATGGAAGAGGGGTATATTTAAATCTAAAGCTCTTCGAATCGGTTGGGAGCTCGGCTTAAACTTCATTTGGTGGCAAGTGTGGTTGGAGAGAAATGCTAGAATTTTTTGAGAAATGTTTTCCACGCTTGATGGTGTTTGGCAGGTCATCTAGAGCAAAGTCACTGAAACAGTTGCCATCCACACAAATGAGGAAACTTAGGTTGATTCGGGGCCAATGGATGAGGGAGTTGAAATGCAAGAGGAACAAGTCAGAGCTAGCTGGAAACCTCCTCCCAACAGTTGGATTAAAATCAATACTGACAAAGCTGCTGAGGGCAATCCGAGAAGTGCTGGCATTGGTGTGGTCTTCCAGAATCACAAGGGCATCGTGCTCTATTAGGAACTGCAAGGATTGGCCAGAACCACAAATAACAAAGCTGAAGCCATTGCTATCAAAGCTGCTTCTATTTGGGCAGTTAATCAGGGCCATAGGAGGATAATTCTGGAATCTGACTCTCAAATACTGGTTGGAGCTCTTGACTGCATGAGGAACTTTGCTTTGAAAGCATGGAGGTTGAGGATTCTGGTCTCTCAAATCAAGGAACTATGGAGAGAATTAGATGACGTGATCCCTGTTTATGTGAGTAGAAATCTAAATAAAGTGGCCAATTAACTTGCAAAGATGGGTGCTAAGAAAGAGGTAAGGGTGCAACTGCACAGTGACATGCCTCTGGAGGATGAAGTGATTAGGCAAGGTCTAGAACGATCCTTGAGACAATGAACAAAGAAAATGCTAAGGGTGGTTTTTGTCGCGATATCACGACCTGTTGCACCGTCGCGGCCTTTGGAGGCAAGCTGTCATGATTTTGCGACATGTTGCGCTGTCACGGCCATTGGAGAGAAATTGTAGCGATTTTGTGACCTGTTGCATTGTCACTGCCTTTGGAGAGAAGTTGTAGAAATTTTGCAACATGTTGCACCGTCGTGGCCTTTGGAGGGAAGCTGTCACAATTTTGTGACCTGTTGCACCTTCGGGGCCTGTGGCTGGAAGTTGTAGCGATTTCGTGTCACTTTTGGAGAATGGGTGCCAAGGGGGAAAATCGTTGTGATATCATGACACTTTTGGAGAATAGGCACCAAGGGGAAAAGTCGTCGTGATATCGTGACACTTTTGCAGATTGGGCACCAAGGGGAAAAATCATCGCGATATCGCGACATTTTTGGAGAGCTGGCACCAAGGGGAAAAACCGTCACAATATCGTGACACTTTTGAAGGCTGGGCACAAAGGTGAAAAGTCGTCGCGATATTGCGACACTTTTGCAAATTGGGCGCCAAGGGGAAAAATCGTCGTGATATTGCGACATTTTTGGAGAGCTGGCACTAAGGGGAAAAATCGTCGCGATATCGCGACACTTTTGAAGGTTGGGTGCCAAGGAGAAAACTCATCATGATATCATGACAATTTTGAAGAATGGGTGCCAAGGGGAAAACTCATCGCGATTTCGTGACAGTTTTGGGGAATAGGCGCCATGGGGAAAAATCGTCACGATATCACAACACCTTTGATGAATGGGCGCCAAGGGGAGAACTCGTCGCGATATCGCGACACTTTTGGAGAATTGGCACCATGGGGAAAACTCGTCGCGATTTCATGACACTTTTGAAGCACTGGTGCTAAGGGGAAAACTCGTCACGATATCGCGACACTTCTGGTGAATAGGCGCCATTTGGAAATCTCGTCGCGATTTCTTGACACTTTTGGTGATTGGGCGCCAGGGGGTTGTGCCGTCGCGATTTCGTGACACTTTTGGTGTTTAGGTGCCTCGGGGCTTGGCTGTCGCGTTTCGCGACATGTCGCATTTTCGCGACATGTCGCATTTTTGCGACATGTCACGTTTTCGCGATTTGTTGCTCTGGTGCGGCCTCGGTTGGGTTGTTGTCGCGATATCGCGACATGTCGCGTTTTCACGCCTTGTTGTAATATTACTTCTTTGCTCTTGGATGGGATGTATTTACTCTCTTTTGTAATTGATCTTTGTTTTAATATAAGTTTTTTCAATTTTTTCAAAAAAAAAATAACGAATAACCAAATATCTTTAAATATTTTCAACAAGAGGAAAAATGTACTTGACTATTTCCAATAAAACATAGGATAAAAATAAGATGCACTTCCCCGGTGAAAGTTATCTCATATATAACAATCAATTTTAGAAAAAAGATACATAAAAAAACGATTCCTATAATTTTAAGGTTTATCTTAACAAATTTTATTATCATTAGACTCGTCTAAACTCATCGTAAATATATGTGATTTATTTAAAAAAACAACAAAGTTGAAGACGAAAACCTATGCACTAAGAAATTATTCTACAAGATAATTTGAAGATTGACTTCAGCAAGGAACTACCTCAGAAATGTCCCTTATTCTATGGGGTAGCGTTCCTATGGTTATTAGGAATGACCGATGGAATTAAATTTTTTTTTTTTTGTATTATTTGTGATTGATATTCCCTATGCCAAGTCATTGAATTTTTGTATTAAAATCATAATGTTAGTTATTTGTTCTATTTATCTTTGAAATCTTGGTTGAGCGCTACCAAGAACTCCATTCTATTTTCGTTCAATATGCACGACTCCATACCGAGAAAATTTACCATTTCAACTTGATTCACACATTTGATAGACCGAGGATATTTTCTCGGAAAATTTGGAATGATAACTCGAAGTTTGTTTATTCTTTAATTTTTAAATTTGTGCCATATCATGAGATTAATTCGATGGGATTTAAAGTATTAGAAGTCTAGTTTTCCAACAATAAATATCCTTATTTTAATTGCCAAGCATGTGGTTCTTTAATTACCTATTTAAGAATGATACAAGATATTAATAGAAAAAGTATGATCTATATGATACATCTTATTTGTATTGCATCAAGATTTCTATAAGTTATATCTTTTTTTTTAAATTCATAATTTGATAGAGGTTAATTTTTATAACAAACCAAATTAATTATATAATTTTTTTTAATATAAAATATTTTCATTAGACCTCGTTCTTGCTTCTTTACATTTTTCCCTCTGAGTGAGAGACACTTCTACTCCCCTATATCACATCTGGATGTTCTTCATGGATAGACCACTCTGCTTTGGTAGTGGATGACAATATCTTTTACTGATAGAGGGTCTGGCTAGTTCTATCTAGATCTCTTGTGGGTGTGGTAAGACATTTTAGATCTGGCTAGTTCCTTGGGGAAAAAAAGCTACATGCCAGTTCTACCTGCGGGTGTTATTTGGGGATTTGATTGTAGTGCGGATGGTTCTGGTTGGTGGTCCCCTAGTTGGTTCTAGAACTACTTTTCTTGGTGAGCATCAGTTCCTCTTGGGTTGGTTACTTGTTGGGGGTCTTGGTAAATAAAATCTACTTTTCTTTCTAGTTTCGGTATGCTACTAAATATTCGGTCAAAGTACCTAGGGGATCAGACCAACAGTTGAATCAAACCTACTAGGGTGAATGTGGAGTGTTGCTATTGTTGTGGCTATTGACTATTTTCCTTGGTTGGTTCTAATTTAGGGTTTTATAGCTCAGGTGGTTGGTTGGTTTCTCATTGTAGAGTTCCTTTCTCCATATCCTTATATGGGAGTGATACTATCATGGTGGACCAGTTTAGCTTGGTGTTTCATCACAAGGGCCTGCTTGTCTTCTAGGTATTTTTTCCTTGGCTTGGAATATTTTTCATGGGTATCTTTCTTCTTGATCCTGGGTGGTTCCTCGATTTTCTAGGACTTTTGGGTTCCTTCTCTTGTTTACCAGAGTTATTTTAGTTGGTGAAGATTGGGCTTTGAATATTGGGCTTTCTGGCAGATGGATTGTTCTGTTTGTGCTTTTGTGCGCAACCCTATTTTATGTGTTATCACAAGGAGCTTTGGTGTAGCTGGTTGGTTTTCATTACTGGGAATCCATTTACCTGGTTAAACAAGGACGTATTTTATTTTCTAGTTATACCTTTGGTGCTCTTACTTCATATGTTGTTGGTTTCACCAATGCTTGGGATTATCGAGCTTGTTTATATAGCGGTTGGTTATTTTTTTTGCAAGCTATTGTGAGCACATAAACACAAATTTTAGTGGATGCTGGTTTGGTAATTCTTGCATACCACTTCTATGGTTTGGATTCCTCTTCTCTAGCTCTAGGTTATTAGTGGCTGGTTTTCTAATCTAGAAATGGTTTCTAGATTTAATTTGGGTAGTTTTGCTTCAGTATTTGGTTTCCTTTTATGTCATGCATTTATTGTTTCTTAAGGGTTGGTTTGGCTTGATGGGGTGCTTCATTGTTATGAAGGGTAGTTGGTCGAACTCTGTTTATTACTCCTTTTCAAATTTTAAATGTGTTGTAAGGTGCTGGATGGGAAGCTTTCAATATCCTTCTCATGTTTTTTGGATCATCTTTGTTTGAGGTTGGGGATTCATTAAGTGTGGTATTTCTATCATTCTAGGTTGTTTCATGGGGCAGCTTTCCTGGTTGGTTATTTTTTGTTTGACATCATTGTATTTGTAGGGTGGCTAGTGTGCTCATGTAACCCTATTATTGGGGTAGTTTTTTGTAGGACTATCTTTTTTTGATGGCAAGTCATTTGTTCTTTGGTTTACTTCCTTGTGAAGCAGTTTCAAAATATTGTGACTATTTATATTTGAAAATAAAAGTAGATTATCACCATAACATCATGGTTACAACTAAGAAATCATTTTACAATAAAATTTAAAAATTAACTTCAAAGAGGAAATGATCAAATTAATTTTTTGGTAGTTATTTTGGACAAAATACCTTACTATGATTTAGGACAAAAATTAACCATAACCTTCATAAATATCAAGCTTAGAATTAGGCCCTATATTATTAGTGTGTGATGTAATAGTTAAGCACCTATTTTTATCATTATGATATAATACCACTTATGTAAATTTTATTTTGTTAGTTTTACATAGTCGACTTGTTCTCCATTTGTGTCACACATTTATTTTAATTTATATTAGATATCCATTCTTTTAATTTATACTAAATAGTTATTCTTTTAAATTATATTAAATATTCTTCCTTCTAATTTTTTATCTAAGTAATTTTATTTGGTGGGAATAAAAAAACCTCTTGGATTATGAGATATTATGATACAAATTGAATAGAGAATGTTGATGATTGTAGATCAACATCATATTACTAACTGATTTTGAATGATGAGATGATCTCTTGGTAGAGTAAGATATGGCTAACAATTTTATTGCAGCAGAGTACATGTCAGCTTTTCAAACCTTGAAGAATCAATCTAATTGAAGAAAATAAAAGATGCTATGTTGACTCAAACCTAGCTAACAATTCTGAAATAAAATAATTAAAGTTGCATTACAATAATAAAAAACTAAAATTTTATGGTAGAGAAAAGTACATTAAAATGTATTATCATTTCATTCATGGTGACCATGACAACATATTTAAGATAGAGTGTATGAAAATGAAATGATAGTAAAACCACTTCCAAAAATATTATCAAACAATAAGTTTATGTGTTACAAGAGATAATTTTTTTTTTTAAATCAATAAAAATATAAAAATGTTAAAAAAAACTAATAACCAAATATCTTTAAATATTTTCAACAAAGCATAAAATAAAGAAAAAATTTACTTGCCTATTTCCAATAAAACATACAATAAAAATAAAATAAAAAACAATGAAAAACATAAAAAAAAAAATGTTAAAAATAACGAATAACCAAATATCTTTAAATATTTTCAACAAAGCATAGAATAGAGAAAAAATGTACTTGACTATTTCCAATAAAACATAGGATAAATATAAGATGTACTTCCTCCAATGAAAGTACATACCAAAAAAAACAAAACGATTCCTATAATTTTAAGGTTTATCTTAACAAATTTTATTATCCTTAAACTCTTCTAAACTATTAGGAAATTATTCCAAAAAAAACCTATGCACTAAGAAATTATTCTACAATATAATTTGAAGATTGACTTCAGCAAGGAACTACCTCGAAATGTCCTTTATTCTATGGGGTGGCGTTCCTATGATTATTAGGAATGACCGATGGAATTATATTTTTATTTTTGTATTATTTGTGATTGATATTCCCTATGCCAAGTCATTGAATTTTTGTATTAAACTCATAATGTTAGTTATTTGTTCGATTTATCTTTGAAATCTTGTTTGAGCGCTACCAAGAACTCCATTCTATTTTCGTTCAATATGCACGACTCCATACCGAGAAAATTTACCATTTCAACTTAATTCACACATTTGATAGACTGAAGATATTTTCTCGGAAAATTTGGAATGATAACAAGAAGTTTGTTTATTCTTTAATTTTTAAATTTGTGTCATATCACGAGATTAATTCGATGGGATTTAAAGTATTAGAAGCCTAATTTTGTCATATAGTTTTCCAACAATAAATGTCATGATTTAATTACCAAGCATGTGGTTCTTTAATTATCTATTTAAGAATGATAGATGATATTAATAGGAATAGTATGATCTATATGATACATCCTATTCGTATTGCATCAAGATTTTTATAAGTTATATATTTTTTTTAAATTTATAATTTGATAGATGTTAATTTTTATAACAAATCAATTTAATTATATAATTTCTTTTAATATAAAATATTTTCAGTAGATCTTGTTCGTGCTCCTTCACGTTTTTCCCTTTGAGCCAGAGGCCCTTGTACTCCTTTATATTCCATATGGTTATTCTTCATGGATAGACCACTTTGCTTTGGTAGCGGATGACAATATCTTTGGGTCTTCCTAGTTCTATCTAGATCTCTTATGGGTGTGGTAAGACATTGTAGATCTGGCTAGTTCCTTGTAGGAAAAGAGCTACATGCCGACCCAACCTGCAGGGTTTATAATATCTTTTACTGATCGGGGGTCTTGCTAGTTCTATCTGGATCTCTTGTGGGTGTGGTAAGACATTGTAGATTTGTCTAGTTCCTTGGGGGGGAATGAGCTACATGCTAGCCCAACCTACGGGGGTTATTTGGGGCTTTGGTTGTGGTGCATATGGTTTTGGGTGATGGTCCCCTGGTTGGTTCTAGACCTACTTCACTTGGTGAGCATCAATTCCTCTTAGGTTAATTATTTTTTGGGGGTCTTGGTCAATCAACTTTGCTTTTCTTTTTGGTTTCGATATGCTACTAAATATTCGGTCGAAGTCCTTAGGGGATCAGACCAATAGTTGAATCAAACCTATTGGGGTGAATGTGGAGTGTTGCTATTATAGTGGCTATTGACTATTTTCCTTGGCTGGTTCTAAATCAAAGTTTTATTGCTTAGGTGGTTGGTTGGTTTCTCACGACAAATTTCCTTTATCCAGATCCTTATATGGGAGTGATACTATCATGGTGGCCCAATTTGGTTGGGTGTTTTCATCACAAGGGTCTGCTTTTCTTCTAGATATTTCTTCCTTGGCTTAGAATGTTTTTCATGGGTATCTTTCTTCTTGATATTGGGTGGTTCCCCAATTTTTTGAGACTTTTGGGTTCCTTCTCTTGTTTACCAGAGTTATTTTAGCTATGAAGATTTGGCTTTTTGGCGGATGGATTTATCTTGTTTGTGCTTTTGTGTGCAGACTCTATTTTATGTGTTGTCACAAGGAGCTTTGGTGTAGCTGGTTGGTTTTCATTATCGGGAATCCATTTACCTGGATAAACAAGGGTGTATTTTAGTTTCTATTTATATCTTTGGTGCTCTTACTTCGCATGTTGTTGGCTTCACTGATGCTTGGAATTATCGATCTTGTTTATATAGCGGTTGGTTGGTTTTTGTGCAAGCTAGTGTGAGCAGATAAACACAAATTTTAGTGGGTGCTGGTTTGGTAACTCTTACTTGGCACTTCTATGGTTTGAATTCATGTTCTCTAGGTCTAGGTTATTAGCGACTAGTTTGTTGATCCAGGAGTGGTTTCTAGATTTGATTTGGGTAGTTTTGCTCCACTCTTTGGTTTGCTTTTACGTCATGCATTTATTGTTTCTTACGGGCTAGTTTGGCTTGATGGGGTGCTTCATTGTTATGAAGGGTAGTTGGTGTGGGCACTTTGTCCTCATTTATTACTCCTTTTTAAATTTTAAATGTGTTGTAAGGTGTTAGATGGAAATCTTTCAATATCCTTCTCATGTTTGTTGGATCCTCTTTGTTTGAGGTTGTATATTGATTAAGTGTGGTATTTGTGTCATTCTAGGTTGTTTCACGGGGTAGTAGTTGGTTATTGTTTGTTTGACATCATTGTATCTATAGGATGGATAGTGTGCTAGTGTAACCTTATTATTCATATAGTTTTTTGTAGGACTACCTTTGTTTTTTGGAAAGTTGTTTGTTTTTTGGTTTACTTCCTTGTGAAGCCGTTGTAAAAGGTTATGGGAATCCTTTCAAAACCATATTTTTAATTAATGATACCATAAAATAAAAATATATATTCTCAATAGGTTCCATTTGAAAATATTGTGACTATTCATATTTTAAAATAAAAGTAGATTATCACCATAAAATCATGGTTACAACTAAGATATTATTTTACAATAAAATGTGAAAATTAACTTCAAAGAGGAAATGTTCAAATTATTTTTTTGGTAGTTATTTTGGACATTAAAACTACTTTATAGCCAACAAAAAAAATACCTTACTATGATTTAGGACAAAAATTAACCATAACCTTCATAAATCTCAAGCTTAGAATTAGGCCCCATATTATTATTGTGTGATGTAATAGTTAAGCACCTATTTTTATTGTTATGATATAATAGCACTTATGTGAATTTCATTTTGTTAGTTTTACATAAGTCAATTTGATCTTCATTTGTGTCACACATTTATTTTAATTTATATTAGATAATTATTCTTTTAATTTATACTAAATAGTCATTCTTTTAATTTATATTAAATATTTTTCCTTTTAATTTTTTATCAAGTAATTATATTTAGTGGGAATCAAAAAAACCTCTTGGATTATGAGATATTATGATACAAATTAGATAGAGAATGTTAGAGTATGTTGATGATTATAGATCAACATCATATTACTAATTGATTTTGAATGATGAGATGATCTCTTCGTCAAGTATGACATGACTAACAATTTTATCGGAGTAGAGTACACGTCAGCTTTTCAAACCTTGAAGAATCAATCTAATTGAAGAAACTAAAATATACTATGCTTACTCAAACCCAGCTAACAATGCTGAAATAGGATAATTAAAGTTGCATTACACTAATAAAAAACTAAAATTTTATGGTAGAGAAAAGCACATTAAAATGCATTATTTCATTCATGGCTAAGATGAAAACATATTTAAGATAGAGTCTGAAATGATAGTAAAACCACTTCCAAAGATGTTATCAAAAAATAAGTTTGTGTTTTACAAGAGATAATTTATTTTTTAGAAAATCAATAAAAAAATATAAAAAAAATGTTAAAAATAACTAATAACCAAATATCTTTAAATATTTTCAACAAAGCGTAGAATAGAGAAAAAATGTACTTGACTATTTCTAATAAAACATAGAATAAAAATAAGATAAAAATCAATAAAAAATATAAAAATAAAATGTTAAAAATAACGAATAACCAAATATCTTTAAATATTTTCAGCAAAGCATAGAATACAGAAAAAAAAGTACTTGACTATTTCCAATAAAACAATAAAACATAGGATAAAAATAAGATGTACTTCCTCCAATGAAAGTTATCTTATATATATATATAACAATCAATTTTAGAAAAAATATGCATACCAAAAAAAACAAAACGATTCCTATAATTTTAAGTTTTATCTTAACAAAATTTATTATCATTAGACATGTCTAAACTCATCGTAAATATATGTTATTTCATTTAAAAAAAAAGCAAAGTTGAAGACGAAAACCTATGGACTAAGAAATTATTCTACAATATATTTTGAAGATTGACTTCAGCATGGGACTTCCTCGAAATGTCCCTTATTCTATGGGGTAGCGTTCCTATGGTTATTACAAATGACCGATGGAATTAAATTTTTTATTTTTGTATTATTTGTGATTAATATTCCTCATGCCAAGTCATTGAATTCTTGTCTTAAGGTTAAATCATAATGTTAGTTATTGGTTCGATTTAGCTTTGAAATCTTTGCTTGAGCGCTACCAAGAACTCCATTCTATTTTCGTTCAATATGCACGAATCCATACCGAGAAAATTTACCATTTCAACTTGATTCAGACATTTGATAGACTGAAGATAATTTCTCGGAAAATTTGGAATGATAACTCGAAGTTTGTTTATTCTTTTTTATCTTGACGGAGACAATGTCCGGTCTTATCTTACGTGAGAAACTGATGCCGAAAGTGCCTCTGGATAAAATTCCATGTTTCCCAAGTCTTGATTCATTATAGAATCACATGGAAAGCATAAACACGAAAATTTCGTTGCGGAAAATCCTTTGATCCTTCGAATGAAACACTGATATGATCGCCGCGAGTAGTCTACGGACAATTTATGCGTTTTATTTCAAGTAAAATTTCTCTCACGTGCTTGAAATAAGGCCTTCGCCACCCCATTAGTACCTACACTAATTCTTCTAAAATCTTCTCCTCCTCGCAAACATGAAAATCACTTAATGGAGGAGTTATATATAAAAAATAAAAAATAAGTCTTTCAGGTGGGCCTTCCGCATGACTTTGTAAAGAGAGAGATAGCTCTTTCAGAAATTGAAATTCCGCACATCATTCAGAAACTGTTGCAAGTTACTCGAATCGGCGAACGAACCGGTTAATCTATATCTAAAAAGATGTAGTCAAAAGTCCGTATCCAATAACTATCTACAACTCTCTCCTCTCTATAAAAAGACTGCTATTCAGCCAGTTTTGCATAGCAGTTAGCTTTGAGTGTGCTCATCGAGATTAAGAGTTTGAGCTTTACAATGGCTTATTTGATAGTATTAGGAGTTTCTTGTTTAATACTCTGCTCTCAAGCACTTGGTGTAGAATTTGATTATGTAGGACAGGAGGACGAGTGGAAGTCTGGTCTTGCTACCTGGTATGGAGCTTCAGTTGGAGATGGAAGCGAAGGTAGTAGTAGTACTAAGCCTCCTTCTAATCATGTATATACCACCATATTTCTGAGGCATCCTTTCATGCTGCTTCTAGGCTTACCTTTTCATTTATATCTTTTTTAACTCATAGGTGGTGCGTGTGGATATGGAAGTCTAGTGGCTCAACCACCTTTCGCATCAAATATTGCAGCAGTTGGTCCAGGTATCTTAAACGGAGGGAAAGGCTGTGGAGAGTGCTATCAGGTATATATCTATACTTGTAACTGCAAACATTATTGATTTTTAAGGTTTTTGATTGGAAAGAGAAGGATGTACCCATCTATCAACTTATCGAATGAAAACAGGTGAAATGCGCCATGAGTAACTTATGCTCACAAACTCCAGTGAGTGTGGTGGTTACGGACTCATGCCCAGAATGCACAGAAGCAAATGCGCACTTTGACCTCAGTGGGAGTGCCTTCTCCTCCATGGCATTTCCGCCGGAATCTGCCGATCTGCGTAATGCTGGTCGCATAAACATCATGTACAAACGGTAATTCTCTTCTCTACACATGTATTTCACATCTTCGATTTTTGTATGTGCTGTGTTTGTTGGATCATTGGGTGGCTTGTCGTTGTAATATGTTTAATTCTATGTAGGGTACCATGCCAATACCCGGGAAAGAACATGGAGTTCCACGTTAACGCAGGCGCCACTAATTATTGGTTCTCTGTGCTTATCGTATATGAGAATGGCGACGGTGATCTCGGAGCTGTCTATCTAAAACAGGTATTATTCTTCGATATTAAAACAAATCGGTTTGGTGTTTAATTTATATTAAGTATGGTATCACTGAGAGGTTCACGCTGTGTTTACACTCGCAGGCAAACTCTAATACGTGGCAAGCAATGCAACAGACATGGGGAGCAAACTGGACATTGAGCAATGGACCTTTGAGAGGACCATTCTCTATCCGCGTGCAATCTCTTTCGACTGGGAAAACAGTCACTGCAAATCAAGTAATTCCATAGAATTGGCAAGCCAGTGGTGCTTACAGATCGCTTGTAAACTTTGACTAAACAAATATCCTCGGCCAAGCTGGAGAAACGCTGATGTTCCAGCTTCTATAGTCTAAAAAAGTTCCCAACGCTTGGACGGAACTAATTGTAGTGGATGTTTCTTATATGCTTATTTCTAAAATTAGGTCATATAAGTATGACTACACCCTACGTACCTACTATGTATGTGTATGTTCTCTTGTCCAGGGCAGACCACTAAGGCAGCCGGTCAAGAAAAATTAGAATGCCGTTCTAAAATTAAAATGACCTTTCTCAAACGTCTAAATATCGAAGATGCAAGTCCACCATTTTAGTATTTATTTATTTAATTAATTTTGAATGGAGTAAAAAGGAATTAATTTAATATCTGTAAAACCAATTGAATGAAGAATTGATTTGAAAAAACTTCAGCAGCATTAACATAAAATGCAGGGTTCATGTGTAATTTAGAAACGTCAGTTGAAAATGAAGATGAATGAAAATTCGATCAAACGCGATACTAAGCTGAAGATAGTGGGATTGCTACCTTGTGATGCCAATGGATCAACCTGTCTTACCTGTTGTCCAACCTGTCTTACCTGTTGTCCTTCTCATAATACATACATGGGCTAATATTATCTCAATAATGTTCTTGTTGAAAACATAATTATCAATGGTATCCGTATAAATGATTTTAGGTGAAATTGGTGTGAGATGTTAGTCTTGTCAAACTCTCCAAAGACTAGACCTCAGCCACTTCAATAAAAAAAAAAAAAGCAATGGTAAAATAAACTTCACAACTAAATTGGTGCAGGGCATAAATGTCATAATGGGATACCTCGGTTACGTCTATCATTAAACATGAATCAATTGAAACATAGATTAAAATTTAATATTGTCTCGTACATGGAAACTCACAAGCGTAGTTTTTAAGTTTTAGTTGGATTTGGTACTTTTCTGATATCCAAACATATTTGAATCCGCACATGGTAGGCTTTTATCTCAGTTGAAATCAGTCTTAAAGGTTTTAGAAATCCTTTAGATATTTTTCTTAAGGTTTTAGAAATCCTTTAGATATTTTTCTTTTTTAAGCTCACGTGGTTTTTTAATTTCGCTGCTTATCGGTAAAAGTCTAAAAAATAAACTAAAACAGAAATTTATAACAATACCATTAAAAGTATAAAAATATAAGTAGATTTAAATAGTCTATGAACTTTATGTTATCCATATGCAATCCATGTACTCCCTTTCAGCCTCGATTCTTAGTTCTCTTAACTTAAAGCCTTGACCAACCTTTTGGAATTGTGTGGACAACAAATGAATAGATAAGTTCGGATAAATAATAGATTTTGAAGAGTTGAAATGAAGATTTTTAAATAAAAAGTTAATGATAAATTAAAGTAATTAGAAATTTAATTCTTTAACAATATAAAGATAATATGAAATGAAAGGAATAAATTACTATTTTAAATTATTAAAAGAAAGCCTCACACTTTAAATAATACCATAGCTGCGGAAAAGATTACTAATTTTTTTAAAATATTAAGATAAAAAAATATATCATAATTAAATATAATATATATATATATATATATATATATATATATATATATATATATATTAATTATATAATTTTAATTAGGTTGATGGTGAACATTTGGATACTTTAGATAAGAGTTTAGAATTTTAGGGTCTTACATGAAGTTTAAATGCAGGTAACCTCACTTTAGGGATTGAATGTAGTGAAGGACTACTGAAATAGTTAATGTTTCCAATGAAATTTATATAAGAGATGGAGAATGAGAAGTTTCATAATATAATGCCTACTTTTATTTAATATTTATGATGATAGTTGATATGTTTTTAATATAATTAAATTTTTGGAATAATTTCACGTGACATGTAAAAAATAACTTAAATACTTTATGGTGCTTAAATTTTATTTTGTTACACTTAATTGTATATACTTTATGGAAATTTAACATTTGGAATTATGAATTAATATTACATAGGAGAGCATGATTTTATTAAATGAGAATAGATAAAGAAATAAAAAATGATATTGATTTTCTCTATGCTAATCATATTGGAAGTGGTTGTTATGATTATAGTGAATAGTAATTGATAATTAGAAAATTAATTTAAAAATTGTAATGCATTGCATGGTTAACATATTATTGTTGCTTAACAAGTTTTACTAATCAATTATTTTATAGGTCAATTTAATATGCATGAGTATTGTACAATAAGAAAAAGAAGAAATTTATTTAAAAGACTATGAAAATTGCTCTAAATAAGTTATTATTGTCTTAACAAAAAAAATAAGTTTTAATATAAGCCTATAATGATATATTTTTTATTGGTGAATAGAGATTTTGAAAGGATCCTTTAACCTTTTACAAAAAGATGATGATTGAGAGAAGAGCTCCCAACCAATCTATAACAAAAACAATAGATCCTCTACAACACATCATATATAAACTACTAAAACTAAGAGGAGAAGCCCATACACGGGTAGGAGAGAAAGCCTCATAGGGTAAGAGGAGAAGCCCTCTTAGGTAATATCGCTTGTGCTAAAAAATATCACTCGTGCTGAGAAATATCACTCGTGCTGAAAAATATCTTCCATACATGGGACTAGGTAATATATGTAAAATCCACATTGTAATAGGTCCTTCATATGTGGAAACTATTATCACTTGTGAGATCCACATTGTGATGGATTAAAACTAGGTATCGAATAACACCTACGAAATCTTCATTGATACACATATTTCCCACACACCTAGGAATAAGAACAAACATAGTCCAAAGAATTCTTTGAGGGAGAGATAGGACAAGAGGGAAGCTTTAGGAATCTAGTCAGACTAGCTTTATTTGAAGATTCAATGGGCCAAAAATCTTGGGTGATAGAGAGGTTTTAGTGGTCACTTGGAGGATTCTTGAGAGCAAAAACTAGAAATCATGGGTAGAGTTATTAAAGGCTCTTGAATTACATTATTTCCAATCTTCCCATAAAAAATGAGGGAGATAAAAAGTTTAAAATATTTTAAGTAAAAGCTCTTGAAGGGGTTGGACCACTACAAGCAAAAATTATTCAAGAGAAATATTGAAGCCCAAGCAATCCCAACAATGGAAAATAAACATGAAATAATATTGAGAAAAAACTACAAGATAGGAAGATGTGTTGTGTGGATTCACAAGATTGATTGCATAGGTAACAACAGTTAGAAATAGGGAATCAATGGATTTAGAGGTTAGGAATGGAATAATTTTATCTTCGATAGCAAGCCAAAAAAAAACTAACTTTAGATATGAGGTGTTTATTCTAAATAATCTTGAAGGGAACCATGACTAACCTGGAATATTAGTGAAGAAATAGGTAGATATAATAGGTTTCAAGCATATTAGATCAATATAGTTTTGAAGTGGATTGTCACCCAACCATCTATCTTATCAAAATTTTATTTTTTGACCATTGCCAAGCTTCCATCAAATATATTTCCTAACAATCTCTCTTGACCTTATGATAGAATTCCAGACTACATATCCTAGGATAGGTGAGGGATAATCCAAGAAATTTTCTTGGTTCCAAAGGTACTTGGCCTTGATAATGTCAACCTAGAGAGAGTTTTCATTTTGAAGGACCCTCCAACCTTGTTTGACTATAAGAGCTAAATTCAAGTTTTTGAATATACAAAAACTAATACCTCCATATTATGTCCTAGAATAGACTTGGTTACATGCAACTAAATTAAATATCTTCTTATGTTCAGAGCCTAACTATAGGAAGTTCCATTGGATCTATTCTAGTTTGTTGTATAGTTCAATAAAAAAATAAAATATGGAAATAAATAAATTAGGTATGCTCTAGAGGGTGGCTTTGACTAAGGTGGCATTTCCAACCTGACTAAGAAGTATCTTTTCTATTTGGCCATTTTTTTATGAATTATTTCAATGATGGGATTCCATAAATATTTTTTATAGGTTCATCAAAGAGAGGAAATCCAAGATAAATAGTTAGGAGTTCAATAACAACACAACTGAGAATATTAGCTATACAGGTTTACCATCTTATAGGGGGATGAATAAAGTAAATTTTACTTTTAGAGAAGTTGATATTTTGATCATCAACTGACTCAAAATAGAGCAATATCAACTTGATAGCTTTAACTTTAGGAACAGATGTACAAGTGGCAAGGATGGTATCATCGATGAAATACTTATGGGAGATGGGATTAAGAGAGGAGGCTAGTTTAATACCTAAAATTTCTCCTTTGGAATAAGAAGACATTAAGGTTCTACCCAAAGCTTCAATAGTAAGTACGAAGAGAAAAAGAGATAAAGGGTCTCCCTATCTTAGACCTTTAAAGCTTATAAAGTATCCAATAGTAGAGTTGTTCATAAGAATTGATAAACTAACATTTGTAATCCATTCTCTAATTAGGTTTGTCAAATCATAATGGAACCCAAACCTAGAGAGGATAAAAAAATAAAATTCCATGATACCTTATCGAAACCTTTATTTATGTCTAATTTGAGGAAAAGACCAACCTTATTAATTTTGGAAACTCAATTCATAAGTTCATGGATGGTGATGATATTGTCGGTGATCAGTATCCCTTGAATAGAGCTAATTTAGTTGAGGTCAATGATGTGAGGTAGAATTGGCTTCAATATGGTGGCTATCACTTTGGTAAGGATTTTGTAGAAGATATTACAAAGATTGATTTGGTGAATGTTAGAAAGGATTTTATCATTACTAGTCCTTGTAATTAAGGCTAGGAAGGTGTAATTAACATCCCTAGGAATGCTTTTGGTTTGTTGTATATTTTGGTAGCAAAAAAAATGTCAGGTCCCACAATATCCCAATAGCGTTGAAAAACACAAAGGGAAAATCATCAGGATTCGAAGATTTTCCACCTTCCATGGAGAAGACCATATAATGAATTTTCTTAGCAAAAAAGGGTTTAATAAAAAAATTATCATTCCTTGAGTGACTAACTGAGAATATTGCATAAGAGAGTATCCATAGCTTATTGGTTATAATCTGGGTTTGGTCCAAGAAAATCTTCAAAAAAGTAACCACCTCAGTTCTAATGTCAAAAATATACAAAATAAGAGTCCTATATACCTTGGTGAGTTCTTAGATTTTACCAGAGCCTTTGTATCTCATTGTTGTAGAGTGGAAAAATTTAGTGTTGGAATCACCCTCCTTCAGCCAAGTTACCCTGTATTTCTACTTCCAAAAAACTTCCTCATTTTTTATAATGTTATGGTATTCATATAGGAGGTTATTTTCAATTTTCAAGAGACTAGAGTTAAAGTATCCTTAATAGGTAGAGAGCTTAATGCTTGTGAGATAGGATTGAATGTTCTACATCCTAGAAAAAAAAATTCAAAAACATCTCTATTCCTTTACTTAAGATTTGCTTTATAAAATGAAGTTTTTTGCTCACCTGAGAGGTAAGGGACTTAGAAATATTATAGGACCACCAAGATGCTATGAGTGAATTGAGGTTAGGATCCTGAAGCCACATCACCTCAAATATAATAAGGGATTTTAAAGGATAGCCTTGAGGCAAGCAATCAAGAAGGAGGGATTGTGATCAAATCTAATTTTAGGAAGAGACTGAAGGATAGAATATCGAAAGGAATAAATGACATTAGGGGATATGAGGACCCTATCAAGTATGATTTGCATAAGTTAATCACCCTTTATTTGGTTGGTCCAAGTGAATTTAGGATCTCTTAGCTAGATATCCATGAGTTGATTACCATCCATAAATGATGTGAAGTCTTCATAAGAATTAGCTATGATTTTGGAACCTCCTTTCTTATCCGTGGGAAATAGATAAGAATTAAAATCTATAGCCAATGTCTATATCTCATTGGAAAAGACTTCTCTCATCTGTATTACGGTGTTCTATACCTAAAATATTCTATAATGGGAATTCAATGCATAGATGTTTGAAAGAACTCATCTATAGTGATGATATTTTCTAAAAAATAGGATGTTCATGAAATTATCTGCCATAGTTAGGAGTCAACCTTAAATAATGTTTGGATCCCACAAGCATATCAAGCCACCAGAAGCTCTGTTAGTAGGTATTATGAGGAAATCATAGTTTTTCCAAATATATTTAGAGATACATGAAGTATTTTGGATGTTCAATTTGGACTCTTGCAAAAGGAAAATGGTAGGCTTTAAATATTTCCTCATGGAATTCACCAAATATTGTTTGTTACATCTATTGAGACCTCTCACATTCCATGAGAGGATATTCATATGGTACTTGTGCAAGAGGATCTCTTCCCTCTTCCTTGTGAAGAGGAAAATTTAGATATATTATCATCTTCACAAGGCCCTGATGGAATACTTTACTTTAAATAAAGGTGAAGGGTGAGTTGGGTGCCATTACCAATCTCCTCACAATATTCTCTATTTCTCATGGCTTGGGTATAAAGGCATCCTCTTTTCTTCTTAGAATAAACATCAACATGAAGCTTTTTTGGGTCCTAGTAAAGGGAGGGCTTCAAGGGAAGGTATTTTTAGGAATAATTTTGCTAGGATAAAGGCCAAGGAGGGCTTCGAGGAATGGATTTATCTTCAACAACAAGATGTTCATCTATAGACAAAGAAGAAAAAGGATTAGAAATAGAAATATGAGGGTATACCTGAAAGAAGGAAGAAAAATCAAGTTGCTCAAAATAAATATTGTAGATATTTAACCTTATAGGACAATTCCTTTAGAGGGTTAGGAACCTAAATATCCTTAATAGTCAATGCCTTACCAAAATATGTTCAGGATGGAGGCCCTTGGTTAGGAGTTGCTCCAATGACATTTACACTAGCTATAGCAAAATATTTGGAGTGATTGTGGTGTTAGATTTTGATGCAACATATAATGGGAGATAGCAATCACAAGATGCAAAATAATATGAAATAAAGTAAATCTATAAGATAACTAAAATTATACTATAAATAAAAACTATGGGGATGTTTACAAAAGTAGTTATGAAGGAAATAAATACTCCATGAATATAGACACAACTCAAGAATGGGCATTGAGCATATTACACCCCATCACAATACATCACACAACTACATCATGCCAATATGCTCTACACTACTTCCTAACGCTCCATATTTCTCTATGTTTATGGCCCTTTAAATAGGAAATAGGTTCCTTGGCCAACACTCTAACTAGATGTGCAAGGGATAGATTGCACATATACAACTCACACTTTGAAATTTGTGCATTTATTACATTACATGATGTAACTAGATAATGTCCCCCTAAAGTAATATAATATTCTAAGTATGTACTAAGAAAGGTACATTTACATAATCCAAATGATGTAATAGTCTATTTCTAACACCCCCTTGTATTGCATTATTTAGATATTGAAGACTTTAGTATTTAATGTGTATCTTCTTTTATATGATGATCTTCGACTTGTCTAGGCTAATCATCCTTATCTTCTATCCAACCACATTTATTTTTCTCTTTGCGAGTGTATTCATTTAGTTTTGAATGATGATGATTGAGTAGAGCACAATGCACTCATCCTCTCATTTTCTTGATTTTGATTCTTCTATTCTTACCTTTTTGATGTACTGGTTCTTCATTTTCTTGAACATATTCCTTTAAAAATATGTTAGCATCATTATGAAACATCACAATATTCTATGTGTTTTTCATTGAATCCATGATATATGTATTTTCATGGATATTCTGTTGCTTTTATTTATCCCTATTTCATAATAAGACATGTATTGATTCCATCCATATATCCAAAGTTTATCATATAGTTGTTTTCTACTAACTTGCTTACTTATATGAGATTGAATGTTAGTTCAGGAACATACAACACATTTTGTAGTAGAATATTTAGAAATGATCTGTTAGGTGTTACACAACCATATCCATGTATGGGATAGGTTTGACTATCTGCAAAGTTTTATAGCCTTTAGAATATTCAATATAGTGGAACCATTGTATATTTACTATGATATGATTACTTGATCCTAAGTCAATATACCGCATGTTTTCATGTTTTTAATAATACTTTATATTGGAAAAAATACCACCTTCATTTTATGACATTCCTTTTTCCATTTTAAGAGGTAGAAAAAATAAAATAGGATTTTCTTTGTTGTCTACCTTATGACTCCCTATGTTAGGATATATGATTCCTAATTGAATAAATATAATATTGATTTGATAAAAAACTTAGGTAATATTTTTTTGTAGACTACCTTATGTCTCACACGTAATGTGAGTATATAATCCTAAGGATTTTTAGGTTATTAGGAAATCTTATATTTTGTAACTTGATAATCTATGATAGATGTTGATATTACTAAGTTTTTAGAATGCCTTATGACTCCCTAGTATGCTATGGATAAGATATAGTGCTTTTGTAAGATTTTTTAGAATAAAAAAATCAATTCCTATTATCCCTTATTTCTCCTATTTAACTAAGCATTGTTACCACATTTTAAAGAGGTTATAATGTTGGATCTTTTGTCTCCTTTTGAAAGGATTGATACAAAAATATTATGATTATCTAACCTATGAAAAAACTATATAAATAACCCTTTGGGAATTAGGTTAAGTGTATCTAATTTTCCAATTAAATGATTTGATGTAGTAGCCCTTATGACTCCCTAATATTTGGATAAATTATATCACAATTAATATTTGCAAATATTTAATTTTTATCCAAGTAGAAAACATTATTAGTCCTAGGTTTTGTATTAAATTTTTTTGATTCATTTGATAAAATATTCCCCTTGATGTATGGATTTCAATGTAAATAAATTCCTCTAATTTAAATCTTATATCTCCAAGGAAAGAAAGCACATATAAAAAAGAAATAATTTTACCTTTCTCCAAGCAATATTCGATACTAATTTTAGAGAAGCTTGGATTGTAGAATTTATGTAGACATAGTGGATGATATGAATGTATTATCCAATGGAAGTGCTTTGTGTTTGATGCATTCCAAATCTAGCATCTTCTAGTATCTTCCCTTGACTTTGGTTGCCTTGAGCATAAAAGGCTCTAACATCTTCTTGACATGCTACAACTCAACCCCTTTCGTAAAAATGGTAAGATAGTAATTTTTATGATGAAGAATGCTTGTTGACTTTGGTCGTTGACACCCTTAAATGGATAAGATTCATTTCTTATATTCCAAGTGGAATGACCATTTCCCTTCGAGTGCTTAAGGAGAGTTTGGTGACAATGAAATGTTTGTCTACCTTATTGTAATGTAAGAATGTTATGTTCTTTAGAAAAATGCTTGGTATTACTTTTTGACAAGTGTACTCAATGCACCAAATGCACCATCCTATTCATGTAACTCCTTGAAAATGAACGCTCTCTTGAATCAAGCATTAGGATTTTTATTTAGTGAATTGTATCACTTTCTTATATTCATGGATGTAGTATCTATTGCTTGTTCAAACAAATCTTTGATATATTTTTAGCTTCATAAATATCCACCTTTGCTTTTGTTCACTTGCATAGTCTTCTATTAGGATATGGAGCAACAGTATGAAGGCCTTGAGCACTACTTTTAGTGAGCGTATATGGAGTAAGTAACACTCCAAATGGTGCTTCAAATTTCTTCTACTTTATACTTGTTTTTCATCCTCCTTACGTAGATGCTATTGCTCATTGAATGACATTATTTCTCCCTTGCTCTTGTATGTGTATCTTGCAGGTTTGACCATCTAGAATATGAGGAGTATGAGCCCTTTGTATGGCTCCTTTATCTACATTTGTATGGTTACTAGAATATGACTGCCTTCGGTTGGTTTTTCCATAAAGTGTAGTGCCTTTGAGGCACCTTTGAATCTGCCTTCTCTCCATGTATAACTAGATTAGAAATAGTGCACTATAATATAAAATAGTTTTAATACAATATGATCTTGTTGCACTTTCTTTTGCACTCCTCTTTGTAAGTCTTAATTTTTTGTTTTTGAAGCATAATATTGAGTGCAATATAGGTTTTTTGAGGTTTTCTCTTGATTAGACACCTTCTCGTATTTGCTTGTATATTTTATATATGAATCCAAGCTTGTAACCACATGATAGAAGTTATTTTTACACACTATTTTCTTGTGCTTTGAACTTGAGACTCACCAAATCTTCTTTGAGGCTTGTTTTTATTCTCTTATGGTGGTTACTTTCTTCTCCAATTCTTGGAGGATTGAGCTAATTTTATGGCTTCCTTAGGCCACTTCAAAGTTGCAGATCTTAGTGCATTAATAGTTTCTTTAGACACTTTGAAAAATTCTATTTTTTTGCCCTTCTAATGAATACAAATAATAATATTTGACATAAATATAATAGTCCAAATGAATCTAATAATAGTTTAATTCTACTACACTAACCATTTCACCTTATCACTCCAATCAAATATAAAAAATAATGCACTTAATCAATTTACTGCAGCTAATCAAGAATAATATGAAATGAATCTTCAAGAATTATTTTTGAATTTCTTTATAAGCAAGGTAATAGGAGCTAGTATTCATTTTATTTCCAAATTAGATGATAGATAGTTGATAGATATTTTGAGATTATAAAATCTAATCAACTCCTAAAGTGCAAATGAACCTGAAAGAATCCTTTCTTTTTCAACATTTGAAGACTCTTAATTCAACACTTATTTTTGCAACTTTACTCCAATCAAGGTGCTCAAACAAACCTAATAAGTAATCCACTTGGTGAATTTACTTGCACCAATAGTTGCTTATATTTTTATAAAAGCTCTTTTTGCCACTTCTGTAGAGGATGTAGATCTTCATGTGTAAGATCATCAAGTTATCTTGAGTAAGATCCTATAGGTATCTGTAGGCTGCCTTGACAACTTCATATTCACCAAAAAATGGTATCTAACTCTCTTTCATGAGCCTAGGATTTTTATGGCTTGTTCTCCTCTTTTAGTCACCTCCTTTTGTTGTATATTATAAGAGATGTTTGATTCTAAAGTGGTGAATTCTTGCTATGAGAGGTAATCTCTAATTCTCCTATATTTGGTAGGATTATTCTGTCTAAATCCTCATTCAATATTCTTTTCGAATTCTAACTTCAAACTAGATCTTCTTCTCAATATTATAAATGTATTGAGGTATTTTGAGATTTATAACTCCTTTCCAAATTCTTCTTCTTGGGCTTGTTGTTTTATGGTGATAATTATCCCAAATATTTCACTATATCCAACAGTGAATTTCTCCAATGAGTTCTCCTTGGAACTTCTTTGATGATTTATTCAGTAAGGATCTCCAAGTATTTTACTCGATGCTTGTAGAGGCCTCTCGAAGGTCTTGCAACTTCTTATAGTATTCTTCGAGACCTTATCTTAAATATTCTACTTATAGAAATTTTGGTGGTGAGATCTTCTCCTGGATCTCTGATTCTACTGCATTTGTATTTGAGTAGGACTCTCCTAGTCCTTCTTCATAAATGATATATTATCCCGATATATTATATTTCAAGTTATGGATTGATTCTGAAGAAGATAATCTTCCTAAAATTTTTTAGGAAGCTTTCCCAACTCACTAAATCTCCATGTTGCTATAATAAAGTATTAGTACTGAAATATACTTTTAAATTGGATACTTTTTTTTTTAGTCTTATTTAAGATCAAGGCTTTTGTGGCATTTTCTTCAAGTCTTCTATGGCATTTTCTTCTAGATTGAGGCTTATGTGGCGTTTTCTTATGGATAAAGGCTTCTGTAGTCTTTTCTTCTTGTGAAGTTTTTAATATAGCAATGGAGATATCCTATATCCAAACTTCACTATAATTATTCCCCAGAAGTCTCTTTTGTAGTGTTCTTCTCTTGCAATAACTAATCTTTATGCTATGAAAGCACTTCGACCTTTAGATAATGAAGTTGAAATATCCTAGATTTTTGTTGTAGGAGGTGTCCCAATCATCTGAGTATTAATCACATACAATAAAATAACCTTCAGGTTAGTTTATCTAAACCTCTTACATGAGATTCACTAGTTGATTAATCAAACTAGTGGATCAAGTGTCGAGTCACAGTCTTAACATTTTTTCCCCTGAAACTCTGTGGAAAGACTCTAGCCATATGCAATATGATTATTCTAGAATCTAATATTTCTTGTAGTCCTTACTTGTGGTTCTTCTTAATTCTACCACCAAGACTTTTCTAAGAAATTTTTATAGTGACTGGTCCAATGGCACATCATGTTGTCAAAATACTTAGGGTCAATGATAATGATTATTTACCTATTGACCTATCATGGCTCTGATACCACTATTATATTTTGATACAACATGTAATAGGAGATAACAATCACAAGATGTAGAATAATATGAAATAAAGTAAATCTATGAGATGACTGAAAATATACTTTAAATAGAAATAATGGAGATGTTTACAAAAGTAGTTGTGGAGAAAATGAACACTCCATGAATATAGCTACAACTCAATAATGGGTATTGAGCATATTACACCCCATAATAATACATCACATTGCTACATCATGTCACTCTGGTCTACACTACTTCCTACTCCTCTATATTGCTCTATGTCTATGGACCTTTATATAAGAAACAAGTTCCTTGGCCAACACTATACCTAGATATGCAAGGGATATCTTGAATAAATACAACTTACAATTTAATACTTGTGCATTTATTACGTTGCATGAAGTAACTAGATAGTTTTCCACTAAAGTAATCTATGTCCTAAGTATATATAAAGAAAGGTACATTTACATAATCCAAATGATGGAATAGTCTATTTCTAATATGTGGAATAATTGTTATGGATGGAACCCATCACCATGATATTTTATAAAGTGAGGCACATTAAGAACATTTAAGATTAGAAATTGAGAGTTGAGGTAGCCTTTAATGGAGTATTCATTATATAAATCTAGCTTGTTTTCGTACTTAATGATCTAGGTCTTGGTGCTAACATAAAAAATGAATTGAATGGAATAAGAAAGAGTAGAGTCAAGGTTAGCATTGATACACATGCAATCATACACCATGCAAGTCTTTTATTTAGTAGATGTATTGAAATCTATCAACTCACCAACATCCCAAGCAATCCCTTTTAATATATCTTCATACCAAAACTAGATGGAAAGATCTATAAGGAAAACCTAGATTAAATTGGTCCTAGTCACCTTAAGCAAAATATTTTTACTCGTTAACCTTATAATGTGCATGGTCTAAGGTGTTGGTCATTGACAAAAGAAAAATCTCCCCTCTACCCAAATAAATACATTTATTTCATCAAATACGTTGACAATTTGGGGTATGAAAGGAAGATTCTGCAACTTGTCAATTTTTTTGCTATGCATAGGGTGGAAGAGACCTCTAATTTGGGCCTCCAATTTTTAGTTGGTAACAGCATAGAAAGTCTCCCAATATATCATAAGTCATTGGGTGGAATAAGTGGTAGAAATTGATTGTCATTTGTCCCACCCTTGACTTTTTGAGGTGTTTGGACCATGGCCATCCCACCCAAGTATGGTTTCTTGTGGCCATCCCTAGGTGGTATGACCATGATCTATGGTCATCCTAGGTGGGATGTCCATGGCTACATGGCCCAAAACCTCCTAAAAGTGGGGTAAACCTTCCCAAAAGTGGTTAGGAACCCTAATTAACCTTTGAGGGTTTCCCAAAGGTGCGATATGGTATTGATAAGAGTGGAATCATCATAGTATTATCCAATTTACATGATATTAGTGTCTAAAGATGCTCCTTTTTGGGATGCATTGTGTGAAATAGAACACATAGAAAAAATAGATGACTAAATCATCAAATAATTAAGGTTATTTAGTAACCTAACCAACTTTAGATGCCTCCAATTTGGAAAGAGCTTACATTATTGAAATCCTTGCTTTTGACATAGTTGAAGGATTAATTTTGATATACCTTTTAGCCACCCTGCAATAGCAATTTTGGGGCTTAGGGTATACTTTGTTTTGCTTCCTTATTTTTCCTATATTGGGATACGTTTCCCGATGCTTCAAGTATACCAAGACTTTATTTTTTGAATTTATATTAAATTATTTGCCCCACCATGGGCTTAAATTTGTATTTGAAAATAATTCTTTTGAATGTATGCAAGTTGCACTTTCGAGTGTTTGAGTGTTGATTTTAATTATGAATTCATTATTATGACTATGTCCTCAAGCAACGAGTCGATGAGGGCATGACCAATGATGAAAGTGATGAGTCGCTTAACCCATATTACTAGATTGGAATTACCTTCAGTTTTACCCATTGTAATATTTATCAATTTTGTGAGGGTTTTAATAGTTTTTGTTGATATTTCATGGAAGAAAGAAAATGAATACCTCGTTCCTATGGATCAGTCCGAATGCATTGGCCTTCTTGGGGATTGAAGTAGATAATTTTTCATTCATAAATAAATAATTTGGTTTCAATCTTGATCCTTTTTTAATTTTATCACTTTTGACCTATTTCTGGTGTTTTTTAGGCCCTTTCTTTGCATTTTTTTAATCTATTTTTGTGGTGTTTTAATTGTTTTTGATTTTTTTATTTTTTATAAGATTTCATAAAAGAAATAAAATGAATAACTCACCAATTCTAGATTCACCAATCATGGAAAGAATTCACATCTCATAATCATTGCCTTCTATAAGTTAAGGAACTTGACCTTGGTAATATATGGGATACTAGAAAACAAGATTAAGTCTAATCCTAGCCTTGGATGCAATTAGGAGATAATGTTAATAAGATAGGCTTAAGTTAAATCCTAGAATTAAAAATAATTAGGAGATAAGCTTAAGTTAAATCCTAGCCTTGATGGTGATTAGGATACAATATTAAGTCAAATCCTAGCCTTAATGGTGATTAGGAGATAAGCTTAAGTCAAATCCTAGCCTTGATGGCAATTAAGAGACAATATTAAGTCAAGTACTAGATTTTATGGTGATTAGGATATAATATTAATTCAAATCCTAGCCTTCATGGTTATTAGGAAATAAGATTACGTCAAATCCTAGCCTTGATGGCAATTAGTAGACAAGCTTAAGTCAAATCCTACCCTTCATGGCGATTGGAAGATAAACTTAAGTCAAATCCTAGTATTGATGGTAATTAGGAGATAACCTTAAGTCCAATACCAGTCTTGATGGTGATTAGGAGATAAGATTACTAGTTTTCTTGACTCTGCTTTTGATATTTTGCTTATGTGTCCCAAGCAAAGAGGGTCTATGATTGTCTTTGATAATGATTCGTAAGATGAACATGATTAACATGATTAAGTTATCAATTGTTGATTTGGATTATACATGCTTTATTATGAAAAATGGTCTTAGTGGATGCCATTGGGATGGTTACAAAAGGTTTTATGGATACCTTTGAGGCTTTTTCGGTGACCAAAGGGCTTTGTAGGTGTCTTTGGAGCGTTTTAGGGTGACCAAAGGGTTTATAGATACATTTTGAGAATTTCAGGGTTACCAAAGGGTTTATAGATACCTTTGGAGCATTTTGATATTGATTGCTTAACTGTTTAATTGTTGATTAGGGGAGGTATTATACCAATAATGCCCTAGTTGATGTTTAAAAATATTTGTGTGATTTGCCATTGTACAATTTTTTACCATTAGATGCATTATGTGTTATGATTCATGGATGCATAATGGATGTAATACCTATTGTTTATGTGAATATACTATATGTATACGATGTACTGATGACATGCACCAGCTAGATAATAATTGTATAATTAGATGCTATGATCTAGGTGTGTAGATACTCTACTATGTATGCATATATGGATGCAATGGTGAATGTTAAATGTATGTTTATTTGTTTCAAATTTGTATGCACTTAAGTTATGTTTATATGATATGGTGAATACAATGTATGTAATGCATTATTTACATGATGATCTAATGTAAATGAATCTATATGATTTAATCACTTGAAACATAAGGAATACAATTAATATGTTTTTTGACAAACTAATGGATGAAACCACAAAATGTATGAAAATCATGAACGAAAATGATAACTCTTATCATAATAATTAATCATTTAGACATCCATATATGAAATGAGATGATTGTGAGATGTGTAGGCTTTCCCTATAAGCTTTCACAAATTAAAATATATGCATAAAATACTCAACGGTCATCTAAACATCATTCCTGATATTTATCCAGTATCTATCCTATTTCATGAACACCACTTAATAAACAAAATTTCATAAGGAAAAATATGTATAACTGATTTAGTTATTTGTTGCTATTAGGTTAATTTTGAGGTTTTCCATTATACTCAAACACCCTATTTGATTAATAAAAATTTGCATAATGACTATACAAGACCCCTAAAAGATAAAAGCTTTTGTTATGAAGACCAAGATATTCATTATCCATGTGTATGCAAATGAATATATTAGATGAGACATAAGACTACCTCATTGCCAGGCGAGATTCATTCAACTCATTATTGTAGTGAGGATCACCATATGTTCATCATGGTCCTAAGTTTGGACTTATTTGGATTAGACCACTAGGCAATACAAGCCACCTAAAGCTAGTTCACTTTATAAATTGCATAGAACTACTCCAATGCCAAGTGAGATTAACTAAACCTATTATTGTATTGGGGATCACTCGATGGTTTCAGAATACTAACCATTCCAACGATTCAAGATCTTCACCCCCTTCTTTTATTCACATTGATGTGGGATACCTACTCATGGTTAATAACTAAAATCACTTTTTATTTTGTATTTGTTTTCTTTTATCAAGGAATTTGTTTAGTGATGAAAATCACTATTTATTTTGCTTTTAATTTTTAATTTTTGGTATTTTTCTTATTTTGATGAAAGCAATGGATTTATTTGGGTAGGGAGGAGCTTGTCCTTTTTTCAATGACCAACACCCTAGACCATGTGCAACAAGATTAGCAAGTAAAAATATTTCACTTAAGGTGACCAGGATGACTTTGTTTTGTTCCTCTTTCCTTATTCAAACTAGGATTATTAATGTTTAAAAAGTGATGGGATTTTGATATATGCAAGTGTAGACACCAAAACAGCACCAATTCAATTATGTGGCTACAAACACTAATCGCACTAATATATATAGCCCTGAAGGTAGTCCCCAGAGGTTAAACAATGGTCCTAACCACTTCACAATAGTTTTCTAAGGTCAGAGGTCAATTTGGCACCTTTCAGGCACTCTGCTCCTTATTTTTTCCACCTAGGGATGATTACAAACTAGTATTCGTTCCACCCAAGGATGATTAGCAGCATTCGCCCCTAGGTGGGGTGAATAGTAGGTTTGATGGGCAAAAGGTCAAACCTTGACAAATGGCAGCTCAGATCCACCACTTAACTCCTCCTTCATTGCATGGGGGTGCGAGTGAGCATTTTTGAGCTCAAATAGGAAGTCATAGAGGCATTCATGGAGTCCTTAATCAGGGAGGAATCTTCTCTCCCATGAGAAGGCATGATCACCAAGTGGCACCTCTGCATTCTCATTCACAAAGACCCTCAAGTCTATAATATGGTGATTCTTCTCACCCTAAATGGAGGATATGTTAGGAGTATTTGGAGTAATGGAGTGCTATCGATTTATGTCCTCACCATTTTGCTTGTGCCTTTCACATCCATGATCTCTATTTTGGAAGAGAGCTTATTGGGTGATTATTAGAAGCACAATTCGGACCCAAAACCTGACATTTGGCCATAGTATCCCACCCAAATTTTCTAAAAATACCTCAAAAGAGGTTTCAGACCTATCCCAAGTGTATTGGTGCCAAAACCGTGCCCCAAACGGTGGGTGTCCTACCCTCGGGCACCCCCCACACTACTGCAGTCCTAATCGCCCCACCCTAGAGTGATTAGAAATCTATAGAAGATTTCATTTCTATTTTTCTTGCATTTGTTTCTAGGTTGTTTAGATAGGCTTTCATTCAAATTTCATGTTATTCTGAGCAGTTTTGATCATGCTTTTGTTATTTCTCACTTTCACTAACATGCATGGAACGTCATCATATTTCGAGCGATAGATGTTGAATTGGAAAAATATGACCTTCTGGGTATTTCCAAAATACCCCGTTTTACCTAACCCCCAACTTTATAGGTTATTTGGATCCTCCTAGATGGGACATTTAGGAGGGTGCTTTCTAACATTTTGCTACAGGTCTAATCATCCCATCTCTGAGTGATTAGAAATTCGTGGTAAATTTCTTGACTGTTCCTTTTACAATGCCTTCCAGGTAATGTTCGCATGCCTCTGTCAAGTTTCCAGTTCATTCTGATATGTTTTAGTTATCATTTTATTTATTTTATGCATGCACTAATCATAGATTTTGGGGATTGCATGTTTTACTTCATCCGTAGGTGCTACTAATCCTTTTCTATTTCTCTGAATGTAGGATCTCGACATCGAAGGAGCAACTAAGAATCAAAGACGTGTTCACGCAAGTGGCGGTGACATTTTGATCACCCACTTTACATGTGGTCACACAAAAGAAAGCGTACCAATATGTGGTGTAATAGAGCCCTACTTAACGCTCATAGCCCCTGAAAGGGGAGGAGACATATTGTAACATGAATTTAAAGCAAATTAATAAAAAGGGTTGTACTCAAAATTTGCTTTCTTTATTTCAATTCATTTATGTCTCTCTCCTTTCATGCATTTCAGTTCGTAGGACTTAGCGTTACGTTTTGCTCTTGCATACATCGCACTTGGCATTTCTATTTTATTTATATATCCTCATGCTTCCAGTGGTGATCACGGTTGGGCAGATATGAGCAAGGAGTGCGCGTTCTTTTCCAACCAAGATATCAGATGCCATACGACAAATCAGGAGTAGGGTTCAACCACCCCCTGCCCTTGGACATCTTGGTAGAGAACATGCAAGGCCTAGGGATAGGCAACAAGGATGGGTTGGCATTAGATCCATATGCCAATCCTAACACAACATACACATTGGGGGATTACCTCCCATTGTTGACAACCAACCTTGTTGACCTCAACAACCCCTTCCCTTTAACCGAGAAAGGAGAAAGTTTGAGAACTCACCTACAAGGGGGATATAGACAAGGTCAGGAAGGATCTTCAGAAGACGAGTCAGAATATGAGGTAGCACCATGGGACCCTTTCGAATCGGATAGCAATCACTCACAAGTGACCCCCATGGATGACTATCAAGAAAGCCTCTTGGCAATGTTCCCTTTGGATGCTCCAATCGAGCAAGTGCCACCTCAAGAAAATTAGGTCCCCCCGTAGAGAGCGGAACAACCCCGATGGGACCATATCAATTTGCTCGAGCAGGACGAGCCTCACATGTCACAAATAGTTGTTGGAACCAACGAAGGCCTTTGGATCTCCGATAGTGATTATGAAGATGAAACTGAGATGGCCTATCTCAATCATATGCGATAGCAACAATACCCCATGGATATTGATGACATGTTTGAACAACTAAACATGGGGCCAAGGCATAGGTGGCACCTAAACCCAGCACAGTTGGACCAAGTGTTGCATCTGCCACTTTGGGCATACAGAGAGCACCTTTCACCCAGAGACCCTATAGCGATATCAGTGTCGAGGGTAGACCCTATCCTCCTATCCGCACATAGGGCCGATCCATTCATGCCAATACCTCCAGAGCCAGATCTAGAGCACAGAGATCACCAAGGAAGTCCGAGTCACCACACCCATGGTAATGGAGACCAAAATCATTTCATCAACATGATCTCCATTGACTTAACCACCCCCATCCACAATCCAGCTGATCCAGCATGGTCATTGTATCTAGACATAGATGCCATAGACTGGGATCACGTCAATTCACCACCATCCCCATCAGAGTATTGGTCATTCGATGAGATGCTTCATTTCACCCCAGAACCAACTCAGGATATCTTCCATGCTGAAGAGGGACCCGAAGTTCCTAATGTAGATCTGAATTCAGTGACTGATATCCACTTGATCCCAACTCCACATTAGTTGGAGGATGGATCCCACATGTCAGTTGAGGAGACGACTGACGTAGACATCGGCTCTGATCCAATGAATCCATAGATAATCAAGTTAGGGGTAAGTCTATCCCCCGAAGAGCAAGCCGACTACATTGCCCTTCTCAAAGAGAAGAAGGAGGTTTTTGCATGGTCCTACAAAGACATGTCGGGGCTAGATCCATAGCTAGTCACGCATAATCTAACGCTTGATCCGACAGTCAAGCCAGTTAAGCAAAAAACTACGTAAGATGCACCCAATAGTGGCCTTAATGGTCAAAGATGAATTGCAAAAGTTGTTGGATGCACAGTTTGTCATCTGCGTGGATTACCCACCATGGTTGTCCAACATGGTGCCCATCAAAAATCTTGACGGGAGGATTCGCATATGCACTAATTTTTGAGATCTAAACAAAGTGAGTCCTAAGGATGATTTCCCCTTGCCTAGCATCGATGCATTGGTAGATGCCACAGCAGGTCATGAAATGCTTTCCCTCATGGATGGTTTCTCGGGATACAATCAGATTCGTATCAATCCCGAGGACCAACTAAAAATGGCATTCACAATGCCTTGGGGGACATTTTGTTATAAGGTCATGCCCTTTGGCCTTAAAAATGTTGGTGCCACCTACCAACGTGCCATGACATACATCTTCCATGATCACATGCATAAAACTTTGGAAGATTACATGGATGATTTGTTGGCCAAATCTCTTTTGTGCCCAGATCATCTCGATGACTTAAGCAAGATCCTCGATCGCCTCATCGAACACAAAGTCAGACTAAACCCCAAGAAGTGCGTATTTGGCGTCACATCTGGAAAACTCTTGGGTTTCATAGTCTCAAAGTGAGGCATCGAGGTGGACCCAAACAAAGTCAAGGCAATCCTTGAAATGCTTCCCCCAACTACCATCAAGCAGCTCAGAAGCCTACAGGGAAAGGTCGCATCAATCAAGCGCTTCATAGCGCAGCTATCTGACAAGTGCCGACCCATGAATAAATTATTGCACAAGGGGGTAGCATTTCATTGGGATGACGAGTGCTAGTCAGCCTTCGATGACATTAAACAATACTTGGCTTCATCGCCAGTATTGGCACCACCTAGACCAGGAGTGTCATTCTACTTATACATCTCAGCTACTGAGGTGGCACTGGGTGCCATGCTAGCCCAAAAAAATGAACTACACAAAGAACAGGCTACTTACTATCTTAGCCGCACCCTGGTCAGTTATGAACTTAACTATGCATACGTTGAGAAGCTCTGCTTGGCAGTGGTGTTTGCTACCAAAAAGCTATGCCATTACATGCTGAGCAACACGACGTATGTTGTGTCTAAGGAGAATCCATTGCGATACATGATGAGTCATACTTATCATAGTAGCCACACGATAAAATGGATCATGTTGTTGATGGAGTTTGACATCGAATTCATTGGACAAAAGTCCATCAAAGGTCAAGTCATCATCGATCAACTAGCAGAGGCTCCTCTCGAAGATGATCAGCCTCTGGCAATAGAGCTACCCGATGATGGGGTCTTCCATGTCTCAGAATCGCCAGATTCTGATGAGCCTGAGTCACAGGCCGACATAACCCTATTTTTTGATGGTTCTAAATGTGAGCAAGGGGGTGGCACGGGAATCGTATTCTTCACACCGCAAGGGGCTCCAATGCCTCTATCATTTAAACTTGATTTCTCATGCACCAATAACAATGCCGAATATGAAGCCTTGCTCATAGGTCTTCAGACAACCATCACCATGAACATCAAATGCTTGAATATCTTTGGTGATTCATTGTTAATCGTTAACCAAGTGAAAGGGGTATTCCAATGTAAATGCCCAGTTCTGCAGGCCTATAAAGCCCTTGTGGATAAATTCCTGGCAAATCTTGAATGGTACAACATCGAGGCACTCCCTCGATCATCGAATCATTTTGTGGACACTATGGCCTCCTTGGGGTCACTAATCCCGCAAGACATTTCTGGTGATATGACAACCATTCAAGTCAAAACACTATCGCAATCCATGATGGAGCGTGCAAGCTCTGACTTAACGCCAGGAATCCACCTGATCCAGATTGAACCATCCCCGGACAAGTTCTCTCGAATCCATGATTGTCTGAATCATGCCAACTAGGGGTCCTTGTTCTCCCCTACTCCCCTTAATAGCAACACAATGCTATTCTTACAAGTTCTTTCCCGCTCAGCTTTTGCTAGGGATGAACTTCAAGAGGGATTGGTTGTTCATACTATCGAGGTTTTCGATCAGTAGGATTGGTATACACCCATACGAGATTACCTCAAGCTAGGCAACCTCCCACTTGGATTGTCACATGCCATGAAAATATCATTCAAATAGAAAGCGGCAAAACATGTCTTGCTAGGAGACATTTTGTACCATCATAGCTATGAAGGAATCCTCCTTCGTTGCTTGGACCAGTAGGAGTCCACTTGGGTGATCACCCAAGCGCACGATGGTACATGCGGTGGCCACTTCAATGGTATGGCCATCGCAAAGCGCATTCTTCGCATGGGCTATTACTGGCCATATTTAGAGCGAGATTGTTGCGCCTATGTAAGGAAGTGCATGAAGTGTCAACACCATGCTAATTTGACACACGTACCTTCTCAGGCCTTGCAGCCGATCCAATCGGCTTGGCCATTCTCATAGTGGGGCTTAGATCTAATCAAAAAGATCTCCCCTACATCGTCAGGCCATCACACGTTCATCATAATGGCCATAGAGTACTTCACCAAGTGGGTGGAAGCAATTCCTCTTACCTCTACGACTGGAACCCACATTTCGGAGTTCATTTTACATAACATCATATGTCATTTTGGTATTCCATCCAAGATAATCTCGGATAATGGGACATCATTCAAGAACAAAGACGTGCGTGCTTTGACCACAAAGTACAAAATTTAGCATAGTTTTTTGACACCCTATTATCCGTAGGAAAATGGGCAAGCAGAGGCGTCAAACAAAATGCTAGTCACCATCCTCAGAAAGATAGTCGTAGATAGTCATAAGGATTGGCACATTCAGATCCCACTTGCTCTTTGGGCATATCGCACTAGCATTCGGACGCCCACTGGGGCAACTCCATTTTTGCTCGTGTATGGCTCCGAGGCAGTCATGCCTCTCGAGTTGGAAATTCCTTCCCTATGCATATCAATGCAAGAGTTCATCGATGATGACACTACGTGGCAGGCCCGGTTAGACCAGCTTACGTTACTCGATGAACGACGCATCAATGCTCTCGAGCATTTGCGTATTTACCAAGAGCGACTTAAGAAAGCATACAACATGAAAGTTCACCTGAGGGACTTTCAGGTTGGTGACCTGGTACTAAAAGAGAACCAATAGAATTCTAACTTGCCACCCCATCTAAGGGACAAGTTCATGGCAAACTAGTTAGGTCCGTATGTGATTGATAGTAAAATAGGACCTGGAACATACCGGCTAGCCTCTCTTGATGGAATCAAGGAACTAGAACCCTTGAACATCAGTCATTTGAGGCCATTCCATATTTAAAAGAGCCATAGCCCAAACCAAAAGCTCCAAGGATTCCCAAATCTTGGTCAACCCAAAAGCTCAAGGATTCCTATCCTTGGCAAACCAAAAGCTCCAAGGATTCCTACAATCGCTTGGTCAAACCAAAAGCTCCAATGGATTCCCATAACCGCTTGTCAAATTGGTCAACCCCAAAATCCACCGATTCCCATTCTCTCTGTTACACCTCCCTTCCCCCCATGTACCAACCCTTTGGTCAAACCAAAAGCTCCAAGGATTCCCATTATCGCTTGGTAAATCCCAAAACACCCCAAAGGTGGTATCCATAAACCCTTTGGTCAAACCAAAAGCTCCAAGGATTCCCATTATCGCTTGGTCAATCCCAAAATGCCCCAAAGGTATCCATAAACCCTTTGGTCAAACCAAAATGCTCCAAGGATTCCCGCAATCACTTGGTCAACCCCAAAAATGCCCCAAAGGTGCCCATTACCCCTTTGGTCAAACCAAAAAGCTCCAAGGATTCCCGCAATCGCTTGGTCAACCCTAAAATGCCCCAAAGGTGCCCATAATCCCTTTGGTCAAAACCTCCAAGGATCCGAAAGAATCACTTGGTCCGCCCTCACGCGGAATGAACCAACCATAAAGAAAATTCAAAAACAACAAAATCATCAAAAATAACAAAAATTTGCATCTCATTTCCATGCATACTCAAAATCATCAAAACAATAAAGAAAACTTTTGCATCTCATTTTCATGCATACTCAAAATACTCACAAAAATCAATCAATCGAAAACACAAAAATAATAGCTGCATTAGGCATCCCATACATACATTTGCATATTTGTTGATCATATGGGTCAAAAGCACCATAGACTGTAATCACGGGTAATTCCATCAGTCTCCACATTTTTCCACTTTGTAAATAGTTCATCGCAAATAAATGCCATTCACATTTTTTTGCCATATCATAGTCAGTTGTCTTCTAATGTATCTAGAGTTTTTGTCATTCAAGTTGTCGTTAGCTTTCTAGCCAAATACTATACAAAGTCAGACAGATTTTACAAAGGTAGAGTTCCACTTGGATCACACGTTGTTACGTAGCATCCCAACACAAGCTAAAACACATAAAAAAAAAAAATTCCCAAGTTGTGTAAACGAAAGATGAAACCTGCAAAGCAATCCAGGATACCATCTAGTGAAAAGGTTATCTTGCTCATCCCCCTGTGCGAATGACCCCAAGAATGCTGAGAGTTGGCAAAAGGACAAGCATCTTCCCTACCCAATTCCCCAAGAATCCCAAGTTCTCAAAAAGTTGCAAACATCAAAAAATTTGCAAAAGTCAAAACTCCAAAATTTGACATCAAAACCAAAGTGCATACATCAAAAGGCACAAGCAATAGTGATTCTCATCACTCAATATTCAAATCCCTTGCTCAAAAGAAAAAACAAAAATAAACAATGATTTTTATCACTATAGAAGAGCAAGTATCCCAATACAATTGAAGAAAAGAAGGGAGTCGAACTTGAATCCCTGGAACTCTCAGCATTCAGAAGGTCATGAGGTGAACCTCAGTACCGGTTTGGTGGATAGCCTATCGGTCACTGGTGGCAAACCTCCCGCATGATGATATATCTGTCACATTAACTTGTGTGCAGATCAATGTTTGCATGTGGATGAGCTAGCTCATGGTATCCTAGATAGCACCACAGATTAATCTGACTAAATACAACAAAGGAGTTAGTGGAGCTAATTAGGTGATCCTCAATATAGGTTTGGTTGACAGCCTATCTGGCACTGGCGGTATCCTGACAAATACCACATAAACGAACTCAATTGCACACACAGGGATGTGAAATAACTTGGTCAAAGTCAAGTCGGATTTATACCTTGTTCAAAAGTCTTGTAGGATAAAAGTACAGTCTTGGCTAGTTAGTTAAAACATCCGAGTCTCAGAAAACCTTAACTACATTTTAACACAACTGCAGTACATCCCATTCTTACATCGCCATCAGAAAATCCAAAACAAAAACAAAAATATATATATCATGCAAAGTCATCGTATAAAACAATCGCATAAGTACAAAAAGTCGATAAGTCTTGCATAGTCTATGGTGCAACCGCCAAGTTATCAACAAATCATTTCATACATTCATATGCATATCATATATATTAGACACATTTGCATTCATCATAACCTGTGCATCCATCAAAATAAATTAACATGCATACATCAACATCCATCAATCACATAAGAATAACAATAACTCATGACAAGTGTATAAATAAAAGAAAGTCATGTATATATATATCATCAAAATGCCCGTAGGCTACAATAAACCGGTCCTCTGACCTCACAAAAAAGCAAAAGTTCAAAAACCCCCAAGCCTAGGGCGTCGACCACCATGATCACGTAGGATCGGTGCGACGGGAACTACCCCCCGTGGTGTGGGTCCTATGGGACCTCTCAGGGAAGCTGCTACTAGCCCTCACATCATGCCCACTAGCACCCCCCTCATCCAGCCGCCTATACCGAGAGGATGTTGACTGCTCAGTATCACTCCCTCTCATGCGACGCGACGATCCACCTCCAGTCAGCTCAGGTATCCACCCATCGAGGTGGATAATCTCTACCTCTAGCTCCAACCGATGCCAAACCAAGTCCATCTCCCACTGATGGTACATCACCAATGCATCATCACACTGTGCCAGCTGAGTCCATAGGAGATCCCTCTCCCACATGGCATCTGTATCCCCATCCCACCGATGGTACATAGCCAATGCGTTCTCCCACTCTACCAACTACGTCCATAGGAGATCCCTCTCCTATAGCGCATCCCCAAGCTCCTCATCCCATCTCTAGAGTAGACCCTCCAATCATGCTATCTCAACATGAAACCCCACCTCCATACCCTTCGAGACCGCCTGAGGCATCGACATCTCCAGAATGGTAGGCTGCTCCGGCTCCCACTACTCCGGGACGTCCTGCATCTTCGACTGCTCCGAAACCCCAAAGTCATCACCCATAAAATCATCAACCTCCACCATGTCCTCATCCTCCAGTGGAGCCCCCCAACCCTCCCCTGATGCCTCTGCATCCTCCCCACCTGCTGTTGCTATGTCAGGACCTCCTAGAGGCCCCTCACCTCGCCACCGCCGCAACGTCCACCACTGGTCGTACTCAGTGGTCACCCCGACGTTGTCCACGTTAGGGACATCGATCATAGGATCCGACTCCTCACCCAGCGGCTCGATGATCGGCCAAGCCAGAGTCCTCTCATCGCCCCAACGTCGATAGATCAAGGGCTCACCAGGTAACCCCTGGTGCACCCCAAACTATCACATCACTCGGACGTACGGGAAGTACTCCTGCTCGGTCCCGTGTCACCCGATCAACCATCTCCCCCTACGCACCCATCGAAGCCACTCTCCAGCCTCAGGCCAGGCTAGACAGTCCCGGTATGGGCGCTAGAACACCTCCCCTGGAGCAAGCCAAGCGAAGGCATCAGCATAGTGCCCTACGACACCTACCCACCACCGACTCTGCCCTCGCTCCTCTGACCTATGCCACAGTGCCGCATACCCTATCTCTCTATCAACCATCTCCACCTGAGTCATCCATGACAAACCCAACGGCCTCTCCATAGCTATGTGCTGCCAAGCCCAGCACTGCAATAGGTAACTACAACCAATACCCTTCCACCTCCGGCAGCGGACCTCGTACAACTCATCATAGAGCTATGCCAGCAGTGTCTGACCCCATCTCATAATCAGGGGCTCTGAAGTTGGACACTCCACCAGTCTGAAGACCACCTCTAGCAGGTTCCACGGGAACCTCACACCTGAAGAGTCGGGCAGCAGCATGTTGGAGATGAGGCTCATCAGTAATGCATGCCTCACCCCCAACATGCCCCTCTCTAACCACCATCATACCAGAATGCCACCAATCTGGCAGTCGCCCTCTGCCCTCTCCACCGGGCTATCCACACCCACCTCCGTCCCATGCCCGAAGCATCATGTCAGCACTGCCATCCGCTGATCACGTGGCATAGTCCTGATAGGAAGCCCGTCTATCAGAATCCATAGAATCCGATAGACATCCTCGAGAGTCATTGTCATCTCCCCTATTGGGAGATGGAAGGTATTGGTGCGAGGATCCCATAAGTTGATCAGGGCGGTCAGATATGCCCGATCCCCCACCATAGGCTCTAGTCGAGTCACATGCTTGAGCCCAAGGGCATCAAGCCACTCCCAGTCCACCATAGTCAATGCCTCTCGGGCGTCAGAGAATACCGTCGACTGACGGTACCGGCTCTTCACCACCTAAAAAACAAAAACAACACACAAACATTAAAAACATGAAAAACAACAAAGTTGTACAACAATAACATAAATATACAACAATGCATAAAAATTGTACAACAAACATAGTTAAATAAACTGTACAACCACATCTAACAAATGTACAACTAAAAATAGTCCAAAAACAAATAGATAAATTCAAAATCATATTTGTCAGTACCTAGGGTTTTTAACTTTTGGTTCAAACTGATAAATACAAAAAAAAAAATTCAAAACAAAAGTTTGTCAGTTACCTAAGGTTTTTAAATTTAAAGTTTAAACGACAGATAAACAAAAAAAAATAAAATCAAAATCAATTTGTAGATACCTAGGGTTTTTAACTTTGGTTCAAGTGATAAATAAAAAAAAAAAATTAAAAAAATTTTTTTAAAAAAAAAAAAAAAAAAAATAAATTACCTAGGGTTTTTAACTTTTGGTTCAAAGATAAATACAAAAAACAAACAAATTAAAACAAAAGTAGTTACCTAAGGTTTTTAACTTTAAAGTTTAAACAGATAAACAAAAAAAAATAAAATCAAAATCAATTTGTTAGTACCTAGGGTTTTTAACTTTTGGTTCAAGCTGATAAATACAAAAAAATAGACAAATTCATAAAAATCAAACTTGTCAGTTATCTAGGGTTTCTAACCTTAGTTTGAACTGACAAAGCAAAAGCAATAACAAAACTTAAACAACAGAATAAATAAATTTTTAAACTAGGTTTTTTTAACATAACTAGGGTTTTATTTTCTAGTCTCAAATAAAAACAACCACACAACTAGGGTCATTTCAATCTAGGGTTTTTTAACCTTAAATGAAAATAAAACAAAAAAATAAACTAAGACCAATTTTTTAAGCTAGGTTTTCAACCTAAGTTTAAACTAGGGTTTTAGTTTAAAAACAAAAACAAATAACAAAGAACACATTTAAATCTAGGGTTTTATATAACCTTAATGAAAATACAAAAAAATAATAATAATCAACTAAAAGCAATTTTTTTTTAGCCTAGGGTTTACCTTAGTTTAAAATGGAAAACAAATTTCAAAATAAATTCATTACATTTTTTTCACAAAATAAATTTGAACTAGGGTTTGTTTTAGTTTAAATTACAAACGAAATACAAAAGAAAGAAAAAAATCATTACGGTTTTAAAACTGTCAAATAAAATAGCCAAATAAACGAGAAGGAGCACTCACCGGTCTCGCTTCGGCTCCGCCACTTGATCCGGTTCGTGAACTCATGGTGTCCAAAAAAATTGGCAGCGCTCCGCTTCGCAGACTCGACCTCCTCCTCCTCACAGCTCCAAATCGCCAGAAAAACAAGTTGCAAATGAGCCCAAACCCTAGTTTTGGCCCTTAAATAGGCTTTTAGGCCTGTAATCATTCCACCCTGGGATGAGCACTCTAGTTAGCGCTCGTCCCACCCTAGGATGATTACTAAACTGGTATTCGTCCCACCCTAGGATGATTACAGAGCAAGAAAATAAAAAACAGCAAAAACTGCACCAAAATGCACAAAAAATAGCAATAAAATTGCCAAATAAGAGTGCTTTTGCACTTGACATTCTTGGCATGAAAAAAGATGTCAGGGTCACAAATCCTCACTATCCTACTCCCTAAGAAGGCTATCATAGCTCCAGGGAGGATTGTGTGAATTTCATCCCCAAAGAAAGATTCACTATCCTACTCCCTAAGAAGGCTACCATAGCTGGACCACTCCACGGGAGGATGGATTTTTGAGAATTTCATCCCCAAATGGCGTCCCAAAAAGGGTTAACACCCACCAAAAATAGGTCTAAATGTTGGGAAACTGCATAAGCATTCAAAGCAAAACAACTGAAGGCACCCTTACACAAGTCATCTTGGGTCAAGCGACTCGTCGCTTTTCTCATGTAGGTCATTCCCTCATCGATTCGTCGCTTGAGGGGGTAGTCACACTTAGTCATCAATCAACAAATACACACCCAATCAAGGAAATGGCATGCATTCAAAGAATCATTGACAAAGACAATCACGCCCCTGCTTGGGGCAGCAAACAAGCAATAATCACAAGTTGATCAAACACTTGGCATTTGTGAATCATGAACTCAAGGTTCCCATAGACAAAAGGTTGCACCCTTTGCCTATTCATGACTGATCAATGTCCAAGATCAAGTAACACCTCACCAAAAAAGGTTAACACTTGAATTAAGTTCCTTAGCTCGTCAGAAGCAAGGATTCAAGAATGCATGCCCCTTTCCATACTTGGGGCATCAAAATTTGGTTAGGTTACTGAGAAACCCTAATCATTAGTGCTTTGGTTATCTATTTTTGCTCAACACTATGCCACGCACAACGCATCCCAAAAAGGGGCATCTATAGACACCAAAACAACACCAATCCGATTATGTGGCTACAAACACTGATCGCACTGACATACACAGCCCCCAGGGCAGCCCCCAGAGGTTAAACAATGGTCCTAACCACTCTCACAGTAGTTTTGGAAGGTCAGAGGTCAATTTGGCACCTTTCAGGCACTCTGCTCCTTATTCGTTCCACCCAGGGACGATTACAAACTGGTATTCGTTCCACCCAGGGACGATTAGCAGCATTCGCCCCTGGGTGGGGCGAATAGCAGGTTTGATGGGAAAAAGGTCAAACCTTGACAAATGGCAGCTCAGATCCGCCACTTAACTCCTCCTTCATTGCATGGGAGTGCGAGTGAGCATTTTTGAGCTCAAAGAGGCAGTCATAGAGGCAGTCATGGAGTCCTTAATCAGGGAGGAATCTTCTCTCCCCTGAGAAGGCATGATCGCCAAGTGGCGCCTCTGCATGCTCATTCACAGAGACCCTCAAGTCTATAAAATGGTGAGTCTTCTCACCCCAAAAAAAGAATAGGTCAGGAGCATTTGGAGCAATGGAGTGCTTCCGATTTACGTCCTCACCCTTTTGCTTGTGCCTTTCACATCCTTGATCTCTCTTTTGGAAGGGAGGTTATTGGGTGATTATTGGAAGCACAATCCGGACCCAAAACCCTAACATTTGGCCATAGTATCCCACCCAAATTTGCTGACAATACCCCACAAGAGGTTTTGGACCCATCCCAAGTGGATTGGTGCTGAAACCGGGCCCCAAACGATGGGCGTCCTGCCCCCGGGCGCCCCCCGCACTGCTATAGTCCTAATCGCCCCACCCCGGAGCGATTAGAAATCTGTAGCAGATTTCATTTCTATTTTTCTTGCATTTGTTTCTAGGTTGTTCAGATAGGCTTTCATTCAAATTTCATGTTATTCTGAGCAGTTTTGATCATGCTTTTGTTATTTCTCGCTTTCACTAACATGCAGGGAGCATCATCAGATTTCGGGTGATAGAGGCCGAATTGGCAAAATCTGACCTTCTGGGTCTTTCCAAAATACCCCGTTTTACCTAACCCCCAACTTTGCAGGTGATTTGGAGCCTCTCGGATGGGACATTTAGGAGGGTGCTTTCTGACATTTTGTTGCAGGTCTAATCGTCCCACCCCGGAGCGATTAGAAATCTGTGGTGAATTTCTTGACTGTTCCTTTTGCAGTGCCTTCCTGGTAATGTTCTCATGCCTCTGTCAAGTTTTCAGCTCATTCTGATATGTTTTAGTTATCATTTTATTTATTTTACGCATGCACTAATCGTAGGCTTTGGGGATCGCATGTTTTACTTCATCCGTAGGTGCTACTAATCCTTTTCTGTTTCTCTGAACGTAGGATCTCGACACCGGAGGAGCAACAAGGAATCAAAGACATGTTCACGCAAGCGGCGATGACATTTGGCCCGCCCACTTTACATGTGGGCACGCGGAAGAAAGCGTACCAATCCGTGGTGTAATAGAGCCCTACTTAACGCTCCTAGCCCCCGAAAAGGGAGGAGACGTATTGTAACCCGATTTTAAAGCAAATTAATAAAAAGGGTTGTACTCGACATTTGCTTTCTATCTTGTTTCAATTCGTTTATGTTTCTCTCCTTTCATGCATTTCAGTTCGTAGGACTTAGCGTTACGTTTTGCTTTTGCATACATCGCACTTGGCATTTCCGTTTTGTTTTCGTATCCTCGTGCTTCTAGCAAAGTACTATCAAAACTATACCTCATATTTTGAAAGTGAGGATAAATTTCAACAAAATATAATAAGATCACTAGGTATGGTTGAATGACTGAAAAACCCTAGTATATACCTGATAGCAACTCATAAGGTTTGTGTTGAAAAACACATTTACTCATAGGGGAAATGAATGATGATGATGAAAAGATGCATGATTAAGATACAAATGTGGTGTCATTTATAAGAGTGTAAACATATCCTATCCTAATGTAAGTACAAAGAATGCAAATGCATAATGTAATAAAATTAAATGAATGCATATGATGCAATAAAAAATGTAAATGTTTTTGTATTTTTGATGTTTTGCAATGTTTTTGAATTTTTTATTTTTCCATTGTTTTTAAAATTTTGATTTTCAATTGTTTTTGAAATTTTGATTTTTAATTTTTTTTTAAATTTTCATTATTTTGAATGTTTTTAGATTTTGATATTTTATGATTTTTGTTTGTTTTTATGTTTTAATGGGAAGGTACGCTACCTTACGTACCCCTAGTGAGTGTGTCAGTCAATGAAAATTAGGGAGGTGTGATACCTTTGGAGGTCTCAATTTGCTTCATTTATCATGATGAGGATGACGGGGAAGTTGTGATACCTTCAAGACCACCAATGTGCATTTTGTATGAGGCATTATGATTGGATTGGCTAGGGGGAGTAGTATAAACTGACCTCCCCTGCTATGATGTGTAACTTTATATAGTGCCAATATCCTAATGAGATGAGATGAGCGAACGTGAAACATTGGATGATGCCACAACTTGCGTAGATTGATTTTGATATTATTTTTTCTTTATTATAACACTCATTATTACCATAAATTCTTAGGGAGGTATATTAATGTGCACATTATTAGGTTGTTTGACTTGATTGATAGGTGCTATGTTTACTTCATGTGCAGTCAAGAGGTCTTGGAAGACTCCTATCTATTTTTTTTGCCTTTCGATCATATATTATATTAAATCTCTAAAGGGATGACAAGTACGGATGTCATGACCCCTTTTTCAATGGTAAACACAATATAGGGTTTCCCTATGCAACTTTGATTTATGTGTGTTAGGTTTCAATGTATAAATATCAGGAAGCTTTATTACGTGTGCCTCATACAATCGATTGAAGATCGATGCTAAGGGATCCAACAAATGAGTATATTATCATGGTGGTTGATGCGGTTGGCCTTGCATTTACTTTTTTAACATATGATTTTTTTCTAATGGAGGTTGAGCCTAGTAATTAGGCTGCACTGGTAATTATAGTGGTGGAGTCTAGTTTGAGGATTTAGGGATACTCAAAACCACTCGATTGATTGGGGCCACATTTTATTGTGTGTTACCAAATTTAATATTATTGTTTGCCCATTCTCAATTGTGGATTTGGACATCACCCTTGTGGACCTTAATGTCCTCAATGATCTTTGTCTGTGCTAAGGCCTCCTTAAATGTTTGATACTATTGTAATTGTAATAGAATCAATATATGCTTCAAACAACTTCTAGTAAACATTTGGGTGAGATCCATTATGGGTAGGGTGAAAGGTAGTTTTAACATAACCTTCCTCCAGTTATTTCCATACGTCATGACTGGATCATCATCAAGTTAATGAAGGCTAGACAAGTAAGTCAAGTTTATCATTTTTGTACCACTAGAAGCAAAACATCCTAGAACACATAGACCAATTGCTCAAATGTGTTTATGCTATGATGTGGCAGATTATTATACCATTCCAAAGCATCTCTAGCTAAAGTTGTAAGGAATATTCTCAACATCAAGGCATCATTGTCTTGAAAACTAAAGCACATATGGATGAAGCTTGTCATGTACTCTTATGCATCATCATCATCTTTGAAATTTTCAAGTTTAGGCATCTTGAAATTCAATGCGTATATCAGTGATGATACTGATGGATGCAAAGGTTGATTTTTATTATGCTTTAGTGTAGTTTTTTGATAAAACAAACTTTGATATTACTTTTCGAATGAATTTATCCGATCATCTAGTGTTTTGTATTACCTTGACGAAATGATATGATAATCCTATTGTTGCCCTTGATTAGGCAAAGGATGAAGCTTTTGATATTGATGTGGATGTTAAGTATAATCATTAGGTACCTCATCATAATTTGATTTAGGATAACCATCAACTTGATCCTGATGTTCCCATTGGGACTCTTCATATGATTCTTCCTTATCTTGATCTTGGTATTTTGATGAGTATGAGACATTTGATGATAAACAAGCAATTGCCTTTGATGTTGAACATAATTTTGGCATAGTTGAGGAGGAATATTTTGATATTATATTGGGCATCTTGCATGTTGTTGTATCCTATAGGAGCTAGGTGTTCACTTCATGTAATGCATTTTACAATTGCTCTTGCTATATCTTTTGTTTTTCTTGTATCTTTAATTTATACAATATTTGTAGGTGTGCTCATTGTGAGTCCATCCATTGTTGATTTAAATGTTGTTGATCTAACTGAAGTTGATCCATATATTATTACCTATTAATATTTGTACTAAGTTCCTGAGGTGTATGATCTTGTTGCTTAGTTTTATGGGGTTTGTGTGCCTTAATATTTGAAATATGGATGGATTTATCATATCTTTCTCCCCTAGTTGGATCTATTGCTTATTTTCAATGATCCCTAAAGTTTGAATTGACCTGATACCTTGGTTTATTATTTGGATTTATATAGTTTGATGATGTAGAACCACAATGTGGTTGCACCCAATACTCTTCACAAGGAGTAGGAGGATGACTTGGGTCTTCTCCCTCATCCATAAGGAAAGAATCATATTTAGGTTTAGATGTAAACTTTGTATATGTAGGTTATGTAGAAGAACGATGTGTGCACACTGAGTACTCTTTATTAGGAGTATGGTGGCGACTTACTCGATCAAACGAGGTGGTTTGCTCATATAGGCTAGGCCATGGTGTAATCTCATGTTCATATTCTTATTTATGTATAGAGTAAGTTGGGATGTGAATCTGTGATATTGGCCTACTAGACCCCTCAGTGGGCAGATTATTGGCTATTTAGAATTCCATCAGGGTATCCAAGTTAGGAAGGTTTCCTAAATGACCTATCGGTGCTTCATTAGTGGAGATATTTTGAAGGTTTTCTCCCTAGGGATGGTGTTGTTATGATAACACTTGGGATACCATTTAGGGATGGGCATGTCCTCTAGACTTATTTGGAGATATTCACTAGTTATGGAGCTTGATTCTGTTTCTAAATTGGAGGTCTTTTTTCAATTGCATTTGGATTAAATCCATAAAAGAGGGGTTTCCAACCATAGTAGAAAATTTTGATTTCAAAAAAGGTTATGGGTGTTATATACTAGAACTATTAGAACAACCAACTGATCACAATGGGATATGGCTCCAAAAAATGACTTTCTAGTCAAAATTTATATTTTTTGGAATATTTGGCCAACTGGGGCTTGTGGAAAAATGTACCACCATGATTGCCACTGTAGAGTAGAAAAAATGGTGCACCTAGCAAAGGAAATTGAACTGCATCTATTGTTCTATTCTAAGCATTCAAAGAGACATTCAAGTAAGCAAATAAGTGATAAATAGATGAAATAAATGGGGGGTTATATTTATATTGATTAATTTACCAAATACAAGGTTACAAAATGTCCCCTTGAGGGATCTCAATTGATACAATCCAAGTTACAAAGTTGAAGGATCCAATCCTTTCATAAACTTATGACACACTTTCAGTGTTCTCCTTGCACTCACAATTGAAGAGTGGACTTTAACTATCGTTGCTTTGATTTATTTATATTCAAGTTTTTAGATAATTCCTCATGCACTGGAATACCTATACCTACACACAAGAAATTGAAATGGGTTAATAACATATGCATATTATGATAAAATTGAAGGAATACATGTAATATTGAATATAAAAAGCGCAATCAATAGGGAAAACTACTCCAAATGATTCCAAAACATAGCATGAGGTATATTATCTACTTTTGTAATGATCTGTGTAGAAATTTAAGTGAAAATATTAGTAGAATTTGTGGTCATCCCTGGGTGGGACAATTAGGACTGTTATCACCAAAACCCTAATTGATAATTCAAAAATGCTCCAAACTTCACCAAAATCAAGTATGATGCATATATATTACTATAGAAATTATCTAAACTAAAATTGATTCAAAATTTTGGGCCAATTCATGGCCATTCTTGGGTGTTCCAATTGGGATTGTTAACCGTCCCAAGTGGGGACAACCACAAAACAGTGTGGTTTTTACCACCAATTCCACTTGGATCTGGTCTAGAATAATCCTAGGGGTGTTGTTGTCAAATTTAGTGATTAAAATAATAGGAATGGATAGGTTTTTTAAAGGATGTACATATTTGGGTATGCCTTGAAAATACCTTTGATTTATGAGGTTTCCAAGGGTAAATATGAGCGCAAAAGGTGAGAGAAAATATCAGCAACACTTTGTGGTGAATACTTGCAAAGGTATGTCTCCAAAATTGAGTGAAAACACTCCAATTTGTAGCCCAAGATGGCAATGGGGGCAAAGGGGTAAGTTGGGGTATGCAACGTAGGTGCTGCCACTTGTCAATGCCTTTGCCATGCATAGGGTGGAAGAGACCTCCAGTTTGGACCTCTAGTTTGCAGTTGGTAATGGCCTAGATAATATCTCAATCTATCATAAGTTATTGGGTGGCATAAGTGGTATAAATTGATTACCATTTGTCCTACCCTTGAATTTTGGAGGGGTTTGGACCATGGTCATACTAACCAGAGATGGTTTCTTGTGGTCATCCCTGGGTGGGATAACCATGAACTGTGGTTGTCTTGGGGTGGGATGACCATGGCTACATGGCCCAAAACCTCCCAAAAGTGGGTTAAAACTTCCAAAAAGTGGTTAGGAACCATAATTAACCCGTAAGGGTTTCCCAATGGGGTAATATGGTGTTGATAAGAGTGGCATCATCGAAGTCTTATATGATTTACATGATTTTAGTGTCTATAGGAAAATCTAGATTAAATCTAGATTGATATTTTGAGTTTCTAGGTCAAATTTCATAGTCTATTTCCTAGTAAAAATAACTCTTCATATAAAAAACCATGGGCCTTCTATGAGGATTCGGCTTGAACAGTTAGAGTTATTGAGTTGGATGAGAAAAAATCCTATAGGAAGGGCAACTAGATTTATGGATCCTTATGGTAACCAGTTGGTTAGGGCCCATATACAAGTGGACTCCATGTCAGGATGTGAGCCAAGAAAGTTTCCCACTAAGTAATAAGAGTCTTGGACTACCAGGTATGTCATGATCTCAAATAGAATCCTAAAGCATCCTTGTGAAGGATACAGATCAACTCTAGGTTTTGACGAGGATGCCAATGGAGTGTTATTTTTTAAAATATCTATAAAATATTTGGAAGGGGCCTATACTTGGGGACCGTATATCCACCTCTTCCATAAGCCATCGATGTGTGGTCTTCGATGGGGACTAAATATCCATATTAGATAGATACTTTAGAATCTACCATTACTTCATCATCAATAGATATGTTAAAAAACACCATTGTACCAACATCCATGAGGGTTGTAGATGCACCTTATAAAGACATGCTAGTAAATGCCCCTCCACCAATAATGGCCATAGATTTACCTTTTTTTAGTTCCCCTCCACCAACAAGGGTTTTAGATCCTCCTCTAATAGACTACTCAAAACTTGTTAATGCCCCATCATTGTCAAGACCATTCACACTAAGAGGGCTTACTTTGATATGATTTGGAGGGGATCTAAAATAGGGTTTCCAATTTTATGCCTCTATGCTATCAACTAGATCATATTAGATCACATGCTGGGAGTCATTATCGGTACTCTAGGATCTAACAAACAACAATTCAACTTTCTAATGACTACTATCACCATGGATTGCAATCACCACATCACCATCACTTGTTGTTGTCATCACTCTCTATATTTTAGTTTTACTTTTTTTCCAACCTTGTCCCTCCAATAATAAAAAAACTTTAAAAAATTCAAATACACCTTATCACTCCCTTACAAACCAAAATAAATTTCAAAGATATATATTTTTAAACCCATATGGCCTCATCTATTTCTAAGGTTAATGGTTCCATTTGTGGTGGTACAAATTATTTACTCCCTTTCCTTGTATAGTCCATTGGAGGGTCTGGTATTTCTTTCCTAATACTAAATTACTGTAATACTTGAGTATATTGGAAATACTCGTACTACATGATAATTCACCAAATCATCCACCTTGCTATTTACACACAAGCTAAATGATATCTATATTCTGACCATATTGGCCCTATCCTCCATGGTCTCCAGATCATATCTTGGGGATTCAAATTTTTCCATATGGAGTGATAGAGCTTCCAATTATCCTCCCATGGCCTCTTTAACCATGACTCTTTTACCATTTGCCATATTAATACATAATGGGCTTTTGGGTCTACCAATTTGTGTATGTCATAGGGTAACCCTTGGGGTATCCTTATATCCACATGATCCTAGGCCCATATCTACAATAAAAGGCCACAATTCATCCTTACCCACTTTGTTGTTTAAAACTCAGATAACTCTCTATAGGCTTGGGATAGTAAGGCTAGTTCCCAAGCAAACAAAATTAAATACTCCACTATGTCCTTACCAAACCCTAACATATTCTAAGGGAATCATCAACCTAGTGCATTAGGTATAATAACGTTCACTATGAGCATCATTACCAAAGCTTGTTCGGGTGATAGTTTACCAATTGTAAAAAGTAGTTCATACAAGATACTACTCTTATTGGTATTAACATCTTTCCACTCGAATTTGAAATCTCTCTAAAACTAGTCCTTTTTTTCTTTATTTGTGGATGTTATTATACACCCTTCAACTGGTAATCTATAGATATGATACACATCCTCCAGGGTAATAGTTATTTCTCTAGTAGATAACTATAAAGTTATTTGATCAGGATTCTACCTTGTAACTAGTGCTGATAGGTATCCCCTATCAATCAGCATTGGTTCCAAGTAGGTGACTCCTGCTAAACTTATCTCACTTAACCATTACCAATAATTTATATCCAATACACTCCTAGATCCTTGAAATATTGACCTAAGAGCAGCATGGGCTTTAATAATTTTCAATTTGCTATATTTTTATCGAGCCAACTTAATGGTTCACTTTGGCATTGCTAGAGATCATCTTCTTACAAAGTGTGTAATAGTAAGTTAGTGATTAAAAATAGCAAAATAAAGAGGTACACTATGGGTTTTAATTCGAGCATTATCACTATAAATAGTGTAAGCCCTAAAAATAATATGATTGTGTTGAACTCCATAAGTTGATTATCTTTACTATAAAATTCATCCATGCTCACTAGTTTTCTAAAAAATTACGATATGTTCAACAACTGGTTTGTTCATATTGAATTAAATTAATCATATTTCAAGGATTATGTTTTGGTTGACTCTTAAATAAATCTTGTTATAATTATTTATGGGTTCATTGTACCTTTTTGTACTCAAAACCCTCTTATTCCTTTATGTATATGACACCTTCCTCACTTAGTGTCTTATCAACATATTTTTTGATGATTTACCACATCCTTAGGCATCATTTCCAATTCCAATCATTACTCCTTTTGTTGGAAATTATGTTGGCCTTGATCCAAGCACCATCCCTTCTTTACACCTATCAGTTTTGAAAACCATGTATTGGAATTTCTCCTAACTTAGGTCTTCTTAGGTATTGGTATTGGCTTTGGCCTTACCTTCCATGGTCATTTTTGGGATATTCAGCTCTTTGCCCTAGTCAAAATCCATGATTGCATTGTAACATTGATCAAAAATATAAATAAATAAAACAATATTTTATTGGTCCTATGATATTATCTAGACTCTTGCCTCATTGCAAGGAAGCATTGCCATTGCAAGTACAAACGGGATTCATATTCTTATTTTCCAAAACTTACCCTATGGATTATATTTCCATAGATAACTTTCAATACCAAATATTCTTACAGTATTTATAACTCACATAGTTAAGTTTATGATCAAGGGGCTACTTTAGAAAAATCTCCATGTGGTTCTCTTAAATATGAATACCCAAGTAAGTCCAAGGCTGCACTTCACAGGAATCAATGTGGTCAATGTCTATCGTGTGGATAGAAATGGCCATCCCTCCTATTAAGACCAATGGGTAATCAAACATACTGCACTTTTGGAAATTATTCCATTTATTTCAATATGAACACCTTTTTCCATTCTAAGATAAGCTAGTCTCATGTTAGGTCTCTTTCAACCTGCACATTATGCGTATGCCTTGAATATTAAACATCCTACCATAAATATATAACAATATCATTTGCAATGCTTAACTTTCTTCCTATATAATGGAATGGTAGTTAAGGGGGTTATTACAAAAACCCTCATAGACACTTCAATGTCTACCATTTTACCTTACTTGCTCTATTCAAATTTAATATCTACAACCAGAGATAGGATCTATATTTTTCCCCACTTGATCATTCTTTAATTTTTTCAACATACAATACTTTAGTAAGGAAGATGTTTAGCTCAATACTATAGATGCCAAGTATCATTTCTCAATGATATCTTGGGTACTCCACAAGTTGTGGAAGATCCCCTCACTCTTCCATTCTAATTCACTAGTGAATTTAGACATGGAAGAAAAATACTTACACATCAGTAGCCTTCAAGCACTAACTCTGAACTTACCAAGCAGTCATTAGTTTAGAATTCATCAAGAAAGTTATAGGTTTATAATGATAGTTTATTCATAAAGTTTAACAAAGCCCATATCTTTGCTAGCCTAGACCTAGCGTTAGAGTCCATTAACTAGCATGGTCTTTGATACCAATTGTAACAACCCCTAGGTTACCAATCCAACTTGATATAGATTTTTTTTTTTAAATATAACATTCCTATTATTAAGGTACAATTCACATTCAAGTATGTTTGAACCAACATTAATTAGGATAGCAAATAACAGAGAGGATTATGCCATGGTCAATGCCAACTCTTGCGATAGGAGCGACCAACTCCTATATAACCTTACATTCCATCATGATGCTTATGATTTCCTTGGTTTATTTGTTTTTACCTCCACTTTCATCAGGAAATTTAGTTACATAAAACTTATTGAACATAATTTCAATTTTGCTTCCAAAATATTTAGAATTCTATTTCTATGCAATGGAATACCATGCATGTATTATTAATAATTACATAGAGATTGCTTATCATTTCAATAACATTACTTGAATCAAATTATAAACCATTACAACATATTAAAAGAGCCATTTACTAGAAAAGCAAGAGCAACATACATTACTAGTTCTAATAAACCTCAAGTGCAACTGTAAACAAATCTTACTTATGGAACATTACTTGTTAACAAAATCATGCATAATTTAACACTTTAGTAATAATTTTATGAAAATGTAAATGTACTATCATGTTGTAAAGTAATTAAAATTTAAATTCCATTTCATGCAATATCCACAATTTATCTCATCATAATAGAAAGTAAATATAACAACCATGTATAGCATTAGTTGAAAACCATAAAATAGATATACTAAAAATATATCCTAGGAATCCTCATGGGGAATAAACCCAACCTCCAAAATATTTTTCACCTCACATTTCATAAATCTAAATTATCATACTTACAATATAGAAAGGCATCCTCCAGATCCTTTATCTAGATTAGTTATACAACTAAAGGAATCATATCGTTCCTTTTTATAAATATATTTTAAGTAAGGAGTTTCCACATTTCCTTTAAAAAATCTCACAACTTATTTTATCTAGATACTATGAAATGATCATAGGATTCATATTAAGGAGAACAATTCATCAATTATTAAATAGGGAACCCTGTAATTTCCTTTAAGAATGAGCTCCTCACTCATTCTTCTCTTTCTACAAAGAGTCTTTTCAAAAGCCATTATATGTAACCCTATTTAATCATTCTCTTAATAAATTGATAAATAGGTATATAATGAATTTATCTACAAATTCGTACAATTTTGCTACAATATTGTAACTATGTTTAAACTTAGCCTTTTACCAACATTTGCCCCATAACACTCATCCCCAAAAGCATAGTCTATAGATCCCATTAAGAGTCTAGAAAATAAAATGGGTTTAAATATTACAATTATTTTCCATATGCATTCGTACCTTCTCTGTAGTCATTTGAGGTGGAAACTCCTTGACTATTCAAGTACTTAAATTAAAATTTAAGTAAATCCCTTCCAAATTAATTCCACAAAGGTATCACCTTTTATAAAATCTCAATGAGGGGTTTAGTTCTCAATCAACTACACAACACTTTAAAAATTTGCCTATATAGCTTTCCTTTTTAACACATCATTGTTAAATGCTTATTTAAATATTCAATGGTCTTTTTCATTAATCAATTATTTTTTTGATTAATCAATGAATACTTCAACTATTTAACGACCTTTTTTAATCAATTATTAATCAACGTAAACTTCAACTACTCAACTATGATTTTAATTAATAAATGGTTATATTGGTTAAACACCTAATACTTTATTAACTCACCCCATTAGATAATGGTTTTATAGAATGACCAACAATCATCTTGATTAATTGACCATTGCCATATTGGTTAATTCACCCCAATGGTTATCAAAATAAGTTAATTTATTTTCACCCAAGCAACCCGGGTGGTCAACTGATGATAACCAGAGAAAACAGATAGACACATGGTGGTAGTCAGACTATAGGTCAACCGATTAATTTAGTCATTCAACCAACCAATTGAGAAAAGTCATTATTTAAACATCTACCAAGTTGTTATTCATGATAAACAATGATAGATTTAATAGCCAAACCAAGTACTTGGCTATCAAAAATATGGAGCCTAGGTGATTATATGGTGATTTAGTCCTTGAGCATAATCCATGTGGTACTAATTGTAACATATAAAATAAACATGCCCTAACCCCATGGCTCCAATCCATGAAAAATAATTTCAAATATTGTGTATCATTGGATGATATACTCTTATGCGACTATGTATGGGTTAATATTTGTTGTCTTAATCCTTTGTAGTAAATGATATTGGGATATTTAGAAGTTTTATTGTCTTCAATGACCTTTGATGAACCAGAGAACCCATATTCCTAATATTTCATCTATGTAATCATGAATTACAGATCAAGTGAGGGTCGAGGGCTTCATGGAATGAAGATATAACAAGTTTATGATGATTTTGTTATGTTGGTCCTTGCATGGGCAATGAATGATGTTTCTAATGGAGGTGTACATAGTTAGTAAGATTTCAAATCATGGAGCTCTCATCATAGTAAGTTCATGGATGATGAAGATATAGGATGCACTCAAATTACACCGAAGCAAGTGACTCAATAATAATGCAATCAAATAGGCAACATATCATCATTAATAAACATAGGTGTATGCTTTTGATTAGGATTATTCGATATAATATTGTGTTGGAATTGATGCAATGATTGAACAAATTTAATCTCTATTCTAAGCATTTTATAGATGTCCCAAAATGAATCCTAGTTCAATCAACAACAACTTTGTGCTCATAATGGGTCTTGAGTGTCGTATAATTGCCATGGTCATGATTTAAAAATTATGCAGATATTCAAATACGTAATAAAGTTGAAATTATTACCATACAATAGTGTTTCCATACCCAAAAGGAATAACCACCATGATATGGTTATGGGGACTACTCAGACTTGATTATATATTAGTCATTTGACTATTTGACTTTTGTTAGATACTTTAGATTTTGTGCTATCCTATGGCCTCCTAGGTTGTGTTAAAGTTGTTATTTTATAATTTCAATACATATACCTAAGTCACAGTCAACTAAATTTAAATGGTAGATATGTCCACATCTCTTGTTAAAGCGTAGTCCCCTTAACGAATGGAACTTCAACTTAGAGTCCAGAGAAAATCAATTTACAGTACTATCCATGGCTTCAAGAGAGAAAAAGTAGACTGAATTACATCACTATCCATGTATTAGTAAAACATAGGGATATTCATGAACATATTTCAAATAAACATGTACTATATCAATATCGAGTGATCACATTGCATTAAACTATATAATAAGGATTATTAAACATTTTTACTCAACAATGCTAGTATTAAACACATAATTCAAAAGATATAAGGCAATTTATTTACACCTATCATAACAATTAAAATCAAGTATAGGTGGGAAATTTCCAACCTAATTCACCTAAAACTTTTGTCTCACTCTCTAGGTGTCTTCCTTCTTCTTATGTGTTTTCCTCCTTGCTTATTCTCTAGGCCATTTTTTCTTCCCTTACTCAGTTTGGCCAAATGCCTTTAGTTAAAAACTTAGTACTCTCTTAGAGATTTTTGGTTTCTGATATACCAAGGTAGAGAGCATACTTTCCTTTAGCTTCCTCCCTTTCAATTACTTGCCTCCCATTTTATAATTCTTTCTAGCTCCCTTTTTCCTTCATAAGCAAGAAGGTGGATATTATTAAATTATTAATAAGGAGCCTTTTTGAAGTCAACCCAAAATAGTGAAATCCCTTTTATTATTTAAAAATTAGGAGAAATGACAAGAGGAGATAAGGTGGGAGTACCTTGTTCATTTTGGGCCTCCCTTTTCTTAGTGCAACTGCAAGGTCAACACTAATACTATTTGAAAGTAGGGAAATTCAACCTTAGAACTATTATGAAGTAGTCATGTGGAAGGAAGAATAGTTCATCCACTAGTAAAATATATTTTTATTATTAAATCATGACATTGCTCTTTTGGGTCCAATTAAAATTGGATAAATTTTGTGGACACCTAATTGTATTAAATTAGGTTAATTATATTAAATATTTTTTTTGTAAAATATAAATTCCCAAATTAATATTTCACAAAAGCCTTATTTAATTTCTCCAAAACCTTACAAAATCCCAATTGCATTCCAAAACTCTCCAAATTAACCTGGTAGAGTGTAATTAGTTTTAATTAGGGATTTTATAGGATAAATAGGATCTACCATATTCTACATTCATCTTATTAATGCTAGGTGGCATTAGTAACATTAGGTAAATATTAAAATTCAAGTATTAATTGATCCTTCAGATCAATTAATATCTTTTAGAAAGTCCTAATGGGTGGGATGTGACACCAATATCATTGTATTGTCTTAGACTTCCTCTAAGAATCAAAACTCCTCATATAGAATGCACTTGATATCCGTTTAACCTTCTTCCATTGTGTCATATCCATCCAACCATAATTAACATACTCTTTTTTGGTGATAATTTCTTATTATCAACACCTTCTTTTGGATTTACCATGCCCTCCATAACTTGCACAAATATGTAGGCTCTAACACCTAGTTGCAACATGTACAAATCTTACACACTGATTACAAATACCTTCTCTTGAACCTTCATTCCATGTATTGCTCTCTCCTCTAAAATTTTTAGTATCACTACATTCTACTAGACTTCAATACCCAAGGTATTCATTATTTGGGCTTATTTTTGGCATTATGAGTATTTTACATCTTGGACATATCTTCCCAATCTCTTACCATTGTACCTTATTCTTCTCAATAGCATGGATACAATGCATATTGTTTACTCTTTAAAGCACCTAAACTCTTCATCACCACTTTACCCTTGGTCATCATAATAATATCCTTCATGACACTCTAAATTACCACTAAATTTGATAGCATGTCCTTTGTTATGGCCACCAATGACCTGATGAGGTTCAAGTTGTGCTACTATCTCCTTACCACTTATTCTCTCTTCATATTTCACCATTTTGATGATAAATATTTCTACATCATCATCTGCAATATCACTACTAGTGGTGGCCAAGGTCAACTTCTTCCCCCTGTATATTTGCTTGCTTATCTCTACCCTCTCTTCCTCTTTCTTCATTAGTGTTGGCTTATCATGTAAGATCAATCTAACATTAGAATCTATATGGTGACCAATGCTCCTTATTGAGTGTAACCCATCTATTAAAAGAATATTAGCATATTATTCCAACAAATCCTTTACTATCCCCTCTTTTGTGAGTTTAATGATAAAATCAAAATATGCTTCCTTCTTCATATTTTCCTTTAAGAATTATTTTTCGGTATCCTTACACACTACAGGATTTTTTACACTTGTCCTTTAATGGACTTAACATATATCTCTTGCCATCATTATCTATAGTGTAGGTGTTATCCATACCTTCATGCACTATCCTTTTATCAAATTACCATGATATTTCCAACAATATAGGACACCCATCCATCGACATGATATCACATAGAATCACATTATTATAGGAGCCAATTTGAATATCTACCATACATTGTTTGGTTACTAATATTTGATGTCCCTTTTGAAACCATGGGACTCTGTATAGATTTTGTTATTCCATTCTCTTTAGTCCAAGTTTCTCCACCATATCTATTGACACCAAGTTATCTATGTTGTTGCTATCCATAATCACCTTGCAACATTTATCCCTTGATTTACAAATCATCCTAAACAAGTTCCTTCTTTACTTATGTTCATGCACCTCCTTTATTAGTTTTAATAATACACTATCTATCACAAGGAATTATCCTTATTATTGTTCTTCTACATGATTCAAGGAAGAAATACTTCCTTCTTTGGATTACACAATATGGTTTTTTATATCTTTTCCCTTATTGCTACTCTATTACATGGTTTTACATTCAAATTATGAATGACCATATTCTTCACATCTATAGCATCTTCTAAATAATCCTCTACCCCTTCTTGTACCTAAACCACCTCTTCCTCATGAAGAGTCTACACCTCCTCGGGTGTTCTAACTAAAATTAACATGAGAAGTACTAGCTTGTCCTTATTCTAAATGTTGCTTGCTATAAGTGTTTTATTGTTATCTTCCTTAAGAGGATCATCCTCTTACTCTAATATTATTTTATTGTCTCAATGACAACTTCTCCTCTACCTTCAAGGTATACTAGTAGGATTCTTCTACCATCCTTATCCTTATCATAGTAACTTTATCTTATATGGATAATTATAGTATATTGACATAATTTGATACCTTATCCTCATTGCATTATACATAATCAACCTAAACAGTGAGCCTATTAAACTCCTTTGTGTAATCCTTCACACCCATATCCTTCTATTTTAGGTTTTCCAACTTCATAAAATACCTAGTTGGTAGTCTGATGAAAGGAATTTAACCTTTAATTTGGTGATTATTTTCTCCTATGTCTTGATTCACTCCTTCCATTTTGTTTATATTTTAGTTTGCATATGGTCCCACCAAAAGGATACATACCCTTTTAGGTTTATACTGGTAAACTTCATCCTTTTGAGGTATTTGATTGACTCAAAATCAATGTACTTCTCCATTTCAATAATCCAATCTATGATCTCATTTGGATTCAATATTTCATTATAAGATGAGATTTATATTTTTGGCTTTTGACCCATATTAGAAATTGTTTGGATCAATCAGTCACCTGGTTCTCCTTCTTGATTTTTATTTCATATTTTTGCATGGCTACCCTTCTCTTCTTCATTGTTGCTAATCTCCTCTAGATGAATGTCTCATATTTGGATTATTTTGATTACTTCAATTCAAGTGATAATTCTCCTCAACATCTACACTATATCAATAGTTCAAGGTCCTTATGGTCTCCCTCTTCTATATCATGTTATTGTTCCTTTGATATGTCCTCAATGATATTTTATCTCTAATACCAAAATGATATACTAGAAGCGAGTGATTTATTTTATTGGAAATGATTGAGTTATGGATAAAATATTACACAATAAATATATATATATATATATATATATATATATATATATATATATATACATATTTATTTATTTACATTTATTATGGTATGATTCCCTTCTTTAAAATGACAATAAACGCATTGGACCCTTACTCAATTGCACTTTAAATATTAAAAATAAAAACAATATTATAATTTATGGATAAAATGCTTCATGATGACATATTTATCTATCTAGGTGGTAGTTTTTTTACTATTATATGTCTTCTAGATAATAATTTTATCTAATGGTAGGATATTTTCAGATAACGATGGCACTAGTTGTGCCAACACCCAACTAGTCGACCAACTCCTCAACAATGATAGCAAAATTCTTTCATCTAATTCCTAATGGTAATATCTTCCTACTCTTAGATAGTGGATAACTACCTAAGATGACATACTTTATACAATGGTGATGGAATTATTAATTGTGATAATAAGCAACAAGATGGTGATTCCTTCATTGATGTTGGAAATAATATTGATGATAGGGTTTGCTTAATGAATATCACCAATTTATAATTTGACACTTTATTCAACTTTATCAATAAATTTACCACATCTCCTTCATTCAATCCTTATAGTCCATTCAAGATGAAAATTTCCTCATTGGTAAGTTCCTATGTAGTAAGCTCCTATCAATGATATTTTTACTCTGTCAACCGATACAATATGTTGACAACTTGACATTCTACAATGAAACTATCTTGAACACATGCTAGAATTACACATAAAGAGTTCAACACAATAAATAAAATAAAGCATTAAAGTAATCATTGCCTATATAGCACCATCTCTACATAGTATACCTAAAAAGCATACATATTTTATATAGGAGTATTTTCCTTCTCTTTTCTCCTAATCCTCGTGCCCTCTCACCATCACCATCTTGCTCTTCATTCTTTTCCACTTATTTATAATCACAAGAAGAGGTCATTACTCCCAATATTTTAACTTCTAGTCTAGATAATCAAGATGGTTGATCTTCTAGGTTTTTTTTATCACTCTTATCCAACCTTTCACATGGAGTTTCTAGCTAGCATCACTTATCCAATCTTATATATGAAATTCATAGTTGAGTTTACTAATTTTTTTATCACATGGATCCTTCTACATCAAAGGGAGTATAAGATGGGCATGAGTTAGAATTAACTTACTCTTACCATAAAACGTTTAAGGTGATTTTACTTTACCTTTACATCTCCATAATTTGAGCTAATTTTGTGGCTGAACTATGTTTTTAACACAACAAAATTATGAGATCTTATATATTTTAAAAAATAATTGAAACAAAAAATATATTAAAAAACAACATATTTTATTAAAGACATTTAAAAATATAATAATATATATTTTTAAATAAAAATTAAGAATCATTATTCTTAGACCCTTGAATTATAATAAAAAATATTATAATATTTTGTGTATAGACAACGAAATCAACATCCATCTAAAATTATAAAATAGTATTTTATAACAATGAAGTCAACATCTACCTTCCTACATAATATTTTTGATCACCTTAAAAAATTAATAAATTAAAAGATCATATAAGTCCAAAGTCTTTTAACTCAATATTTAATGTGAAGTTGTCTTCCGTAATCTAATTAACCCTTTGATTTACGTCTCATGTCTTGATCTTTGCTTCTATGGAGGCGCATTAGGTTTTGCTTATCTCGTAAAAAGCTAACGTTGGTAGAATGCCTTATCTTTGAAGTAAAAACTTAACTATGTATTTTAGAATAATATACATCATCGGCCAAATTATTCCCGTTAGTATTAGTTTGCGCGTCGTTGTGATATCGAAATCTTGGTCTCATAAGGAGAACCAGGGAGCTTCTGTCTTCACTCAGTATACAGTAATGGCTCCCGCAATACGGCATATTGTGTAGGATTCGGATTTTTATTTTAAAATTTCAATATAAATGCGAGATACTAACAAGAGAGGGTACAAGCATACGCATCAGGCATTCAATGGTGACGGATTTTTCGAGTACAAGAGCTCTTCACGTGGTAAATATATACATGAGATTTTCATGACTGAAACTAAACAATGTTCTCATAAGTCCTTTACAAATTACGATAGTCTGATCCTCTATCTCTCCTTGACCAGATAGACCCTCAAACCTAACTCCCATCATCAAATATTTCTATTTTTGCAAGTCTCACAAAATTACTAGCTTTCAGATTACAGCAACAATTTCGTCATAATCGACGGAACAAGTGATTCTATCTCTGCATTTTCAATTCCTACTCCATAGAATAATTTGTATATTCTCTATCATAGGATTAGGCCTTCTAGCTTTTTTATTTCCTCAAATAAGTAAGAAAAATAAATATATTTAAATTAGCTTAAACGGATATTTTATTTTTACGGAATAGAAAACGAAAGAAATATAATTCGTATACTAGGTATTTGTTTGGTGCATTTCCTCTTAAACCATTGGTCCTAAAAAACAAATGACAAATGAAAAGATTTTATTCTTTTAGCATTCTCTTATAGGGTAGATTTTATACTCTTGCATCAAATTGTATTCTTGCATTTTATCCTAGATTAGGTTTTTGTTAGGTCATAGAAATTTAGTAAAAGATGAACCTTTTGCCCTCCTTAGAAAAATCCCTATGTATTTGCTTAATTGAATCCATAAAACATAGAATAAGATGTGTATCACACAACAACTCCTCTAATATTTAAGTTGAGAACTGTGGTTTAGGCTCTTCTCCAAGTTGTTGAGGGAAGACCCTAGATTTATGGATTCACATTCTTTGTGAATCCAATGCGAACATCTTGTGGATCCCTATTTTTATTAACCTTAATTCAAAAACCTTATCAAAGATAAAAATCTATTAAATATTTTAAACAAGACCACACAATCTTTGTTTGTGTAGATTAAAATACATTAATAAAGTTTAATAAAGAACACAATAAAATTACTTGTCCTATTAAGGGTTTTAGACAACCCTTTGAATAGCCATTGTATGACTCTTTAGACTAATTTAGGAATATTGTGTGCTTGGGATGTCAACAACTCATATGGGGTCCCATGAGTATTTTAAGCCTATCAAGAACTATAATATGATGAACTAGTGGGATTTATAAGGAGGGTTTCTTATTACCTCTCATGCATCATCCTAAATCTAGGAGTGGTCATTCTCACATACCATTCTCTTTTATTTACCTAAGGTCTCTCTCATGTACCACCACATATATCAAGATGACTAGCTTCTTACACATATTGATTGGTATCTTGCAAGAGAAAGAATATAAAAAATATAGGGTATATGGGGAATATCCCTATAATATATCGAGTGGGTAGGTATAAGAGAGAAGGTAGTATAAGGAAAGATATCTTTTGATTAAATTATTAAAATTATAAAACTTAACTAATCAATGTTTCCTCTCCTCTTGATTCTTATCCCATGGCTTAAAGTAGTTATTACATTTGTAGTGGGAACCAATTAATAAACCATAACCTTTTCCTCATGTGGGATGATCTATAAAATACTAATTTTAAATAGGAAGATGATGTTCCATCAACTAAAATTTCCCTCAACCCTCTAGAATATGCCCATTGTAGAATAGTATTTAACTCAATGGATCATATAATAGCCTTATTAAGACACAACAGAAATATCATGATATAAATTATTAATAAGAAATATATATTTGGAGAGGGTGTATTTTTAGACCCTCCCTAACAACCTAATTTTAGTTCCATGTATTTTAATCAATAAAATTTATATAATAAAAATACATTATGTACACATGTTAACTAATTGAATATAAGCATTAATTCACGAAATACACATCTTAATTGACATACTCTAAATCCTAATACATAAAATACCAGTTACGTCAACTCCACCACTATCACCACTTCCATAGGTAGTGGGGCACCGAATGACCCATTATATTTTAGAAATTCTACTTCTTTACCTTCTCTTAATGATCTATAAATGGTCAATATAGGTTATCTTGCAATTAAAAAACCATCTACAATATATACCCTTAACCAATATCCTCATCATCTTCCATATCAAACTCTTTTATAAATTCTCCTTCTTCTAACTTCATTAATGTAAATAGTATTTTTTCTCAAAATTCCATGCCTACAGTTTCTAATAAAGCATCTACCCATATACTCAACTTGCAAATGGGTCATATAATTCCTACATAAACATCATATATCCTAATATCATAACCCTACCCTCATACCAATAATAAAGCACCCATGATTCCATAGGACACCTCTCATGTGAAACTTAATCCTAAAAATTAAAATCTACATACCCAATGATAGATTTTGAAGCCTTAATATTAATGTAAAACTCATAATATAAATATCATAGGATCAAATATATGATAGCCATAATATAGTAAGATCAATATAATGATGTAACAAGAATAATATGAGCCAACTAATATGTAAATCAAGGCTTATAATATATCAACTAACATTCATTAATAAGTAAAATTATTTGAATATCATGGCCTGAATCATACACATACAAAGCATGTAGCACAACTTATAATATTAGTTGCTCAAATGTATGCAATATTTACTACTCCTTTTTCTCTTACAAATGTATCATAAAGCTTTTTTACAAGTGTATATATGAAATGCTTGCTATGTATGAGATCCTCTATACCTTTCAATGGAGTAATATACATCCATTATAGGATGACTCTTTAGTTACTTGACTCTCCATTTCCTTATGCCAAGTCTCATGACCCTTGTCTTCTCTTATTGACACTTGCATACACATAATTATATCTTGTATACACAGTTGGACATGACTCTTCATATACTCCCTAATATAAGAACACTTATGCACATTTACATATAATACACTTGTGCATATTTACACACATTACATTCTCACACTCATTTACATGATACTTGTGTATTTCTTGTACATTATTACATTACATAAAATATTTAATCAAACTCTAATCTAAGACTCAACCTTAGTCTAATATTTACAAGGTGTACCATGAAGGGATCATGGGAGTAGATTAGGATGTACCAAATAATATAATATTCTTCAACTCCCCTATATTACATTATTTAGTTATTCAAGATTTTAGTCTATAATCTAGGTCTTCATCCTTCAATTGAATTTACAATACATGTGGTATTTATATTGATCAAGTTTTCTTCTTTTCCTTACTTGGCCTTATATTTGGATTCATATTCATGTTATTCAATCATTGTAGCTTCAATATTACAAATCTCTATAACTTTATCATTGTCATCATATTCTTGTACATGAATAATTTTTTTATATTTATCCTTGGAATCAAATGATCCTTTATTTTCTTATATGGAGACTTTTGAATACTCACTTAAAGCATCATAATAAGATCTTGAGTTATATGAACTTTGAATACCAATATTGCATGAAGAATGAAATAATTTTCCAAAAAAGATTAATCTAATTTTGCTTTCTTCTTGAGAGATTCAACCAACTCCTATTATTTCATATTTTCTTCTTTATGAATCCTAAGTGTAAGTAATTTCATATAAATTTTGCTACCAATATCTAAAGATATCATAATACTATATTTTGCATCATAAATTACTTCAATAATAGTATTCAATTTAAAAAAAAAAATCATTTATGGCTTCACTATAGTTTAATATTGAAACCAAATCTATTTTTCCTTCAGATTTTGCAATCACAATTTTTATCCCAAATTTTATGACATTTAATTTTTCTTTTTTGATCATAAACTCCATAGTTTTTGAAAATTGAAAAATAAATTATATTAATAGAATTTGTATTACAAATTAAAATGAGTTAGACAAGAAACAAGGGATAAATATGGACCTCTTCCATTCCTCATGGCTCAAAAATTATCCATAAAAATACCATATACATGGGTTCATTGAAAACATCATCTAAGCCCACAATTACATAATGATCCATGTACATCAACAACAACTAAACTGAATACAAAATTTCCTTGTTCATCTACATTTTGTAGACCATCCATCTATCTCAATACTATTTTGAATTCATTTTTGGCATCTTGATCATGTCAAACATACATATTGATTTATGGGGTGGATGCTTATTTTCTCTTAATATAGCCATACTCAATAAAATGTATATGGTTGTGTGTTATATTTTTTAAATGCATGCATCTTGGCCACTCTCAATCTACTGATAGTAATGTTATATATTAGAAATATAGTATTCTAAGGATGAAGATACAAGATCCTATGATAGTAAGCGAAGAAACTTGCTTACCCAACTTGACACTAGGATAACATATCATTTATTCCCTTCTAGGTCATTGCTCCCTAGCCTAACTAAAATAAATTCATTAGAATAACTATTTGCTCTTCCTATTCTATCATCTTCTTGTACCACCTATCATATCCCTTGGATTATTTCGTACCAAATTATCTAACTTTCCATCTAAGAGTCCATGTATTACCCTTTCTCTAGCTCCTTTTCCCATTTTGCTAAATAATTTACCATCCCATTTCTCTCTCACTTGATATGCATAATAAAAATATATTTAAAATATTCTCAAATCTTTTGAGTTGATTTCACCTTTCTTCTCTCCCTAACTCCTATCACTTGTAAGGATCTTATTGGATCCAATATTCTAGCCCATACCTGAGATTTTGTATGTATCCATAGTTTATGTAAGTATATATTCACAACTATCATTGATACTGATAGGATTGCTTATCCTTCTCATTTATTTTTTTTTCTCACCCATACCTTCTTCCCTCCAATGCACCTATTCTCATTTCTAATTCCTTATGATAATGCTACAACTAGCTTTCCCACAAATTTTATTAGAAGCCCCATCTAATTTAGCCTTCACCCACTCTCTAAGAGATTATCTCCACTCTATTTCATTTAGGGAATTCTCACCTCCATATCCAGCCCTTAGTTGCTTTTCTTTTATAGTTATTCCAAAGCATCTAAGGATAGTCACTCCCTCAATTTCTATATTTATTTCCTCTTGTAATCTAATAGTTAGTGTTTCTATTACCTTACTAATAATCCTCTCTCATATTTTCTCCCTTGTTCTATACTTTGATCTAAATATGCAAGCAATTTGTTCTAGCCATAAATGCCACCATATGAAGCTAGGTCCTATATTCCATGTCATTTTCATTGTTTACTCTTAAAACTACACTATTTCCATTTCCAATAAAAGCTTTTCCAAGTCCCAAATATTTCCTAGAGTTATCTCATTTACCCCCACCAACTGATCCATGTGTCTCTAGCAAAAGAAAACCCAAAAAATAGGTGATTCAAGGTCTCCTCTACTTTCCCAAAAAATATATATTTGGAAGGCCCGTAGAAGCCTCTTTTTCTCAAATTATCAAATGTCAAGCACTTTCCATGGTTAGTAAGGCATGAGAAAATAGTACTTTTTGGTCATACTTTATTTTTCCAAAATAATATCTATGGAAGTGGTGTCAGGACAATGTCATATCCATAGGCAACCTTGTATCCCTCATTTACCTTATATATTCACAACTTTTTTCTTCCCCATCTAAGTATATCTCTATTGGAATCATCTTAAATTGGGTGTCTTCAGATAGATCTCCATAGTTTTTTTTTTGGTTTCTTTGTCCCCATCACTAGGTATTCTCAAGAATGTTTCCATTCTAGTAAGTCTAGCATATTTTGAGAGGATTTCATATAGTGAGAGGCTTTCAACCACCCTATCTCTTGGAGCTCTACTTTCCAACTCTCCATCTCTAGAAATGTATGAATAATTGATTTGAATTAATTCCATGAATCCTCCCAAAAGAGAGCATTATTTCCATACCCTAACTACCAATATAGGTATGGATTTATTAAATATTGTCCCATTTCCATTGATATTCATACTATAGATCACTCTCCTTCCACTTTAAGTCTTTGGATGTTTTCCTCAGAGACTCTCGGGTAATATTTGACTTGTAACAATTTTCTCCATAAGCCTCCAACAACTATAATCCATATCTAGTATAGCTTCCTTTCTAGTTTCCTATACACATCTAATATAGCTTCCTCAATACTCCTTATTTTTTTTTTTGGCATATCTTCTTCAGCCCAATTAGTGGTAATTTTTGTTCTCCCCTTACACCTAATTGTAAAAATTTCTTGTGTGTTTGTCAATATATTTTAGAATTCCCTTTGGAGCTTGAAGTATGGAAAATTTATAAGTTGGAAGGTATTGCAATATAAATTTAATCATTGTAAGCCTTCCTCCCAAGATTAGCCATTTGTGTGTCCAGTTGCTTAACTTAGCTTGCAGTTTGTCAATCAACCCTATCCACTCCTTGTTTTTTATTTTATTTGTAGAGAAAGATACTCCTAGATACTCTATGGGTAAAGGAGTTTCCATGAAGTTCAAAAATCATACAATTTTATCTCTCACCCTCTTTGTTGTATTGGAAAAATATATTTGAGACTTTTTTCATTTAAAGTTTCCCTAACAGCTTGAGTATACCCATCTAAAACTTCTTTTATGTTTCTTGCTACTAGGAGATTGGCTTAATTAATAAGAATGGTTTCATCATAAACTAGAGGTGATTTACCTCAATTTGAGAGCTTATTTTAGACCCCTCAACCTCCCCTCCTATATCACTTTTTCTAACTATCTCCCTAGACCCTCTACATAAAGGATAAAAGGGTAAGGGGAAATAGGGTCCCCTTGCCTCAACCCCTATCCTGATGTAAACATAGGAGAGAGACTGTATTTACCATAACTAAGAATTATGCGGTCTATGTACATGCTTTTACTAAGTCTCTCCACCCCTTTGTAAAGCCCATTTTTCTAAAAAAAAAATCATAAAGTTGCATTCTAATCTATCATAGGCTTTAGAAAGATCTAATTTAATAAATATAACTAGGTCCTTCTACTTTGATATAGTGCGTATCACCTCTTGGGCCACTACTATTCCATGTAGAATTTGTATACCTTAAAAAAAATATCCTTGCTCACTTGAAATTAGATTTGGTAAAAAAGGTTTTAACCTCTCCACCATAATATTTGTTAATATTTATATACTACATTACATAGTGAAATAAGCCTATAATTACTAATTCTCTCACTAGGTGGGTCCTTATTAATTAAAACAGTAAAAGTATGATTCAAGGATTTTAATAGTTTATTACTCTATTTGATCTCCTCCAGGGCCTCCACCATTGCTTGGCCCATAATTTCCTAAATTTTTTGATAAAATACAATGGGAAACCAATCTAGTCCTAGGGTATTTTATGTTTGCATTTGTATGATTCATGATATTTCTTCCAAAGAAATTTCCTTAATTAATAATATTTGTTTCCATGTTTGATTAGTTGTAAAATTACCTCTAGTATCTTATCTTGCCATGCTACATTCAAACTTTTATTACTATCAAATAGGGTATGGAAGTACTAATTTGCTATAGTTTTCATTTAACTTCCATTAGTTCTTATCCAACCTGTCATATTTATAAGACCTGTATTTCTATTATGTCATATTATAGCTTTTGTTGTCTTATGAAAGAAATTTGTAGTTTGATACCCCTATAACCATGTAACTTTGGTTCTTTACCCCTAGTAGATCTATTCTTTCTCCTCCAAAGATTCATATCTTCTAAAAATTTTACCTCATGTTGTAATATATATTTCATAATATTTCCTTGTCTTATCTCCCAAGCAATATTCTCCTTCTAATCGTTTATTTAATTCTTTTATATTCTAGTAAGTTCCTTATTGTGTTTACTCCACTTCTTTAGTTGGGTCCTCACATATTTTAGTTTTTTGTGGATTTTGAATTAGTTTATCCAAAATCATGGTTTCCCTACTTCCCACAATTCCTTTAAGTGGTCCTCCAACTCATGATTTAGTCACCATAGATAAAATTAAAAATTTCCTGTGAATTTGTGAGTTTCTTCTTCCTATGATAAGGCTTACTAGAAAATGATCTAAAGAAAACCTAGCCATGACCCTCTCTTGATGCTTGGTATGCAGGTATAATTTCTCCCCCATGAAAAAATTATCCAAGTAAAATTTGATTGTCTTACCTTCCTTCTATTTATCTAGGTCATGGATCCCACAGTTGGAATATCTATTAGGTTCATTTGATATGTTATTGCTGAGAAGAACCTATAATTTTCCTCTAATATGGATCCACCTCCTTGTTGTTCCTTTATTCTAATATTTGCATTGATATATCCCCCATGATCCATTGGTCCTATAAGTAGTTGTATCTGAATGCCTATATGATTACCCATTAATCCCTCTATAATTTGATTGTTTGAGCTCCATAGAAATTAACTATAGTCTATTTTTTTCTATTTTCCCTATTTTATAAATGAACCATATTATCCCACCTCTCGTGGAGGATATCCCTATCACTAATATAGTTTATGATTCTACATAGTTGTCAATCTCCCTAATTTCCCTTAGTGGATTGAGTAAGGATCTCTCATTTTTACCATGTCCTCCTATTTATTTTTTGTAAGTATTCTCCTTGCATTTTGAATTCTTGTAATAAAATTATATCTAGACTCATATCCACGATAATATTTTTAGTACCTTTTATCTAGGGAGGTTGCTTAAACCTCTCACAATCCATGTAATAAGTATCATTGAGAATTAAGAGAGAAGAAAGTAGCCATCAATTTTATCTTTTCATTATGTCTCAAATTTCTTCCTTATTTCTCCATATTTTCCTTGTTTGACTTCTTCCCTATAGATTGGTTAGGTTTAAATTTCTTCTCCATTTGATAAATCCCTAAAAAAAGGCCATATTTGTTCTTATTTCCTTCCTTCATCTCTATTTACGGAGGTAAGACTATATTCTACTCCATTTCTCTTCCTATGGTCTCCATCATGGGTTGAATGTCCTCTTCCATGAGAGAGGTTGGGTCTGGTTCAGATTTTTGTTGGTTCATTAATACTACATTGGGATATTATTCCTTCTTATTTGGTGTGACCTAGTGAGTATCATCCTCTAATCCTTCCATTTGAAAATATTCTTCTATTTACAATCTTTTAAGTTGTTTGAATATATCATATTTATTATTTTTTCTTCCTACTTTTATTCCTTGTATCTGATTACTTTATTGGTTTATTTTTTTTGGCCTTCTAATTGGCCAAGCATGTTAATATTTTATTTTATATATCTTATTCTAGTTGGTGATCCTTAACTATTCAGCATATTTTAGCTAGATGTACATGAGCGTGGTACACCCTACATATTAATGGAATAGCCTCATAATCTAGTTACTACACCAAATAAAATACTTTATTTTTAGGTCTATCTTCATTGAAAGAGGTTTACAAATGTCTATTTCTACACAAATCCTAGCAAATATTTTTTATCCTCCTAAAACTATTTCTCTTAGTATACCTTGATAATGTCCTAGTAAGTTTTCTATTGCCTCGAGTACCTCTTCTTTCAAAAATTAAATGGGAAGGAAAATTAATCTTACCCATATTGTCACTATGGTTGGTTCCACCCTTGGATCCAATCCCATATTTCATGGTTGCAATATTAGTCTTGTTGACCAATGATGATATGAATCTCCCTCAAATACATTTTATTAGTTTGCCATGAAATCTTGTATTCTCCTTCTAGATGCCATTGTTTTCTTACCACATCTGGAGGAAGTGCATATATGGTTTAAAACCCATAAATTTACCTATTAGGCTATGTTTCATCTTATAAAATATGTCCTAAGCTATTTCTAATACTGGTATTCGTTTTGTCTATGGTAAACATCCATTCACCCTTCTAGGCAAACAATCATTCATTTTTCACTTCTCCATGGTGTTAATGACTATCCTTAACTATGTTTGATAGATGCTAAAGCTATATTGGGTTCCAAATAGCTTATCTAGGTAAGAGATTCCTTTTTTGGAGGATTCAATACCAAAGTACCTATGACCATTCTTTCTCATGATCCTTAGTCTTCGAAGTTGCACATCAACCTTGCTTCAAAACTCCCTTCCACTTTGAGGCTATGTGGATCCAACACCTCGACTTGAGGGAATAAATATCCTAATGGTGGAACCTCCCCCATCCAAGAAACCCCATTTCTCAAGTCACCAACAAACTTAGAATCATCAAGTCCAATTTAAAAACTTGAAACAAGAATATTTTTAGAAATTATATTGAAAATAAGTAGGCTATCAATAAAATACTACAAGTGATTGAGAATCAAATCCAGCAAGGGAATATAGACATCATCATCAAGGATGAAGAAATAAGGCTTTTAGAAGACTACCATAAATTATTAGCAAGGGAAGAAATAATTTGGAGATAAAAATATCAGATCCAATGGCTTAAAGAAGTTGATTCAAACACCAAGTTTTTTTGTGCTTCTACTCTCAAACATCATAGCACCAATAATATTTATGAACTTCTAAAATGATATGGGTCATCCACAACTGACATACATAAAATTAGGACTAAGGCAATAAATCATTTTCAATCATACCTCGCAGCCCCTCCCCCCACCTTTGACTTTTCTTGAAAAAAACACCATCATATTCCCACCAACGTCCCTCATGATATCAACCAAGTTTCCATTCATACCTTATCTTATGAGGAAATAAAATTTTCCCTATTCTCCATATCATCTGACAAAGCTCTAGGATTGGATGGTTTTCCTTCTAATTATTCCAAACCTTTTGGTAAACTGTTGGACCTGATATCTGCTTTGCTATCTGATTCATCCAAAATTCTAGAACTATTACAAAATATGTTAACTCAATCTTCATAGCCTTCATACCCAAGAAATATCTTTCCAAATCCCTCTTCGATTTCTGGCCTATCAACCTTTGCCCCATCTTGTATAAAATTTTGACCAAATCCATATCCATATGAATGAGATAAATCCTCCTGCACATCATTGATACCTATCAAGGCAACACCATTCGAGGAAGGAATGTAATGAATGTCATTATCACTATCCATGAAGTAATATATTCTATTTATAAAAGTAAAAATGTTGGATTCCTCTTGAAGCTTGATATGAACAAGGCCTTTGACTATGTTTCTTGGGATTTCCTCCTTGCTATCCTTCTCAAGTTTGTATTTCATCTATAGTGGGTTGAATTAATTAGGGTATGTATATCTTCATCCTGGTTCTTGGTCATTTTCAATGGATCTCTAGCTGGGTACTTTAGAATTAGTAAAGGGATCCGACAGGGAGACCCTCTATCACCATACCCTTTCATCTTTCTTGTTGAGGCCCTTGGAAGAACACTCAAAGCTAAACATGCTAATGGGTCCATATATGGAATTTAACATGCATCCCAACTTGAACCAGTCACCCATAAATAATTTTTTGATGACACCATTCTTGCCACCCTAGCCTTAGTGGCAGAATATAAAATTATTAAATCCATCCTAAATTTCTATTAGGATGCGATGGGCCAGAAGGTCAACTATACCAAAAGCAAAATATTCTTTATCAAAATCCTCTACCTGCCAATATCGAATTGCTCAAATCCTTTAATATCTAATTGGTACTCTCCCCACTTACTATCCTGGTCATCCACTCTTCGTTGGTAACCCCTTTGATATCATGTGTAACAATGTGATTGATAGACTTCTTACGAAGCTCGCAGGATGGAATGGGGCCCTTCTTTTCCAATGAGCAAAAGCTACTCTAGTCAATTCTTATCTTCAAAGCATCCTAGTTTAATTCCTATATATATTCAAATTCCCATCCCTAATTTACTCTAAAATTGATCAAATTAAAAAAATATTTCTTTGGACAGGACCAAAAAAAATGGAGATTCCCCCTTATAGCATGGGACACTGTTTGCAAACCCAAAATACAAGGAGGCATTGGCCTAAGAATAATAAAAAATATGAACCTTTATATCATTGCTAAATAGGTGTGGAATATAGTGACAAATGCTAACCTAGAATGGGTCTCCATCATAAAAATAAAGTACATGCAACAATTTAACTTTTGGGAGGACCCTTCACCTATAGGTTCTACCTTCTAGAAATTAATCATGAAATCAAGAGATGTCATCTCCAAAGGCATTAGATGGCAGTTCTCCAATGGGTAAACAATTTACCTTTGGTGTGATGCTTGGATCCTTGACCAACCTCTCATTGCCAACCCCACCCTTTCCCCCTTAAGCCATTCACTAACACTCTTTTTAGGAGTAAGGTAGTCAATTTCATCACCTTTACCTTAGGGTGACCTTCCTAGAAAACCATACCTATCCTTTCCCTATCCCCTCACCTTAATAATGTTTCCTCTCTTATTACCTCTATTCTTCATTCCTTCTTCATTTCCACCCCTAACACTACCTCTAATTATCTCATTTGGAGAGAGTGCGATGATGGAGAGTTCTTGGTCAAATCTGCTTACTTACTATTGATGAAACCTTCAGAGTGCACCATCCCTATAAAATCCATATGGTTGAAGAACATTATCCAAAAATTTTATTTCTTCTCCTTGTTAGCCATCCAAAATAGAATACTCACTCTAGATAATCTTATTAATTGAGAGCTTCAGCTTCCCAATTGATGTTATCTTGGTGGTGTTTATTTGTAGGTAGTGACTCCTCATGCTAGAGAAACTCACTACCTCACCATATTTATTTCCATTTGTAGTTTTTGAATGATGCTAACCGTATCGTATTCTACAAAACACCACTATACCCACCATGTGGTGTCCCTGTGCACCTCCAACCCTAATATCCTTAGAATATGTGATGGTTGAATATTTTTTTTAAATGGTATCTGAAACCCTTCTAGTCCTTCAAGCCCCACTACATATTGTTCACTCTAAGTCCATAATTCCTAGAGCCAATTCATCCATGGTAATTCTCGAGCCATCCACTCTGCACCATGATCCTATGGTCTAGGATATCCTCCAATATTACATCCTTTTCTTTAGAAAGTTTGCTGGTAAGGAATATGATATCATGTATGTCATTGTAAACATATGGAATGATGGACAGGTCACTATGCATGGACTTGAGTTCACCATCAAAGTACATTTGCTTGATGAGGTGACAATAAAATACATGGACAGGAGGAGTGTTTGAAGATATAAGTATTCCATGGTGTCAAAACTGGAGTTCTTCCATGACAAATGTAGAGACCTTATTACTACTTATGGGGGTGTGGAGAGAACCAAACTCTTTGCTCGCTAGGATCATTTCATGATCCTAATTCTCTATTTTTTTACAATAGATAAAATCGATTGTATCCTAAGGAGCTTCAAAATTGTATTTCTCAACCATTTCCATGGCAATCATAAAATTAATATCCTTGAATATTTGTTCCACCCCATCAAACTATCTATTACTAATATCCAATCTGGTAAAGCCCATTATGTCATTCACCAGGGTCTCCATTATATCCTTTACAAGCATACATTAGATACCTTTGGCATAAATAACCTCATTATCATCGTCCCTCTACTCCTCACCCCCTTATAGTCCCTGGCCCCCATGTTCTCCTTCCCCCCTAGCTCTACCCCTCATGCTTCTATGGATCTTCAACCCAGGGACCTTATTCCTCTAGCTCCTCCCAACCAACTTCTCCTATTCCCCACTCTCATACCCCTTTCTATTCTGACCCTTTTCCCTTCCACCCTCCCCTTTACCCAACCTCTACCATGTTTGCAATTAGATCCAACACTAAAACTAATATTCAGGAGGTCCTGAGTGATGACTTTGATCCTGACTATCATACCCTTGTTGCTCTTGTGGTCAAAATTGAAGCCTAGGAGGGTTCTAAGCCTAAATCAAAAGCGGTTAAATGCTCCTCATCCAAAATCCTCTTGAACTAGGGTATTTCCATTACCAGAGCCTCTCCATAGCTCAAGAAACTCAAATCTAAGTTGGCATCCCTAGTTAAACCCACTGAACTATATAAAACCTATGATTCATCCCCTAAAAAAAAATTGAATTAGATAAACATAAATATTGATTGTATCAGTTCTTTAGGACCGATGAATGTTATATTTGACAATAATATTCTATATTTTGTGATCCTCGACCACCTAACTAGCTCTACGACCATAGTCACTACAGTTGCTAAAGCAATCAAGTCCTAGTGGATGATCATCTAGTAGATGGCGAATGATTTGGAAGTTGCCCACTCATAGCTCAACATTGTTTTCAATTATGCAGTGGAGACTCGGACCATCCATGATAACAACTAAAGGATCAACCCAGTCTATAGGGTCCTCCCACGGGATGGTATCGACCTCATGGGACCATCCTCCCTATTTTTGTGGTCCTATATTTTTTTTGAGATATTTATTTAGTGCAACAGACTATGTTAATATGACTAAAAATCTTGATGTAATCTAGTTCTATTTCAGATGTATTAAGGTTTTGAGGACCCTCTAAAAACCCTCACACTAGTAGTAATTTTATTTCTTACCGATAAAAAAAAATGATCCTTATAGTTGAAATACCTCCAATAGGATTTATCATCTCTGATGGTGATTCTCATGAGAAAAATTTCCTCCAAGCCTATACCCTAGCCTCTAAAATCCTAGTTTGTTTCCTTAGAAATTCAGTTCTTCATCCTCATAAACTCCATACTATTATCCATCTAATTCATTGATTTTTTCCAAGTAGACACCCTTATACCTTCTATGTTTAAATAACTCAAAGTTTCTGATTTACAAAGTCTATGATGTAGAAACCATTATTTCTTCCAAATTGTTAAAAACTAAGAAAATATGAATTTTGCAGATCTAATATTTTTCTAAATTTGATGTTGTAATCCTTTTACTCCCAAATATTTAATTTGTAAAATTTCAATAGTATTTGAATTAATAATATTCAAGTTAAAAAACTCCAAATCTTATATAAAACCTTTTATATCCTAAGAAATATTAAAGATTTCAAATAAATTATAAAAACCTATTACACTAAATGAATTAATAAATATTTACACTCCTTATCACTCTTAATAAAGCATTAATTTATTTTTTCAATCTTATCACTCCAAACAACTAATAAAATATTAAATTAAATGTCCAACCTTATCTCTCCTTAATGATTAATAAAAAACATTAAACCTCTTAATAAAGCATTAAATATTTTACCCAACCTTATCTCTCCTAAATAATTCAACTTGGAAACCCTAAATATTATTACTTTCAAAGAAAGTGTGCTCTTGTTTTAACTCTTCGAATATCTTTTGTTCTCCCTTCTATCTTGATTCCTCAATTGTATGAATAGGATTTGATTTGTCCTCTTGACTATAACACACCTTATGGATTTTTTTATTTGAGTAGACATAGCATTTGATTTTTTAATGTTTGCTTGAAGTGTAACACTTCTTATGGTTCTATTCTAGGATGAAATAACATTGAGTATCTCAATATTCATTGATATTTTCTTTCCAAGTGGTTAACAAAAATATTTTTTCCTCTCAATGACTATTTACTTATTTCCTTAGTGTTATGATAGATATTTGAATAACATATAAATGACTTTTGGTGCCACACACTAGCAATTCCTCTTTCCTTGGCTACGTCTTTTCTAGTTTACCATGACTACAACTCTCCTCATTGGCACTTGAGATTATTTAGATCTTCGAATGATGGTTACCCTACAATAGTAATGATATTTGATATGTTTCTTCTTCTATTGCATTAATGATGCTTGATATAGGGCTTCTCCTATTGCACCAATAATACTTGAAATGGTGCTTCAACTTCTACAACTATGGTGCTTATAATGATGCTTCTTCTTTTGCAACAATAACTTCCAGTAATGGTGCAATTTAGCTAAGTATTCTTGCATTTCTTCTTTTTTACTTACTCACATAATCAAGCTAAAGATTTGTTGTACTTTCAAGTCAACCAAAAAATAGGATGGCAATGATCCTTCTATGTCAAACTTTCACATTGACGTAAAATGTCTACAGTATTCCTGTTGCACCCTAAAACGTTGATCTTTAGCTAAACCCTAAAACTTTGATCTTCAATTAAACTTTATTCTCTTGACTTCACGAATGGATGGTTGTTGTCTTGCTAAAAATTCTCCTACAATATGGGATATTTCTTCATCTATTCATTGACTAAATAGATTTTTTCTTCTCTTAGCTAGTGATGCAGGAGCATCCAGTGGTGTAAGGACAACCTTGCATCACCCAAAAAAAAGATATATTTTTTTAATGCCCAATTTATTTATTAATGATGGTATTTTAAAATGCACAATTTTTTCATTAACGATGGTATTTTTAAATGCCCAATTTATTCATTCATGATTTTATTTAGTTTAAAATACCCAATTTATTCATTAATGCTAGTATTTTTAAAATGCCAAATTTATTCATTAATGATGGTACTTTTTAATGCCTAATTTTTCATTAATGATGGTATTTTTAAATTCCAAATTTATTCATTAATGAGGGTATTTTTAAAATGCCCAATTTATTTTGAAAATGAACAACGGAAAAATGGGAGTTACATTTTCTAGAATATTCTATGGAAGTTATTAAAGGGGGAAAAATATTTACTGAACGTAGTCTAGTATTACAGATCATGGCTCTAACTTGCAAATTTCTAGTAGATTATCTTGTCATAAAATTATTTTTTTTGTTTTTGTATTTCTATTTCATTGAAATAATATTAGATGTTGGATTCCTTTTGGAAATTTGTTGTGATATTGGGTATTGTGTGAGTTTTGGATGATACCCATATGTTTTAGGTGAGTTGGATAAGAGAGGGTAATCCTCCAAGGGAATTTCTAGGTTCGAATATCCACCCTACCAAAAATTTGAATTGGGTACCCAAAATCTAGTTGATAATGTTGTAGCAAGTAGGGCTAGGCACGACTCTTGTGTGACTTTAATAGTGTAGAACCCCCTAGTAGTGGTATCCCCAACCAAGGCAAACCGAAAAGGGATTTTTCACTTAAAATTTAACTTTTGGATGGAGTGACCCTTCACCAAGTGGTATCAGAGTGATAGTTCCTAAGTGTGTAAACATATCATTGAATGTGAAGTAGTTTACACCAGGACTGGTGGTTGTGGATTGTGAGAAAAGTGATCAGAATGCCTCCACAAAGAAACAATGGTGGTGGAAGAAATAATGTGGTACCAAAAGAGGATTTTAGTACCCTATAGAGATAATTTCAAGCATTGCAAGAGAAGTTGTGTAGAGGGTTTGAGCCAAGAAGTGAAGATGAAAGTGAAGACAAAGTTGAATACGAAGCCCAATTCAAAGAATAATAGGATGTAGTAGATCCTAAGCTAGATTATTTAAGGCCATATCCAAGATTAGAAAAGCTTTGAATATTGATGTTTCTATATTTTTTGGGAATCTTAAGCCAGAAGAGTTGATCAATTTTGTCAATGATATGGAGGAGTACTTTGAGTATGAGGAGGTGTAAGATCTTGAGAGGGTCAAATTTACGAAGACCAAGTTGAAGGGTCACACTAATATCTAGTGGAAGGAAGTACAACTAGATAGAAATATAAGAGGAAAATAAATAATAACAATATGGGATTGAATGGTGGAAACATTAAAGAGATAGTTCATTCTAGTTTATTACGAGTTAGATTTGATGAAGAAAATGCAAGGTTTGAAGAAGGTAGGTAATTTTATCAAAAAGTATATAGAAGAGTTCTCCAAGGTCATGATCACATTAGGTCATTCTGATTCTAACAAAGAGAATGTAGTCTATTATATAAATGGATTGAAATCGAGTATTTAAGAGGGGCTAAGTTTGGTTAGAATGACTACCATAGAAGATGCTTATCAATTTGCCCTGAAGGTATAAGATACCTTGAATAGAAGATTCAAAAGCAAGTAGAGATAAATATCTCATGGTGGAATGACTGGAAGAAGACCATATGGAGGATGAAATGAGGACCAAAAAAATAATGGAGAAGTTAACAGAAGTAAGAACTAGAAACAGGATAATATGTATCACCCCCATGATAAAAATAATGATGACCAAAGATGAAGAGGAAGGTTTGGACAAGGACCTAGAAGAGGAGGATTTCATGGATCCTATTTCTAATGTGGAGAAGAAGGACATCAAGCATACGAGTGTCCACAAAATTAAGGAAGTACAAATAAGAGACTTGAAGGTAATGCATGAGTTGTTTATGTACATGAAGGTGCTGAATCTGAGTATTCTAAAGAGGTATAAAGAGGACAAATTATTGTCACAAGGAGGGCCTTGCTAAATGAGGAGAAAGATCTAGTTTAGAGGAATATTTTAGTTCACACAAGGTGAAAATATGAAGGTAAAATCAGTAATGTTATTATTGATAATGGTAGCACTAATAATCTAGTTTTAGAGGGGATGGTTAACAAATTATAGATGGAGAGAAGGCTATGTATGTATCCATATTGGATTACATGGTTATAGAAGGACCATAGAGCTTTGGTCAATGAGAAATGTTTAGTGAAATTCAATATTGGGTTTAACCATGATGAGGTACTATGTGACATCATGCCTATGCATGCTTGTCATATGCTATTGTGGAGGTCATAGTAATTTTATCTATGTGTAGTACGTGATGGATATGTTGACACGTATTCCCTAAAAAATGATGTATTTCACCATAATTTAAAGTCCTAAAGTAGGTGGAAGAAAATGTATGAAGTAGTGCAATAATTTGTTTAGTTGATGGTAGAAAATTTCTATATGGTAAAATCATGAGCATATGTGCTATGCATTGATTCCTAAAATTAATGAATAAAAATGTGAAGATATACCAGTAGAAGTCTCAGATCTGCTAGAAGAATTCCAAAGATGTTATATCAGATAATTTACCTAAAGATTTTCCACCAATGAGGAATATTATTCACCAGATATATTTAATACTAGGAGCCAGTACCAAATAAGAGTTATACTTTTATGTTGAAGCACATGAGTGGAAGGTCAAATAGAGTTGCAGATGCCTTAAGTAGAACGTAAAATTTATTGATATATATTAAGGTGGAGGTTTTTGGGTTTGAAAAACTCAAGAGTTTGCACCCTAAAGATCCATATTTAACAAAATCTTGGAGAGCTTGCTTGAAACCTTTTACTATGGACATAATGAACTAGTTGGGTTTCTTAATCCAAGATGGGATGTTGTTTAAATGAAACCAGATGTGCATTCCAAGGAGATATATGAGAGATAACCTTCTCAAAGAGAAGCATAGTGGAGGTTTGGCTAAAAACTTTGGTCAGGATAAGACCATTGCTCTTGTTAGTGAGAACTATTATTAGCCATAGTTACAACAATATGTGAAGAATTTTGTATAAATTTGAAGAGTATGCTATATGGTCAAAGGTGTAAGATAAAATACTGGGCTATATCATAGATTACCTTTACCAGAGAAACCGTGGGAATAAATAGCATGGATTTTATTCTTGGCTTACCAAGGACACAAAGAGGACATGACTCAATATTTGTGATGGTTGACAGGTTTTCTAATATGTTACATTTCCTTTTCTACCAAAAAACTAATGATGTAATTCACATTGCAGAGTTGTTTTCAAAGAGATGGTATGACTACATGGTCCACCAAATATTATAGTATCAAACAAAGATACAAAATTTATTGGTTAATTCGGATGACCTTATGAAAGAAGCTGAAGATAGATTTGAAATTTACTTTTGCACACCATTTGCACATTTATGGACAAACAGAGGTCATGAATAGGAGTTTGAGCAACCTATTGAGATTCTTAATAGGAGATAAGCCCAAGGTATAAAATTTGATTTTACCACAGGCCAAATTTGCTTACAATAATTCTATCAACATGAGTACTGGTAAATATCCATTCTAGATTGTATTTGGGAGCCATACAAGGAATGTTTTTGAGTTGAGGAATATGGAGAAAGGAGAAAGGAATAGTGTTGATGTTGATGACTTTGTAGAGCACCTAAATAACTTGTATGAAGAGGTAATAAAGCATATTAATAATATGAATACCCAGTACAAGGCAAAGGTAGACCAAAAGTGAAGGTTTAAGGAATTCCAGGTTGAAGATGAAGTTATGGTTCATATGAGAAAAAAAATATTTCCTATTAAAACATATAACAAGTTGAAAATGAAAAGTTTGGACCATGCAATATCAAAAAGAAACATGATTCAGGAAATGCATATGAGGTGGAATTACCAAGTAGAATTAACATATCATCCATGTTCAACATTTTTGACTTGATAGAGTATCATGAAGGAGACAATGAGGATGGACTAGTAGAAGAACGATGGAATATTCCAACATCCACTCTAGAGAAAGAAGAGATAGATAAAATATTGGATAGTCGTATGGGTAGATAAAGAAATGTCTGTTGAAGATTATTCATGGTTCTCTAAGGCAAAGGTTGATTTTCTTTGTTTTTCTCCAACACTAAACAAGTGAACGTCACTTCTCAATTTACCCTAGGTGTCTGATATAGGAGTATCCAGTTGTGTAAGGACAATCTTGCATCACAAAAAAAAAAAATTTAATCACCAATTTATTCCTTAATGATAAAATTTTTAAATGCCCAATTTATTCATTTATGATGGCATTTATTTTTAAATTCCCAATTTATTCATTAATGATGGTATTTTTAAAATGCCCAATTTATTCATTAATGGTGGTATTTTTTTAATGGCCAATTTATTTCATTAATGATGGCATTTTTAAATACCCAATTTATTCATTAATGAGGATATTTTTAAAATGCCCAATTTATTTTGAAAATGAACAATGGGAAAAGGGGAGTTGCATTTTCCAAAATATTCTATGGAAGTTATTAAAGGGGTAACATAGATTTATTGAAGGCAGTACAGGAATTACAGATCATGGCTTCAACTTGCATATTTCTAGTAGATTCTCTTTGTAATAAAATTGACCTTGTGGTCATAACATTGTAATTTTTGATTATGTATTTCCATTTCATTGAAGTAATATTAGATGTTGGGTTTCTTTTGGAAATTTGCAATGACATTGGGTATTGTGTGAATGTTGGATAGAGTGGCCCTTCACCAGCTAGCTAAATGGCTTTCCTTTGTAGTTGAATAACTTTCTTCTATAATCTAATGTACTTCACACCTTCTTTATTTTTTAGGACAAATAGGAATTTCTTCTCTTAGTCGAATAGCATCCATGAAGGATGCGGTAAAATTCTCGAATATTGCTCACTCAATTTTTTTTGATGTTGGATTCTTTTCTCTATAGATTCAAATAGAATTATTCTCTTTAAAATTCTATAATTATAAAACTTTTATCTCTTATCATGGACATTTCTCTTAATAATGGCCCTAAGTATATTTCTCTATTTCTTTGGAACCTACATATCGTTAAAATTTATTCCTTTCCTTTAATATAGAGCTTGTATATGACCATTTATATTTCACTAATATGAGCCTCACATATTCATTATGGATGGGTATATTTATTTAAACATTCTCTCTTCCTCTTGAATATGTATTTTCAAGGTCTCTAAATGACTTGAAATCTTCTCTATCTCTAAAATCTTTTTTACTAAAAAAATTATATGGCTACCAATGTCAAGCCAATTGTCAAGGTCTATCTTCAAGACCTGAATTCTTTTATCTATCAAGGTCTTCCTTAAAGACCTAAAATTTATTTTATTAAGGTTTATATTTAAGACCTAAAATATTTTTTGTAAAGGTCAATTTATTTAAGACCTAAAATATTTTTTGTAAAGGTCAATTTATTTAAGACCTACTTGATGAAAGTTTTTTACCTTGTTCTTGCACTTGAATATGAGAGCCTTCTTTATCTATTATAGAAATATTATCACACTTCTAATGACTAATATTTTTTGCAGAAATATATTATATCGCACCTAAGAGCTCTAATGATTCTCCTCCTTAGTAAAGAACCCAATGTTAGGATGGATTTTTCCTAAATGACCAACTATATTTAGAGTTGATTATGCCTTAGTCTTCAATCTTCAAATCTTCAAATCAATGTCAGGGTTGGGTATTTCCCTAAATAATCAATTTTCTTCAAGTTGATTAACCCAAATATGAGTCCTCATCTTCACGGGTTATCCTTCAACCTAGTGGAAAGACTCTATAGTTGAGTCCTAGTCTTTAGTAGCTATTCTTGTAACTATATAAATACTCTAGCCTTTCTACTTCATATGATCTTACAATAGATTCTAGGCCTATCTCCCTTTAAAGTAGACAAACTCTAACAAATTTTATCTAACTAGATAAAAATCAATTCTATATACAACTAAAAAAATTCACCCTGTGTAATAAAAGTCTTGTTGTAATTTTAATTCCACTGATGGCTTTTGAAGGCTTAAATTAATGCAAAACTCATAGTATAAATATCACAAAATAAAATATATGATAGCTACAATAAAGTAAGCTCAATATATCAATGTAACCAAAATAGTGAATTGAATACTACATAAATCAATGGTTATAATATATCAACTAATATTCATTAATAAGCAAAAATATATGAATATAAAAGCATGTAGTATAACTTCTAATATTAGTTGCTCAAATATATACAACCTTAATTACTCCTCTTTCTCTTACAAATGTATCATAAAACTCAGTTACTATAAGGATAACAATACTCACTATCCTATTAGTACTGGTGGTTGGTTCTCCCGTTTCCTTTCTGTGAAGTATGCTATGTCCCAAGGTAGGTCGTATCAATGTGTTTATCTTGTGGTGGTCTTCTCCAAGCATGTAAAGTCCCTTAGTAGGTCGAGGCAGTGTAATTAGATGTTGTCAAACAAGGTCAATATGTGTCAAGTCTCAAGATTCTCCTTTTTGCATCTTATGAATTTTGAGAATTATTTTTCACTCAATTGGCACTCCCAATCTTATCCCAGTCCTATCATTTTTGTAATATGTCTTGTGTCATATCTATATTTTCTAGTGTATATTCCTTATGGATAATTACTAAGTAGTCCACCAATCACTCCAACTCGGATTTTAAAAAGATCATTTATTGTGCCAAAAATTCCTATATTTATAACCTTGGTCTGTGTCAATCCATTTTCATCTACTTTTATTTGCTATTGTGTGTCCTAGATGTAAGAAGCATAGTATATGGTTTCTGTGGACTTCCTTTTTTTCTCATTCTTACCAACATAGCCTTACTTGAGCCATCTAGGCTTTAGATTGATCTACTATCTTAGACATTTTTAGAAGCTCATGGTCTCATTCCTTTCCTTAGAAAGTTCAAAGGGGCTGAGTAAGATATCACTGAAGCCTTTTTCAACTTGTGGAATAATGGTTATGTTGTTGTGTGTAACCTCTATTTCAGAGTTACTGTTAAGCTGATGACCAAGGTGAAAGAACTTTTGGTGAAAGGGCGAGCAGTACGAAGAGATCATCATAACTAGGAACCTAAGCTCTAGGGATTCCCATTATTGTTTCTATGTTCTTTATTGCCCCAACATGTGCCTTTTTGAATACAATGTTTCTTCCTGTTCAGGAATTGTTGTGGCCTTTCCACAACTAGCCCCAAAACTTAGGGACCCACTTTAAACTTTTGATTTGTTTTAGGAGTTTGTGTTTTGTGGGAATCTTGTTTTGCTAGGTTTTAAAAGGGTGAGTGTTATTGTATGCCTCCTTATCTACTTTTGAGTGCTTGGTGATTTGGTAATTTAAAATGTTTTTGAGTTAAATTAACTCAAACATTTTAAATTCAATTAAATATGATTTAAATAAAGAAGAAAGGAAATAAAAGTAAAAAATAAACAATAAATAAATAAATAAAAATTCATATATATATGAAACAAAAGTCAAAATAAATTTTTAATGAATAAAAGGAAATATATCTATTAATTATCTGTATTCATAGAATAAAAAGAGAATGTTAATTAAAACAATATATATATTTAAAAAAATATAAATAAATGAAAAACATAATAATAAAATGTATGTTTTATATGTATATATGAATACATAAAATAAAACTATACGTTGGCCATTAGTTGTTTTAGATTAGAATGTTATAGTTTATTTAAATGAGCGTATTGACTGAGGTATGCCTTATGTGGTTGCATGTTACAAAGACCGCGGACACCGGAGGAAAGCCCAGCGTGATGAAGATGACAAAATTTGAAATTGACTTGATAATGTAGGTGATGGACGATTATTGGATAACATAAATTGATGCTGGTAGCAGTCATAGTGAATACACAGAGTTGCTTCACCTGGTGCAGAGGAAGAAGAGGTATTAAAGTCGAACAAAATTTCCAACATAAAAATATGCCACGTCAAATAAACATCAAAGGAGTGTGGAACAAATATTGTAGTGGGTTCAGGACCTCACTGTCACACTGAACACAATGGGAGATTGCAGGGGATGTAAATGATTCAACCTAACATAGACGGGATGCAGTGTATAGCTGTCAGCTTACATACGACCAAAGACTTGGTAGGCTGACGAGGATAGCACTGTGGACGTGGATGATATGGTGTTCACCGCATACGTATTACCGGATCGAATGAGGCAGAAATCAATTATGAAGACATTGGATACAATGATGAGATAGTGATGTGATCTTCTATAGATGGGGTCCCCTAATAGAGAAATGGAAACACACATGGCAACGGGAGCATCCGACAAAAATACATAGTGGACATTCTCTAAATGTAGCTGACGCAGATATCATAGAACATCTAGAAAAATATTTATATATCCCAAAATGTAGACACTGCAATATTTCCTTTCTAACTTGAACGAAGGACGGGGAGATCGTGTATGAAGATGCGACCTTGATGATTGATCACCGAACCAGACATAGATTTCAATGGATGTTGATCACTGTGTTTATGCAATGTCCATAAAGAGCGATCGGGGATTAGATATAATTCGTATGAATTGCACTATACAATGTAGGGGATGCCCATATTCGATCTCGTGTATTCGGGTGCTTCGCACAGTTAGACAAAGGTCGAAGGCGGTAATATCCATTATGCAGTATATGATTGGTATTATTGGCCCACGCAAGCGTCGATCAAATTAAGATGGAAGCATCAATGAATTTCTTAGTAGATATCAAACAGGAGCATCACCAGGCGAAGAAATCCAGAAAAATATGGAGATAAACATATACCGTACCCAGAGAATATGTTTAAATCGAGCATACTAGTAGAAAAGCATCATGTTCGATGGTAACGACTTCCAGCGAGCAAGGAGGGGACATTGTCATTTGGACTTGGTAGTAGAGGATAAAAACATCATCAATGAATACACCACTGAAATAACGGTAATTTCAAGAAAGAAGCATCAAAATCGTAGTCCAAGTTTACCCTGATACAAAACACAGAGGAGTAGTTTGGTTTCTTCAGATGATGATGGCACACATTGTCGCATATAACATAGAGAATCAAATGGGAGATGGATGATATTGGTTTACTGGAAACTATAGTCTAAAGCGGTAGTATCTAGTGGATTAGAAAAGGTTTGAAGATCATGAACAATGGAACTGTGAGCAAGGGCACTGCCAGACATTACACAGAAAAGAGCGGCAGAGGACGCAGTCGATGAGGTGGTAGTTTGCTGGCAACTTGGTTGCTGCTACTGTCGAGATGGGATAAAATGAAAGTCATAGAAGCCATAAAAGGTATAAATAGCATGCAGAGGTGTAGGTCAGATAAATTCCTATCAACACTTGAACACACTAACATGGCATTACTCCGGTGCAGTTGGGAATCATTAAAGGTTTATCGATAGTGCAGGTTATAGATAAGAAAGTCCTCAGAACCGAGAATGATATTAAAGCTTATGAAATGAATAGGAATATTTATACCATTCATTTAAGAGTGGGCAACAGGTAACATGACATTGGATAAATGTATACCGGGAGAATTTTCTAATGCATGTGTTTTCTTGATTTTAATTTATTATTAATTGAAAAGGCCAACGAATGTTGGTATGGTTGTCGTGTTATTAATCATTGTAGTTACACGTGACTGCATGCCCTATACCGGGAGAATTTTCTAAGTAATTAGCCAGTCATATGCATGTGTTTTCTTGATTTTAATTTATTATTAATTGAAAAGGACAACGAATGTTGGTATGGTTGTCGTGTTATTAATTATTGTAGTTACACGTGACTGCATGCCCTAAAATGGGAATATGATAAAATAGAATGTTACCTAGAGGGTTACAAAGGAAGCGTTACAAAAGATTATCCACTGACGAAATGTTTGAAGATTGTCCACTGAAACAAAAAAGAGTGAGCAAAATGTTTGTGGGTTGAAGGACGTTTTGAGACCATGGAAGAGGAGATGAAATTTTGTTGTGAAATTTTTAAATAGACCTTGAAATTCCAGAAAGGGGTTGGACCTTTTTGGAGGCCAGATGCTAGATTTTTTTTAAAAGAAAGTCATACCGATGGATCAGTTTTTTGCACATGATGCCAATTTTGGGTATGGTTTTCTACACTTGTAGTTGAATTTTGAAGATATTTTTACTGCAATATATTGGAGATACATCAAGTTTTATGCATGTTAATGGTTGACTTGTTATTTTTGATATATTGCACCATTTCCTTAGAATATTGCACCGCATTAGTTGTTTGACTGCGTGAATTCGGGTAACACTAATGCTAGTTTTTGTGCAGAATACTAATGCTTGCAGTATCTTTGGATATATTTTGGGTTGTAGCATTTATGTTATTTAATTTATTTTATTTTATTTTTCTAACCCTTCCTTTTTGCAGATTTTTTTTAAACTTTCGCGATTAAAATAAAAAATTAAAACTCCAAAAAAAAATGCAGGGGGGGTGTGAAGAACAAAATTCAATATTTCATATGAAATAAATTTGATCCCATTCCAAATCCATTTCAAATTTATAAAAATTATTAAAAATTGCTATTTTATAAGGATTTTTATAATTTCAAGATTTTGCATTATTTCAAAGGTAAATTAATTTTTTTAGCTTTGTATTTTGATTCATACACAATAAATGACTTACCTTTATGAAAATTGTAATTTCATTAAAGGGGGTTAATTTATATGGCATTCCATAGGTCATCATTTTCGAAGCAATAAATTCGCCTCTCTTTATGAAAATTTTGATTTCATTAAAGAGAGGTAATTTATACATTACATCAAAGGCTATCATTTTAAAGTATTAAATTATTTCTTCTTTATGAAAATTATGATTTTATTAAAGAGGGATAATTTACAATGATATTTTAAGGCTATTAATTTTTATAGTTAGGGATGCATATTTATTTCCTTTTATTTTCTTCATCAAAGCAATAATAAATAAATCTTTTCATCATTCAATATTCACATTCATAGATAGATTTTAATCTTCATTTTCATATTCAAAGTAGGGTTTAATGCAAGATAAAAACTTTTTTAAAATTTACTTAATTAAAAGAAGATAAAAGCTATCTAAAAGCACTCTAGGACAAAAGGAACTAAGGCTTTCATCATGGTCATATGAGGGCCAATCATATTTCTATTTTTCTCTTAAGTTTTAATGAAAAATCATTAGTATATCATGATAAAATAAACCAAAATAGGCCCCTTGTTAACAGGTACTTGCAAATCACTAAGGTATTCCTAGAACTTAATTAGCACATATTTATAAGATTACAAATACACATGTGCATCTTTTTAAGGTATTCCTTGTTTTTAAATTCTTTGCAAGAGATGATTTTATCATCAAAATCCTAAGGGTGAGTGTAGTTTTATAATTAGGCAAAATTATGACTCAATATTTTCGTTCTAGAAGGAGGGCCTAAATTGGTTTAATTTATTGCTGTTTAGATGCTAACTTGTTTATTTTACTTGAAAGAGTTATTTAAAGACATTGGTATTGACTAATGATATTTTGTTGATCACTTTCATTGATTTTAAAATTCTCTATTTTGATGATGCATTAATGCTAACCTATTGTAAATTTGAGAATGTTATTCAATGTCATGGTTTAATTGATGCATATATTTTGGTTGATGCTAACATGATGATTCATATGTTAAACATTTAATATTTATTAGTCATTTCATGCTTCTTTATAATATATATTTATTTGACTAACAAAATTGGTGTTGATTCTTTAATTTTAACTAATGGTGATATTTGATCAAATAAGAGCTAGAATGGTATCTTTGTTAAGTGACTATTATAGTCATTTAAACATACTTGGAATACCCCATAAAATTCATAAAAGTGTATTGGATTTTACACCACAATTTATGCAAGATCTGGTATTAGGACACATACAAAGATTGTCTATTTACAATAGAATGTTAATTAACTTGCAAATTTTCCATGAGGATGTTACTTGTAGGTTGTTCTCATACACATTGGATGACATAACATTGGATTGGTATATCCAAATACCTATGTATGTTATGACTTCTTGGTTTCTACTAGAAATAATATTTCTTGACCATTTTGGAGATCAAGTTGACCTAGTTATGTTGCAAAATTAGTTTACCTCTATCTATAAACATCCTAATAAATCCATGATATAATTCAATTATAGGTTCCATGGGTTGTACAATGAAGTAGTGGAACATTATGATATTTTAGAAGAATAAGCCATTCAAATATACATGGAAGCCTTAGACCCATTAATTTCTAAATTTCTATGGGAAAATATTGAAGATCTATCCTTGCATAGAGTATACAATATCACAATAATATTAGAAGAATGGATTATTTTTCATAGTCAAACACCACCCACAAGGTAATTTGAGGTACAACCTCCTCCTATGATGAATTGTTCTTTAGGAGTTATTGAATCCAGCCTACATCAACCATAAAATCTAGTATCCTCTTATTCAACAATGTTTAAGGTGAATAATTGATGGGATGAAGTTGAATGTCCAAATGTTATAACCACCTTAGATATTATTAAAGAGGAGGTATGAGTTTCAAAACCAATATTGTTTTGGTAAATTAAAATATTTTATTTAAAAACAGGTTTTAAGGATCCCAAAATATTTGTACAAAAATAGCATAAACTGCTGCAACCAATAAGGGGATCAATACCATACAAAAAATATCACAAAGACTAATAGGGGATGCAACCTCGATTGAAGAATAAAACATAAACCCGCATAGAAAATCAGGCTTCGTACAGGGTAACCGTAAACTAGAATAGAAAGTGTCGAGGAAGTCATTCCTCAAATGTTTCCTCATCTTCTTCCTTGTCTTCATCTTTCACTTGGTCCTTGGGATCCTCCTTAATAGTAGCCAAATCATCATTCATTGAACATACTTCAGTCTCTTGCCCTATATGCACACCAAATAAGAGCATGTGGAGGGTCTCTTTGAGTTCAAAAATGAATTTCACCATAGCATTCATCATGCTTGTCATTGTAGTTATAATGAATTCCTTTATTTACCTAACTTCATCCTTTGTGTCCTCATCATAAACCTTAATTTATATCATCTTTTGTTTACCTTTCACAAACTTATCCTGAAGACAAGCTGATTTCTTAAAAGATCCTTTAGCTCTATCAAATTTGATGCTTTTTCTAGCTTTTAATTCATGCACATATTCAATAATTTTTCTTCTATTTTCTGCAAGATACAAGTGGACAAGGGGTCCAGTGGATTTCAAAGTTGGACTAGAATTTCTCAAGGGATGGGTTGGGCCTAGGGACTATGGAATAGGATATGATTGTATATTATTTTGAAAAGCCCTTGGTGGGAGGGAAGGTCAATACCTTTCTTTTTCCTATAGGAATTTATGGAATAATTCATGGATTTAATGAGGAAATGAGGGATATTTATGGGATTGATATCACAAAAATGATTGACAAAATATAAGTCAAAGATACACCAAAATTTCTCAGGGTTATCATTGGTGATGAACTCCATGATGGGTTTCATCATATCGTTCCAAGGCATGAGGGGGTCCTTCCTGAAGATCCCTTGCTTCACCCCTTCAAAAATTCTTTCATTATCCTTGAACTCTTTTAGCACAACTTCCTAGTTGTGCTTCTCCCGATGTATAAAACATCCTTTCACTGGATACCTAATGATATTTGATAGGAGATTATAATCAATGTGAAAGCTTCTCCCTTAGAAAATTATGCAACTATTCTCCAAGGTCTCCAAGAAAGCCTTGGTTATGTCAATTTCATCGTTGAAAAATATGTGAAGGGAAAAAAATTCCTCTCAATCAGAATTCTTTCGACCAAGATATCACACTCAAACTTGTTCAGCTCAATGAAACTCATGTTGGGCAAAAATTTGAGGATTGGTTTAGGACCATGAGAGTTGATGTTGAAAAAAAGGAAATTTTAGGTGGGGGTTACCTTCACTTTGCACCGACGAGCAGGAGGAAAATACAAAAGAGGCAAGATATGGGTATCGTAGGTAGTGGGAAAACTTAGGGTGCTTGAGTTAGATTTATGGGAAAAACATAATAAAAATGGGCAGTTTTCTAAGACTCTTTGTTGTTGATGTTTACAAAGCACTTTGAAGATGGTCATTTTGATTTTCTATAACTTTTTTGGTTATGATTACCAAAAGAGGGAGTATCCCAAGGATGATTTTAAATTTTGGTGATGATTATCCCTTGTCCTTCGCTTTGATTGGGTGTTGGCCCACAAAAATTACTTCTGGAAATATTGCTAGCATTTGCCTTTGGGAAGATGTGCTCTGAGTCCCAATGTACATTCTTGGACATAGGACCATTACCGTACCCTATAAAGATATGCCAAATTTTGAGAAATTTACCATTGGAAATCAGAATTTTGGAGAACATTGTATCTTGGTTTGGGATCTAGTTGTTGATTTATCCAATGATGGCATAACGACACTGAAAAAAGAGGTTGATGTTCTTGGAGTAATGGTCTTCATGAATTTTCCCACTATTGGAATTTGGAATGCCACCTAAGGCACTAAACACAAGAAAATAAACTTACCACAAATTGAAAAATAATTAGTATGAGTCTTCGAAAATCTTGTCAAATCAAGCATGATCTTATTGTGGTGGAAATCAATCTACATGGAAAAATATGCTCAATAATTTTGAATGGTTTCTTGATTCATGATTATTTTTATTTCTTGGGAAAGGTTTCCTATCCATGTGTTCATCCCATTTGTGAAGACACTTTTGTTGGCTAACCAATTATCAACCTTATTAGACTCACATAAAGTATACTGGCATATGATTTGAGGATGATTAAGGATGAGGATCCTGGCTTCCTTGATGCAATACTCCATTATCTAAGGAGGATTTTTGTTCATCTAGAGGTAATTAATTGTAATAAGGAAATATCCCTCTATGATGATATCATCGAGGTAATCATTTTCTAACTCTAGTCCTCTCCACAAAGCTCTAGCTTCAGCAACATTATTGGTTTGAGACCCAAGGAATTTAGTAAAAGCAAAAAAAAACTCTCCTAAGTGATCTCTGAGGATGCCTCCTACTCCTAGAATTCCTGGATTACCTTTTGTCGCTCTATTGAAGTTCAACTTGATCCATCCTCTAGGGGGGATCCACCTGGAGGAATTTCTTTGAATAGGTCTAGGATTGATAGGATTATCCTCAATAAGAATATTCAAGGACTTTCCTAAGGATTATTCTAAAATGACTTCCAGTCTAAAGGAAGTGGGTATAAGCATGGAGTTCTCTTTAGAAAAATAGAGGATTCTCTTAAAAATAGAACAAGAATTCGAGCAAATATCTAAGAAAGTTATGTGGTTTTGTTCAAGCCAAACTTGCCATAAGAAAATATGAAGATAGGAAGTCCAAAGGAATTTCAATCTAGGATTCCGAAAAGGATTGGGCCATTGGAAGAAAAATTTAGAAATGGAATTAGGCTTAGTCCAATAAATGAAGAAGGTATGAAAATTTTTTCGTAGGACATCCTAAGAGAAGAGGTAGGAAGGAAAGAGGTGGTAAACATAGTCCCAATTGGAAAGACATAGGTAAAATCTATTGGGGGTAACAATACCTCTCCTTAGTAAGTTGTCTATAGTAAGGATATTGTTTTAAAAAACTAACCAGGAGAAAAAATAAATCTTAAACACAAGGTTCTTTGGTCAGACCATGTTGTGAGGGAAGGCTTAATCATATGGGCTCAAGAGTACTAGGTAGGCAGACTTAAATTAGAATTCACCACTATCATTCAGATCTTAAAACAAATGATCTTTCTGATTTCCAGAAGGGATAATGGTTAAGAGTAGTAATGAATTCAGGGCTATTGCTTTTGCAGGATGATTTTTGTTTCTGATTAACTTCGAGGTTCTCCTATTGCAATTTTTGTAAATGAAATCAACAACTTTTAACCCAAAGTTAATATCAAGGTAATTTTTTAGAGTAGAAAAATTTTGATCTTCAATTAGAAGGTGGTTAGTAATCCACCTATCATTACAAAAATATATTTTGCTACCATATCCAAATATCCACCTGAGACCCTTTTCCAGAATGGTCTTGGTATTAAGAATAGATTTCGAGAAAGTTGATCCTCTAGAAGGGGCTTGTTCATCTAAGAAATCTATTCTTTGGAGGTACTTCCTTTTTGACGATCTAAATCCATTCATAGTTGTTTGTTAGAAGATGCCAAGCTTGTTTGGACAGTAAGGCAATATTGAGGAGATGGATCCTGCTTATGCCTATTCCTCCTTTGTCCTTGGGTTTACATACCTTTTTTGAAGAAACTAGGTGAATGTGTTGCTTATTTTTAGAACCAAACTAGAGAATTTTTTTTTGAAGTTTTTCAATATTTTGGTAGATGAGGACTATAGCTTTGAAGACATACATAAAATAGATAGGGATGCTTTGAAGGTAGGCCATGGTGAGGGTAGCTTTAGCTACTTGGGATAGGAGGTTGCCTTTCCACCCTACCAATTTTTTATAAATTCTCTCTAAGACGTTGTTCCACATGGATTCTAAAGGATTACCATGAAAGAGGGGAAGGCCTAGGTAGGTGGAAGGGATATGAGCCACTGAATATTCCAAGATTTTTGCTATTCTATTTTACCTTTGAATAGGAGTCTTGAAGAAGTATAACTTACTCTTGTTGACGTTAATTTTTGGGCCTATCACTTCTTCATATAGTAGTAATATATACTTGATTACCTAAGATTTAAAGACTAAGGGATGAGTTGAGATGATAGTGTCATCCACAAACTGATGATGAGTGATAGGGATTTTCTAGGAAGCTACTTTTAACCCTAAAATAATATATATTATACACACAACCTTTACAGTTCTCCCAAGAGCTTCTACCATAATAATGAAGAGTACAGGAGAGATGGGATCTCCCTATCTCAATCGTCTTTTGCTTTTAAAATAACCAATTGTAGGGCCATTGATGATGATGGAAAACTAGGGTTGAATGATACACCCTTTGATCAGATCCACCCAATCAAGATGAAAACCAAACTTGAGGAGGATATCAACAAGAAAATCCCAATTGACACAGTCATAGTCTCTGTTCATATCTAGCTTAAGAGCAAAGGTTGGTTCTTTTGTTAAGGATATGGAATGAAACACCTCATGAATAGTGATGACTCCATAGAGGATGGACCTACCTTGGACTATGCTTCCTTGACAAGGATCAATAAAGGTGGGCAAAAATTCCTTCATTCTATTGGCAATGACCTTGATTAATATAGGTCACATTGCATAGACTAATTGGTCTTAATTCCTTCATAGATTTAGCTATAGGTTATTTGGGAATAAGATAAAGGAAGATGGAGTTGAAGCTACGAGAAATGGATTTGGAGGTTTGAAAGTCCCTTGATAGCTGAACATACGTCATTCCCTACTTATCCTGGAAGGTTTAGAAGAACCGAAGGGGGAATCCATCAGGGCCTGGGGCCTTGTCAGGATTCATTGAAAATAGAGCAATCTTGATTTCCTCCTCAAAAAAGGGGCAAAAAGTTTAAGATTAGTTTCTTCAGGAATGGAGGAAGGGATATGTTGAAGTAAGGAGTATTTAGCAAAGGATGTCTTAGGATTATATTCCCCTAAAAGGGTATTGAAATAAGAAATAACTTTAGTTCTTATCTCATGAATGTCTATTGTAAGAGTTCCATTTGATTTTAGCAGTTCTTTGATTCTGTTGTGGCTGTGATTTCTCAGTGTTGATGCATGAAAAGACTTGGTTTTTGCATCTTTTAGCCAAAGGTGATGCAGGAGCCTATATTTAGAGGGTTTTTTTAAAAAGAAGTTTTAAAGTAATTTTTTTATTACTCAAAATGGAATTATTTGACGCAAAATATAATTTTTTGAAAATGGTAATTACTAAAAAGGCAAATTTTTATGAAAAAATAATTTGTCGAAAATAGTAATTTTTTTATTTCTAGGGTTTTAAGATTTAGGGTTTTCTTTTAGGGTTTATTTTAGGGATTCAAGTTTTAGGGTTTTCTTTTAGGGTTTCTTTGGGGATATATATTTCCTTGGTATGACATTCTAAAATAGGAAGTGAATCCAGGAATGAGAAAATAAATTATTTACTGGTTTATTTCCATGTACTGTAGTTTTTATGTGAATGGAGGGTTTTACTGATTATTTTTATTTATTGTAGTTTTTATGTAAATAGAGGGTTTTACATATTATTTTCATTTACCGTAGTTTTTATGTAATGGGAGGTATTTTATTTTGACCTCTTGTAGCTGGATTTACATCATTTGGTATTAGAGCAAGTTGGATATTGTTGGGAGAAGAAAAGAGAAGAGAAGAAAAAATAAAATGAGAGAGCAAAGAGGCTCAAAAAAAAATTGGCACTCTATGCAGTGCTTGTAGAAGGTTTGTAAAACCTTGGAGACAAAAATTGGCACTCTATGTAAGTGCTTGTAGGAGGTTTTTTTAATGTAAAAGCCTCAAAGAAAGAGATTGGCACTTTGTGTAGTGCTTATAGACGGTTTGTAAAACCTTAGATAAAAAAATTAGCACTTTGTGTAAGTGCTTGCAAGAGGTTTTTTTTATATAAAACCTTAGAAGGAGGAATTAACACTTTATGTAGTGCTTGCAGAAGGTTTGTAAAACCTTAAAGAAATAAATTGACACTCTGTGTAGTGCTTGCAGGAGGTTTTTTTCATTAAAAACCTTAGAGGGAAGAATTGGCACTTTGTGTAGTGCTTGCAGGAGGTTTGCTATTTTAAAACCTCGAAGGAATAAATTGGCACTATGTGTAGTGCTTGTAGGAGGTTTGAGATATAAAACCTCAAAAGGAGATTGGTACTTTGAGGAGTACTTGTAGATGTGTGACACTCTATGGAGAGCGATTATGAGTTTTATCAGAGGAACTCGCAGGAGCAGAGTTATTTTCAACCAAAGGAGAATGATGCAGGAGCCTATCTTTAGAGGGTTTTTTTAAAAAGAAGTTTTAAAGTAATTTTTTTATTACTCAAAATGGAATTATTTGACGCAAAATATAATTTACCAAAAATTGTAATTACTAAAAAGGTAAATTTTTATGACAAATTAATTTGCTAAAAATAGTAACTTTTTTATTTCTAGGGTTTTAAGCTTTAGGGTTTTCTTTTGGGTTTATTTTAGGGATTCAAGTTTTAGGGTTTTCTTTTAGGGTTTCTTTGGGGATATATATTCCCTTCGTATTGCATTCTAAAAGGGGAAGTGAATCAAGGAATGAGAAAATAAATTATTTACTAGTTTATTTCAATGTACTGTAGTTTTTATGTGAATTGAGGGTTTTACTAATTATTTTCATTTATTACAGTTTTTATGTCAATGGAGGGTTTTACTTATTATTTTCATTTACCGCTATTTTTATGTAATGCGAGGTATTTTGTTTTGACCTCTTGCAGTTGGAAAAAACTTGGTGTTTGCATCACATTACTTTAGCCAAAGGGCTCTTGATTTTTGCCTCTAGAAGATCTCTTCACAAGCAAGGATATTATGAAATTCTACAAGGGTTATTATTTCTTAAAGTTTGATTTGATCATCATTATGACCATTTTGAATTTTATCTTCTGGCACTGCTAATCTGTCTGAGATGGCCTGCTTGTTCTCAAATATATTGCCAAAATTTTCCTTATTCAAAACTTTGAGGTTCTCTTTGACATGTTTAAGCTTTTGCAAAAAAATGGAGCCTGCATTTCTATGTCCAACTTGTGTCCACCACTAGGAAATTCTACCTTTGATATCTATATGATGAAACCACATTGCTTCAAATCTAAAATATTTTTTGAATTGATGACCTTCTTCCATTTATAGTAATACAGGGATATGGTCAGATCCTATTTTGGGTAATGATATAAGTTTGGCATCCCCAAAGGTTTAGAAATATTTTTGAGAGAAGAAGAATCTATTCAATTTGACATGGATTAGTTAATCCCCCCATATTTTGTTAGTCCAAGTGTATATTGCATCCTTAATTTTGAAATCCATGAGGTTGTTCGCATTCACAAAGTCACTAAACTCTTTCATACTTCTGATAGGTAGACCTAACTCTAATTTTTTATCTAAGTGGTATAGGGGGTGTTGAAATCCCCTACAACTATCCAGGGGATGTGATGAATAGTCTCTTTTATGCTACTTAGATTCTCCAAAGACTAAAATCTTCCTTGTAGGGTATTTGGTGTATATACATTTTGTGATAATCCAAGAGGAATTATTATATTTGTCAGTAAATAATACTGTGATGATTCTATCAGTTATATTAAGGACTTTCCTTTCAATTTTCCTAGGATACCATAAATATAATAGACCTCCTAAGGCTTCTCTTGCTTGGCTAAAGCTTATTTCACTTTTGTTCTAGATTTTATTGGCTATACTTACTGAAGCAACAACATCAAATTTTATTTCTTGTAATATGAAAATAGTCGGTTTAAGTTCTCTTCTCAATGAACTAACTTTCTTTGCTTAGTTAGGCCATTGAGATCTCTAACATTCCATGAGAGGATCTTCATTTAGACTACTTGGAGTTTTTCCTAGCCCCGTTTCCTTAAGGTTGCAGAGGTTTGGTGATTTTGATATCTTCTTGGGCTTGGCTAATAAATATGGCAAAAAGGGTCTTCTATATTTGTTTAGCAATATATTTCTTGACATCCTTTTTCCACTGATTAAAGGTTGAGGTTCTTCCTCTTTTCTTCTCACTACCACAATCTATGGGATATTTCACTGAGATTCTCATCTGCTTAGGACTAAATTTGTGTTGGACTATTTTATCTAAAACAAGTTTATAAGGAACCATTTGCTCTAGGACAGGGCTAGAGTGACCATTTTTAGATTGTAGAATAGCAGGAAAATTGTTATTAGTGGCAGGGAATTCTTCTTGGAGAGAAGATGTAGGAAACTCATAAATATTGTGTGAAGGTCCTAATTTTTTTGGGGAGTCTAAACTATTGGGAAGATCTATTGCAAGATTAAGATCTTTTTCTCCATCCTCATTCGTTATGATCTCTTCCTAAAGGAGCCTTTGATCATTAAGAATTTGAAATTTATTTGTATTAGTGAACGCAGAGCATACATTATCAGTCTATGATGGTTGGAGGATTTGTTTTACTTTGTTCTAACGGATCTACACTGTGCTCTCTTAATTTTGAGGAAGCACATTTCATGAGAAGGGGACTTGTTGATTGTTCTTGGGTCTAAAGAAACCCTTTTGATTAGGGCATTTGTTTTCTTGATTTCTTTTGCCCTCAATATTTTGAGATCTTCTTTTCAATAATTTATTGTTTAATATATAGGCACTGGATTCTGAGGTGGCCCTAAGAGTGGAATTCGATATATAAATTTGGCTTGTTATCGTATTCTACAACTTGGCACCTCATGTAGGATCCATAGCCCAAATCAATGAATGTGAGTAGTTAAAATTCAATGTTTGTGTTCATGTAGATCATGTCATGCATCATCATGGACCATGCTAGGATTGCATGGTCTATTGCTACCATGTCACAAAAAATATTTTGTATTTCTTTCAAGATGTCCTCATGCAAAAACTGGAATAATAAATATGGTAATCTAACCCAGATGGGTGTAATATTGATGCTTTGGATTTCAGGATCAAAGTCCTCTACCCATTTCCATAGAAACAAGCTTCAATATCCCAGGAACCATGGTCCTCTAGAAAAAATACGATTGACATCCTCTAGATTGCTAAGGTGGATGACAAAAAAACCTTTAGTGCAAGCGAGGATTTCCATGTTACCCAAAATTTTCCATTTTAAAAAGGCCCATCTCCTTATAGTCTCAATGTTTGGTCTACCACCAATGAGTTTCCCTATCAAGGAAAAATTTTCAATAGCTAGGGAGCTTGCCATATTTTTTTAGGTATTATCAATCTGATACCCTTGGTGATGAGATTTAAAGATCTATCAATATGATTGTTGTTTGATCCTTTGAGGGTCTCAAGATATAAATTTTGCTTAGAGGGGCTGTCAGATAGGGTAGGGTGGGCCTCCTTATCAATATTTTTTTTGGGTGGTACATCTCCCTAGAAATTTTCAATTTGATTAGGAACCTTGTCCATTGTAACCTACCTAGTATTAGGAAACTTACCTCCATCTAGATCTTCAACTGCATCATCGTGATATCTAGATCTTTCATTCCTTCTCAAACCAGTTTGAAAAATTTGACTCCTACCTACACTGTTCTTCTCCACCCTCGTTTACTCCCAATTTCAATTATAACCAATACATAAGTTTGCTCAATTTCAAATCTAATATTCAAAAATGAGTATTGTGTAGATATGGGTTCATAGCTAGAAATGGATGAGTATTCAAACAATGGAAGAGTTCTAGATCTAACTAGCTTTGAAATATGTGATAGGTTGGAACCTTCCATAGAATGGAGTGAAATGGTTGAAACAAATGATCAAGAAGGCCAATGTGTTCCAAATGATAACCTAGGCTTGGAGTCATTGTTTATGAAGGAATATTGGGATGATCATGGAAAGAAGAATGTAAAAATTGATCCCATTATAGAAATCCCTAAGCCATCAAAAGTGGTTGAAAGTGAGGTTGAAAGAGAAATAATATATAAATTTGAAGACATAACAAAATTTCACCACTTGTTCTCGGAAGACACTTTGGATGAGATTTTTGAAATTTATGCTCAATAAAACTCACACCTTCCAAATTGTGATAAAATTGAATTATGGGTTACAAATGTGGATGGTGATCTTGCAAGCTTGAATACCAAGAATAACCCACTTTTTAAAATAATAGATCCATATAAGGAAGGTGAAGGTGAAAATTATGAGAAACATGTTGATGAATTGTAAGATGTTGAAGAAGTAGTTGAGCATCACCATGTGATTTTGGAAGATGATTACTATGATTCTTGGAATAAGTGATAAGAATATGCTCACTCCAAACCTTCTATTGAACCCTTTGTGTCAATTGACATGCAGGATAATATAATTGCTTTATCACATGAGGATATTATGAGTCCTATACAATCTAAGAATATTTTGGAAGAAGGGTTGGAATCTCATTAAGTGTTAGAAAATGATAATTATTCTACTACCAGGGATAAAGAAGAAAAAGAATTGATAGATGTAACAAAAGATCTTGTCATAGATACAATAGAGTTTCATCCCACGAATTTAGATGATAATTTTTACAATGGTTGGGAAAGTTATGAAGAATCATTGGATTTTCACACCCCTATTGATGAGATTTCTATTGACATGTGGGATATTAAAATAACCATTTCACATGAATATATTGCATTTGAAAGAATAGAGAAGGTTCCAAATTTTGATCATTTTGAATATGATTTTACGAAACACCTTGCTGAAATAGAAGAGGCTGAAATAGAAGAGGAAGAAACAATAAATATTTTCTATGATTCATCTATTATGGATGAGGAAGAGAGGAAATATACCCTTTTATTATTAAATTTTGAAAATTTGGATATAAATTCTCATGATTATCTTGAAAATTCAAATAAAGAAATACCATTGGTGGTTAGCAAGGAACTAGAATTGACTTCTAGTCCTCCAAGTGATGAAAATATGGCTTGGTTTGAAATAAATCAAATGATAAATCAAGATGTGTTATTTGACATATCCCTAGACATACAAGAGTCATGGTTTGAAAAGGATGGGCATATTTTTAATTGGGTGCCTAATTTTGACATTTTTTATGAACGAATAATCAATGAAGATGAAAGACTACAAGATGATGAAGAAGATAAAGACCATGAGGTAGAAGAAAATATTACAATGGCTCACCAAGTGTTGGTAAATGAAAATGTACAAGAGGTAGAATCTAACCTTTTGTGTCCAAACATCCAAGCTTTAGGTAAAAAATTGTATAATCATTTATTGGATTCAAATGATGTTTATGATGAAATGCCATTGGAGTTAAATGAAGAACTAGAGTTGATTTCTACTCAAACCTCTAATAAGAATAGTCTCTTGAATTAAAAAGAGTTTGATGTGCTTGAAGTGTTAAATCAAGTTCATAATAAATTAATTATTGAATCTAGGATAAAAACTTATAATGATCCTCATTTAGTAGATATCTTAGATGCTTGCAAATTGTTGCATGTCTAATTGGCTTAAAGATGTGAAAAATAACTTGGCTTCAAATTTTATGAAATAAGCTCCTACTTGAAATATCTCATATCTAAAAAGGAAAGCCTAATTCTAAATCATGAAATGAATTGTAAAATTGACATATTAAGGAATAGACAAGATACAATTGAATATCAATCATTGACTTATCAATTTAATGATTTTAAGCTTACCTATGGGATTGTTAATAGAACCAAATCAAGTTGGTGGGGCAAGAGAGGCAAAATGGGAATTGTTATATGGTTTGGCCTAATATTACTTTGGTTGGATTTCTATAAAACTTGGCATGCTTATCATGTTATATATCTCTTGAAATATGCTAATCGTGTTTGGGATCCAGGGAAGAGATAGATCAATATTTGCACCATCTTGTACTATAGTGTATATTGTTGTATATAGTTTTGGTTTTTGGGTTTTTTTTAGCTTTGTTACTTTATACATTGTTCTTAATGCTTGATTTTGTTTTTCTTTCTTGCTAGTTTGCATCGGGTTAGGTTTAGGTTTGTGTTTCTAGTTTTGTGTTTTAAGTTGCTCCCTTATTTTGAGGTGATGCTTCGTGGTCACTAATTTATGGCCTCTCGCCTATTTTTTTTGTGTTCCTTGGTTAAGTAGGTTGGAATACCTAATATTAAAGCAGGTAAGAGAAAAGCGGGATGAATTATGTTGGCAATTTTGGGTACTTTGGGTACATTGCCTTTTCTCAAGTGTATAAGTTGTCATTGATGTCAAGAAGCTCTTAAAGGAATTTGATTTGATGTCAAATAATCTATTTTGATGAAGGTTACGGCATGACAGTTTCAAAGGTCTTTTGTAAACCCCAAGTTGGCGAGTTTAAATATTACAGGTGGATGCATTAGTTTAATGCATTTGGGTCCAGGAGGAAGTATTTATTTAAATAATTAAAAACCTTGTTAAGGTTCCCTTTAATTATTTTTAAATAAATATTAAATTATTTTTTGCAATGGGTTATCCTAACCCATGGCGCTATTTTTTAATATTGTGGGCGCTAGCCAAGACCTCCACCGACGTGTTAAACTCCTCGCCGACATCAAGATCTTATGGTAAAAATGCATATAAATCTCCCTCGATGAAAATCAAGAATTATCCCATCTACATTTTGAAAAGAGTTGCTCGCTGTGAATTCGTGATCTACTATTCGACTGTGTCTTCGCCATTTTCATGAATCCGTTGTTCATTTTTTTTGTACTCGTCATTTGTCATAAATTCGTCGTAAGGTTTTCATCTTTGTGTTCATGTCAAAAGAAAGGGAGGCACTGTTGTTTTATTTAATCCCTGGCGTAGAAGGAACAAGGCTAACAACGTGAGGTTTAAACCTCACCGGGTGCCTTTGGCACACCGGTAGCGGCTAGGTTGTTGGCGCGCTACCCGAACGGGAGGTTCCGCATTCGAATAACGTGAAAGGGTTTTTCATCATGAAGTGGACATAGCGGGTGGTGTTAGAATTTGTGCGCAATTTCTCCATAGCATGATTTTTGATGTTGGCCAAGGTATTTTCGAAATTAATTTTTGCTAAGTGTATTTTGTGGATGGAGGAAGTTTATTAGAGGGAAAAACAACTTAGGAGTTATAAGGAGTTTAAATCTTGTTTTATTTTGATAAAATATTCTTTTGAAGGTGTTGTTTGAAATATCTTATTGCATTCTTATGAGAGATAAATTTTATTTTTGATAAGACTATAAGGGAGAAATAAGGTGTATAAGGGATAAATTTTTCTTGTAATGTTGAGAGTGCTTTTGGTTGATTATGGAAATGAAAGCATGATGTTTTAAGGTTAAAATTGCTTCTTGTGTGAAGTTGTGAAACCTTAAGTGGGCAGCTTTGAGATTGACATTTTCTTTCATTAAATTGGTAATAATCAAGCTATTCTTTACTTGTTTAAAGTGTTGGGCTTACTCCTTTGTTGATGATTTTAAAAGTTGTTTTGTGCTATTGTGATTTGAGTTGGTGGATGCTTTTTGTTCAAACAATATTGGAGAGAAAAGGAATTCTACTTGTTTCCTTTTCTAATGTTGATTGTGAAATGCTTCAAGGTTGTGTTTTGAGCTGAATGGTGTTGATTGAACCTTGTTTGATGAGCATTATTGTTGAAGCCCTAATTGATGGTGAAAAGAACATGAGTATCATTGTTATGTGATTCTTTGCATAGTTGGCAATTGTTGGGGTTTCATGTTCTTGAAAGAAAGCATTCTATCCTATCCATTTCAGATATTGAGTTGAGTTTTCATATTTGAGATTGAGTTTGAGCTGAGTTGATTTGAGTTGAGTTTTGAGATTGGGAGTTGAGTATAGAACATATTGAGTCTCTAACAATTCTCTTTATGCTTCTATGAGTTTGAAAAATCACATTGGGTCTCTAACAATTCACCTTGTGATTTCCTACTAAGAAATTTTTTTTTGGTGAGCTTGTTGAGTTTTGGACAGGTTTCGATGGGGACTTGTGAGCAGATTTGGACGAGTCCTAGCAGAGGACTTGTGAGCTGAGTTTGATGGTTTATTCAGAGAACTTGAGCACAGAGGTGCACTAGTTCTTTGAGAAGAACCTGAGGATAGATTTGGCAAGTCTTTGAGAAGGCTTGTGTGCAGAGGATTGATTTTTTCAAGCTTAAGCGTTGGACAAATCTGATAGATAGAGGAAGACTTGTACTAGACCAACTGATTATGTTTGGTATAGGTTGTTGAGCTACTGTGGATGTGATCATAGAAGGTAAAGGTCTCTTAGGCTAAGCATTGAGGACAAGAGGTCTTTGATGGAAAGGATTTCCATGTGCTGGCAAGAGGTAGAGGCAATTGATCTTCTGAGGGATCATTTCTAGAGTAGAGGGGAAGGTATATCCTTTGAGCAGAGGCTCATAAATTTTGATTAGGGGAAGGTATCTCCTTTGGGCTGAGGCTCATAAATATTGTAATTGGTAAGGATTTTGAAAGAACTTTGAGGAAATTTTTAGAGAAAAGTTTTGTGGACATAGGCCAGCCATTTTGGGTGAACCACGTTAAAAATGGGTCTTCAATGTGTGATGCTTTCTGTCTTGATTAATGTTGTGTTGATGCCACTGCTATCTAAAGTTAAAATTATTAATTGGTCAAGTCTTATACTGTTCACCCCCCTTTCAGTATAAGTCCATGTTCTTCAATTGGTATCAGAGCAGGTCTCTCCATAAAGAGCCTAACAGCTTGGAGAAGGATCTATTAGAGAAACATACATGTTCAAAAAGAGATGAAGAGGTTGAGTTTGATCTCAAAGGTCAATTCTTCTTGGCTTTAAGAAAGCTTGAGAAATTTAGGCAAGAGAATTTTTTTCTCAAGCATCAATGTTAGGAATAAGAGATAGCAAGATCAAAATTGTCTCAAAGTGTTATAGACTTAAAAATTCTAGCTGAAGAAGGGAAGAAGGTTGAATAGGTTCTGACAGAGGTTCTCAAAGGAAAGGAAGTTGATTGCGAGAAACTAGAAGAAGAGGTTATGTCTCTTAGAGTGAAGTTGGAACAGTTGGCTCTCAGACAGAATACTCCGTGTGAAAAGCAAAAGAAGGATGGTATCACCATTCAAGAAACAGGGGATTAGAGCAAGATCAAACTTCATCCTGAAGAGCAGTGGATTCCAGTTGGTCACAAGAAGAACAATCATCCAAGGCATCAAAACAGGTTACATAATACTTTCCATGGCTATTGTTTTTCCTATAAGAAATTTGGTCACAAAGCTATGCATTGCAATAAGTCTGTGAATAGCCATAGTAAGGAAAATGTTAACTCTTTTGCACCTCTTATGAATAAAGATGTCATGTGTTACAAGTGCAATAATTTTGGGCATATAGCAAGGATGTGCAGTTTGGATAGATCTAGCCTTGAGTTCACTAAAAAGAGAAATAAGATCAAATCTAAGTCAATGATAGTTCAAACTACTTTTTATGCTCAATATAAAGTAGAGAAATGGTATCTTGATAGTGGTTGTTAAAAACATATGACTGGTGAAAAGGAAAATTTTTTGGTCTTAAAAGAAACAAACAGAGGAATAGTCAGTTTTGGAGATAACAGGTCAGCTAAAATCTATGGTAAAGGGACTCTTAGTTTGGATGGGAAATCCAAAACAGAAAATATACTTTATGTAGAAGGCCTAAGACATAATCTTCTAAGTGTGATTCAACTTTGTGATCAAGGGCACATAGTATCTTTCTTTTCAGATAGATGTGAGATAAGTAAAGAAAAAAATGGAAAACTCATTGCTAGTGCTACAAGGACTCCAAACAATCTTTACATGCTAAGTGAGATAAAAAAGGAAAAGTGTTTTCTAACTCAAGAAGATGAGAGTTGGTTATGGCATAAAATATTGGGGCATTTTAGCTTTGATAATCTTGTCAATATCAGTAACAAGGAAGCAGTTAGAGACTTGCCCAAAATAAAAAGGCCCCATAACATCATTTGCGGTCCTTGTCAACATGGAAAATAGACCAGAACCAGTTTCAAATCAAAAGGGTATACTTCTTCAAAACCATTGGATATTATTCATACTAATTTATGTGGCCCTACTAGAACTCAGAGCATTCAAGTAGAAAGCTACTTCATGCTGTTTATAGATGATTATTCTAGAATGACTTGGGTTACTTTTCTCAAAGAAAAATCTAAAGCTTTTGAAAAATTTAAAGCTTTCAAAGAAATGATTGAAAATGAGACTGAAAAGAGAATCAAATGCTTAAGATAAGATAGAGGAGGAGATTTCACTTCAAATAAATTTGTGGAATACTGTGAGCAACAAGGAATCAAAAGAGAATATTCAGCAACAAGAACTCCTCAAAAAAATGGAGTAGTTGAAAGGAAAAATAGAACTATTGAAAATATGGCTAGAGCTATGTTAAATGAGTCAAAAATTTCAGATGGATTTTGGAAAGAGGCAGTCAGTACAGTAGTCTACATTATCACCAGGGCCCAACTTAGAGTCAATCATCATAAAACTCCTTATGAGTTGTGGAAAGGAAGACCAACTACAGTAAAATACTTCAAAGTGTTTGGGAGTAAGTGCTTCATCAGAAGGGAAGATCATAATTTGGGTAAGTTTGATCCTAGATGTGATGAGGGAATATTTCTTGGGTATTCCAAGTAGAAGCAAGGCCTACGGATGCTTCAAAAAAAGAACGCATACAGTTGTAGAGAGCATAAATGTAACGGTTGATGAAAAGACAGGGATAAGAGAACCAATCCAGGAACTCAGTGATGAAATTTGTCAAGAAGAATTTAGAGAGGTTTCAGATGAAGAAGAGGAAAGACAACAACTGCTTCCCAAAACTCCTTCATGATATGTTCAGAAACATCATCCCAAAGATTTGATCATTGGTGATCCAAATAGGAGGCAAATAAGAAGAAGAGTCATTCCCTCACATGATTCTACAAATGTTTCATTATTATCTCAGATTGAGCCAAAAGATTTCAATGAAGCATGTGAAGATAAGTTTTGGGTAAAAGCAATGGATGAAGAGCTAAATCAAATAGAGAAAAGTGAAACTTGGGAATTGGTTCCAAGACAATGTCATTGGCACAAAATGGATATTCAAAAATAAACTCAATGAGGATGGAAATATTTTCAGAAACAAAGATAGGTTAGTCTACAAAGGTTATGCTCAAGTAGAATGTGTTGATTTCGAAGAGATGTTTGCTCCTGTTGCTCGTATTGAAGCTATCATAATGTTTTTGGCCCTTTCAAGCTTCAAATCATTCAAGGTATATCAAATGGATGTAAAGTCAGCTTTTCTAAATGGGGTGTTGGTAGAAGAAGTCTACATAGAATAGCCAGAAGGAGTGTCTCTCTTAGAACAGTCAGACTATGTGTGTAAACTAAAAAAGGCCTTGTATGGGTTAAAGCAAGCACCTAGGGCTTGGTACTCAAGACTTGACAGGTATCTTCATGAGCAAGGCTTCAGGAAAGGTGTGGCGGATAGCAATTTGTATATTAAGAATGAAGGTGATGATATGTTGATTATGGTTGTCTATGTTGATGATATTATTTTTGGGGGAAATAATACTCAGATGTGCAAAGATTTTGCTAACACCATGTAGAAGGAATTTGAGATGTCTATGATTGGAGAGCTATCATTCTTTTTAGGTCTTCATATTGCTCAATCAAAAGATGGTATATTTCTCTCTCAAGGAAAGTATATCAAAGAAATGTTGAAGAAATTTGGGATGATGGACAGCAAACCAGTGTGTACTCCAATGATTACAGGGTGCAAGATGAGTAAAGATGATGAATCTCCAGTGGTAGATCAGAGGTTGTACAGATCAATGATTGGTATTTTATTATATGTTACAGCTACCAGACCAGATATCATGCAGGTAGTTGGGTTAGTAGCAAGATTTTAGGCAGCTCCTAAATATTCTCATGTTATAGTAGTTAAGAGGATATTCAGATATCTAAAGGGCACTATGGACTTTGGGCTTTGGTATCCCAAAGGTGATGATTTCACTCTCATAGCTTATACAGATGCAAATTGGGCAGGCCAGTATTGATGACAGGAAAAGCACTAGTGGTGGAGCATTCTTTCTAGGAAAGAGTTTGGTTTCTTGGCTAAGTAAGAAACAACCTTTAGTTTCCTTATCTACAGCAAAGGCTAAATACATAGCAACAGTGGCTGGGTGTACACAGGTTTTATGGATGAAAACCACCTTGGAGGATTTCAAATTCAAGCATGAACAACCCATCTCCATACTTTGTGATAATACAAGTGCCATAAGTATTTCCAAAAATCCGATAATGCACTCAAGGACAAAGCATATTTCCATCAAGTATCACTTTCTAAGGGAGAAAGTGCAAGACAAGTAGGTCAAGGTAGAGTATGTGTCTACTAAAGAGCAGATTGTAGATATCTTCACCAAACCTCTTCCAAGAGATACGTTTGAGTATCTAAGGGAGAAATTGGGAGTTGTACTCCCACCCCAAAATTAATCACCTCATCAGGAGGTGGGGGAGGGACTAATCTAAGAGGCTCATTCTTAGTCTCGAGCCCCAAAGGTGACCCTTTGCCATTGATGACAAAGGGGGAGAGATATGAGTAAGGGGGAGAGCTTCAAAGTGAAGAGGAGAGCTTCAAGTCATGGGGAGCAAAACATCAAAGGAAGATTCTCATTTGTGGGCATAGTTGGTCAGTTGTTAGCATAGTTGTTAGCATAGTTGGTTTCAATTTTGGCTCTTGAGAAGTTTTTTCAGTAAAGGTTTGCCATCAATGACAAAGGGGGAGATCGTTGGCAATTTTGGGTACTTTGGGTACATTGCCTTTGCTCAAGTGTATAAGTTGTCATTGATGTCAAGAAGCTCTTGAAGGAATTTGATTTGATGTCAAATAATTTGTTTTGATGAAGGTTACGGCATGACAGTTTCAAAGGTCTTTTGTAAACCCCAAGTTGGCAGGTTTAAAGATTATAGGTGGATGCATTAGTTTAATGCATTTGGGTCCAGGAGGAAGTATTTATTTAAATAATTAAAAACCTTGTTAAGGTTCCCTTTAATTATTTTTAAATAAATATTAAATTATTGTTTGCAATGGGTTATCCTAACCCATGGCGCTATGTTTTAAGATTGTGGGCGCTAGCCAAGACCTCCGTCGACATCAAGAGCTTATGGTAAAAATGCATATAAATCTCCCTCAATGAAAATCAAGAATTATCCCATCCACATTTTGAAAAGAGTTGCTCGCTGTGAATTCGTGATCTACTGTTCGACTGTGTCTTCACCATTTTCATGAATCCGCTGTTCATTTTTTTTTGTACTCGTCGTTTGTCGTAAATCTGTCGTAAGGTTTTTGTCTTCATGTTCGCGTCAAAAGAAAGGGAGGCACTGTTGTTTTATTTAATCCCTGGCGCAGAAGGAACAAGGCTAACAGCGTGAGGTTTAAACCTCACCGGGTGCCTTTGGCGCACCGGTAGCGGCTAGGCTATTGGCGCGCTACCCGAACGGGAGGTTCCGCATTCGAATAATGCAAAAGGGTTTTTCATCGTGAAGTGGACGCAGCGGGTGGTGTTAGAATTTGTGCACAATTTCTCCATAGCATGATTTTTGATGTTGGCCAAGGTATTTTTGAAATTAATTTTTGCTAAGTGTATTTTGCGGATGGAGGAAGTTTATTAGAGGGAAAAATAGCTTAGGAGTTATAAGGAGTTTAAAGCTTGTTTTATTTTGATAAAATATTCTTTTGAAGGTGTTGTTTGAAATATCTTATTGCATTCTTATGAGAGATAAATTTTATTTTTGATAAGACTATAAGGGAGAAATAAGGTGTATAAGGGATAAATTTTTCTTGTAATGTTGAGAGTGCTTTTGGTTGATTATGGAAATGAAAGCATGATGTTTTAAGGTTAAAATTGCTTCTTGTGTGAAGTTGTGAAACCTTAAGTGGGCAGCTTTGAGATTGACATTTGCTTTCATTAAATTGGTAATAATCAAGCTATTCTTTACTTGGTTAAAGTGTTGGGCTTACTCCTTTGTTGATGATTTGAAAAGTTGTTTTGTGCTATTGTGATTTGAGTTGGTGGATGCTTTTTGTTCAAACAATATTGGAGAGAAAAGGAGTTCTACTTGTTTCCTTTTCTAATGTTGATTGTGAAATGCTTCAAGGTTGTGTTTTGAGATGAATGGTGTTGATTGAACCTTGTTTGATGAGCATTGTTGTTGAAGCCCTAATTGATGGTGAAAAGAACATGAGTATCATTGTTATGTGATTCTTTGCATAGTTGGCAATTGTTGGGGTTTCATGTTCTTGAAAGAAAGCATTCTATCCTATCCATTTCAGATATTGAGTTGAGTTTTTAGATTTGATATTGAGTTTGAGATGAGTTGATTTGAGTTGAGTTTTGAGATTGGGAGTTGAGTATAGAACATATTGAGTCTCTAACAATTCTCTTTATGCTTCTATGAGTTTGACAAATCACATTGGGTCTCTAACAATTCACCTTGTGATTTCCTACTAAGAAAGTTTTTTTTGGTGAGCTTGCTGAGTTTTGGATAGGTTTCGGTGGGGACTTGTGAGCAGATTTGGACAGGTCCTAGAAAAGGACTTGTGAGCTGAGTTTGATAGTTCTATCAGAGAACTTGAGGACAGAGGTGCACTAGTTCTTTGAGAAGAACCTGAGGACAGATTTGGCAAGTATTTGAGAAGGCTTGTGTGCAAAGGATTGATTTGTTCAAGCTTAAGCGTTGGACAGATCTGACAGACAGAGGAAGACTTGTACTAGACCAACTGACTATGTTTGGTACAGGTTGCTGAGCTACTGTGGATGTGATCATAGAAGGTAGAGGTCTCTTAGGCTAAGCATTGAGGATAGGAGGTCTTCGATGGAAAGGAGTTCCACGTCGTGGCAAGAGGTAGAGGCAGTTGATCTTCTAAGGGATCATTTCTAGAGCAAAGGGGAAGGTATCTCCTTTGAGCAGAGGCTCACAAATTCTGATTAGGGGAAGGTATCTCCTTTGGTCTAAGGCTCATAAATATTGTAATTGGGAAGGATTCCCAAAGAACTTTGAGGAAATTTTTAGAGAAAAGTTTTGTGGACGTAGCCTAGCCATTTTGGGTGAACCACGTTAAAAATGGGTCTTCAATGTGTGATGCTTTCTATATTGATTAATGTTGTGTTGATGCCACTGCTATCTAAAGTTAAAATTATTAATTGGTTAAGTCTTATATTTTTCACCCCCCCTCTCAGTATAATTCCATGTTCTTCAATTGGTATCAGAGTAGGTCCCTCCAGAAAGAGCCTAACAGCTTGGAGAAGGATCTATCAGAGGAATATATAGATTCAGAAAGATATGAAGAGGTTGAGTTCAATCTCAAAGGTGAATTCTTCTTGGCTTTAAGAAAGCTTGAGAAATTTGAGGAAGAGAATTTTGTTCTCAAGCATCAATGTCAGGAAGAAGAGATAGCAAGATCGGAATTGTCTCAAAGTGTTATAGACTTCAAAATTCTAGCTGAAGAAGGGAAGAAGGTTGAACGAGGTTCGACGGAGGTTCTCAAAGGAAAGGAAGCTGATTGCGAGAAACTAGAAGAAGAGGTTATGTCTCTTAGAGTGAAGTTGGAACAGTTGGCTCTTAGACAGAATACTCCGTGTGAAAAGCAAAAGAAGGATGGTATCACCATTCAAGAAATAGGGGCTTCGAGCAAGATCAATCTTCATCCTGAAGAGTGGTGGATTCCAATTGGTCACAAGAAGAACAATCATCCAAGGCATCAAAATAGGTTACATAATACTTTCCATGGCTATTGTTTTTCCTGCAAGAAATTTGGTCACAAAGCTATGCATTGCAATAAGTCCGTGAATAGACATAGTAAGGAAAATGGTAACTCTTTTGCACCTCTTATGAATAAAGATGTCATGTGTTACAAGTGCAATAATTTTGGGCATATAGCAAGGATGTGCGGTTTGGATAGATCTAGCCTTGAGTTCACTAAAAAGAGAAATGAGATCAAATCTAAGTCAATGATAGTTCAAACTGCTTTTCATGCTCAAGACAAAGTAGAGAAATGGTATCTTGATAGTGGTTGTTCAAAACATATGACTGGTGAAAAGGAAAAGTTTTTGGTCTTAAAAGAAACAAACAGAGGAACAATTAGTTTTGGAGATAACAGGTCAGCTAAAATATTTGGTAAAGGGACTCTTAGTTTGGATGGGAAATCTAAAACCGAAAATGTGCTTTATGTAGAAGGCCTAAGACATAATCTTCTAAGTGTGAGTCAACTTTGTGATCAAGGGCACATAGTATCTTTCTTTTCAGATAGATGTGAGATAAGTAAAGAAAAAAATGGAAAACTCATTGCTAGTGCTACAAGGACTCCAAACAATCTTTACATGCTAAGTGAGATAAAAAAGGAAAAGTGTTTTCTAACTCAAGAAGATGAGAGTTGGTTATGGCATAAAATATTGGGGCATTTGAGCTTTGATAATCTTGTCAATATTAGTAACAAGGAAGGAGTTAGAGACTTGCCCAAAATAAAAAGGCCCCATAACATCGTTTGCGGTCCTTGTCAACATGGAAAACAGACCAGAACCAGTTTCAAATCAAAAGGGTATACTTCTTCAAAACCATTGGATCTTATTCATACTTATTTATGTGGCCCTACCGAACTCAGAGCATTCAGGGAGAAAGCTACTTCATGTTGTTTATAGATGATTATTCTAGAATGACTTGGGTTACTTTTCTCAAAGAAAAATCTAAAGCTTTTGAAAAATTTAAAGCTTTCAAAGAAATGATTGAAAATGAGACTGACAAGAGAATCAAATGCTTAAGATCATATAGAGGAGGAGAGTTCACTTCAAATGAATTTGTGGAATACTATGAGCAACAAGGAATCAAAAGAGAATATTCAGCAACAAGAACTCCTCAACAAAATGGAGTAGTTGAAAGGAAAAATAGAACTATTGAAAATATGGCTAGAGCTATGTTAAATGAGTCAAAACTTTTAGATGGCTTTTGGAAAGAGGCGATCAGTACAACAATCTACATTATCACCAGGGCCCAACTTAGAGTCAATCATCATAAAACTCCTTATGATTTGTGGAAAGGAAGACCAGCTACGATTAAAATACTTCAAAGTGTTTGGGAGTAAGTGCTTCATCAGAAGGGAAGATCAGAATTTGGGTAAGTTTGATCCTAGATGTGATGAGGGAATATTTCTTGGGTATTCCAGCAGAAGCAAGGCCTACAGATGCTTCAAAAAAAGAACTCATACAGTTGTAGAGAGCATAAATGTAATAGTTGATGAAAAGACAGGGATAAGAGAACCAGTCCAAGAACCCAGTGATGAAATTTGTCAAGAAGAATTCAAAGAGGTTTCAGATGAAGAAGAGGAAAGACAACAACTGCTTCCCAAAACTCCTTCATGATATGTTTAGAAACATCATCCCAAATATTTGATCATTGGTGATCCAAATAGCAGGAAAACAAGAAGAAGAGCCATTCCCTCACATGATTCTACAAATGTTTCATTATTATCTCAGATTGAGCCAAAATATTTTAGTGAAGCATGTGCAGATAAGTTTTGGGTAAAAGCAATGGATGAAGAGCTAAATCAAATAGAGAAAAGTGAAACTTGGGAATTGGTTCCAAGACCTAAGGACAAGAATGTCATTGGCACAAAATGGATATTCAAAAATAAACTCAATGAGGATGGAAATATTGTCAGAAACAAAGCTAGGTTAGTCTGCAAAGGTTATGCTCAAGTAGAAGGTGTTGATTTCTAAGAGACATTTGCTCCTATTGCTCGTCTTGAAGCTATCAGAATTTTTTTGGCCCTTTCAAGCTTCAAATAATTCAAGGTATATCAAATGGATGTAAATTCAGATTTTCTAAATGGGGTGTTGGTAGAAGAAGTCTACATAGAACAGCCAGAAGGAGTGTCTCTCTCAGAACATTCAGACTATGTGTGTAAACTAAAAAAGGCCTTGTATGGGTTAAAGCAAGCACCTAGGGCTTGGTACTCAAGACTTGATAGGTATCTTCATGAGCAAGGCTTCAGGAAAGGTGTGGCAGATAGCAATTTGTATATTAAGAATGAAGGTGATGATATGTTGATTATGGTTGTCTATGTTGATGATATTATTTTTGGGGGAAATAATACTCAGATGTGCAAAGATTTTGCTAACACCATGCAGAAGGAATTTGAGATGTCTATGATTGGAGAGCTATCATTCTTTTTAGGTCTTCAGATTGCTCAATCAAAAGATGGTATATTTCTCTCTCAAGGAAAGTATATCAAAGAAATGTTGAAGAAATTTGGGATGATGGACAGCAAACCAGTGTGTACTCCAATGATTACAGGGTGCAAGATGAGTAAATATGATGAATCTCCAGTAGCAGATCAGAGGTTGTACAGATCAATGATTGGCAATTTATTATATGTTACAGCTACCAGACTAGATATCATGCAGGAAGTTGGGTTAGTAGCAAGATTTCAGGTAGCTCCTAAAGATTCTCATGTTATAGTAGTTAAGAGGATATTCAGATATCTGAAGGGCACTATGGACTTTGGGCTTTGGTATCCCAAAGGTGATGATTTCACTCTCACAGCTTATACAGATGCAGATTGGGTAGGCAGTATTGATGACAAGAAAAGCACTAGTGGTGGAGCATTCTTTCTAGGAAAGAGTTTGGTTTCTTGGCTAAGTAAGAAACAACCTTTAGTTTCCTTATCTACAATAGAGGCTGAATACATAGCAGCAGTGGCTGGGTGTACACAGGTTTTATGGATGAAAACCACCTTGGAGGATTTCAAAGTCAAGCATGAACAACCCATCTCCATACTTTGTGATAATACAAGTGCCATAAGTATTTCCAAAAATCTGGTAATGCACTCAAGGACAAAGCATATTTCCATCAAGTATCACTTTCTAAGGGAGAAAGTGCAAGACAAGCAAGTCAAGGTAGAGTATGTGTCTACTAAAGAGCAGATTGCAGATATCTTCACCAAACCTCTTCCAAGAGATACGTTTGAGTATCTAAGGGAGAAATTGGGAGTTGTACTCCCACCCTAGAATTAATCACCTCATCAAGAGGTGGGGGAGGGACTAATCTAAGAGGCTCATTCTTAGTCCCGAGCCCCAAAGGTGACCCTTTGCCATTGATGACAAAGGGGGAGAGATATGAGTAAGGGGGAGAGCTTCAAAGTGAAGAGGAGAGCTTCAAGTCAGGGGGAGCAAAACTTCAAAGGAAGATTCTCAGTTGTGGGCACAGTTGGTCATTTGTTAGCACAGTTGTTAGCATAGTTGGTTTCAATTTTGGCTCTTGAGAAGTGTTTTCAGTAAAGGTTTGCCATCAATGACAAAGGGGGAGATTATTGGCAATTTTGGGTACTTTGGGTACATTGCCTTTGCTCAAGTGTATAAGTTGTCATTGATGTCAAGAAGCTCTTGAAGGAATTTGATTTGATGTCAAATAATTTGTTTTGATGAAGGTTACGGCATGACAGTTTCAAAGGTCTTTTGTAAACCCCAAGTTGGCGGGTTTAAATATTACAGGTGGATGCATTAGTTTAATGCATTTGGGTCCAGGAGGAAGTATTTATTTAAATAATTAAAAACCTTGTTAAGGTTCCCTTTAATTATTTTTAAATAAATATTAAATTATTTTTTGCAATGGGTTATCCTAACCCATGGCGCTATGTTTTAAGATTGTGGGCGCTAGCCAAGACCTCCGTCGACGTCAAGAGCTTATGGTAAAAATGCATATAAATCTCCCTCGATGAAAATCAAGAATTATCCCATCCGCATTTTGAAAAGAGTTGCTCGCTATGAATTCGTGATCTACTGTTTGACTGTGTCTTCGCCATTTTCGTGAATCCGCTGTTCATTTTTTTGTACTCACCATTTGTCGTAAATCCGTCGTAAGGTTTTTGTCTTCGTGTTCACGTCAGAAGAAAGGGAGGCACTGTTGTTTTATTTAATCCTTGGCATAGAAGGAACAAGGCTAATAGCATGAGGTTTAAACCTCATCGGGCGCCTTTGGTGCACCGGTAGCGGCTAGGCTATTGGCGTGCTACCCGAATGGGAGGTTCCGCATTCGAATAACGTGAAAGGGTTTTTCATCGTGAAGTGGACGCAATGGGTGGTGTTAGAATTTGTGCACAATTTCTCCATAGCATGATTTTTGATGTTGGCTAAGGTATTTTCGAAATTAATTTTTGCTAAGTGTATTTTGTGGATGGAGGAAGTTTATTAGAGGGAAAAACAACTTAGGAGTTATAAGGAGTTTAAAGCTTGTTTTATTTTGATAAAAGATTCTTTTGAAGGTGTTGTTTGAAATATCTTATTGCATTCTTATGAGAGATAAATTTTATTTTTGATAAGACTATAAGGGAGAAATAAGGTGTATAAGGGATAAATTTTTCTTGTAATGTTGAGAGTGCTTTTGGTTGATTATGGAAATGAAAGCATGATGTTTTAAGGTTAAAATTGCTTCTTGTGTGAAGTTGTGAAACCTTAAGTGGGCAGCTTTGAGATTGACATTTGCTTTCATTAAATTGGTAATAATCAAGCTATTATTTACTTGGTTAAAGTGTTGGGCTTACTCCTTTGTTGATGATTTGAAAAGTTGTTTTGTGCTATTGTGATTTGAGTTGGTGGATGCTTTTTGTTCAAACAATATTGGAGAGAAAAGGAGTTCTACTTGTTTCCTTTTCTAATGTTGATTGTGAAATGCTTCAAGGTTGTGTTTTGAGCTGAATGGTGTTGATTGAACCTTGTTTGATGAGCATTGTTGTTGAAGCCCTAATTGATGGTGAAAAGAACATGAGTATCATTGTTATGTTATTCTTTGCATAGTTGGCAATTTTTGGGGTTTCATGTTCTTGAAAGAAAGCATTCTATCCTATCCATTTTAGATATTGAGTTGAGTTTTCAGATTTGAGATTGAGTTTGAGCTGAGTTGATTTGAGTTGAGTTTTGAGATTGGGAGTTGAGTATAGAACATATTGAGTCTCTAAAAATTCTCTTTATGCTTCTATGAGTTTGAAAAATCACATTGGGTCTCTAACAATTCACCTTGTGATTTCCTACTAAGAAAGTTTTTTTTGGTGAGCTTGCTGAGTTTTGGACAAGTTTCGATGGGGACTTGTGAGCGGATTTGGACAGGTCCTAGCAGAGGACTTGTGAGCTGAGTTTGATAGTTCTATCAGAGAACTTGAGGACAGAGGTGCACTGGTTCTTTGAGAAGAACCTGAGGACATATTTGGCAAGTCTTTGAGAAGGCTTGTGTGCAGAGGATTGATTTGTTCAAGCTTAAGCATTGGATAGATCTGACAAATAGAGGAAGACTTGTACTAGACCGACTGACTGTGTTTGGTACAAGTTCTTGAGCCATCGTGGACGTGATCATAGAAGGCAGAGGTCTCTTAAGCTAAGAATTGAGGATAGGAGGTCTTCGATGGAAAGGAGTTCCACGTGTTGGCAAGAGGTAGAGGCAGTTGATCTTCTAAGGGATCATTTCTAGAGTAGAGGGGAAGGTATCTCCTTTGAGCAGAGGCTCATAAATTTTGATTAGGGGAAGGTATCTCCTTTGGGCCGAGGCTCATAAATATTGTAATTGGGAAGGATTCCCAAAGAACTTTGAGGAAATTTTTAGAGAAAAGTTTTGTGGATGTAGCCCAACCATTTTGGGTGAACCACATTAAAAATGGGTCTTCAATGTGTGATGCTTTTTGTCTTGATTAATGTTGTGTTGATGCCACTACTATCTAAAGTTAAAATTATTAATTGGTTAAGTATTATACTTTTCACCCCCCCCTCTCAGCATAAGTCCATGTTCTTCAATTGGTATCAGAGTAGGTCTCTCTAGAAAGAGCCTAAAAGCTTGGAGAAGGATCTATCAGAGGAACATATAGATTCAGAAAGAGATAAAGAGGTTGAGTTCGATCTCAAAGGTGAATTCTTCTTGGCTTTAAGAAATATTGAGAAATTTATGGAAGAGAATTATGTTCTCAAGTATCAATGTCAGGGAGAAGAGATAGCAAGATCAAAATTGTCTCAAAATGTTATAGACTTCAAAATTCTAGCTGAAGAAGGGAAGAAGGTTGAACAGGTTCTGACAGAGGTTCTCAAAGGAAAGGAAGCTAGGTTAGTCTACAAAGGTTATGCTCAAGTAGAAGGTGTTGATTTCGAAGAGACGTTTGCTCCTGTTGCTCGTCTTGAAGCTATCGGAATGTTTTTGGCCCTTTCAAGCTTCAAATCATTCAAGGTATATCAAATGGATGTAAAGTCAGCTTTTCTAAATGGGGTGTTGGTAGAAGAAGTCTACATAGAACGGCCAGAAGGAGTGTCTCTCTCAGAACAGTCAGACTATGTGTGTAAACTGAAAAAGGCCTTGTATGGGTTAAAGCAAGCACCTAGGGCTTGGTACTCAAGACTTGACAGGTATCTTCATGAGCAAGGCTTCAAGAAAGGTGTGGCAGATAGCAATTTGTATATTAAGAATGAAGGTGATGATATGTTGATTATGGTTGTCTATGTTGATGATATTATTTTTGGGGGAAATAATACTCAGATGTGCAAAGATTTTGCTAACACCATGCAGAAGGAATTTGAGATGTCTATGATTGGAGAGCTGTCATTATTTTTAGGTCTTCAGATTGCTCAATCAAAAGATGGTGTATTTCTCTCTCAAGGAAAGTATATCAAAGAAATGTTGAAGAAATTTGGGATTATGGACAACAAACCAGTGTGTACTCCAATGATTACGGGGTGCAAGATGAGTAAAGATGATGAATCTCCAGTGAGTAGATCAAAGGTTGTACGGATCAATGATTGGCAATTTATTATATGTTACAGCTACCAGACCAGATATCATGCGAGTAGTTGGGTTAGTAGCAAGATTTTAGGCAGCTCCTAAAGATTCTCATGTTATAGCAGTTAAGAGGATATTCAGATATCTGAAGGGCACTATGGACTTTGGGCTTTGGTATCCCAAAGGTGATGATTTCATTCTCATAGCTTATACAGATGCAGATTGGGCAGGCAGTATTGATGACAGGAAAAGCACTAGTGGTGGAGCATTCTTTCTAGGAAAGAGTTTGGTTTCTTGGCTAAGTAAGAAACAACCTTTAGTTTCCTTATCTACAGCAGAGGCTGAATACATAGCAGCAGTGGCTGGGTGTACACAGGTTTTATGGATGAAAACCACCTTGGAGGATTTCAAAGTCAAGCATGAACAACCCATCTCCATACTTTGTGATAATACAAGTGCCATAAGTATTTCCAAAAATTCGGTAATGCACTCAAGGACAAAGCATATTTCCATCAAGTATCACTTTCTAAGGGAGAAAGTGCAAGACAAGCAGGTCAAGGTAGAGTATGTGTCTACTAAAGAGCAGATTGCAGATATCTTCACCAAACCTCTTCCAAGAGATACGTTTGAGTATCTAAGGGAGAAATTGGGAGTTGTACTCCCACCCCAGAATTAATCACCTCATCAAGAGGTGGGGGAGGGACTAAGCTAAGAGGCTCATTCTTAGTCCCGAGCCCCAAAGGTGGCCCTTTGCCATTGATGACAAAGGGGGAGAGATATGAGTAAGGGGGAGAGCTTCAAAGTGAAGAGGAAAGCTTCAAGTCAGGGGGAGCAAAACTTCAAAGGAAGATTCTTAGTTGTGGGCACAATTGGTCAGTTTTAGCATTGTTAGCATAGTTGGTTTCAGTTTTGGCTCTTGAGAAGTGTTTTCAGTAAAGGTTTGCCATCAATGACAAAGGGGGAGATTGTTGGCAATTTTGGGTACTTTGGGTACATTGCCTTTGCTCAAGTGTATAAGTTGTCATTGATGTCAAGAAGCTCTTGAAGGAATTTGATTTGATGTCAAATAATTTGTTTTGATGAAGGTTACGACATGACGGTTTCAAAGGTCTTTTGTAAACCCCAAGTTGGCAGGTTTAAAGATTACGGGTGGATGCATTAGTTTAATGCATTTGGGTCCAGGAGGAAGTATTTATTTAAATAATTAAAAACCTTGTTAAGGTTCCCTTTAATTATTTTTAAATAAATATTAAATTATTATTTGCAATGGGTTCTCCTAACCCATGGCGCTAGTATGTTTTAAGATTGTGGGCGCTAGCCAAGACCTCCGTCGACGTGTTAAACTCCTCGTCGACGTCAAGAGCTTATGGTAAAAATGCATATAAATCTCCCTCGATGAAAATCAAGAATGATCCCATCCACATTTTGAAAAGAGTTGCTCGTTGTGAATTCGTGATCTACTATTCAACTGTGTCTTCGCCATTTTCATGAATCCGTTGTTCATTTTTTTGTACTCATCGTTTGTCGTAAATCCGTCGTAAGGTTTTTGTCTTCATGTTCACTTCAGAAGAAAGGGAGGCACTGTTGTTTTATTTAATCCCTGGTGTAGAAGGAACAAGGCTAACAACGTGAGGTTTAAACCTCACCGGGTGCCTTTGGCGCATCGATAGCGGCTAGGCTGTTGGCGCGCTACCCGAACGGGAGGTTCCACGTTCGAATAACGCGAAAGGGTTTTTCATCGTGAAGTGGACGCAGCGGGTGGTGTTAGAATTCGTGCGCAATTTCTCCATAGCATGATTTTTGATGTTGGCCAAGGTATTTTCGAAATTAATTTTTGCTAAGTGTATTTTGCGGATGGAGGAAGTTTATTAGAGGGAAAATCAGCTTAGGAGTTATAAGGAGTTTAAAGCTTGTTTTATTTTGATAAAATATTCTTTTGAAGGTGTTGTTTGAAATATCTTATTGCATTCTTATGAGAGATAAATTTTATTTTTGATAAGACTATAAGGGAGAAATAAGGTGTATAAGGGATAAATTTTTCTTGTAATGTTGAGAGTGCTTTTGGTTGATTATGGAAATGAAAGCATGATGTTTTAAGGTTAAAATTGCTTCTTGTGTGAAGTTGTGAAACCTTAAGTGGGCAGCTTTGAGATTGACATTTGCTTTCATTAAATTGGTAATAATCAAGCTATTCTTTACTTGGTTAAAGTGTTGGGCTTACTCCTTTGTTGATGATTTGAAAAGTTGTTTTGTGCTATTGTTGATTTGAGTTGGTGGATGCTTTTTGTTCAAACAATATTGGAGAGAAAAGGAGTTCTACTTGTTTCCTTTTCTAATGTTGATTGTGAAATGCTTCAAGGTTGTGTTTTGAGCTGAATGGTGTTGATTGAACCTTGTTTGATGAGCATTGTTGTTGAAGCCCTAATTGATGGTGAAAAGAACATGAGTATCATTGTTATGTGATTCTTTGCATAGTTGGAAATTGTTGGGGTTTCATGTTCTTGAAAGAAAGCATTCTATCCTATCCATTTCAGATATTGAGTTGAGTTTTCAGATTTGAGATTGAGTTTGAGTCTGAGTTGATTTGAGTTGAGTTTTGAGATTGGGAGTTGAGTATAGAACATATTGAGTCTCTAACAATTCTCTTTATGCTTCTATGAGTTTGACAAATCACATTGGGTCTCTAACAATTCACCTTGTGATTTCCTACTAAGAAAGTTTTTTTTGGTGAGCTTGTTGAGTTTTGGACAGGTTCGAGTGGGGACTTGTGAGCAGATTTGGACAGGTCCTAGCAGAGGACTTGTGAGCTGAGTTTGATAGTTCTATCAGAGAACTTGAGGATAGAGGTGCACTGGTTCTTTGAGAAGAACCTGAGGACATATTTGGCAAGTCTTTGAGAAGGCTTGTGTGCAGAGGATTGATTTGTTCAAAGTTGGACAGATCTGATAGACAGAGGAAGACTTGTACTAGACCGACTGACTATGTTTGGTATAGGTTGTTGAGCTACTGTGGACGTGATCATAGAAGGCAGAGGTCTCTTAGGCTAAGCATTGAGGATAGGAGGTCTTCGATGGAAAGGAGTTCCACGTGCTGGCAAGAGGTAGAGGCAGTTGATCTTCTGAGGGATCATTTCTAGAGTAGAGGGGAAGGTATCTCCTTTGAGCAGGAGGCTCATAAATTTTGATTAGGGGAAGGTATCTCCTTTGGGCCGAGGCTCATAAATATTGTAATTGGGAAGGATTCCCAAAGAACTTTGAGGAAATTTTTAGAGAAAAGTTTTGTGGACGTAGCCCGACCATTTTGGGTGAACCACGTTAAAAATGGGTCTTCAATGTGTGATGATTTTTGTCTTGATTAATGTTGTGTTGATGCCATTGCTATCTAAAGTTAAAATTATTAATTGGTTAAGTCTTATACTGTTCACCCCCCTCTCAGTATAAGTCCATGTTCTTCAATTGGTATCAGAGCAGGTCTCTCCAGAAAGAGCCTAACAGCTTGGAGAAGGATCTATCAGAGGAACATACAGATTCAGAAAGAGATGAAGAGGTTGAGTTCGATCTCAAAGGTGAATTCTTCTTGGCTTTAAGAAAGCTTGAGAAATTTAGGGAAGAGAATTCTGTTCTCAAGCATCAATGTCGGGAAGAAGAGATAGCAAGATCAAAATTGTCTCAAAGTGTTATAGACTTCAAAATTCTAGCTGAAGAAGGGAAGAAGGTTGAACAGGTTCTGAAAGAGGTTCTCAAAGGAAAGGAAGCTGATTGCGAGAAACTAGAAGAAGAGGTTATGTCTCTTAGAGTGAAGTTGGAACAGTTGGCTCTCAGACAGAATACTCCGTGTGAAAAGCAAAAGAAGGATGGTATCACCATTCAAGAAATAGGGGCTTCGAGCAAGATCAATCTTCATCCTGAAGAGCGGTGGATTCCAGTTGGTCACAAGAAGAACAATCATCCAAGGCATCAAAATAGGTTACATAATACTTTCCATGGCTATTGTTTTTCCTGCAAGAAATTTGGTCACAAAGCTATGCATTGCAATAAGTCTGTGAATAGCCATAGTAAGGAAAATGTTAACTCTTTTGCACCTCTTATGAATAAAGATGTCATGTGTTACAAGTGCAATAATTTTGGGCATATAGCAAGGATGTGCAGTTTGGATAGATCTAGCCTTGAGTTCACTAAAAAGAGAAATGAGATCAAATCTAAGTCAATGATAGTTCAAACTGCTTTTCATGCTCAAGACAAAGTAGAGAAATGGTATCTTGATAGTGGTTGTTCAAAACATATGACTGGTGAAAAGGAAAAGTTTTTGGTCTTAAAAGAAACAAACAGAGGAACAGATCGAGTTTTGGAGATAACAGGTCAACTAAAATCTGTGGTAAAGGGACTCTTAGTTTGGATGGGAAATCCAAAATAGAAAATGTGCTTTATGTAGAAGGCCTAAGACATAATCTTCTAAGTGTGAGTCAACTTTGTGATCAAGGGCACATAGTATCTTTCTTTTCGGATAGATGTGAGATAAGTAAAGAAAAAAATGGAAAACTCATTGCTAGTGCTACAAGGACTCCAAACAATCTTTACATGCTAAGTGAGATAAAAAAGGAAAAGTGTTTTCTAACTCAAGAAGATGAGAGTTGGTTATGGCATAAAATATTGGGGCATTTGAGCTTTGATAATCTTGTCAATATTAGTAACAAGGAAGCAGTTAGAGACTTGCCCAAAATAAAAAGGCCCCATAACATCGTTTGCGGTCCTTGTCAACATGGAAAACAGACCGAGAACCAGTTTCAAATCAAAAGGGTATACTTCTTCAAAACCATTGGATCTTATTCATACTGATTTATGTGGCCCTACCAGAACTCGGAGCATTCAGGGAGAAAGCTACTTCATGCTTGTTTATAGATGATTATTCTAGAATGACTTGGGTTACTTTTCTCAAAGAAAAATCTGAAGCTTTTGAAAAATTTAAAGCTTTCAAAGAAATGATTGAAAATGAGACTGACAAGAGAATCAAATGCTTAAGATCAGATAGAGGAGGAGAGTTCACTTCAAATGAATTTGTGGAATACTGTGAGCAACAAGGAATCAAAAGAGAATATTCGGCAGCAAGAACTCCTCAACAAAATGGAGTAGTTGAAAGGAAAAATAGAACTATTGAAAATATGGCTAGAGCTATGTTAAATGAGTCAAAACTTTCAGATGGCTTTTGGAAAGAGGCAGTCAGATACGACTAGTCTACATTATCACCGGGGCCCAACTTAGAGTCAATCATCATAAAACTCCTTATGAGTTGTGGAAAGGAAGACCAGCTACAGTAAAATACTTCAAAGTGTTTGGGAGTAAGTGCTTCATCAAAAGGGAAGATCAGAATTTGGGTAAGTTTGATCCTAGATGTGATGAGGGAATATTTCTTGGGTATTCCAGTAGAAGCAAGGCCTACAGATGCTTCAACAAAAGGACTCATACGATTGTAGAGAGCATAAATGTAATAATAGATGAACAGGCAGGAATAAGAGAACCGGTCCAGGGAACCAGTGATGAAATTTGTCAAGAAGAATTCAGAGAGGTTTCAGATGAAGAAGAGGAAAGACAACAACTGCTTCCCAAAACTCCTTCACGATATGTTCAGAAACATCATCCCAAATATTTGATCATTGGTGATCCAAATAGCAGGAAAACAAGAAGAAGAGTCATTCCCTCACATGATTCTACAAATGTTTCATTATTATCTCAGATTGAGCCAAAATATTTCAGTGAAGCATGTGCGAGATAAGTTTTGGGTAAAAGCAATGGATGAAGAGCTAAATCAAATAGAGAAAAGTGAAACTTGGGAATTGGTTCCAAGACCTAAGGACAAGAATGTCATTGGCACAAAATGGATATTCAGAAATAAACTCAATGAGGATGGAAATATTGTTCGAAACAAAGCTAGGTTAGTCTGCAAAGGTTATGCTCAAGTAGAAGGTGTTGATTTCGAAGAGACGTTTGCTCCTGTTGCTCGTCTTGAAGCTATCAGAATGTTTTTGGCCCTTTCAAGCTTCAAATCATTCAAGGTATATCAAATGGATGTAAAGTCAGCTTTTCTAAATGGGGTGTTGGTAGAAGAAGTCTACATAGAACAGCCAGAAGGAGTGTCTCTCTCGAATAGTCAGACTATGTGTGTAAACTGAAAAAAGCATTGTATGGGTTAAAGCAAGCACCTAGGGCTTGGTACTCAAGACTTGACGAGTATCTTCATGAGCAAGGCTTCAGGAAAGGTGTGGCGGATAACAATTTGTATGTTAAGAATGAAGGTGATGATATGTTGATTATGGTTGTCTATGTTGATGATATTATTTTTGGGGGAAATAATACTCAGATGTGCAAAGATTTTGCTAACACCATGCAGAAGGAATTTGAGATGTCTATGATTGGAGAGCTGTCATTATTTTTAGGTCTTCGATTGCTCAATCAAAATATGGTATATTTCTCTCTCAAGGAAAGTATATCAAAGAAATGTTGAAGAAATTTGGGATGATGGACAACAAACCAGTGTGTACTCCAATGATTACAGGGTGCAAGATGAGTAAAGATGATGAATCTCCAGATGGCAGATCAGAGGTTGTACAGATCAATGATTGGCAGTTTATTATATGTTACAGCTACCAGACTAGATATCATGCAGGCAGTTGGGTTAGTAGCAAGATTTTAGGCAGCTCCTAAATATTCTCATGTTATAGCAGTTAAGAGGATATTCAGATATCTGAAGGGCACTATGGACTTTGGGCTTTGGTATCCCAAAGGTGATGATTTCACTCTCACAGCTTATACAGATGCAGATTGGGCAGGCGGTATTGATGACAGGAAAAGCACTAGTGGTGGAGCATTCTTTATGGGAAAGAGTTTGGTTTCTTGGCTAAGTAAGAAACAACCTTCGGTTTCCTTATCTACGACGAGGCTGAATACATAGCAATGAGTGGTTGGGTGTACACAGGTTTTATGGATGAAAACCACCTTGGAGGATTTCAAAGTCAAGCATGAACAACCCATCTCCATACTTTGTGATAATACAAGTGCCATAAGTATTTCCAAAAATCCGGTAATGCACTCAAGGACAAAGCATATTTCCATCAAGTATCACTTTCTAAGGGAGAAAGTGCAAGACAAGCAGGTCAAGGTAGAGTATGTGTCTACTAAAGAGCAGATTGCAGATATCTTCACCAAACCTCTTCCAAGAGATACGTTTGAGTATCTAAGGGAGAAATTGGGAGTTGTACTCCCACCCCAGAATTAATCACCTCATCGGGAGGTGGGGGAGGGACTAAGCTAAGAGGCTCATTCTTAGTCCCGAGCCCCAAAGGTGACCCTTTGCCATTGATGACAAAGGGGGAGAGATATGAGTAAGGGGGAGAGCTTCAAAGTGAAGAGGAGAGCTTCAAGTCAGGGGGAGCAAAACTTCAAAGGAAGATTCTCGGTTGTGGGCACGGTTGGTCGAGTTGTTAGCACAGTTGGTTTCAGTTTTGGCTCTTGAGAAGTGTTTTCGATAAAGGTTTGCCATCAATGACAAAGGGGGAGATTGTTGGCAATTTTGGGTACTTTGGGTACATTGCCTTTGCTCAAGTGTATAAGTTGTCATTGATGTCAAGAAGCTCTTGAAGGAATTTGATTTGATGTCAAATAATTTGTTTTGATGAAGGTTACGGCATGACAGTTTCAAAGGTCTTTTGTAAACCCCAAGTTGGCGGGTTTAAAGATTACAGGTGGATGCATTAGTTTAATGCATTTGGGTCCAGGAGGAAGTATTTATTTAAATAATTAAAAACCTTGTTAAGGTTCCCTTTAATTATTTTTAAATAAATATTAAATTATTATTTGCAATGGGTTCTCCTAACCCATGGTGCTATGTTTTAAGATTGTGGGCGCTAGCCAAGACCTCCGCCGACGTGTTAAACTCCTCGTCGACGTCAAGAGCTTATGGTAAAAATGCATATAAATCTCCCTCGATGAAAATCAAGAATGATCCCATCCGCATTTTGAAAAGAGTTGCTCATTGTGAATTCGTGATCTACTGTTCGACTGTGTCTTCGCCATTTTCGTGAATCCGCTGTTCATTTTTTTGTACTCTCCGTTTGTCGTAAATCCATCGTAAGGTTTTCGTCTTCGTGTTCACGTCAGAAGAAAGGGAGGCACTGTTGTTTTATTTAATCCCTGGCGTAGAAGGAACAAGGCTAACAGCGTGAGGTTTAAACCTCATCGGGCGCCTTTGGCGCACCGGTAGCGGCTAGGCTGTTGGCGCGCTACCCGAATGGGAGGTTCCGCGTTCGAATAATGCGAAAGGGTTTTTCATCGTGAAGTGGACATAGCGGGTGGTGTTAGAATTCGTGCACAATTTCTCCATAGCATGATTTTTGATGTTGGCCAAGGTATTTTCGAAATTAATTTTTGCTAAGTGTATTTTGCGGATGGAGGAAGTTTATTAGAGGGAAAAACAGCTTAGGAGTTATAAGGAGTTTAAAGCTTGTTTTATTTTGATAAAAGATTCTTTTGAAGGTGTTGTTTGAAATATCTTATTGCATTCTTATGAGAGATAAATTTTATTTTTGATAAGACTATAAGGGAGAAATAAGGTGTATAAGGGATAAATTTTTCTTGTAATGTTGAGAGTGCTTTTGGTTGATTATGGAAATGAAAGCATGATGTTTTAAGGTTAAAATTGCTTCTTGTGTGAAGTTGTGAAACCTTAAGTGGGCAGCTTTGAGATTGACATTTGCTTTCATTAAATTGGTAATAATCAAGCTATTCTTTACTTGGTTAAAGTGTTGGGCTTACTCCTTTGTTGATGATTTGAAAAGTTGTTTTGTGCTATTGTGATTTGAGTTGGTGGATGCTTTTTGTTCAAACAATATTGGAGAGAAAAGGAGTTCTACTTGTTTCCTTTTCTAATGTTGATTGTGAAATGCTTCAAGGTTGTGTTTTGAGCTGAATGGTGTTGATTGAACCTTGTTTGATGAGCATTGTTGTTGAAGCCCTAATTGATGGTGAAAAGAACATGAGTATCATTGTTATGTGATTCTTTGCATAGTTGGCAATTGTTGGGGTTTCATGTTCTTGAAAGAAAGCATTCTATCCTATCCATTTCAGATATTGAGTTGAGTTTTCAGATTTGAGATTGAGTTTGAGTTGAGTTGATTTGAGTTGAGTTTTGAGATTGGGAGTTGAGTATAGAACATATTGAGTCTCTAACAATTCTCTTTATGCTTCTATGAGTTTGACAAATCACATTGGGTCTCTAACAATTCACCTTGTGATTTCCTACTAAGAAAGTTTTTTTTGGTGAGCTTGCTGAGTTTTGGACAAGTTTCGATGGGGACTTGTGAGCAGATTTGGACAGGTCCTAGCAGAGGACTTGTGAGCTGAGTTTGATAGTTCTATCAGAGAACTTGAGGACAGAGGTGCACTGGTTCTTTGAGAAGAACTTGAGGATAGATTTGGCAAGTCTTTGAGAAGGCTTGTGTGCAGAGGATTGATTTGTTCAAGCGATTGGACAGATCTGACAGACAGAGGAAGACTTGTACTAGACCGACTAACTGTGTTTGGTACAGGTTGTTGAGCTACTGTGGACGTGATCATAGAAGGCAGAGGTCTCTTAGGCTAAGCATTGAGGATAGGAGGTCTTCGGTGGAAAGGAGTTCCACGTGCTGGCAAGAGGTAGAGGCAGTTGATCTTCTGAGGGATCATTTCCAGAGTATAGGGGAAGGTATCTCCTTTGAGCAGAGGCTCATAAATTCTGATTAGGGGAAGGTATCTCCTTTGGGCCGAGGCTCATAAATATTGTAATTGGGAAGGATTCCCAAAGAACTTTGAGGAAATTTTTAGAGAAAAGTTTTGTGGACGTAGCCCGACCATTTTGGGTGAACCACGTTAAAAATGGGTCTTCAATGTGTGATGCTTTCTGTCTTGATTAATGTTGTGTTGATGCCATTGCTATCTAAAGTTAAAATTATTAATTGGTTAAGTCTTATACTGTTCACCCCCCCTCTCAGTATAAGTCCATGTTCTTCAATTGGTATCAGAGCGGGTCTCTCCAGAAAGAGCCTAACAGCTTGGAGAAGGATCTATCAGAGGAACATACTGATTCAGAAAGAGATGAAGAGGTTGAGTTCGATCTCAAAGGTGAATTCTTCTTGGCTTTAAGAAAGCTTGAGAAATTCAGGGAAGAGAATTTTGTTCTCAAGCATCAATGTCGGGAAGAAGAGATAGCAAGATCGGAATTGTCTCAAAGTGTTATAGACTTCAAAATTCTAGCTGAAGAAGGGAAGAAGGTTGAACGGAGTTCTGACGAGAGGTTCTCAAAGGAAAGGAAGCTGATTGCGAGAAACTAGAAGAAGAGGTTATGTCTCTTAGAGTGAAGTTGGAACAGTTGGCTCTCAGACAGAATACTCCGTGTGAAAAGCAAAAGAAGGATGGTATCACCATTCAAGAAATAGGGGCTTCGAGCAAGATCAATCTTCATCCTGAAGAGCGGTGGATTCCAGTTGGTCACAAGAAGAACAATCATCCAAGGCATCAAAATAGGTTACATAATACTTTCCATGGCTATTGTTTTTCCTGCAAGAAATTTGGTCACAAAGCTATGCATTGCAATAAGTCTGTGAATAGCCATAGTAAGGAAAATGTTAACTCTTTTGCACCTCTTATGAATAAAGATGTCATGTGTTACAAGTGCAATAATTTTGGGCATATAGCAAGGATGTGCAGTTTGGATAGATCTAGCCTTGAGTTCACTAAAAAGAGAAATGAGATCAAATCTAAGTCAATGATAGTTCAAACTGCTTTTCATGCTCAAGACAAAGTAGAGAAATGGTATCTTGATAGTGGTTGTTCAAAACATATGACTTGGTGAAAAGGAAAAGTTTTTGGTCTTAAAAGAAACAAACAGAGGAACAGTCAGTTTTGGAGATAACAGGTCAGCTAAAATCTGTGGTAAAGGGACTCTTAGTTTGGATGGGAAATCCAAAATAGAAAATGTGCTTTATGTAGAAGGCCTAAGACATAATCTTCTAAGTGTGAGTCAACTTTGTGATCAAGGGCACATAGTATCTTTCTTTTCAGATAGATGTGAGATAAGTAAAGAAAAAAATGGAAAACTCATTGCTAGTGCTACAAGGACTCCAAACAATCTTTACATGCTAAGTGAGATAAAAAAGGAAAAGTGTTTTCTAACTCAAGAAGATGAGAGTTGGTTATGGCATAAAATATTGGGGCATTTGAGCTTTGATAATCTTGTCAATATTAGTAACAAGGAACTAGTTAGAGACTTGCCCAAAATAAAAAGGCCCCATAACATCGTTTGCGGTCCTTGTCAACATGGAAAACAGACCAGAACCAGTTTCAAATCAAAAGGGTATACTTCTTCAAAACCATTGGATCTTATTCATACTGATTTATGTGGCCCTACCAGAACTCGGAGCATTCGGGGAGAAAGCTACTTCATGTTGTTTATAGATGATTATTCTAGAATGACTTGGGTTACTTTTCTCAAAGAAAAATCTGAAGCTTTTGAAAAATTTAAAGCTTTCAAAGAAATGATTGAAAATGAGACTGACAAGAGAATCAAATGCTTAAGATCAGATAGAGGAGGAGAGTTCACTTCAAATGAATTTGTGGAATACCGTGAGCAACAAGGAATCAAAAGAGAATATTCAGAGACAAGAACTCCTCAACAAAATGGAGTAGTTGAAAGGAAAAATAGAACTATTGAAAATATGGCTAGAGCTATGTTAAATGAGTCAAAACTTTCAGATGGCTTTTGGAAAGAGGCAGTCGGTACAACAGTCTACATTATCACCAGGGCCCAACTTAGAGTCAATCATCATAAAACTCCTTATGAGTTGTGGAAAGGAAGACCAGCTACAGGTAAAATACTTCAAAGTGTTTGGGAGTAAGTGCTTCATCCGAAGGGAAGATCAGAATTTGGGTAAGTTTGATCCTAGATGTGATGAGGGAATATTTCTTGGGTATTCCAGCAGAAGCAAGGCCTACAGATGCTTCAACAAAAGAACTCATACGAGTTGTAGAGAGCATAAATGTAACAGTTGATGAAAAGACAGGGATAAGAGAACCAGTCCAGGAACTCGGTGATGAAATTTGTCAAGAAGATTTCGAGAGAGGTTTCAGATGAAGAAGAGGAAAGACAACAACTGCTTCCCAAAAATCCTTCACGATATGTTCAGAAACATCATCCCAAATATTTGATCATTGGTGATCCAAATAGCGAGGCAAACAAGAAGAAGAGTCATTCCCTCACATGATTCTACAAATGTTTCATTATTATCTCAGATTGAGCCAAAATATTTCAGTGAAGCATGTGCGAGATAAGTTTTGGGTAAAAGCAATGGATGAAGAGCTAAATCAAATAGAGAAAAGTGAAACTTGGGAATTGGTTCCAAGACCTAAGGACAAGAATGTCATTGGCACAAAATGGATATTCAGAAATAAACTCAATGAGGATGGAAAAATTGTCGGAAACAAAGCTAGGTTAGTCTGCAAAGGTTATGCTCAAGTAGAAGGTGTTGATTTCGAAGAGACGTTTGCTCTTGTTGCTCGTCTTGAAGCTATCGAATTTTTTTGGCCCTTTCAAGCTTCAAATCATTCAAGGTATATCAAATGGATGTAAAGTCAGCTTTTCTAAATGGGGTGTTGGTAGAAGAAGTCTACATAGAACAGCCAGAAGGAGTGTCTCTCTCGGAACAGTCAGACTATGTGTGTAAACTGAAAAAGGCCTTGTATGGGTTAAAGCAAGCACCTAGGGCTTGGTACTCAAGACTTGACAGGTATCTTCATGAGCAAGGCTTCAGGAAAGGTGTGGGAGATAGCAATTTGTATATTAAGAATGAAGGTGATGATATGTTGATTATGGTTGTCTATGTTGATGATATTATTTTTGGGGGAAATAATACTCAGATGTGCAAAGATTTTGCTAACACCATGCAGAAGGAATTTGAGATGTCTATGATTGGAGATCTGTCATTCTTTTTAGGTCTTCAGATTGCTCAATCAAAAGATGGTATATTTCTCTCTCAAGGAAAGTATATCAAAGAAATGTTGAAGAAATTTGGGATGATGGACAGCAAACCAGTGTGTACTCCAATGATTACAGGGTGCAAGATGAGTAAAGATGATGAATCTCCAGCGGCAGATCAGAGGTTGTACAGATCAATGATTGGCAGTTTATTATATGTTACAGCTACCAGACCAGATATCATGCAGGCGGTTGGGTTAGTAGCAAGATTTTAGGCAGCTCCTAAAGATTCTCATGTTATAGCAGTTAAGAGGATATTCAGATATCTGAAGGGCACTATGGACTTTGGGCTTTGGTATCCCAAAGGTGATGATTTCACTCTCACAGCTTATACAGATGCAGATTGGGCGGCGAGTATTGATGACAGGAAAAGCACTAGTGGTGGAGCATTCTTTCTGGGAAAGAGTTTGGTTTCTTGGCTAAGTAAGAAACAACCTTCAGTTTCCTTATCTACAGTAGAGGCTGAATACATAGCAGCAATGGCTGGGTGTACACAAGTTTTATGGATGAAAACCACCTTGGAGGATTTCAAAGTCAAGCATGAACAACCCATCTCCATACTTTGTGATAATACAAGTGCCATAAGTATTTCCAAAAATCTGGTAATGCACTCAAGGACAAAGCATATTTCCATCAAGTATCACTTTCTAAGGGAGAAAGTGCAAGACAAGCAGGTCAAGGTAGAGTATGTGTCTACTAAAGAGCAGATTGCAGATATCTTCACCAAACCTCTTCCAAGAGATACGTTTGAGTATCTAAGGGAGAAATTGGGAGTTGTACTCCCACCCCAGAATTAATCACCTCATCGGGAGGTGGGGGAGGGACTAAGCTAAGAGGCTCATTCTTAGTCCCGAGCCCCAAAGGTGACCCTTTGCCATTGATGACAAAGGGGGAGAGATATGAGTAAGGGGGAGAGCTTCAAAGTGAAGAGGAGAGCTTCAAGTCGGGGGGAGCAAAACTTCAAAGGAAGATTCTCGGTTGTGGGCACAGTTGGTCGGTTGTTAGCACAGTTGGTTTCAGTTTTGGCTCTTGAGAAGTGTTTTCGATAAAGGTTTGCCATCAATGACAAAGGGGGAGATTGTTGGCAATTTTGGGTACTTTGGGTACATTGCCTTTGCTCAAGTGTATAAGTTGTCATTGATGTCAAGAAGCTCTTGAAGGAATTTGATTTGATGTCAAATAATTTGTTTTGATGAAGGTTACGACATGACAGTTTCAAAGGTCTTTTGTAAACCCCAAGTTGGCAGGTTTAAATATTACAGGTGGATGCATTAGTTTAATGCATTTGGGTCCAGGAGGAAGTATTTATTTAAATAATTAAAAACCTTGTTAAGGTTCCCTTTAATTATTTTTAAATAAATATTAAATTATTATTTGCAATGGGTTCTCCTAACCCATGGCGCTATGTTTTAAGATTGTGGGCGCTAGCCAAGACCTCCGCCGACGTGTTAAACTCCTCGTCGACGTAAAGAGCTTATGGTAAAAATGCATATAAATCTCCCTCGATGAAAATCAAGAATTATCCCATCCGCATTTTGAAAAGAGTTGCTCGCTGTGAATTCGTGATCTACTGTTCAACTGTGTCTTCGCCATTTTCGTGAATCCGCTGTTCATTTTTTGTACTCGCCGTTTGTCGTAAATCCGTCGTAAGGTTTTCGTCTTCGTGTTCACGTCAGAAGAAAGGGAGGCACTATTGTTTTATTTAATCCCTGGCACAGAAGGAACAAGGCTAACAGCATGAGGTTTAAACCTCACCGGGCGCCTTTGGCGCACCGGTAGCGGCTAGGCTATTGGCGCGCTACCCGAATGGGAGGTTCCGCATTCGAATAACGCGAAAGGGTTTTTCATCGTGAAGTGGACGCAATGGGTGGTGTTAGAATTCATGTGCAATTTCTCCATAGCTGATTTTTGATGTTGGCCAAGGTATTTTCGAAATTAATTTTTGCTAAGTGTATTTTGCGGATGGAGGAAGTTTATTAGAGGGAAAAACAGCTTAGGAGTTATAAGGAGTTTAAAGCTTGTTTTATTTTGATAAAATATTCTTTTGAAGGTGTTGTTTGAAATATCTTATTGCATTCTTATGAGAGATAAATTTTATTTTTGATAAGACTATAAGGGAGAAATAAGGTGTATAAGGGATAAATTTTTCTTGTAATGTTGAGAGTGCTTTTGGTTGATTATGGAAATGAAAGCATGATGTTTTAAGGTTAAAATTGCTTCTTGTGTGAAGTTGTGAAACCTTAAGTGGGCAGCTTTGAGATTGACATTTGCTTTCATTAAATTGGTAATAATCAAGCTATTCTTTACTTGGTTAAAGTGTTGGGCTTACTCCTTTGTTGATGATTTGAAAAGTTGTTTTGTGCTATTGTGATTTGAGTTGGTGGATGCTTTTTGTTCAAACAATATTGGAGAGAAAAGGAGTTCTACTTGTTTCCTTTTCTAATGTTGATTGTGAAATGCTTCAAGGTTGTGTTTTGAGTCTGAATGGTGTTGATTGAACCTTGTTTGATGAGCATTGTTGTTGAAGCCCTAATTGATGGTGAAAAGAACATGAGTATCATTGTTATGTGATTCTTTGCATAGTTGGCAATTGTTGGGGTTTCATGTTCTTGAAAGAAAGCATTCTATCCTATCCATTTCAGATATTGAGTTGAGTTTTCAGATTTGAGATTGAGTTTGAGCTGAGTTGATTTGAGTTGAGTTTTGAGATTGGGAGTTGAGTATAGAACATATTGAGTCTCTAACAATTCTCTTTATGCTTCTATGAGTTTGAAAAATCACATTGGGTCTCTAACAATTCACCTTGTGATTTCCTACTAAGAAAGTTTTTTTTGGTGAGCTTGTTGAGGTTTTGGACAGGTTTCGGTGGGGACTTGTGAGCAGATTTGGACAAGTCCTAGCAGAGGACTTGTGAGCTGAGTTTGATAGTTCTATCAGAGAACTTGAGGACAGAGGTGCACTGGTTCTTTGAGAAGAACCTGAGGACAGATTTGGCAAGTCTTTGAGAAGGCTTGTGTGTAGAGGATTGATTTGTTCAAGCATTGGACAGATCTGACAGACAGAGGAAGACTTGTACTAGACCAACTGACTATGTTTGGTACAGGTTGTTGAGCTACTGTGGACGTGATCATAGAAGGCAGAGGTCTCTTAGGCTAAGCATTGAGGATAGGAGGTCTTCGATGGAAAGGAGTTCCACGTGCTTGCAAGAGGTAGAGGCAGTTGATCTTTTGAGGGATCATTTCTGGAGTAGAGGGGAAGGTATCTCCTTTGAGCAAGAGGCTCATAAATTTTGATTAGGGGAAGGTATCTCCTTTGGGCCGAGGCTCATAAACATTGTAATTGGGAAGGATTCCCAAAGAACTTTGAGGAAATTTTTAGAGAAAAGTTTTGTGGACGTAGCCCAGCCATTTTGGGTGAACCACGTTAAAAATGGGTCTTCAATGTGTGATGCTTTCTGTCTTGATTAATGTTGTGTTGATGCCACTGCTATCTAAAGTTAAAATTATTAATTGGTTAATTCTTATACTGTTCACCCCCCCCTCTCAGTATAATTCCATGTTATTCAAATTATTTTATGATCATGCTCAGATTTTGGGACTAAATTGGTGGAGAGTGGAACAATGAAACATGTTTCTAAAGCTCCACATGTAACTCACATTTTTAAAAAGGTATTTCTGGAAATCCTAAAGGATGAAATTATCTTTATTTGTAAATTAAGGCTAAATTCTAACATGCTCAAATTCAAGCATTACGTAGAGGTTTGCAAAGTTCTCTATAAAAGAAGAATATAATCAATGCAAATATTGATCAAATATGTCACCAAGTTTAGATAAACTCCACCTGGGCTATAGACGCTTGACTGGCAGTGGGGCTCTATCTAGATAAAGCTTGATATATATAAAAAAAGCATTGAAAAGCTTGATCAAATCAATAACCTAGTTCAAAATATCTCCATCGGGGTTACAGACGCCTAACTGGTAGTGGGGCTCTGTCTGAACAAATTATGCTCAAAAGATACTTTGAAAAATATTATTCAAAATGAAATATTATGAGAAATATTTTATAGCCTAATGCAAGTTAGGTGATAGTATCTATATGGTTTTCGAAGGTGCAAAAATGAATCAATTTGTCACACACTGAGAAAAGGTAGATGGACTAGTTGTTGTTTATTCGAAGTTGTGTACCCCCACCTTCTCATGACATCGCTAAATAATTGGATATTTTGTTAATATTTTGTGTTCTTGTTTCAGATTGGGTTCTTCATCCAAAATTCTTAAGAGCATTTCCCAGTAGAGTCACCATTTGTTGTGGTCATTCCACACCTAGCCCCAAAACTTGGGGACCCACTTTAAACTTTTGATTTATTTTAGGAGTTTGTGTTTTGTGGGAATCTTGTTTTTCTAGGTTCCAAGGGTGAGTGTTATTGTATGCCTCCTTGTCTTCATTTGAGTGCTTGGTGCTTTGGTAATTTTTTATGTTTTTGAGTGAAATTAACTCAAATATTTTAAATTCAATTAAATATGATTTAAATAAAGAAGAAAGGAAATAAAAGTAAAAAAAAACAATAAATAAACAAATTAATTAATTAAAAAAAATCATATATATATATATATATTATATGTATATATGAAACAAAATTCAAAATAAAGTTTTAATGAATAAAAGGAAATATATCTATTCATTATGTGTATAACATTGTTATACATATATGTCTATATGTTCATATAATAAAAGGAGAATGTTAATTAAAACTATATATATATATATATATATATATATATATATGAATGCATACAATAAATTCATACGTTGGCCATTAGTTGTTTTAGATTATAATGTTATAGTTTATTTAAATGAGTGTGTTGATTGAGGTGTGTCTTATGTGGTTGCAAGTTATGAAGACCATGGACATCGGAGGAAAGCCTAGTGCGACAAAGATAAAAAAATTCAAAATTCACTCGGCAGTGTAGGTTATGGAAGATTATTGGATAACATAAATTGATATTGATGGCAGTCAGAGTGAATACACAGAGTTGCTTCTCCTGGTGCAGAGGAAGAAGAGTTATTAAAGTGGAAAAAAATTTCCAACATAGAAATATACCACTGGAAATAAACATCAAGGAGTGTGGAATGACTGTTTTAGTGGGTCCAGGCCCTCACTCTCACACCCAATGCAATGGAATATTGTAGGGGATGCATATGATTCAACCTAGTGTAGATGGGATGTAGTGTATAGTTGTAAGCTTACATATGACCAAAGACTTGGTAGGCTGATGAGGACAACATTGTGGATGTGGACAACATGGTTTTTGTCACGTACATATTACTGAATCTGAGGCAAAAATAAATTACAAAGACATTGGATATGGCTATGAGACAATGATACAGTCCACTATAGACATGGTCCCCTAATAGAGAAATGATAGCATGCATGGCAATAGGAGCATCCAATAAAAATACATAGTGGGCATTCTCTAAATGTAGTTGATGCAGATATCATAGATCATCCAACAAAATATTTATATATACCAAAATGAAGAAACTATGATATTTCCTTTCTAACTTGGGTGAAGGATGGGGAGATCATGTATGAAGATGGGACCTCGATGATTGATCACCAGACTGAACATAGATTTTTATGGACATCAATCACTATGTTTATGCAATGGCTAGAGAGAGATATTGGGGATCAGATATAATTCTTGTGAATTACACTATACAATGTACGGTATACCTATATTTTATCCTATGTATTTGAGTGATTTACATAGACAGAGGCTGAAGGCAGGAATATCCATTTGTAGTGCACGGTAGGTATTATTGGCCCACGCAAGTGTCTATCAAATAAATATGGAAGCATCGATTATTTTTAGTAGAAATCATATAGGAGAATCATTAGGAAGAGAAATCCAGTAGAAGATAGAGAGAAACATATGTTGTACCCAGAGAATACATTTGAATAAGGCATACTAGTAGAAAAAAATCATGTTTAGTAGTAACAAATTCAAGTGAGCAAGGAGGGGACATTATCATTTGACCAGATAGTAGAGGATAAAAACATAATCGATGAATACACCACAGGAATGATTACAATTTCAATAAATAAGCATCAAAATTGTAGTCTAAGTTTACCTCGATACAAAATGGAGAGTAGTTTGGTTTCTTTAGATGATGGCACACATTGTTGCATCTAATATAGGGAATCATACAGGATATGGGTGACATTGGTTTACTGGAAATTGTAGTCTAAAGTGGTAGTATATAGTGGATTAGAAAATGTTCAGAGATCATGAACAGTGGAATTGTGAGCAGGGACACTGCCAGTCATTACATAGCAAAGAGCGATAGAGGATGCAGACGATGAGGTGGTAGTTTTCTAGTAACTTGTTTTCTACTACTATCGGGCTTGGATGAAATGAAATTCATAGTAACCATAAAATGCGGTATGCACAACATAAATAAATAGCATGTAGAGGTGTAGGTCAGATATATTCTTATCAACACTTGAATAGACTAATGTAGCATTACTCCTGTGTAGTTGAGGATCATTAAATATTTATTGGTAGTGCAGGTTATAGATAAGAAAGTCCCTAGATCTAAGAACAGTATTAAAGCTTATGAAATGAATAGGAATCTTCATACCATTTCAGTTACGAGTGGGTGATAGGTAACACAGGATAAATGTATGCCGGGAGAATTTCCTACATAGTCAACCAATCATATGCATGTGTTTTCTTGATTTTAATTTATTATTAATTGAAAAGACCAACGAATGTTGGTATGGCTTTCGTGTTATTCATAATTGTAGTTATGCATGATCATGTAGGAATATGGTAAAATAGAATGTTACCTAGAGGGTAACAAAAGAAGAATTATAAAATATTGTCCACTGAATGTTTGCAGGATCTGTGGATAAATTCTAGGTTGTAGCATTTCTGTTATTTCATTTTTTTTATTTTGTTTTTCTAACCCTTCCTTTTTGCAATTTTTTTTTTAAACTTTGACAATTAAAAAAAAATTAAAACTCCAAAAATAAATGCATCGATGTGAAGAACGAGCTTAAATATTTCATCCAAAACAATTTCTATCCCATTCCGAAGCGATATTGAATTTATAAAAATTATTAAAATTTGATGTTTTATAAGTTTTTTATAATTTCAAAATTTTGTACTATTTCATATTTTGAAAGTAAATTAATTTTGTTAGATTTGCATTTTGATTCATATGCAATAAATGACTTCCCTTTATGAAAATTGCAATTTCATTAAAGGGGGTCAATTTATATGGCATTCCATATGTCATCATTTTTGGAGCAATAAATTTACCTCTTTTTATGAGAATTATGATTTCATTAAAGAGAGGTACTTTATACATTACATCAAAAGCTATTATTTTAAAGCATTAAATTGTTTCTTTTTTATGAAAATTATGATTTCATTAAAGAGGGATAATTTACAATGACATTTTAAGGCCATTACTTTTTATAGTTAGGGATGCATATTTATTTCCTTTTATTTTCTTCATCAAAGCAATAATAAATGAATCCTTTCATCATTCAAGATTCACATTCATAGATAGATTTTAATCTTTATTTTCATGTTCAAAGTAGGGTTTAATGTAAGATAAAAAAAAAATTAAAATCTACTTAATCAAAAGAAGATAAAAGCTATCTAAAAGAACTCTAGGACAAAAGGAACTAAGGCTTTCATCGTTGTCATATGAGGGCCAATTATATTTCCATTTTTCTCTTAAGTTTCATGGACAATCATTAGTATAGCATGATAAAATAAACCAACATAGGTCCCTTGTTAACAATTACCTTTATATCACTAAGGTATTTCTAGAACTTATTTAACACATCTTTATAAGATTACAAATACACATGTGCAATGCTTATATAGCAGAACCTTGAAGAAGTTTTTTTTTTTAACTTCTTTGCAAGAGAGGATTTTGTCATCAAAATTCTAAGGGTGTGTGGTTTTGCAATTGGTTAAATTACCACTCAACAGGTATCTATTATCATTTTTGCTGATATTTTGTGAGCATCCCCTACGTGGGTTTTTATTATAGCTCCTTTACAAGGTTTAAAGGTAGTTACTTCTCTTAAGAAATCCTTATGTGGGTATTGCCCGGGTTGTATTTTTGTGTTTATGATGTCATGCATCCACTCAACCTTCTCTACTATTGTTTTGTCCTTTTTATTCATGTTACAACTAGTCAATGTGTAGGACTGTGTTATATTATGCTATTATTTTAGCTACTAGTTTATGTACTTGGGTTTGGGACCCATTTAAACCTCGCACTCAAGCAATTTTACCTACCAAAACAAATTACTCACTATGCTCACCGTGTATGAAATTCTCGTTGTGTATGAGATCTTATATGCCTTTGCATGGAGTAATATATAGCCATTGTAATATGACACCTTGGTTACTTGACTCTTCCTTTCCTTATTCCAGGTCTCATAACTATTGTCTTCTCTTATTGACACTTGCATACACATGACTCTGTCTTGAATGCACACTTGGACATGACTCTTCACATAACACTCCCTAATATAAGAAAACTTGTGTACACATACATATAAGACACTTGTGCACATTTATAGATATCACACTTGCACACTCATTTACATGATACTTGTGCATTTCCTACACATTATTACATTACATAAAATATTTACTCACACTCTAATCTAAGACTCAACCCTAGTCTAATATTTACAATATGTACCATGAAGGTACCATGGGTGTATATTAGGATGTACCAAATAATATAATATTCTCCAACACCCTCCTATATTACTTTATTTGGTTATTGAATATTTTAGTATTCAATCTAGATTTTCATCATTCAATTATATTTACAATGAATGTGACCTTCATCTTGATCATGTTCTTCTTCTTCTCCTTTCTTGTACTTGTCCTTGGATTCATATTCATATTCTTCAATATTTGTAGCTTCAATACTGTAGATCTCTTGAAATTTCTCATTATCATCAAATTCATGTATAAGAAATTTTTATTTTCCTTTGTCCTTAGAATCAAATGATCATTTATTTTCCTATATGGAGACTTCTAAATACTTAATTAAAGCATAATAAGAGGATATTGAGTTAGATGAACTTGGAATACCAATATTGCATGAAGAACAAAATAACTTTTCAAAAAAATATTCATCTACTTTTGCTTTCTTCTTGAGAGATTCAATCAACTCCTTGTGTTCACATTTTCTTATTTATGAATCCTAAGTTTAAGGAATCTTATATACATTATAATATCAATATCTAAAGGTATAATAATACTATATTTTTCATTATCAATTGCTTCAACAATAGTATTCAAATGTTTCAAAAAAATTGTTAATGGATTCACTATAGATTAATTTTTAAACCAAATCTATTTTTTCTTTATATTTTACAAGCGATTTTGTGATCGTAAATTTTATGACATATACTTTTTCTTTTCTGATCATAAACTCCATATTATTATCCATTGAATTTGTTGATTCTTTTGAAGTAGACATCACTATACCTCCTATATTTAAATAACTCATTTTTTCTAAATTAAATAGCCCACAATGTGGAAAACCTTATTTCTCCCAAATCGTTAGAAACTAAGAAAATATAAATTTTGCAAATCTAATGTTTTATTAAATTTATTTTTTGTAAGAATTTTGACTCCCAAATAGTTAATTTGCAGAAATTCAATAATACTTGAATTAATAATATTCAATTTAAAAAATCTTGAAAACTTAAATAAAACCCTATTAATTCTAAAAAATATTAAAGCTTTCAAAAAATTTTAAAAACTGATTACACTAAGTGAATTAATAAAGCTTTACTTTCCTTATCAATCCTAATAAAGAATTAATTTATTTATTCAACCTTATCACTACTACCAACTAATAAAACATTAAACTAAATGTCCAACCTTATCTATCCTATATAATTCAACTTGGAAACCCTAAATATCATTACCTTCAAAGAACACATGCTCCTATTTTCACCTCTATGAATACCATTTTTTCTCCATTTTATATTGATTCCTCAAGTGTACAAACAAGCTTTGATTTATTATCTTGATTGTAATAATCCTTATAGATATTTGTATTTGAGTAGGCATAGCATTTTATTTTCCAAAATTCACTTGAAGTGTAACGCTCTTAACAATTCTATGCTAGGTAAAAAGAATATTGAGTATTTTAGCAATTGTTTATATTGTTAGAGTTAGAGTCTATTACATCATTTGGATCACGTAAATGTACCTTCCTAGGTACATACTTAGAACATTAAATTTTTTTAGGGGAAATTTATCTAGTTACTTCATGCAATGTAATAAATACACAAGTGCCAATGTGCAAGTTGTAAAAGTACAAGGTGTGCCTTGTATAGCTAGTTAGAGTTTTGGGCAAGCAATCTATGTTCCACTATAAGAAGACCTCATTATAAGAGTTTGATAAGCAATTCAGTAGATAGTAGTAGTAGCAGTAGGTGACTCCATTATTTATGGAGCACATTATGGTTCTGTAGCTTCTTGCATGGAGTGTCCATTTCCTCCATAGCAATATTGTATCCATTTATGATATTTTTATTTATAGCATACTTCAAAAATATTGTGAGTTTACTTTCATTCATATTTTAGCATATTGTGATTATCATATATTATTATGATCTACCTAAAAATATAATAGTGGTATTAGAGCCATGATAGATCTAGTCATAGTAGGTCAATAGGAATACCACCATTATTATCGAGTATGAGTTTTTTGTCAATCTAATATGCCATTGGACCAGTCACTATAAAAAAATCTTAGAAGAGTCTAGGTGGTAGAATTAGGGAGAGTCACAACATAGGACTAAAATAAACCTTAGTTTCAAAAATTATTAATATTGTATTTGACTGGAGTCTCTCCACAAAGTTACAAGAAAATGCGTGAAGACTAGGACTCAGTATTCAACCCACTAGATTGATAGATCATCTAGTGAATATTATCTACAATACCTGGAACTTGGTAATTATTATTTGAAGGTTCTTATTACTCTAGAAAACTAACTATTAGATGATTGAGACAACTCCTACAATAAGAAGCTAGGTTATTTCAACTTCATTACCCGAAGATTGGAGTGCTTTCATAATATAAAGATTAGTTATTATAAAAGAGGAATACTACATAAGAGACTCTAGGAGATGAAGACTAGATATTGTTATTGGTAAAATTAACTTCATAGAAGGAAAATAACACATAAGCCTTAATATGAAAATGCCATAGAAGACTTAATATAAAAAGGCCACGGAAGCCTTGATCTATAGAAGGCCATAGAACCCTTAATTCAAAAAGGGCCACAAAATCCATGATCTTGAAAAATACTTCATAAGGGAGTACCTAATTCATAAGCAGATTCAAATTTTAGTACTAATCATTTGTTGTAGGAAAAGAGGAGTTCCAGTGAAGTTGAGAAACTTCCTATATTCAGAGTTAGGAAGAGTATTTGCTTCATAATCATCTAGTACGTTAAGTGAGCCTGAAGGTGAAGATATTAGGAGAAGATCCCATTGAATAAGATTCCATTCTTGGAAGGACAAGAAGGACCAAGAGGAACCTTTTCATATCCAAAAGTATCAAAATCAAGAGATCCAGGAAGGATATATCAACTTCAAAATAAGAAGGCCTCAAGGAAGACCAAAATAGAAACAAAATCCAATACCTAGGAGAGGTCTCAATAAAAAAGTCTTGGAGAATCCTTGTTGCTGAAGCAATATCATAAAAGAGTTCCTGGAAGTTCTCCATCAAGGAGAAACTTTATCACAAGAGAAGACTTGCAATATTTTTTTCCATCTGACAACAATACCAATCAAGGGAAGAGAAATTTGTAAGGAGTGCCAAAGAATATATAAAATACCTCAAGACATTTAGAGTCGAGAAGAAGAAGATCATACTTATTGTTAAAATTTGACAAGAAGACTCAAATACAAAAGGAGTTTATTAAATCTGAGAGACTAGAGGATTACCCAAAAAATCCTTTGTATCCATAGTAGAAAGGAGAAGACCAAATCACCAAACTTTAGGCTCATGAAAGCAAGTTCAAGATATTGTTTTGGTGAAGGAGGAGCTACTTGAAAAGCTATCAAAAAGGTAAGCAACTATTGGTGCAAGTGAATTCATTATTACTCAGCAAATTTGTTAAAGCACCTTATGCTAGATCATAAATTGCAAAGGGAAATATTGCATTATAAGTCTTCATAGAAGTGCAAAAAGGAAAGTTCATTTTAAGGTTCATTTGCACATTATTTTTGGAGTTGATTAGATTACAAATTACATCTATCTATCAACTACCTATCTTACATATTGGAATAGAATTGGATCCTACAATTTTTTTTGTAGTGAAATTTGTAGATTACATTTGACAAGTTGTAGTGGGATCATTAAAGAGCATATTTAAGAAATTAGTGGAGTAATAAGAAATCGAAGGACATTCCCACCACTCTTGCTATGACAAGGTTAGGGTTTCATCTACTGCCAAACATGGGAACATCCAAAGTGACATCGATCAGGGAAAGGAACCCCTTGATAAAGCAGGTGGTATAGGCAGCTATCGAGGCCATCTGTCTTATGCAAACCTCCTATAGAATAAAATTAGTTCACCCACAGACAATTTGAATGGATTTGTCTCATAAGGGTGCGATGTGCTGTCCTCAAAATCTTATGGAAGGTTACGCATCCCATGATTCATTTTCCCTTGTAGGAAACTTTATTGGAGGACACCCTGACATGGACGCAATCCACCTTTGGACGACTTCAAAGTGAAAAATCTTGGGAAACATGGGGATATTCGCGATGACCAAAGGATTTTTTATGATTTAGATGAACCATCGGGAGGATGCAGAGCACATTCTATCTAGAGATCTATGGTTCTTCAGGAGATGAAGTCTTTTTTAAGAAAATGGGAGAAAAATTTTGACCCCAACTTGCAAAACATTAAATTTACCCCCATTTGGATTCGACTCCTAATCTCCTTGCTCATTTTATATGAGGATTCTCTTCAAGGATTGGTTAGGGCCTTTGGGAAATTAGTGGCCATTGATCTAGCCACTCGTACCAGAACTCGCCTAACCTAGACACACTCTGCATTAATGTGAATTTGGAGTTGCATTTCCTAAACCACCTAAATCTATTTTACAAGGATTTTAGATGAATAAAGATGCTAATATTAGAGAACAAGCTAGATTTTTTCTCGAAGTGCCAATCCCAAGGGCACATCCCATCTCAATGCCCTAAGCACAAAAAACCTAAAGTTGATCACCTACCAGCGAGATACCCAGAGCTAAGCACCAGTCAAAGGACAATCATCAGCCAAGGATAAAACTTAAAGAACAAAAAATAGATTCGAAAACCTCCAACCCTAGCTTCTCAAAAGGCAACTACATTAGTTACCACTACTAATAAATTTGATTTTCTTAATTATTTTGGAACCAATGAAGAAAATGAGGAAGGATAAATCCCTTTTAGATCCTCCCCTGACCCCAATATTACCTTCTAGTTGTTCCCTCCTCCCAATCCCACCCATAAGAGCCCCTACCCCTCTCACCCCCCATGCCAACCCCACTCTCCCACCACTAGTGACAACACCTAGAGTGTTACCCCAAAATCCCTTCGGTCACCCTCTTCCCCAGACCCATCACACCCCCCTTGCTAGGTCTAACTTCCCTACCTCCCCGACCAACACTAAAACCACCAATTCTGACAGTGACGAGCCCACTCAACAATATCATAAAACATGGAGCCCCAAGAAAACTTCATGTTTTAGAAAGTCCCAATTCTATGTAGGAGTAGACCAAAAGAAGGGTAGGGCATTCGACATAGAATTAATAAATTAGGATACCACCAAGGATATATCCAATGTAACGTAAAAAAACCTATTTCAAGAAATTAGAAACACTATCAAGGAATAAAATCGAAGACCCAAACCCCCCATGCAACAAGGCAAAGGGGGAAAAAAACTCTCAAGAAGTTCCAAATGAAATTCCTCTCTTGGAATGCGAGAGGACTGAATGGGTCAGCCAAGAAAATACTGGATGCAGCCATGAGAAAATATTATAACCCCACAATATTCCTCATTCAGGAAACCAAACTAGATGATCAGTGGTCTCCTAAGGTACCTAAAATCATATGTAAAAATAGTGACTTCGTCTACTCCCCGGCCTCCGAGACTACATGTGGGATCCTAAGCCTATGAAACCCAACCAAAGTTGAAGGCAGATTTATTTCAGGTCAAGACAGGTTGTCCAACATTCTTTTCCATGATACCAGATCCTGGAGCACATGGATTATGACAAATATCTATGCTCCCAAAATATCCCATGACAGAATGATCTTGTGGAACACCCTCACTTAGATGAGGCAGATGTTTGTCAATATTCCATGGGTTTTGGTAGGGGACTTAAATTCCTCCCTGCACTTTTTTGATAAAAAGGGAGTGAAATAAGTCACTCACAAGGATACAAATGACTTGAGGTATTTTGTGGACTCAAATACCCTTATGGACGTTCTGATGTAGGGATCCCTTTACACTTGGATTAATAGGAGGATGCAAAATAAACTCATCTAAGAGCACCTTGATCGATTTTTGTTATCCCAAGAAGCCCTTCCTCTCTTCGAAGATGTCAGATTGTAGGCTTTCACAAAGATAGGTTCCAATCATATCCTGATCCTATTTGATATGGAAATTAGACCCCAGTTCAATACTCCTTTTCGATTCGAGTCAATGTGGACCCACCACCCTAATATCAGAAATCAAATAGTAGAATGGTGGGGGACAAAATTTCTTAGGACAACTTCAAATCAATTTATACAAAAACTCAGGCGAATTAAGGAAAATCTAAAATTTTGAAATAGGGAAACCATCAGGAATATTTTTGAATCTATGTAGGACATAAAAAATAGACTAGGGCAGATTGAGGATAGATTTCAAAAATGGTAGGGTGATGACAAACTCAGAGATGAAGAGATTATTTCCCTGTCCGAATACCATAGCACTTTAGATAAAGAAGAAAAAAATTTGTACCAAAATTCAAGACAACTATGGCTCAAAGAAGGTGAATCCAAATTTAAGTATTTTCACATCTCAACTCTCAGGCATAGGGGAGTTAATAGAATTAAAGGCCTCATCAAGAAAAATAGGACCTTCACTTTTGACATCCACCAGATTAGGTATGAAGCTATAGGCCAATTCAAAGACCTTATCACATCTCCCCCTCTTCCTCACCCATGGCCATGGAGTCTCTTCTAGATAATATTCCCAAAACCATTTCTAATATTACAAAAAAATTCTCCTTAGTCCCTTGTCCCACAAGGAATTCCACCAAGCCCTTTTCTCCATGAAGCCTGATAAAGACCCCAGGCCTAATGGCATTTCCCCCAAGTTCTTCCAAACATTTTAATACATTTTGGACCCTGATCTATGCCTTGCCATCACATAAATATAGAATTCCAGTACCATTATCAGAGATGTGAACTCCACTTTTCTGGCCCTGATCCCCAAAGGTGTAAAATCCCAATCCCTCTCTGATTACAACCCCACAAGTTTGTGCAATGTCATCTAAAAAGTGCTTTCCAAAGCCCTGGCCAATAGTCTCACTGAGATCCTCCCCACCATCATCGACGACTTCTAGGGGAGCATAGTTAAGGGGTGAAATATCCTTGACGGAGTCATCACCATCCATGATATGATTCACTCTACCCACAACTCTAACTTCACTACCTTCTTCCTAAAGCTTGACATGAACAAAGCCTTTGATAGAGTGAACCAAAAATTCCTATCCAAAAACCTCCTCAAATATGGGTTCCATGAATCTTGGATGAATATGATTTCAAATTGTGTCTCTTCTTCTTGGTTCTTGGTCCTTGTGAATGGGTCTGCTACCAGTTCCTTTTCCAGTACCAAGGGGTTGAGACAAGGTGACCCACTCTTCCCTATACTTTTCATCATTATGGCTGAGAGCTTGGGAAGAATCATAAAAAATACCTGCTATAGAAACCCGATCTTAGGCATCAAGACAACTTCAATATTAACCCCCTCCACTCACCAATAATTCATGGATGACACCCTACTGGCCACTAAAGCTTCAGTATCTAAAGCCAAAGTCATCAAAGTCATCATCAATCTATATGATGAAGTGGCTGACCATAAGATCAATTACACAAACACTAAACTCTACTTCATCAACACCCACACCAGAAGATAGGTCAAGATTATAGGAATCTTGGGGTGCACCATTTTTGACTTTCCAACTACCTATATGGGCCTTCCAATGTTCATGGGAAGACCACTTAAAGGTATGTGGAACAATGTCATATAAAATATACACAATAAGTGTTGGCAATTTTGGGTACTTTGGGTACATTGCCCTTGCTCAAGTGTATAAGTTGTCATTGATGTCAAGAAGCTCTTGAAGGAATTTGGTTTGATGTCAAATAACTTGTTTTGATGAAGGTTCGGCATGACAGTTTCAAAGGTCTTTTGTTAACCCCAAGTTGGCAGGTTTAAAGATTTTAGGTGGATGCATTAATTTAATGCAATTGGGTCCAGGAGGAAATATTTATTTAAATAATTAAAAACCTTGCTAAGGTTCCCTTTAATTATTTTTAAATAAATATTAATTTATGGTTTGCAATGGGTTCTCCTAATCCATGGCGCAAATGTCTAGGTGGGCACTATGTTTTAAACTCGATGGGTGCTAGCCCAAGACCTCCGTCGACGTGGTAAACTCCCCGCCGACGTCGAAGAGCTCATGGCAAGGATTCATATTAATACCCCTCGATGAAAACAAAGATGAAGCCCATCCGATTTTTGAAGAGTTGCTCGTTGATCGCTTCTATGTCTTCGTCGGTTTTCGTAATCCGTTGATCATTTGTGTGTCTTCGCCGATTTTCGTAATCCATTGATCGTTTTTGTGTCTTCACCGGTTTTTGTAACTCGCTGATCGTTTCTGTGTCTTCGCCATTTTTCGTAATCCATTGTTCGTTTGTTTGTCTCACCGTTTATCGAATCCGTTGTATAGCTTGTCGTCTACGAGTTCGCGTCAGAAGGAAGGGAGGACTGTGTTTTATTTTTCTTGACGTAGAAGGGACAAGTGTAACAGCATGAGGTTTTAACCTCACCGGGTGCCTTTGGCGCACCGATAGTGGCTAGGCTGTTGGCGCGCTACCCGAACGGGAGGTTCCGCGTTCGAATCACGCAGAAGGGTTTTTCGTCGTGGACGCAGCGGGTGGTGTTAGATTTCGGGCGCAAATTTCTCCAAAGCGATTTTTGATGTTGGCTAAGGTATTTTCGAAATTAATCTTTTGCTAAGTGTATGTTGCGGATGGAGGAAGTTTGTTAAAAGAAAAAAAGCTTAGGAGTTATAAGGAGTTTCAAAGCTTGTTGTTATTTTGATAAAAGATTATTTTGAAAGTGTTGTTGAAATATCTTATTGCATTCTTATGAGAGATAAAGTTTATTTTTTGATAAGACTATAAGGGAGAAATAAGGTGTATAATGGATAAATTTTTCTTGTAATGTTGAGAGTGCTTTTGGTTGATTATGGAAATGAAAGCATGATGTGTTAAGGTTAATTGCTTCTTGTGTGAAAGTATGAAACCTTAAGTGGACAGCTTTGAGATTGACATTTGCTTTCATTAAGTTGGTTATAATCAAGCTATTCTTTACTTGGTTAAAGTGTTGGGCTTACTCCTTTGTTGATGAATTGAAAAGTTGTTTTATGCTATTGTGAGTTGAGTTGGTGGATGCTTTTGTTAAAACAATATTGGAGAGAAAAGGAGTTCTACTTGTTTCCTTTTCTGATGTTGATTGTGAAATGCTTCAAGGTTGTGTTTTGAGCTGAATGGTGTTGATTGAACCTTGTTTGATGAGCATTGTTGTTGAAGCCCTATTTGATGGTGAAAAGAACATGAGTATCATTGTTATGTGATTCTTTGCATAGTTGGCAATTGTTGGGGTTTCATGTTCTTGAAAGAAAGCATTCTATCCTATCCATTTCAGATATTGAGTTGAGTTTTCAGATTTGAGATTGAGATTGAGCTGAGTTGATTTGAGTTGAGTTTTGAGATTGGGATTTGAGTATAGAACATATTGAGTCTCTAACAATTCTCTTTATGCTTCTATGAGTTTGACAAATCACATTGGGTCTCTAACAATTCACTTTGTGATTTCCTACTAAGAAAGTTTTTCTTGGTGAGCTTGCTGAGTTTTTGGACAGGTTCTAGTGGGGACTTGTGAGCAGTTTTGGACAGGTTTCGATGGGGACTTGTGAGCAGATTTGGACAGGTCCTAGCAGAGGACTTGTGAGCTGAGTTTGTTAGTTCTATCAGAGAACTTGAGGATAGAGGAGCATTGGTTCTTTGAGAAGAACCTGAGGACAGATTTGGCAAGTCTTTGAGAAGGCTTGTGTGTAGAGGATTGATTTGTTCAAGTGTTGAACAGATCTGACAGATAGAGGAAGACTTGTACTAGACCGACTGACTATGTTTGGTACAGGTTGCTGAGCTATTGTGGACGTGATCATAGAAGGCAGAGGTCTCTTAGGCTAAGCATTGAGGATAGGAGGTCTTCGGTGGAAAGGAGTTCCACGTGTTGGCAAGAGGTAGAGGTAGTTGATCTTCCGAGGGATCATTTCTAGAGCAGAGGGGAAGGTATCTCCTTTGAGTAGAGGCTCATAAATTTAGATTGGGGGTTTCCTTTGAGTAGAGGCTCATAAATTCAGATTGGGGGAAGGTATCTCCTTTGAGCAGAGGCTCATAAATTCAGATTGGGGGAAGGTATCTCCTTTGAGCAGAGGCTCATAAATTTTGATTGGGGGAAGGTATCTCCTTTGGGCCGAGGCTCATAAACATTGTAATTGGGAAGGATTCCCAAAGAACTTTGAGATAACTTTTAGAGAAAAGTTTTGTGGACGTAGCCCAACCATTCTGGGTGAACCACGTTAAAATTGGTGTCACTTTGTGAATGATTTTGTGCATTGTTTTGATATTGCTTTGGGTATATTGCTTTACTATTTTGAAGTATAAAGGAAAAAGTAAAAAGAGGTCTTATACTGTTCACCCCCCCTCTCAGTATAAGCTTGTGTTCTTCAATTGGTATCAGAGCAGGTGCCTTCGAAAAGTTTAACAACTTGAAGGAAAAGCTAGTAAAGAACACAATGGATCATTCAAGTGGCAATGCAGCACCTATTCTTGATGGGTCAGATTTTGGTCTTTGGAGTGCAAGGATGAAGGTTCATCTAATGGCACTTGGTAATGAGGTATGGGAAGTGATTGAAGATGAGTACACTATTCCTGTACATGGTCCTAATACTAAAGAAGAAAGGCTCCTACATCACAACAATTCAAAAGCAATGAATGCAATCCCGAAAGGCTTACTAGAAAGCAGATCTCACCAAAGTGATTCACTGCAAGACAGCTAGTGAAATGTGGAAACAGTTGAAGGTGGTTCATACAGGTGATACAAATGTCAAAAAGGCCAAGTTGAGACACTTCAAAGGTATGTTTGAACAACTCAAGATGAATGATGATGAAAATATTAGTGACTACATGCTTCGTATGGATGAGGTTGTTAACTCCATGAAAGACTTAGGTCTTGAGCTTGCTGAAAATGATGTTTGTGATAAGATTTTAAGATCTCTTCCTAATAGATTTAGTGAAAATATTTCTGCTATTGAGGAAGCTAAAGATTTGGATAAGTTAAAAAAGGATGAGCTCCATAGTATACTTGCAGCATTTGAGTTGAGAACTCAAGTAAAGGTTGATGTCAAGAAAGAGGCAGCTTTCAAGGCTACCAAGGAATCCAAGGGTAAAAAACTTCAAGATAGTGATGAGTCTTCTAGTGATGAAGAGGCATATTACAGCAAGAAAGGCAAGTTCTCTAGAAAGCACAAAAGTATGAAAAATATAAGATGTTTCAATTGTGGAAAGTTTGGTCATTATGCTACTAATTGTACTGTTCCCAAGAGTGAAAGTGATGAAGATAAACATGATTCTAAGAGCAAGGATTCTGAAAAGCACAAGCATCACAGGAAAATCAAATATGAGCACAACAATCAAGGAAAGAGGTATTCTCACAAGCACAAGAAGAGTTTCTACCTAGACAAAGCAAGTAAGTGTTCTAGTAGTGATAGTGAGAGTTCTTCAAGTGATAATGAAAATGAGATGTTGTTCATATCAAAAAAGAGGAAGAACCGAAACATAGATTCATTATCATGAAATGTCTTAGATGTGGAAATTTTGGTCACCTTGAGGATGATTGCACAAATAATGATTTGGTTTCTAGTATGTATGAGGATGCTTCAAAAAACTATAAGGAAGATGCATGTATGGTTTTTGAAAAAGGTAGCACCTCTAGTGATAAGAAATCTGAAAAAGGCTTTGATGATTCAGAAAGCAAACAAATAAAGGATCTTGAAAGTGAACTTATTAGTGCTCTTAGTGCTTTGAAAAAGGAAAGAAAGAAGAATGCTAGACTCAAGGATAAGTTAGATGAATGTTGTATGGAGAGAGATGATCTTATAGAAAATCTTGATTTCTCTATAGCTAAGACACAAGAACTCAAGGATGAGTTAGAGTCTAAGGTTCTTGAGTATAGTGAGTTAGAACAGAAAATGGCTTCTTTGAAAGAGGAAACTAAAGAGTACAAGGATAAGCTTTACAGTGTTTCAAGATAGCTCCAAAAAGGTTAAGTCACTCATCAAAGGTCAAAGAAAGACAAAGGATAAAACAGGCCTTGGTTTTGTTAAGCCACACAAGGAACAAGTTGGAGAGTCTAGTAAGAGACTCCAAAAGGAAGAGAGTTCTTATGAGGAAAGTATTTCAGATCATGAGTCCTTGAATGATAGATGCACAAAAATAGAAAACAGAATTCAGAATGAGAAGAAGAAGTTTTCAGAACCTAAGAGGTCAAATAAAGGAAAGTTTCAAGGCAGATGTTTTGCTTGTCATAGGTTTGGTCACATGGCTTCACATTGCATGGCTCAAGTAAAGAAGGTAAATGACAATTTCAGAAGTGCTAGTTTCTTTCAAGGGTATTGCTACTCTTGTCAATAGTTTGGGCACAAGGCAGTCTATTGCAAGGTAAATAACAGGAACAGGTTTGATCAAAACAGGTTTGGTCAGAATAGGTTTGGTCAGAATAGGTTTGGTCAGAATAGGATTGGCCAGAATAGGTTTGGTCAGAATAGGTGGATTCAAAGATCAGGTTTACCTCAAAGAAACAACATCGTCAAGTGTTTCAAGTGCAACAATGAAGGTCACATAATCAGACAGATGTAGAGCTAAAATTCTAGAATACGAGAACAGGAAAAATGGCATGATCAGGTCCAAGGATCAAGGCATGGACAAGAACAGGGATGAGAACAAGAACAAGAACAGTGACAAGAACAAGAATATGGACAAAGAGTTCAAGAGAAGGCCCGACAAGGAAGTTATAGACGCTAATGATGATCAATGCCTAATGGGAGTTTTACTCCCACCCCAGAATTAATCACCTCATCAGGAGGTGGGGGAGGGACTAAGCTAAGAGGCTCATTCTTAGTCCCGAGCCCCAAAGGTGGCCCTTTGCCATTGATGACAAAGGGGGAGAGATATGAGTAAGGGGGAGAGCTTCAAAGTGAAGAGGAAAGCTTCAAGTCAGGGGGAGAAAAACTTCAAAGGAAGATTCTCAGTTGTGGGCATAGTTGGTCAGTTGTTAGCACAGTTGGTTTTAGTTTTGGCTCTTGAGATGTGTTTTCAGTAAAGGTTTGCCATCAATGACAAAGGGGGAGATTGTTGGCAATTTTGGGTACTTTGGGTACATTGCCCTTGCTCAAGTGTATAAGTTGTCATTGATGTCAAGAAGCTCTTGAAGGAATTTGGTTTGATGTCAAATAACTTGTTTTGATGAAGGTTCGGCATGACAGTTTCAAAGGTCTTTTGTTAACCCCAAGTTGGCAGGTTTAAATATTTCAGGTGGATGCATTAATTTAATGCAATTGGGTCCAGGAGGAAATATTTATTTAAATAATTAAAAACCTTGCTAAGGTTCCCTTTAATTATTTTTAAATAAATATTAATTTATGGTTTGCAATGGGTTCTCCTAATCCATGGCACAAATGTCTAGGTGGGCACTATGTTTTAAACTCGGTGGGTGCTAGCCCAAGACCTCCGCCGTGGTAAACTCCCCATCGACGTCGAAGAGCTCATGGCAAGGATTCATATTAATACCCCTCGATGAAAACAAAGATGAAGCCCATCCAATTTTTGAAGAGTTGCTCGCTGATCGCTTCTGTGTCTTCGCCAGTTTTCGTAATCCGCTGATCATTTTGTGTCTTCGCCGATTTTCGTAATCCATTGATCATTTCTATGTCTTCATCGATTTTCGTAACTCGCTGATCATTTCTGTGTCTTCACCATTTTTTGTAATCCGCTATTCATTCGTTTGTCTCGTCGTTTATCGAATCTGCCATATAGCTTGTCGTCTATGAGTTCGTGTCAGAAGGAAGGGAGGACTATGTTTTATTTTTCTTGATGCAGAAGGGACAAGTGTAACAACATGAGGTTTTAACCTCATCGGGTGCCTTTGGCACACCGATAGCGGCTAGGCTGTTGGCGCGCTACCCGAATGGGAGGTTCCGCGTTCGAATCACGCAGAAGGGTTTTTCATCGTGGACGCAGCGGGTGGTGTTAGATTTCGGGCACAAATTTCTCCAAAGCGATTTTTGATGTTGGCTAAGGTATTTTTGAAATTAATCTTTTGCTAAGTGTATGTTGCGGATGGAGGAAGTTTGTTAAAAGAAAAATAGCTTAGGAGTTATAAGGAGTTTCAAAGCTTGTTGTTATTTTGATAAAATATTATTTTGAAAGTGTTGTTGAAATATCTTATTGCATTCTTATGAGAGATAAAGTTTATTTTTTGATAAGACTATAAGGGAGAAATAAGGTGTATAATGGATAAATTTTTCTTGTAATGTTGAGAGTGCTTTTGGTTGATTATGGAAATGAAAGCATGATGTGTTAAGGTTAATTGCTTCTTGTGTGAAAGTATGAAACCTTAAGTGGACAACTTTGAGATTGACATTTGCTTTCATTAAGTTGGTTATAATCAAGCTATTCTTTACTTGGTTAAAGTGTTGGGCTTACTCCTTTGTTGATGAATTGAAAAGTTGTTTTATGCTATTGTGAGTTGAGTTGGTGGATGCTTTTGTTAAAACAATATTGGAGAGAAAAGGAGTTCTACTTGTTTCCTTTTTTGATGTTGATTGTGAAATGCTTCAAGGTTGTGTTTTGAGCTGAATGGTGTTGATTGAACCTTGTTTGATGAGCATTGTTGTTGAAGCCCTATTTGATGGTGAAAAGAACATGAGTATCATTGTTATGTGATTCTTTGCATAGTTGGCAATTGTTGGGGTTTCATGTTCTTGAAAGAAAGCATTCTATCCTATCCATTTCAGATATTGAGTTGAGTTTTCAGATTTGAGATTGAGATTGAGCTGAGTTGATTTGAGTTGAGTTTTGAGATTGGGATTTGAGTATAGAACATATTGAGTCTCTAAAAATTCTCTTTATGCTTCTATGAGTTTGAAAAATCACATTGGGTCTCTAACAATTCACTTTGTGATTTCCTACTAAGAAAGTTTTTCTTGGTGAGCTTGCTGAGTTTTTGGACAGGTTCTAGTGGGGACTTGTGAGCAGTTTTTGGACAGGTTTCGGTGGGGACTTGTGAGCAGATTTGGACAGGTCCTAGCAGAGGACTTGTGAGCTGAGTTTGATAGTTCTATCAGAGAACTTGAGGACAGAGGAGCATTGGTTCTTTGAGAAGAACCTGAGGACAGATTTGGCAAGTCTTTGAGAAGGCTTGTGTGCAGAGGATTGATTTGTTCAAGTGTTGAACAGATCTGACAGACAGAGGAAGACTTGTACTAGACCGACTGACTGTGTTTGGTATAGGTTGCTGAGCTGTTGTGGACGTGATCATAGAAGGCAGAGGTCTCTTAGGCTAAGCATTGAGGACAGGAGGTCTTCGGTGGAAAGGAGTTCCACGTGCTGGCAAGAGGTAGAGGCAGTTGATCTTCTGAGGGATCATTTCCAGAGCAGAGGGGAAGGTATCTCCTTTGAGCAGAGGCTCATAAATTCATATTGGGGGAAGGTATCTCCTTTGAGCAGAGGCTCATAAATTCAGATTTGGGGAAGGTATCTCCTTTGAGCAGAGGCTCATAAATTCAGATTGGGGGAAGGTATCTCCTTTGAGTAGAGGCTCATAAATTCAGATTGGGGGAAGGTATCTCCTTTGGGCCGAGGCTCATAAACATTGTAATTGGGAAGGATTCCCAAAGAACTTTGAGATAACTTTTAGAGAAAATTTTTGTGGATGTAGCCTAGCCATTCTGGGTGAACCACGTTAAAATTGGTGTCACTTTGTGGATGATTTTGTGCATTGTTTTGATATTGCTTTGGGTATATTGCTTTACTATTTTGAAGTATAAAGGAAAAAGTAAAAAGAGGTCTTATACTGTTCACCCCCCCTCTCAGTATAAGCTTGTGTTCTTCAAGAAGCTGGAAGGATGGAAATGGGTCTGCCTCTCCAGTGCAGGAAAAGCAACATTGGTAAAGTCGGTCCTCCAAAGTATTCCCACCTACTTTTTGTCAATCTTCAAAATATCTACTATGGTGGGAGAGGCCATCAAGAAACTGCAGAAGCATTTTATGTGGTCTGGAAATGATAATCAATGAAAGTTCCACCTGGTAGCCTGGGACAAAATATGCACCCCTAAATATAGGGGATTTGGACTACACCGTATAAACATCACAAATAAAGCCCTTATAGCCAAGTAGGCATGGAAGGTGGTCACTAATTCCAACCTAGAGTTGGTATTGATTGTCAAAATAAAATACCTACAACACCACTCATTCCTAGACATGGAGACTCCCCACAATGGCTCCCACTTATAGAAATTGATTAGCCACACCCAATAGCTTTTACATCAGGGATCTTGGTGGTAGTTGGGAGATGGTAAGTCTATTGATTTATGGAAATATGTGTGGACCAAAAAATACCCCTCATGAATGATGTCAATTTGAATTTAATCAAACAACTTATCAACAGTACGTACGGGTCCCAAGTTGTTGATTTCATCACCTTTGATTAGTAAATCCAAAAATGGAAGCAGGTATAGTTCAAAATTAAGAATGATACTATCAACAAAGGTCTAGAAACTCTTTAGGATATTTTTAGAGCAAATTTAATCCCATAGGCCTAGAAGAATGGTGAACACTATTGGAAGGAATCTAGCGATAGAGGCTTCATTATCAAATTTGCATCCCAGATGTTGGAAACCCTCCTAGAGAATTAAAAAATTTCTGACAGTCAAACCTTAGCCAAAAGCATATGGCTCAAGCTCATGATCCTAAAAGTGGCCCACTTCTATTGGCTTGTTTCTCACAATAAAATTTTTACCACCGATAACTTAATTCAAAGAGAAGTGATGGTTCCCAATAGGTGCTATCTCTCTACTTAAGCTTGGGAATCCAATCAACACATTTTATTGGATTACCCCTTTATCAAGAGTGTTTTCTATCCTAGACAAAAAATTCCAGGTGTATTATATCTGATCCAAGATAGTCTCAGGCCTATTCATCCAATGGTTGAGGACATTTGAAAACCCAAGACTCAAGTTCTTGTGGAGTTCCCTGCTTCATCATGTGGCCTGGCAGATTTTGTTGGAACATAACAACCACATCTTCATGATGATCACCAAAAATACAAAATTTGTGACTAACAGAGCTTTGTCACATGCTATTGAAAACAATAGCCTCATCCCACAAATACATGTCCTAAACTATGGGTTGTAATATCACCTATTTGCATCCCTCAGGATTCCCATAGACTATAGCAAATTCTAGAATACCCATTTCTCCAGAACCACGGCCAAACAGCACCCCCCTCCATAGGGATGTCTTAAGGCCAACTTCAATGGTGCCTCCAAAGGAAATCCAAGGAACATTGGGGCAAGAGAAGTCATTAGGGACCACATAGGCAACACTGTCAAGGCATTTACAAAAAATATTGGGACCCAAACCAACAACTATATAGAAGCCAAAGATTTTTAGAGAAGAATTGAGGTAAGAAAAACCCTTCCCAAGCCAATCATATTCGAAGAAGACTCATCAGTTATCATTGGACACATTATCAACAAGAGCATAGGGGGGAAGAATATCCAGAACATCATTCAGGATTGTCAACTTTCTCTCAACAACAAACCTCAAAGCTAGATCAACCACGTGTTTAGGAAAGCTAACAAAGTGGCTAACATTCTAGTCAATAAAGTAGTCAATCATTCCACCCTGGTCATCTAGGAAGAATAATTCCCATAATAATTCATAACCCTATCTAATCAAGATGTAGGAACGGGATATGTTAGGTAGCTCGTGCTACCCTCATGATGGAATTCCTTCAATACCCAATTTGGCCACTCAAAACTCCACTACTTCCAGGAAATACCTCACCAAAGGTGGTTTTTTCTACCATATTGGTGTTTTTTCAACACCTAAGGTGTTCCTTAACACCACTCCTAGTTTTGTTGTCTATATGATTTTTTGCGTAGATAGTATGGCTCGTGTCCATCCCCCATATTTCCTAAGCCAGGATTTGAATTCACAGTCCAATCGCTCATGATGCCTCGTTTTCCCCACCTCCCCTATGTCCTCTCGCTCTCTCACCTCCATTTCTCCTTTGTCCTCCCCTTCTGCTATCCATTTCACTTCCTTCACCACTTCCTTCCACTATGGCCTTGTTGTCATGAGCTACGCCTACACCAATTTTTTTGTTCCCAAACTCCTTTTTAGAAATTTCTTCCCGAGGCCCTCGTTCGTCATTCTTTTAGTTTGATCCAACCATATTACCTTCACTCTACCCCTCAAATATTATTATCTCCCTTTACACTATGGACATCGTTAAAAATATTTTAGCTAGATCCATAAGCTCTAGTCTAATTTTCACCATGGCCATCCTTGAGCCTGTTAGCCTATAGATTGAGGTCAGGACTGTGACCCTGCTTGATGCCAAGTATTTCATCAATTTCTTCAATAATTTATCTATTCATCGAGTCATGGAATGATGGGGAAGTGCAAATTTTCAACCTCTAGTTTGAGGTAAGTGTCCACTCTATTTTCCAGATTTCTGGTATTCCGGTTGATGGTAGAGTGGTATGCCAAGATAGGCATAACTTCAAAGAATAAATTGACCCGTCCTTTGATAAGGAGAAAAACTTAGTTTAGGAAAATAAAGTAGTGGTGCATTCCTCCTTGCCTCACCCTTGGGACATGACTATCATTCCCATTATCTAGTATGTCTCTATAGACAACCCCAAGAAGCCCTTCCAAGTCTATAATATTGCTTTGGCAAATCACCTGCATGAATTCCACCCTGTCAACATCATAGACTTCCTCTTTTGTTCCATCACCATCACTATCAACAACTATAGGGAAATCAAATCCCCAAAATACCCTCGACACCAAGGGATATTTTTGGTTCTATACAAGTACGCGCTAGCCCACCAGGTGTTAGAGGAAATTTCTTCTAGGTCCCCTAGCCTTGCTTGTTCTTCCAAATCTTCTTGATCCAAAGCCTCCACCTCCCCTCCATCCCCAAACTCTAGAACCCAACTCTTAGTCTCCCACATACTCCCCTTCCACCATGCACTCTCCCCCCTGATCATGGCAAGGAAGACTCATCCCTGCTCTCTACTCCCAAATAGGAAGTCCACACTAGTAAATGATCCAGACCCAAGAAGAAGTCAGTTTGGCCAACTCAAAAGTAGAGGAAATCCAATAGGTTGAAGTCCCCTAAGATGAGTGATCAGCAACCAAACGTGGAAATAATCAACGATGATGAATATCAGTACATTGACAATGCTAAGTACATGTTGCATTCCATAACCCTCAAAAGAGCCAGTGATACTGTAAGCCATTTGCAAATGACTTCCAACATCTATAGGGAAGGTTGCACCATTATATCTAGCATCATTTATGAGCTTAGATAGTTCCTGGACCTAATCAAGATACTCCTATCCCCTTATGGCAGTGCCCAGCAGGAAAGGAACAAAGAATCCTAGTAACCTGGGAAGGTGGTGTCTTGGCAGCAAGGCTACTTGATTTTATTTTATCATTTTTTGTAATAGTTTAGTTTCTTCTCTCTTTGAGGGATTTGGCATTATCTGGGTTATTATGTATGGGGTGAATCCTCAGTTGGTTTTTATCTTTTGCTACTGGAGGCCATAGTTGTCTCTTTTTGCTACTGATGTAATAGGGACGAGACCCTTTAACCCATACAACACATAAAATTATTTTTACCTACCAAAAAAAAAATAAGCCACCATTATAAGCAAAGAGGTGGAGTAGAAAAACCACCATTTATTTCCTTGAAGAAAACCTCAAATCGAGACCTTGGTAGTCTCAAGACTCAAGGAGAATAATATGATTCTTTCTTAAAGCACAAAGTGCAGGAATACTTACTTCCAAAAACTTAGATTGACCATCATCCAAAATAATCAAGAAGGATTATAAAGATTCTTCATTTTAGGTGTAAAATTATATATTACAAAAGGCACCTCCTTTATTCCTTGGAAGAACAAAGGCTTTACCATTTACAGAGGGATAGAAGGATGTTTTCTATCTAGAATATTTGCAGTCAAGTGAAGGAGCTATCTAAAGTTCACATAAGAAGTATATCTATGAGCAAAAGAAAGATCTATCAAAGAGCTCACACATCCTCATTTCAAAAAAATTGCAGTCATGTGAAGGAGCCCATATAAACAATAAAGTTGCAGCCAAAGAAGGAGCTACAAAAGAGCTCACATGTCCAGGATCTAAGGTGTTTAAAAATACCATTATTGCCATTAGAATCAGCCCTATAAGGCAACACATCACCTGCATCAGTAAGAGCCATTGTAAGAAGATATTAGCACTCATGCGTACATAGAAAGGAGGACAATATTCAACAAAGGAATATCTATGTAAAAGGAGAAGCATTGGATATTATAACCAGTGGTAATGGAAGGATTTTTATACTCTTTTATACATAGAAATGAGGATAGTATTTAGTACAGGGACATTTACATAAAAGAACCATCATTGTGTGTTCTAACCAATGGTAAAGGAAGGGCAAAATCAACATTAGATGTACACAAAGAGAGTGGAAGCTATACCTAAAGCCTCCATTGAAGCAAGCATCCACGAAGATAAAATATAAAATGTGTGTGGAGATGCTATCCATCTATAGCCATCCGCTGCCCTATCCAATACATCTAGCAAAAGAAAGCTTTCGTACCAAGGAAAGTAAGATCACATAGGGTGTAAAGATAAAGGAGGAATTAGAGTTACTTGGAGCATTAGAAAAAAAGCTTACATGCACAACCCACTTGGTTGAAATCTCTATGTCTACCAACATTCGAGTGCTCACCTAAAGAGAGTTACACACAACTAGAGGGAGTTGAGATTCATTGGAGTTTACCACCAATGTCATAATTTCCAAAGAAATGCTCATTGTTGAAGAAACACTCACTACCAAAGAACGTTCATTCTTGTCGAAGAGAGGTGTCTAGTAACGCTTTGTATGACACTTTTCATGAAGCCCATCCTTCTTAAATATTTTAAATTATGAGTAAAGGATAGAATATCATAATACAGTAAAGCAAGCAAGGAGTAGTTAAAAATTAGTTAATGCTTCAAGGTGAAATGTCCATATGGTGCAAGAAATATATTAAAAATGTTTTCATTTGGAGAATACCAGAAAAGGAGATTTGAATTTATTAGATTATAGAGGTGTTTGATCACCATTCAGAGGAATATTTATGCTAGTCAAATAGGGCTCTAAATTACCCACAAGCACTATGCAACATATAACAATGAATATGCTTGACATACAATAGTGAGGAACTATTAAGGAACTATTAAGGTAAAGTTCTTTATGCTTGTCTAAACATAAGGTTTATGGAGTTATAAGGAAATACATTCTTATTAAACAAGCATACTTTACATATCATTATTTGCAAAAGTTACCAAGGAGGAATAAGGGATATTATAATTGTTTAAATTACTTGCAAATATTATTTTTCTATTTTTTCCAAACTTGGGAGTTATAAGTAATACAACATCAACTTAGGAATTAGAAATTATAAAACATCAAATCAATCAAATAAGTGCATTAAAATATATGTATTAATAAGTCTTCAAAAGTTGGTTTTTATAGTGTTATATCAAAACACTTAAAGAAAAGAAAATATATACAAACTTCAAAACCTCTTCAAAATTGAAAAATAGTGCTTAGTTCAATAGGATTACTAAGGATATTGAAAATTTGTTTTTTGTATTTAGAAAATTTTACAAAATCAACCTAGACTTGAACTACAATTTACAAAAGTACTATATTGATAAAACACTCTATCCAAAAATATCATAGGGAGTCATAAGGCATTCTACAAAACATGGTAACATTAGCATCAAACAAAAAATTATCAAGTTCAAAATTTATTGGGTAGATGTAATCTTGATACAAAACCTAAAACTTATTAGTCTTGTGAACTCTCATCATTAGGGAGGTATAAGTAAGTCCACAAAATATAAAGAGTTGATAAATGGGAATAAAATGAATTCCAGTAAATTTTTTCTAGTTGAATCTCAACTACTCAAAGGGCCAAATTATTTCTCATGGAATAATAAAGTAAAATAAATTTTGATATACAAATAATTTTGGGATATTGTTCAAGGGAAAACAAGTAAACCTACCATAGGAGATACCGAGATTCAAAATTTTGAGGAAAATGATTCAAAAGCTCAAATGATCATAATATTTGCCATCACTGATGAAACACAACCCTATATCAGTTTAGAAAAAACATCTTTTGAAGCTTGGAAAAGCTTAGAAACAATATTTGAAGGAAATAATAAACCCACTATTCTTCATCTACAAACTCAACTACATTCCTTAAAAATGAGCAGTAGAGAAAGCATAAATTTTTTTCTAAAGAAGGTAGTAGATATTAAAGGAAAATTGTTAAATCTTGGATAGAAGCCCAAATATGAACTCCTTACTCAAGTAACCACGAGAGCACTTCTAGAAAACTATAAGCACTTGGTCACATCTATACAAATATTAAGCAAATATACTTGTTTTGATGACTTAGTCAATATTTTTTTAGGAATATGAAGTTGAACACACTATGAAAGATGAGATGACTAACATCGCATTGACATTAAAAGATAATCCGTAAGGAAATATTGCTTCATTAGTAAATATACGAAGAACATGGTACTATCAGATATGTATAAAGAAAGGTCATAACACAGGTTATTGTAGGTACAATATCATAAACTAGAATTAAGGGAATCAGATAAATAATGGGAACTAATTTCAATCAAATTAGCATCAAAGGAATACTCAATAGTAGTAATTTTAGAAACCAACAAATTGTCCTCAATTAGAATATAGAAAGGTAAATAAAAAATAACATCTGGCTTAGAGGATAGAAGAAATTGAATAAATGGATGAACACTCAGAGAATTATGAGGAGAAATCTCTATCAACAAATGTAACTTTTTTACTTGAATAGGTTACAAAGAATCCAGAGAAAGGATACAAATCTCATGATGAATATGAAGATGTATATTGAACACCAAAAGTATTCAGTACCCAAATAATTTAATACATGGGGTGTTAGAGTTAGAGTCTATTACATCATTTGGATCATGTAAATTTACCTTCCTAGGTACATACTTAGGATATTAGATTACTTTAGGGGGAAGTTATCTAGTTACTTCATGCAATGTAATAAATGTGCAAGTGTTAATGTGCAAGTTGTAAAAGTGTAAGGTTTCCCTTGTACAGATAGTTAGAGTGTTGGGCAAGCAATCTATGTTCCACTATAAGAAGCCCTCATTGTAAGAGTTTGATAAGAAAGTCAGTAGGTAGTAGTAGTAGTAGTAGGTGACTCCATTAGTGATGGAGCACATTATGGTTCTATAGCTTCTTGCATGGAGTGTCCATTTCCTCCATAGCAATATTGTATTCATTTCCAACATTTCTATTTATAGCATACTTTAAAAATCTAGTGAGTTTACTTTCTTTCATATTTTAGCATCTTGTGATTGTCATATCTTATTGTGATCTACCTCAAAATTTAACAAATATTTCCTTACCAAGTGGATAACTAGAAGATTTTTTCCTCCTTACAATTATTTGCTCATTTCATTGGCATTACAAAAGATATTTAGATAGCATCCAAATGATTTTTTGTGCTATGAGCTAGCAATTCCTCTTTCCTTGTCTGCATATATTTGAGTTTACCATGAATACAACTCTCCTATTGGAACTTATGATTCTATAGATCTTGGAATGACGCTTTTCCTACTATAACAATGATGCTTGATATGCCACTTTTTTATATAATATGAAATAAGGGGTTTTGAAAGGGTCCCTAAATATTTTACAAAGTGGAGTGAACTACCTTCTTATGGGAGAACCCAAAAATATTAGAAGATAAAATAGGATACACCAATAGAGCCACCACCAAGGAACCAAACAACTTCCTCAAGTGGCCCACAAAATGGTCAATAGGAGGAGAATAGGAACAACTAAGACCACAAAAGGAACTATATCCCATGTTGGGAAGGACTAAAATGATGCAATAGCCCAACACAATAGGAATTAAAACAAAATGAGGATCCCACTCCTCAATTATTTAGGCCACTAACTCCTACTTCTACCTTCTCTAGCTCCTGGTCCTTCAACTCCCACTGGTCCCAACCCATCATAACCTTGATTTCTTTGATGTAAGAGATGGTCATGTGCATGGATTCAATGATATTATTATATAAATTCAATATCATCATTTTGAATGAATTCCACATGCTAGGAGGGTCCTGGAGCCAAATGACTATATTTTTTTTTTGTTGGTTGATCCAAAGACAAGTTTAGCTTTCTTCCTAGAAAGGACAAAGACATTAGACTTATACTCATCAACATAGAGTGGTACCTTATTAGAACTTTCCAAATTTACCACCAATCATTTGGAATGTTTAGTTCTCTCCTCACTACCCCCATCACCTTTAGGGGAGTATTGTTCCATCTTGTCCCCCAAAGATAAGGTAGGGGTTATGGGGTTGACTTCTTAACTCTAGGAATTACTCTATTCAAATTAATACAAATTAGGGGACTCAAAAATTTAAGGTTCCACATTATCAAATGATTTCATAATATATTCCCATGACAAGCTTCTATTTCTAACAACATGATCAAAAGTTTATTTTTCCAACCCCTAGTGGATGGGATCCAATGAAACGCCTTTCTTTACTTGACTCATAGACTTCACCATAGACTAGAATAGGAAGTATGTAATGTTCATGATTCTCTTGTGGCATAACCGATTCAACAACATGAAATAGAAGCTCCTAAGGATGTCCTGGTTCTCATTCATTATAAAGTACTACATTATTACCAAGGTCACTATACTAGGGTGCCTTAAGGGATTATATTTTAAAACAATTTTGAAATTTTACAAGCTCTTTTTCTCTACCCAAAAATAGTTGAGATTATTTATCTAGGGAGTGTTTCTCTTTGTTATGAACAAACCTATCCTTGGCTAAATCGATGAATTATAAGATAATAGAAATTGAAACCTCAAAATTTATGTTCCCCACTTTGATCATCTTGTTATGCCATGAATATATCATATTCTTGTCATTTTCTTGTTATAGCCATTAAAATTTATCAGACAATGAAGGATGTAACCTTTCCTTCTAATCTTTCTAGCCTCCTCATTGATGTTGATAGAACTCAACTCAAGGACTATCCCTACCATTTTACCAGGAATCCTTCTACGTAGAAACCACTTGAGGAAGAATATGAGTGAGGCAATATCAAATATAATATAGTAGACACCAAAAGCACTAAGGCATTCTTGAAAATATATTAGTATTACAAAGAGCTAAATATTTTTAGACCCATGATATCTGAACCACCACCATAAAGTCCAACCAACCCTAACAACAAATCGCCTCAAGACACAATGAGAAGCATGAAAAAAAGAGGTAGGAGAAAATTTTCAACTTTAAATTAAGATCTACTCTAGATCATGAAACTAACATCATCTAGCCTATCTACCAAAATAGCATATCATTGCCAACTATTGCTTTTGATATTTCACTAGGTAAAAATTGATTATATTATAAAATCAAACCCAAGTGTGACCATATTTAAAATTGAGTCAACCATTCTAGAGCCTAGGCATCCAAATATAGAAGTTTTTAAGGTGATTTTGAATGATAGAGAAGAAGACATTTTGCACATGCTCACAAGCTCCTAGCTTAAAGAAAAACTGAATCAACAAGACATAAATAATCTACTGAAAAATAGAGAAATGCAATAGGAGCCCCAATAATTATTATATTACCTTTCAAAAAAATGGAATTATATAGACCCACGCCTTTACAATTTCAATATTCCCCTATAATACACTATTTTCCCTTTTTCAACCTAGTACAATTCTTTTGAAATTTGAATTTTGGGGGTAAAACTTCTCGGGGTCATAACTATTAGTGTATGTTTCTGGAAATATCTTGAAAATACCTAATTTTCACCCCTCTACTAAGCCTCTAAGGCCTTCAAAATTCATCTTTAAGTTTTAGTGGTAGGAGTTTCACCATCTTGGTAGGGTTTTTACCATAAAATCTACATATCTCCCAAATCGCTCAGGATATTGGGGTGATTATTTCACCATTAGGTCTATTTCCCCATCCCCTAAACAACTAAATCAACTTTAGAATAAAATAATAACAAATACAAATTTATATGATGAAAGCTCACTCTTACACCACTAGATGCTCCTACATCATAGCTGGTGTATAAAAATTTTTGCATGTCAAATAATGAACTCATCCCATGCACAACCATCATGAGCAGAAACCCAATTACATGACCAATCATGAGCATCCATGATATGGTGCTTTTTCACTACACCAAAAATACTTGATATGGTGCTTCTCCTTCTACACCAATGATGCTTGAAATACCAATTTGACTTCTACAACTACCAATGATGTTTTTCCTTTTGCAACAATGGATTCTAGAAATGACATGGCTTAGGTAAGTCTTCCTTGTATTCCTTCTTGTTTGCTTCCTCACATACTCAAGTTAATACTTTGTTATGATTTTAAGTCAACCACCATGTAGGATGGTGATGAAGCTTTTACCATGACTTTCACATTGAGGTAGAATGATTGCAGTTCTCTTGTTGTACTTTAAAACTTTAATCTTTGATTACAACCTAAAACATTGATATTTGGCTATATTTTATTCTATTAAATTCAAAAATGGTCACTTGTTTTCTTGCTAAAATTTATCTTGCAATCTAGGATCTTTCTTCATCTATTCATTGACTGAATTACATTTTTTAATCATTGGTGAAATATATTATTTCTTTTCTTAGCTAGCTAAATAGATTTCCTCTATAGTTGATTAAATTTCTTCCATAATCTAATGTACTTCTTGTTGGAAATTTTGAGTAGTTGTGTTGTCATTGATGTCAAGAGTCAGTGTTAGTGATCAGTGCAAGGATTTGGCAAAAGGAGGGTTAAAATATTTATATTTTAAGCCCAAGAGATTTGGTTTAAAAGCATCACATGATTGGTCAAAAGGTTGGTTAAATACCCTGAAGGAAGGAGATACCTAGGCCCAAAGGAAATAATATTATAATATTTATTATTATAATATTAAAGGTGGTAAGATAAGGTCTAAGGGTGAAAAATAAAAATACCTAGGCCCAAAGGAAATAATATTATAATATTTATTATTATAATATTAAGGTTTAAAAATAATGCCTAAGGTTATTTATAAATTATTTATAATATTTATATTATAAATTAATTTATAAAATAAATTAATTAAACCCTAAGTTAGGGTTGGGCACAAAAATATTTAAATAAATATCCCCCATCGACGTTCGAAGAAAAATATGAATGGTATTTATACCATAAGACTTGCAACATTAAGGTAAGTCTTCAAATTAATGCATGTGTGATTATTGGCTAAGGTTTGATGCGAATTCGTGAGCGCATAAGGCAAGAGGTTCTTTAATTTTTAAAAGTGGCAGAAACATATGGAGGTTAAATCGACTAAGGCTTAAAGCCTTATCACCAACCACGTGGTTGGGCTAGTGGCAAGGCATCGTTGTGTAAGGTGTTGGGTGAGCGGAGGTCCCACGTTCGAGTCTCGATGGTAGCAAAGGGGTAAGATTTTTATTTTGGGTTTTGGTGCCAATCGGAGGAACAAAGTGCATGAGGTACTTTTGTGTCCCAAGTGAGCACCTAGCTCACATGGTGGTTAGGCCGTGGCTAGGGCATTGGTGGTAGCATGACAGGGGATCGAATCCCATCGAGGTAGCATGCACAAAAGGTATTTAAATTTTTTAAATTGTGTAAATTTGCGCTTGGTCTAAAGTTGATGGTATGCGCCTTGAGGAGTTATAAGGTGGTTGAAATAAATATTATTTTTTCCATGGTTGAAAGAGTTGAATGATTTAAATTTTGGTTTGAAAAGTATATTGGAATATTTTTGAATAGTGGTGTTAATTATTTTGATAATGCATTTTTGAGTAGGGAGATATAAGGAAGTAATTTTGATTATTCTATGCATTAAAATTCTGAAGTGAATTATTGTGAAAGTGAGTTATTTGAATCTTTGCTAATTATATTTTGAAAAGTTTGGAGATTATAAGGTGTACTTGAGACTTGATATTTTTGTATGGTGAAATAACAATTGAGGAGAAAATTTTTGTGGAGATTTTGAGATAGGTTGTTGCTATCTAACCTTGAAATTGGCAAAGAGGATTTGATTGTGATTAAGACAGGTTTTGAAGATATATCTCCATCAAAACAAAAGGTATGGGCACATCTTCCTTATGAGTGAAATATTGTTGGATTGAATGTTGTGAAATGCAAAGTTGGAGTGAAAAGGATTGTTTGATAAGCATTGTTGGAAATGTTTGAGTAAGTTTTCATGTGCATGATTTGTGGATGTTGAAAGAACATGAGTATCATTGTTATGTGAGATTGAGAACTATCTTGAGCTAGGGTTTGTGAAAGAACATGAGTATCATTGTTATGTGAGATTGAGAACTATCTTGAGCTAGGGTTTGTGAAAGAACATGAGTATCATTGTTATGTGATATTGAGAACTATCTTGAGCTAGGGTTTGTTGAAAGAACATGAGTATCATTGTTATGTGACATTGGAATCATCTTGAGTCAAGGTTTGAGACCCATAGTGTGAGTGGTTGGAAGTATAGTGAAACACTTGGTTAGGGTTTGTAAGCAAGTTGTGTTTCATTGAGTAAATGTTTGAGTGATGTTGGATGAGCATTATTGATTGAAAGCATTGGAGTGATAGTTCAAGTTTTGTGAAACAAATTATACCTTATTTTTGAATTGATTTGAAAGAAATTTTGAAAGTGATAAAGTGTTTTGTTGGGTACAAAACCTAGTGAGTGTGAAACATATTGAGTCTTTGACCATTCTCTATATGTTTCTATGGTTAAACAAGATTCTGAGTGAAACTTGTTTGTGTGATTGAAGAGGTTTTCTGAAAGAGATTAAGTTGAGTTTTGTATGCAAGATTTGTAGTTGTTTGAGTAAGCTTTTGTGAAAGCTTGTGGGTAGATTTGAGTAAGTCCTAGAGGGGACTTAAGGATAGATTTGAGTAAGATTTTGTGAAAGCTTAAGGATAGATTTGAGCAAGCTTTTGTGAAAGCTTGTGAGCAGATTTGAGGTAAGTCTTAGAGGGGACTTAAGGACATATTGAGTAAGCTTTTGTGAAAGCTTAAGGATAGATTTGAGGTAAGTCTTGGTGAAGACTTGTTGAGCATATTGGAGGTAAGTTCTTGGTGAAGACTTGTTGAGCATATTTGAGGTAAGTCTTGGTGAAGACTTGTTGAGCAGATTTGAGGTAAGTCTTGGTGAAGACTTGTTGAGTAGATTGAATAAGTTCTTGAGAGGACTTATGGATAGATTTGAGATAAGTATTTGAGAAGACTTGAGAGCATAATTGATTGATTGATTTGTTCAAGCTTTGTGGTAAGGCTTGGGGTAGATCTAAGTAGAGTTGATTTGTGATTTGATCAAGCTTTGTGTTAAGGCTTGAGGATAGAATTTGAGGATAGAGTTTGGTGTAGATTTGAGGGTAGATTTGTGCTAGACTAGAGATATACTTGTGAGCAGATTTGTGCTAGATCGAGGATAGTGTTTAGTGTAGATTTGAGATAGAGATTGAGTAGAGTTGAGAGTAAGCTTTGGAGGTGATAGAGTAGAGGATAGTAGTCTCTAGTGGATAGAGATCCATTAGCTAGGGTAGTGAGGATAGAGGTATTCTGAGTGAGGATATAGGTCTTCAGTGGAGAGAGATCCACAAGCTAGTGTAGTGGAGGTAGTAGTCTTCTAGAAGATCACTAGCTAGAGTAAAGGAGAAGGAGTTCTCCTATGGATAGAGATCCATGAACCAATAGAGGGATTGGTGTCTCCTATGGATTGGTGTCCATGAACTTGATTAGGGGATTGGTGTCTCCTTTGGATAGAGGTCCATAAACATTGTAATAGGGAAGGATTCCCAAGAGATTTGTTGAGAAAATTTTAGTGAAATATTTTCTCCGTGGAGTAGCCCACATTGGGTGAACCACGTTAAATTGGTGTCTCTATTGTGTGTGATGATTTGTGCATTGCTTTGATTACTACTATTGATATTGCCATTGATATATTGGATAATATTGTTTGAGAAAGAAAAGTAAAAGTTGATCTTATACTGTTCACCCCCCTCTCAGTATAAGCTTGTGTTCTTCAATTGGTATCAGAGTGGGTTCCTTCGAAAGAGTTTAATAACTTGAAGGAAAATCTTATAGGAACATAGATGGATTCTTAGAGTGGATCTTCAGGAAATAAGGCACCATTGTTTGATGGGAACAATTATGCATTTTGGAGTGTAAGAATGAAGATTTACCTAATGGCACAAGGAAATGAGATATGGCAAGTAGTTGAGGATGGATACACACCACCAGCTACTCCACCTACAGATAAATATGGTAAGCTCCTACATCTGAATAATTCAAAGGCAATGAATGGAATCTTAAGTGGTTTACATGAATCAGAGTTTGTAAAAGTTATGCATTGCACATCAGCAAAAGAGATTTGGGAAAAGTTGCAGAAAACATATGAGGGAGACAAAAAGGTCAAGATGGCAAAATTGCAAAATCACAAGAAAATATTTGAAGACCTGAAGATGAAGGATGAGGAAGACATTGCTACATACTTACTTCATGTGGATGAGGTTGTTAACTCCATGCAAGGACTTGGGTTTAAAGTTGAAGAATCAGATGTTTGTCAAAATATTTTAAGGTCACTTCCTAAGAGGTATAGTGAAAAGGTTTCAGCCATAGAGGAAACAAAAGATATTGAAACTTTGACTAGGGATGAGCTACATGGCACTCTCATAGCTTTTGAGATGAGAATAGGAAAGGATCCTATTCCCCAGAAAGAAGCAACTTTCAAAGTAGCAAAGAAGACAAAGGATAAGAAGACAGATTCAAGTGATGAGTCATCCAGTGATGAAGAAGCAAACTATGGTAGAAGGAACAAGGACACAAGAAAGCACAAAGGTACAAAATTAGTTAAGTGTTTCAATTGTGGTAAATATGGTCACTATGCATCTGATTGTCTAGAGGTTGGAAGTAGCAATGATGAAGAGAAACAGGATCATAAGAATAGGGAAGCAGGAAAATACAGGTATCAAAAGAAAAGTAGGTATGGACAAGGCAAGCAAGGAAAGAAGTTTTTCCAAAGGCATAAGAAGAGTTTCTATGCAGATAAGATAGGCAAGAGTTCAAGTGATAGTGATGAAAGGTCCTCAGATAATGAAGAAGAAGAAATTCTATTTCTGACAGTAGAAAAAGAAGATGTTAAGAAAAAGGTAAAAAGGGAACCAATAATTCTCAAGTGTTTTAGGTGTGGAAATTTTGGTCATCTTGAAGATCATTGCACAAGGAATGGGTTCAGTTTTAGTGAAGATGAATATGAAGATGCTCTTGAAGACCTAGAAGAAGAAAGTCTCCTCTTGGCAATAGAAGAGGAAGGAAGTGCTTCTAGTGGAAATAAATCAGAAAAGAATGAAGATGATCTTGAAGACAAAAAGGTAGAGGAAGAATCAGAAAATGAAGAGGAAGGAGAAGTTGATCTTGAAGGTGAGCTTATTTCTACTCTTAAGGAATTAAGAAAGGTAAGAAAGCAGAACTCAAAACTCAAGCTTCAATTTCAAGAATGTGATGAAGAAAAAGGAAAGCTTATACAAGATCTGACAAATTCAATATCTAAGACAAGGAGATATAAAGAGAAGTTAGAGGCAAAAGTCTTAGAATGTGAAAGATTAGAGCATGAGGTAGCTTCACTAAGGAAGGAAGTAAAAGAGTCTAAAGACAAGCTACACAAGTTTGGAAGAAGCTCAAAGACCTTGGATAAGATTATCAAGGTACAAAGATCTTCATCAAACAAGATAGGACTTGGTTTTGAAGAAGAACATAGAGGACAAGGAGAGGAGTCAATCTCAAGCTCCAAAGAAGAAGAAGAAGCTTCAGAAGAAGAGAGTAAGAGAAAGTGAGACTTCTAAGGATAAGTTGGAAAATAGAAGGTTCAACAAGGAAAGGAACAATGCACAAATAAGGAACAGATGGAACATGAAACATCATAGGGAAGAAGAGACTAAGAGACCAATGGGGTCAAGGCAAGGTTTCTTCAATGGATGTTGCTTCTCATGTCACAGGTTTGGACACAAGGCTATGCAGTGTAGGACACATGAAAGATAGGAACATGGTTTCACTAAAAGGAATTTTAGAAATGGACATCTCTTTCAAGGGTATTGTTACTCTTGTAATCAGTTTGGTCATAAGGCAGTTAATTGCAGGGTTCATGATAGGAATGGATATGGCTTCACCAGGAGGAACTTCAAGATATTTGCACCTTCAAGGAACCACAACATTAAATGTTATAAGTGCAATAATGTTGGGCATATGGCTAAGTGGTGTAGAACAGAATTTCTAGAGACAAGCAGGAATAAGAATATTCAGAGGAATCAGAGGAATCAGTTGAGGAAGAAGGTGGACAAAGGAAAGGAGCAATGTATGTTGGGAGTAGAGATACTCCCACCCCAAAATTAACCACCTCAAGGAGAGGAGGTGGGGAGGGGGCTGAGCTAAGAGTCTTATATTTAGCCCCAAAGGTGGCCCTTTGCCATTGATGACAAAGGGGGAGAGATTTGAGTTAGGGGGAGAGCATTCAGTCAGGGGAGCAGTTTCTTAGGGGGAGAATATTTGGAAAAAGGAAAAAGGAATGGTTAAGGAAAAAGGGTTGCCATCAATGACAAAGGGGGAGATTGTTGGAAATTTTGAGTAGTTGTGTTGTCATTGATGTCAAGAGTCAATGTCAGTGATCAGTGCAAGGATTTGGCAAAAGGAGGGTTAAAATATTTATATTTTAATCCCAAGAGATTTGGTTTAAAAGCATCACATGATTGGTCAAAAGGTTGGTTAAATACCTTGAAGGAAGGAGATACCTAGGCCCAAAGGAAATAATATTATAATATTTATTATTATAATATTAAGGTTTAAAAATAATGCCTAAGGTTATTTATAAATTATTTATAATATTTATATTATAAATTAATTTATAAAATAAATTAATTAAACCCTAAGTTAGGGTTGGGTGCAAAAATATTTAAATAAATATCCCCCACTGACGTTCGAAGAAAAATATGAATGGTATTTATACCATAAGACTTGCAACATTAAGGTAAGTCTCCGAATTAATGCATGTGTGAATATTGGCTAAGGTTTGATGCGAATTCGTGAGCACATAAGGCAAGAGGTTTTTAATTTTTAAAGTGGTAGAAAAACGTGGAGGTTAAATCGACTAAGGCTTAAAGCCTTATCACCAACCATGTGGTTGGGCTAGTGGCAAGGCATCGTTGTGTAAGGTGTTGGGTGAGCGGAGGTTCCGCGTTCGAGTCTCGATGGTAGCAAAAGGGTAAGTTTTTTGTTTTGGGTTTTCACGTTGATCAGAGGAACAAAGTGCATGAGGTGCTTTTGTGTCCCAAGTGAGCACCTAGCTCACATGGTGGTTAGGCTATGGCTAGGGAGTGGCAGATAGGGGATCGAATCCCACCGAGGTAGCGTGCACAAAAGGTATTTAAATTTTTTAATTGTGTAATTTGCGCTTGGTCTAAAGTTGATGGTATGCACCTTGAGGAGTTATAAGGTGGTTGAAATAAATATTATTTTTGCCATGGTTGAAAGTGTTGAATGATTTAAATTTTGGTTTGAAAAGTATATTGGAATATTTTTGAATAGTGGTGTTAATTATTTTGATAATGCATTTTTGAGTAGGGAGATATAAGGGAGTTATTTTGATTATTCTATGCATTAAAATTCTGAAGTGAATTATTGTGAAAGTGAGTTATTTGAATCTTTGCTAATTATATTTTGAAAAGTTTGGAGATTATAAGGTGTACTTGAGACTTGATATTTTTGTATGGTGAAATAACAATTGAGGAGATTTTTGAGATAGGTTGTTGCTATCTAACCTTGAAATTGGCAAAGAGGATTTGATTGTGATTAAGACAGGTTTTGAAGATATATCTCCATAAAAACAAAAGGTATGGGCACATCTTCCTTATGAGTGAAATATTGTTGGATTGAATGTTGTGAAATGCAAAGTTGGAGTGAAAAGGATTGTTTGATAAGCATTGTTGGAAATGTTTGAGTAAGTTTTCATGTGCATGATTTGTGGATGTTGAAAGAACATGAGTATCATTGTTATGTGAGATTGAGAACTATCTTGAGCTAGGGTTTGTGAAAGAACATGAGTATCATTGTTATGTGAGATTGAGAACTATCTTGAGCTAGGGTTTGTGAAAGAACATGAGTATCATTGTTATGTGATATTGAGAACTATCTTGAGCTAGGGTTTGTTGAAAGAACATGAGTATCATTGTTATGTGACATTGGAATCATCTTGAGTCAAGGTTTGAGACCCATAGTGTGAGTGGTTGGAAGTATAGTGAAACACTTGGTTAGGGTTTGTAAGCAAGTTGTGTTTCATTGAGTAAATGTTTGAGTGATGTTGGATGAGCATTATTGATTGAAAGCATTGGAGTGATAGTTCAAGTTTTGTGAAATAAATTATACCTTATTTTTGAATTGATTTGAAAGAGAGTTTGAAAGTGATAAAGTGTTTTGTTGGGTACAAAACCTAGTGAGTGTGAAACATATTGAGTCTTTGACCATTCTCTATATGTTTCTATGGTTAAACAATATTCTGAGTGAAACTTGTTTGTGTGATTGAAGAGGTTTTCTGAAATAGATTAAGTTGAGTTTTGTATGCAATATTTGTAGTGGTTTGAGTAAGATTTTGTGAAAGCTTGTGGGTATATTTGAGTAAGTCCTAGAGGGGACTTAAGGATAGATTTGAGTAAGCTTTTGTGAAAGCTTAAGGATAGATTTGAGGTAAGTCTTGGTGAAGACTTGTTGAGTATATTTGAGGTAAGTCTTGGTGAAGACTTGTTGAGTAGATTGAAGGTAAGTCTTGGTGAAGACTTGTTGAGCAGATTTGAGGTAAGTCTTGGTGAAGACTTGTTGAGCAGATTTGAGGTAAGTCTTGGTGAAGACTTGTTGAGTATATTGAAAAAGTTCTTGAGAGGACTTATGGATAGATTTGAGGCAAGTATTTGAGAATACTTGAGAGTAGAATTGATTGATTGATTTGTTCAAGATTTGTGTTAAGGCTTGGGGTAGATCTGAGTAGAGTTGATTTGTGATTTGATCAAGCTTTGTGTTAAGGCTTGAGGATAGATTTGAGGATAGTTGTAGATTTGAGGGTATATTTGATTTACTAGAGATAGAATTGTGAGCAGATTTGTGCTAGACCGAGGATAGTGTTTAGTGTAGATTTGAGACAGATATTGAGCAGAGCTGAGAGTAAGCTTTGGAGGTGATAGAGCAGAGGATAGTAGTCTCCAGTGGATAGAGATCCATTAGCCAGGGTAGTGAGGACAGAGGTCTTCTGAGTGAGGATAGGGGTAGTGGGAGAGAGATCCACAAGCCAATGTAGTGGAGGTAGTAGTCTTCTAGAAGATCACCAACTAGAGCAAAGGAGAAGGAGTTCTCCTGTGGATAGAGATCCACGAACCAGAAAAGGGGATTGGTGTCTCCTGTGGATTGGTGTCCATGAACTTGATTAGGGGATTGGTGTCTCCTTTGGACAGAGGTCCATAAACATTGTAATAGGGAAGGATTCCCAAGAGATTTGTTGAGAAAATTTTAGTGAAATATTTTCTCCGTGGAGTAGCCCACATTGGGTGAACCATGTTAAATTGGTGTCTCTATTGTGTGTGATGATTTGTGCATTGCTTTGATTACTATTGTTGATATTGCCATTGATATATTGGATAATATTGTTTGAGAAAGAAAAGTAAAAGTTGGTCTTATACTTGTTCACCCCCCTCTCAGTATAAGCTTGTGTTCTTCACTTCTCACATTATTTCTTCTAAAAACTGAATATGATTTTCTTCTCTTAACTGAATAACATACTTATATGATAACACTTCTCTTAGTGATATAAAATTCTCAAATATTGCTCACTATATTTTCTATAACAATGCCTTATTTTCTCTATAGATCTTAATAGAACTATTATCCTTAAACTTCTATCATTGTAAAACTTTATCTCTTATCATAGACATTTCTCTTAATAATATACTTGAGCCTATTTCTCTCATTTCTTTGGAACCTACATATATTTAAGCCTCCTTTATTTCATTTAATATAGATATTTTTTATGACCTCCTATATTTCACTAATAAGGGCCTCACATCTTCATTATGGACCTTTTTCTTTGAAGAGTCTTTCTTCCTCTTGAATTTGTACTATTAAGGTATGTAAATGACTTGAAATCTTCTCTATATCTAAAATCATATTTGCTGAAACTTTTATATGGCTATCAATGTCAAGCTAATTATCAAGGTCTATCTTCAATACTTGAATCATTTTCTCTGTCAAGATATACCTTTAAGACCTAAAATCTATTTTATCAAGGTTTTTCTTCAAGACCTAAAATATTCTTTGTCAAGGTCAATTTCTCTATGATCTAAAACTTTAATAATAGACTACAACTTGAATCAATTCCTACTTGATGAAATATTTCTACCTTCTTCTTGTACTTGAAGATGAAAGTCTTCTCTATATTTTGTAGGAAGCTTCTCACACTTCTAATGACTAATATTTTATGCAACAATATCTTAGGTCACACATAAATACTACAATGATTCTCCTCATTACTAGATAACCTAGTGTCAGGATGCACTTTTCTTGAATGACAAACTATATTGAGAGTTGATTCTACCTCAATATTCAATCTGCAAATCTTCAACTCAATATCAAGGTTGTCTATTTTAATCAATAATCAGCTATCTTCAATTTGATTTACCCAAATATGTTTCCTCATCTACATTAGTTATCCTTCAACCTAGTGGAAAGACTTTATAGTTGAGTCCTAGTATTCACTAGCTATTCCTACAACTTTGAAAGTACTATAGCATTTTTGTTTCCTTTGATCTTAAAATAGAGTCTAGGTCTATCTCCATTTAAAATAGCTATACTATAACCAATTTTCTCACATTGGACAAAAATCAATTTTATATGTAACAAAACAAATTCACCCTGTGCAAGAAATTTGTTGTTGTAGCTCAGATACCACTAATGGTTTTTGAAATCTTAATATTAATGTAAAACATAGAATAAATATCATAGGGTCAAATATATGAAATTCTTAATATAGTAAGATCAATATAATGATGTAACAAAAATAATATGAACCAACTAATATGTAAATTAAGGCTTATAATATATCAACTAACATTCATTAATAAGCAAAAATATATGAATGTAATAGCTTGAATCATACATGTACAAAGCATGTAGCACAAATTACAATATTAGTTGCTCAAATGTATGTAATATTTATTACTCTTCTTTCTCTTACAAATGTATTATAAAACTCTGTTACTATAAGGATAATAATACTCACTATGCTCACTATATATGATATGCTTACTATGTATGAGATATTATATCCCTCTCCATGGAGTAATATATAGCCATTGTAGGATGACTCTTTGGTTACTTGACTCTTCCTTTCCTTATGCCAGGTCTCATGAGACACTTGCATACACATGATTTTATCTTGTATACAAACTTGGACACGAATCTATCTTCCATACACACTTTGGCATAAATCTTCACATAGCAATACCTAATATAATAATACTTATGCATGCTTACATATAAGACACTTGTACACATTTACATGAAGAATATAAGCTTATACTAATAGGGGAGATGAATAGTATAAGATCAAAAAATTTACTTTTATTTCCAAATGATAAAAATAATAATATCAATGCAGTAAATGAAACAATGCACAAATTATCACACACATGAGAGACACAAATTTAATGTGGTTCACCCAATGTGGGCTATATCCATGGAGAAAATATTTCTTATAAATTTCCCCAAACAATCTCTTGGAAACCAATTCCCTATTACAAATTTTATGGGCACCAATCCAAAGGAGACACCAATACCCTATGCTCAATTTTGTGGACCTCTATACATAGGAGACACCAAACCCCTCTACTATGGTTTGTGGACCTCTATCCATAGGAGACCTTGATCTCCTCAGATCTAGTTTGTGGACCTCTATCCACAGGAGATCTCAATCCCCTCTAGTCTAGTTTGTGGACCTCTATCAACAAGAGATCTCAATCCCCTCTACTTTGGTTTATGGAACTCTATCAATATGAGACCTCAATCCCCTCTACTCTGGTTCATGTAACTTTATCCATATAAGACCTTTATCCCCACTACTTTGGTTCTTTTTAAGTCTTTACACAAGGCTTGCTTTAAAAAATACTCTCAACTTTTCTTAAATATGCTCCATGTCTACACATAAGACTTGCTCAAATTTTCTTACCAAAACCTTCTCTAATATTTTCTTAGATCTACTCCAAGTCTACACACAAGAATCACTCAATTATAATTACCAAAACATGCTCTAATATCTACTCAGATCTGATCTAAACCTGCTCACACAATATGTATAAATATAACTTAAACTAGCTCACAACTACTTACAAGCATTCTCAAAAGGTCTACATAAATTAGGTCACAACTACTCACAACATAGCTCACTAATCCTACTCAATCCTGCTCAACTATAGCTCACAATCCTACTTAAATCTGCCCAACTCTAGCTCACAATCCTGCTTAAATCTACCCCAAGCCTTCTTACAAGGCTTGCTCAAATTAGCTTACTATCACTACTCAACCCAACTCAAATCTACCTCAATCCTACTCACAGAAACAACTCAAACATTCCCAATTCTTGCATATAAATCATTGCATATATATTTCCCAAAAGTACTTTCTATGACTAAAGTAATTCAGACATATTCTGCCCAAAATTATTTTTCTTAATGAACATATACATACTGATATACATTATAAATAATCAATATGTTATTCTCACATTCATTAAGTCTGTCACTTTCACATGTCTCACATTTATTTGCATTCACAAGATATCTCAAGTATAACACTTAGTAGATGATCTTCTTATGTATTTCCCACAATCAAAACTGATGCACACACTTGCTTCAAAAATATGATTTCTAACACTTACACATTCATTTTCAATGTCACTCAATCCAATGCACAATTTAATTTCAAACCCTAGCACATGTGTTTCCAATTTCATTCAATAATGAAGCACAATTTTGTTCTCAAATCCTAACACATGTATTTCCAACAATGCACACAAACTTAATCCTTATATCTCCACCTTATGACTCAAAACAATTTTCTCAAAAACACAACCACCTTTATAAGGAGTTAAATTTTCATACCTTGAATTTCCTTGAAGAATATGTGCCCTCAAAAATATATCTCAAAATAATTTCCTCTTTACCACTTCAAAACAAGTTAGCAAAAATCCTTTTCAAATAATCCACATAAAACCCTTTCAAAATGATGTGCACAAGAATACCTAAAAATAATGTCCTATGACTCCCTTTTGGTTTCACAAGATAAAGCTCTTAAGAATAAACCAAAGCCCTCAACATACCATGCAAAAATACAAGCAAAAAAATCCACAATACACCTTATGTCTCCTCTCTAAAATACGATAATTACAATTTCAAAACAATCCACAATACACCTTATAACTCCTACTTTCACAAAAAAAAAATTAAAACACCACAATGTGCCTTATAATACTCAATTACCCAATGTGCCACATAAATAATTTTAATCTTACTATGCCACATAACATCTAAAATGCAATTTCTCACTTTGTACCTTTGACTTCAATCAATCATGCAAAAATTCAATCAAACCAAATATGCCTTATATCTCCCTAATGCAAACAGGCATTGTGCATACTTTATACCTTTAAAAATATTTTAATAAAAAATTTGCCCTTACCAATGCAGCCGCTATGACTTGAACCTACCACCTCTTTCTTTCCCTTGCCCTAGCACAAGCTAGGTTGTCGCGTGAGCTAGCTGCCCACACAACACTTAAAGTATGAAAAATATCTTCAATATCGCCTACAATTTCCATCCAAAAAAATCTTCAACAAAATAAACCTACTCTGCCATGAAACTGTGACCTCTAGTTTGTCAATGCCTTAGCACAAGTATTGCCTACCATCTAAGATAGCCACCTAGATAGAATATTATATTTGCTTTATCCTCTTTGAATTATCGAATCTAACTTAAAGGATGTGTTCTTTCCCTCTTTCTCTTCTACTCTCACAAATGAATTCAAATAGCTTCAATGATAAAAGTTAGAAAAATAATTTATTTTCTACCCTTTAAATATGCAAATTTATTACCTTGAAAATGTCAATGCTATTATTTGATTTTCACCCTTCCTTTATATTGGCGCTAATTTCTTGTTTTTCTTTTTTTCTTAAATATTTATATTATAATATTTCAAATATTATAATATTTAATCTTAAACCTTTGCCTCCTTAACTCTTTTGCAAGTAATTTCAATAAAACCTTTTAAACCTTGTCCTTCTTCATAATATTTAAATTTTTATTTAAATATTATTAAACCTTTGCTTAGAAAAATACTTTGGAGATATACCTTGCTTTTCATTTACCAACCTTGTAAACTCATCCCTTTTGAAGAATATTCTACCATTTATACCATGCTCTTTTTGACATCAAGCCTTCGACATTAATGACAACTATTGACATCAATGACAACTCAATATTTTCAACAATATCCCCCTTTGTCATTGATGGAAGTCCTTATAAAAATATTCTTTTAGTGCAACTGGATACCAAAACTGCTCCCCTTGAGAAAATGCTCCCCCTAATAAATTGCTCCCCCTATGACATTAATGGCAAAGGGCTCCTTGGGGCTAAATATAAGACACTTAGCATAGCCCCATCACCACCACATTTCTTGAGGTGATCAATTTTGGTATGGGAGTAAAACTAATCTTAACTTACAATGCTCTTCTTATTTTTCAATCTTTTTTCAAAATTCTGAAGCCATACCTCTTTCAACATTTTGACTATCCTTCTTCTTGCTTGTCTTTGGAAGTTTTGGGAATTTTGTTCTACACCACTTTGCTTTATGCCCAAATTTATTGCAATTGTAACATCTAATATTGTAATTCTTGAGAGGTACAAATGAATTGAAGTTTCTCTTTATGAAGCCAAAATAAATCCTTCTATGAATCCTACAATGTATAGCTCTATGAAAAAAATGATTACATGAGTAACAATATCCTTGGAAGAAGTATTTGTCTTTTTTTGGAGAGTGTGGTCTCATAGTTCTTCCCTTGCTTTTTTTGTGATGATCCATGTTCCTTGTTTGTGTATTTTTTTATTCCTCTTTGATGCTTCCACTTCTTAACTCATCATCATAGGTCTTAGGTTCTTCATCAATCACTTTGAAACTTATTTTTATTTTGATCTTGACTCCCTTTTTATATCTCTTGGCCTTCTTCATAACCTTGTGCTATATTGATAAATGGATATATATGTATTTTGAGAATGTAATCCAAGGTTTTTGAGCTTTCTTTAAACCTTGTTAGCTTATCAAGATATTTTCCAAGTCTTTTTCTTTAGAGAGATAACTTCATCTTCTAGATTTTCACACTCTAACCCTTTTGCCTCTATTTTTTCAGCCATACTTTCTTCAACTCTTATTGCCTCTTCAACATTAACTCTTAAATTAGTGAGATATTGTAGAAGCTTTACCTTTTTTTTCTCTTCCAATTGAAATTGAGCCTTTAATATTAAGTTATCCCTTTTCACTCTTTCCAATTCTTCAAGAGCTGTAGTAAATTCCTCTTCCATATCAATTGTGGTTCCTTTATCCTTTTCTATTTTTTTTTTTATTTCTCTAGATATTCAACTATAGGAGTATATTGTTTCTCTTATACTCGGTCTTTAATATAAGTATCCTCTTCCTCTTCTATTTCAAAAAGTAGAATCTCTTATTTTTCACTATCTAAAGAACTTTTATCACTATCACTTGAAGCACTGCTTGTTTTTTTCAGCATTGAAACTTTTCTTGTGCCTTTGAAAAATATTCTTCTCATGCTTGCCTTGACCATGCATTTTTTTCTTTTGATGCATGAATTTTCTTTATTTCTTCTTCTTGTAATCATGTTTATTCTCACTGCTACTATACCTATTTTTTGGACAATATGTTGCATAGTGGTCAATATTACCACAACTAAAACATTTCACATTTTGCATATTCTTTGGTTTCCTTGAACCCTTCTTATTTCTTTTCACAAAGTTAACTTCTTCATCACTACTTGACTCATCACTTTATTTTGGTTATTTATTCATTACCTTATTTGAATCTTTGAATGTTGCCTCCTTTTTGAATCTTTGCTCTTTTTCTATCCTCATCTCATAAGCTGTGAGAATTCCATGTAGTTCATCTATCCTTAAAGTTGTTAGATCCTTCATATCTTCTATTGCTGAAACCTTTGCATAATATCTCATGGGAATTCATCTTAAATTTTTTTGAATAGTAGTAGAGTCCTCAATATTTTATCCACATTCATGAATGGTGTCAACAACTTTATAAACACTAAGTAGATACCTAGCAATATCTTCTTCATATATTATCTTCGATTCCTCAAACTTCCTCCTGTGAGTCTAAAGTTTTACCTTGTTAACCTTATCATATCTTTCATACGTATTCTATAATTTATCCCACATTTATTTATTTTATTCACAATGCATAAACTTTATAAATTATATTTCTTGTAAACCCTTAAAATTGCATTCATTGCCTTGGTATTATTTTCACATAGTTTCTTACCACTTATATCTATGAAAAGAGTTACAAGTGTTGTGTACCCATTCTCAACTGATTTCCATGTATAAATTCCCTGTGGCATCAAAAATATCTTCATACTAACACTCCAAAAACCATAGTTAGTCCCATTAAACAATGGAGCTCTATGTGTTGAAAATCCTTCTTGATGATCCATGTATGTTTGTATAAGATCTTCCTTCAAGATGTTAGGCTTCCCTAAAGGAACCCACTTTGATACCAATTGAATAACACAATATTATAATAAGAGGGAGGGTGAATAATATAATATCAAAACTTTTACTTTTCTTTCCAAATGATAACAACAATAATATCAATGCAATAAATGAAACAATGCACAAATAATCACATACATGAGAGACATACATTTAATGTGGTTCACCCAATGTGGGCTACATCCATAGAGAAAATATTTATTATAAATTTCCTCAACCAATATCTTAGGAACCAATTCCCTATTACAATATTTATGGGTACCAACCCAAAGGAGACACCAATTCCCTATGCTCTAGTTCATGGACCTCTATCCATAGGAGACACTAATCCCATCTATTATGGTTTTTTGACCTTTATCCATAGGAGACCTAAATATCCTCACATATGGTTTGCGTACCTCTATCCATAAGAGACCTCAATCCTCTCTACTCTAGTTTGTGGACCTCTATCTATAGGAGACCGCAATACCCTCTAATCTTATTTGTGGATCTCTCTCCATAGGAGAAATCAATCCCCTCTACTCTGTTTTATGGACCTCTATCCATAGGAAACCTCAATCCCATATACTCTGGTTTATAGAACTCTATCCATTGGATACCTCTATCCCCATTGGTATGATTATCTTCAATCCTTTACACAAGGTTTACTCTAAAAATTGCTCTCAACTCTACTCAAATCTGCTCCAAATCTACACATAAGACTTGCTCAAATCTACTTACCAAAATCTGCTCTAATATCTACTCAGATATTCTCCAAATCTACACATAAGACTTGCTCAATTTTGCTTACCAAGACTTGCTCTAATATCTACTCAGATTTGCTCCAAAATTGCTCACATAATTTACACAAATCTACCTTAAAATAGCTCACAACTACTTATAAGCCTTCTCAAAAGGTCTTCTTAAGTCAACTCACAACTTCTCACAACACAACTCACTAATCCTGCTCAACCTTGCTCAAATCTAGCTCACAATCCTACTTAAATCTACCCAACTCTAGCTCACAATCTTGTTTAAATCTGCCCCAAACCTTCTTACAAGTATTGCTCAAATTAGGTTACTATAACTGCTCAACCCAACTCAATTCTACCTTAATCCTACTAACAGAAATAGCTTAAACATTCCCAATTATTGCACATAAATCTTTGCATATATCTTTCCCAAAAGTGCTTTCTATGACCAAAGTAATTTAGATATATTCTACCCAGAATTATTTTTCTTCATGAACATATACATATTGATATGCACTACAAACAATCAATATGTTCTTCTCACATTAATTAATTTTTTCTCTTTCACAAGTCTCACATTTATTTGAATTCACAATATATCTCAAGTATAGCACTTAGTAGATGATCTTATTATGTATTTTCTATAATCAAAACTGATGCATACACTTGCTTCACAAATCTAATTTCTAACACTTGCACATTCACTTTCAATGTCACTCAACCCAATGCATATTTTTTTTTCAAATCCTAACACGTGTTTCCAATTTCATTCAACAATGAAGCACAATTTTATTCTCAAACCCTAACACATGTATTTCCAACAATGCACACAAACTTAATCCTTATATCTCCACCTTATGACTCAAAATAATTTTCTCAAAAATACAACCACCTTGATAAGGAGTTAAATTTCCATACCTCAAATTGCCTTGAAGATGTGCCCTCAAAAATCTATCTCAAAACAATTTTCTCTTTGCCACTTCAAACAAGTTAGCAAAACTCCTTTTCAAATAATCCACATAAAACCCTTTCAAAAATATGTGCACAAGAATACCTGAAAATAATATCCTATGACTCCCTTTTGGTTTCACAAGATAAAGCTCTTAAGAATAAACCAAAGCCCTCAACATACCATGCAAAAATACAAGCAACAAAAAGCCACAATACACCTTATGTCTCCTCTCTAAAATGCAACAATTACAATTTCAAAACAATCCACAATACACCTTATAACTCCTACTTTCACAAAAAATAATTTTCAATACACCACAATGTGCCTTATAATACTCAATAACCCAATGTGCAAATTACAATATTAATTTAACCTCATACACCTTATACCTCCTACTTTCATAAATAATTTTAATCTTATTATGCCACACATAACATCTAAAATGCAATTTCTCACTTTGTACCTTTGAATTCAATCAATCATGTAAAAATTCAATCAAACCAAATATGCCTTATATCTCCCTAATGCAAACATGTGATGTGCATACATTATACCTTTAAAAATATTTTAATAAAAAAATTTCCCTTACCAATACAGCCACTATGACTTGAACCTACCACCTCCTGCTTGCTTGTGCCCTAGTGCAAGCTATAATTCAAAGTGATATAGATGCCCACACAATAGTTAAAGCATGTGAAAATCTCTTCAATATCACTTGTGATTTCCACCTGAAAAAATATTCAATAAAATGAACTCGTTGTGCCTTGAACCTGTGACCTCTGGTTTTCCAATGCCTTAGTGCAGGGACTGCCTTTTGTCTGAGCTAGCCATCTAGATAAAATATTATCTGTAATTTACCCTCTTTGAGTTATCAAATATAACTTAAAGAATGTGCACTTTCCATTTTCTTTATATTTTTCCCTCGCAAACGAATTTGAATAGCTTCGACGACAAAACTTAGCAAAATGATTTATTTTCTACCCTTTAAATATGCAAATCTATTACCTTGAAAATGTTGGTGCTATTATTTGATTTTCACCATTTCTTTATATTGGTGCCATTTTTTTTAAATATTTATATTATAATATTTTATCTTAAACCTTTGCTTCCTTAACTCTTTTGCAAGTAATTTCAATAAAACCTTTTAAGCCTTGTCCTTATTCATAATATTTAAATTTTTATTTTAATATTATTAAACCTTTTCTTAGAGAAAATACTTTGGAGATATACCTTGCTTTTCATTTACCAACCTTGTAAACTCATCCCTTTTGAAGAATATTCTGCCATTTATACCATGCTCTTTTTGACATCAAGCCTTCGACATTAATGACAACTATTGACATCAATCCTTTGACATCAATGACAACTTAATATGCTCAATATTTCCAACATTGCATACATTACACTTGCACACTCATTTACATGACACTTATGCATTTTCTACACATTATTACATTACAAAGATATTTACTCACATTCTAATGTAAGACTCAATGCTAGTTTAATATTTACAAGGTGTACCATGAAGGTACCATGGGGGTATATTAGCATGTACCAAAAATATAATATTCTCCAACACCCAATTGGAGCTACTAATTTTATGAATAGTTTCTTTTCAAGCACCCTCATTTAGTCATAACTATTATTATAATGATTTGTGTAATCAACCCTTAGATACAATAGTATCAAAACACCATTTCCATCTAAATTTTAAAACATTAAAATTATAAATGTAAAAGGGAAAGGAAGACCAAATAAACCAAATTAGGTTATTTTGAATTGCTTGCAATGATATCACATATGATGAGATGTTTTTAATAAATATCTCACAAAAAAGTCTTAATGGGACCACTTTTGAGTGGTACTATAAAATATACTATAAAATACCATGTCACTCCCTTAATATTTTTAAGAAAATGTTATTATCAGTGACCTATATAACTTTAAATAAGCAAAGGATAAGATCTTTCTTGATTTCTTGTTAAAATGGTAATATCTCACTAGGAAAATCCTTTCTACTACCCCACGAAAGGACATTCTAGATATATTTATAAGAAATACACATGATCAATTATCCTATGAGCTCGAAACATCCAATATTATATCTTTAAAGAATCAATTGACCTAGAAAAATAAATAGAAACCATACTCATAGGGAGAGGGCAACTCAAAGTTAGCAAAGATAGGGAAAATTCTTCCTAAGGATAGTATAAGAACAATATGTGGTAGGTGATGGAGTCATTGATTCTAGCCAAAGCAATAATGCTAATTCCTTAGTTTCAATATCCTTAAATTTATTAGTAACTTTGGATTGATTGAGTAAGATTTGCAAAAAATGTAATATTATATTTAGGGTCTTTGATAATGGGGTGTGTGAGGCTAGTGGAACTAAGTATTACATCTCAAAATCAAACCTCAAATCCTTAATACTCTCGTATTTGTTATACCATGTACCCTTAAAACATTCTCTTTATAAGGCCTTGGATCTATGCAATGGAGGTTGCCCCCTCCATATTTCATAAATATATCAAGTATGAGTATCAAGGAAAGACCATTCTTATCTTGGTCAACCCTAAAATATTTTCTTACTATAACATGATTGAGGTCAAGAATCCTAAAATTAATATTTTCCCTTTCCTCACAATAATTCCATCTATGGATTCTTCTCAAATTAAGTATGCATTAGGTTCTTTATCTATAAACAATCAATCTAATGACAAACCCAAAGACTAGGATGATAATAAAACAAACATAGACAACTAATTTAATACAAATTCAAATAAAAGTTCGAGATAATAATGACATTTTTTGGACCTAGCCAATATCCCCCCGTATCCTTGAACATTATGATTACCTTATAGGAAGGGTGTTATATTACAAATATGAATTGATCATTTATTTATACCAATACTACCAATGAGGAGGAAATCCATGGTGGTAAACCTCACCAAGTTGAAAAATAATATACAATGTGCTATTTTTATAGCTCATATATCAACCCTAAGTAGATTATTACAACTATGGGATATCAAGGAAAAATATTAGGTATACATGAATAATCCAAAAACAAGACCTTAGAAGATGAAGCTTGGCCAGTCTATTTTGGGATAGGATATATCCCTAACCACAATAGCCTATTCCTACTTCTATTTCATATGATGATGCCGTAAAGCCAATTATTTCTTTTTATAGTCCTCTTGATCCAAAATCTATGTAAGTGGATGAATTTCACCCTCAAGATCTCAGCCTAGATTGGAAGACCCATAAATGGGGTATCTGAGTTAGTATCTGGAGTAGTTCAATTTCCATGACTCTAGCTATACTAACAAAAAAAAGGGAAAATGGGGGTAAATACTAAAGTAAAAAATGTGTAAGGTTAGAAACAAAAATTAAATTGGAATGAATTCAATAACATCAAGAGATAAAGCATGAGATTCTCTCACTTTGAACTTAAAAGACTGCCTAATAGAGTGGTTTTCCTTTAATATTATAGAATATTTAATTAAATTAAGCATTCCATGAACTAATGAATTATAAATCTAGGGAGGAATATATATAGAAGAATAATTGTAACAAAATAAACCATTCACTTAGTTTTAACAAAAATGCTTAATAAACTTGGCATACATACATGATTAACAAAAAATTTAGTAAGAGACAAAACAATAATCCAATCCTTACTCAAAGGTACACAATACAACAATCATACAATATGCAATTATAAATGCTAAATATTTGACCATTTGAATGATCTATATTCAATTGTATATATCTTCACATTTGTATTTAGTTATTTTAGCATGATTTCTCTTGGAGTGGACTATAGATTTTTCAGGTTGATGTAGCATGTGTGCATCCATTTTCAGTTCATTATTTTAATTCTAAATTGGTGTTGTGATGTTGATGTAGCTTGCTTCTATTTCATATGAGGGAGTGGTAATTTAAATGACTTCATCTAATCCATAGGATCATATAACATGTTTGTTTTACCTCCAATTACCGCACATATGGTCTAATTATATCAACACATGTGTCAATCAAGAAAACTCTTGGTTTTTGATATTTTTATAGTAGATTGTGACTATTGGGAGCATGCTTCACTTAGTTTCTATGATGCAAGTGACCTCAAATTAAACACCCATATAATGCTTTACACATATTAGCTTAACTTTTTTTTGATGTTAAGTTTCTTATATTACCTTGATGATGTTAGTGCCTCCAATATTTGGACATCCATGCTTAGTGATACTCTTATGTATGAATTTGGAATTCAAAATCCGTATATTTCATCACTAGGTTTTTTTACTTATCAATTATTTATCTAACACTACATCTCTATCACACTTTTATGTAACTTATGATGATGTCAACATTCAAAATATTTAAAAATATTTGATACTTAGCTAATCTTTTGTAAATAATTTTATCAGATACTAAATAAATTTTATATTGTGCTTAGTTTACTCAATTCAATGCCTTAGAATAATTTTTTTTTCAGGATTTATTTTGTTGCGTCAAACTTTTATACAACCTATTCTACCTTCAAAAATCTAGCCCTCTTTGCTACATAGTCAATAGTTTGCTATACCTGATAGGTTTTGCTATAACACCAAATGTTAAATTTTTATCCATAGCTAAAATTATTTCATAATGTGTCAGGTGTTATTCCATAATGTGCTAGATGTTTAGCTTTTATCAAGCCTTAACTAAAATAAATATTTTATATTTACAATCATATACCATAGTCAAAATTTATGTTTGACACAAAAAACAAAATATAGACTCTTTTGCCTTAGTCAGATTTTGATTTTTAGCTATGTTGGATGCCAAATGTTTTCATGTTTATTGTTGACATCATCATCTCCAAAAAAATTGCAACATTTTACACTTGGAAAATTTAGCATTGTGGTATTACTTAGGATTAGTTAATCCTTACCTACCTTCCTCTTGGCCTGATGACTATTTCAAATGCACGATTAAGTTTCTAAAGCTACCATAGCAAAATGGAAGAATATTTGATAGAAAAAATATCTCCTTATAAGGATATATATGTTAATGAGTATTTTACCCATATTATTGGTACCTCATGGGGGGTTTCTCCTTGCAAAAGCATGGAACCCATATGGCCTTATCCTATTGGTTAATGGAGTTAAAAATTAAATAAAAATGGGTAAAATGGAATTAAAATTTATCTATACAAGGGATGACCTCCTATATTATTCATATATCTAAGGTATTGATTGTTCCACTAGATTCTTTCTCTTCTTGTTTTGTAGTTGCTCCACATATTTTACCTTGTTGACTGATTGCTTGAAGCATTATAGGAGTTGCCATCAGCTGGAATAATCTACACATTTTATCCCATGCATTTTTATAGGGGATATATATTACTTTAAATTTACAAGGAGTTTCCTATGAATCAAAGTAATAATCATAAGAGGGTCTTCCATATATTCATGTCATTTCCTTATATTTTGATAGCAATGTAGAGAGTCTATGAAATAAGGCAATGATATACTTTATTACTAGAGGTTTAGGCAATGCATCAATTTTATTTTTGTTGTCTAGCTACTAATATAGTCATCGGTTGAGTGGTTTTGAATTGTAAAACTATTCATTCATATCCTAAATTATTGGGAAGCTAAGATCCATGACCTATTGCATTGCCAACTTTATTTTATATGTACTTATTTTTAGGGCATTGATTATTTATCATCCTATGATTGGTTGAATTCCAAATTAACTTAGGCTAAGAAAAATCTATACTCACACAAGTATCTCTTTAAGCATCTTACCATATGAGGGTATTGTCTCTTATTTTATAGCATGTGGAGTGCAACATTTTATTTTTGCACATTATTAGTTCATCTGTTCGTCTACTGAATTTTTCTCTTGCATCTTGGATCAATTCTATAATGTTGGTTATCCTTCTAACCAAGGGAAAATATTTCATCATAACATACTTGATCTTGATCCAATATTGAACTCTAAATTGATATAGCATTTCTTTCGAGATGACCCAACCATGCGATTTTTCTCTCTTGTTTCCTAGCTCTTTATAATTTGTTGCCAAAATTTCTTCTTGGATCTAGAATTTTGACCTCAACTCTTGTATTTATTTCTCATGTGCTTAAATATTACTTCTTCCTTATTGCAGCTACTATAAGTTTTGTATCTTCATGTCCTTCTATTGTAGTTGCTCTTCGAAGGGATATTTTTCTAGCAAGTATTTCAAGTCCTAAATTTTAATTTTAAGACAATCATTTTCTACATTTTTCTTTATTTAAATTCTACTCTAAGGATTTAAGCTTCATTTTTGTAGCCACAAGATTTATATATGTTTGATTGATTTGGATGAAAAAATTATCTACTTCAGTGCAAAGTACCTTGAGTATATCAATTTTGGAGATCTTGGAAATTTCATACCTTTGCATCTTGATGTGGTATTTCTTCACTATCATATTTGCTATCAACTTCCTGACTTTAGAATACACAACCAATTTGACCCATTATTTGGTAATTGGATCCACTCCATCATATGTTTAGGTTGTTGCCTTCTTTGTGTTGTCTTGTAGTTCTTATTGCTCTACCCATTTTTGGTTGTTGTTTCAATATTTTGAACTTAGAAGGGGAAGTAGTAAAGGCTGATTGAAAAGGTGAGAAAATCATGGATGGGGTGTTTAGTGATACAATGTAGTTATGTATAGGAGTTTATGGATATACATATTTTAGGGTTGTTTATATCTCCTATTTTAGTAAGTGCTAGTTGTTTCTAGGGGTAAACTATGAAGTGAGAAAGCTTCTTAGGTAGAAAGTGATTGCTCAAGTAGAGGCTATATAGGTGATGGAACACATTCAATAAAAGGTGTAGATATGGGAGACATACTTGATCCTCTTGCTTCCAACATCAAATCATGGACTATTGCATCAAGCCTTTCAATATACATATTTATCCATATAATTTCTTGCTTTAATTATTTCCATTTAGACCTTTTTGATGTCTCCTACCTAGTGCTTGGATGACATATTATTTTTTATTTCTCATTGGATTTCTCATGCTAAGCATATTACTTGAAATGTAACTAATATTTGGATTTTTTGAGCTTGATGTAGCAACTTCATTTTTTATATATACTATTGCTTGTGGTATTTTAGCTTCCACAGTGTGCCTTACTGGCTTTTCTTCACTAGATTTTGAGATAATTTAAATTACCAAAATAATATTAGGTACATTAGCCTTCTTAGCTTGGGTTTTCTATTTTCTATGTAGAGGTAGGTCCTCTAAGCATACATATTCTTCTAAATCCTCATAACCAATCAAGGACCTTGCATGAGTGGGATTTTATTGAGGGATCTCTTCTTCTTCTTCTTCATAATATATCTCTTCCTCTAACCAACTTAACCGTTTTTATCTCTATATCATATTCTTATATTTTTGTGATCCATCTAGCTCTTTTCTAGTCTAAACCCCCTTCTACTATGAAATTTTAAACATATTAATGCGTAATGTTCTACTTTGAGATATATAATGCATTAGTTTTTTGAGATATTCCATCATTAAAAAAACATATTTTTTTTATGAAGTTGTAGCATTCTTTATCATCATAAAAAGTCTGACTTAGAAAAGCAATAGCCTATTCATTTTGATTTGTGTCCTTTTGAGTAAATACTATGTAGCTCTCTTCTAATCCAAACACATAGAGAATGAAGTTCTTCCTATAATTGAGATTAGTTAACATTGGGGCTCTAGTTATAGCTTCTTTTATGTTTTTGAAAGCCTCTCTTATAGTTTAAATCCATGTGAAGTTTTCTTCCTTTGTAAGCATCTTTGTCATTGTCTTTACTATCTGGGCAAAGTCAGATACAAAATTTTAGATAAAAAATCCTAAAGAATGACTACAAGCCTTTATTATTTTTTGTTAATGAAAGTGTTAGTATTGCTTTTACTCTATCAGAATCAAAATCTAAACCTTCCTTTGATACCACATGACCCAACAATTTCCCTTCATGGATGGAAAAATTTAACTTTCTTGGGTTACGTGACACCTTGAATTCTCTACATTTTTAAAAAACAAGCTTGATATGATCTAAATGCTTTTATTTTTATGGTAAAAGACTATTATATCATGTAGATAGATCAAGATAGATTTATTTACCATATCACCACAAGCTAAATGCATAGCCCTTTGAAAGGTAGATTTGACTTTTGTTAAGTTGAAAGACATTATTTGGTAGGAAAATGTTCCCCAATTTGTTGTGAATGCAATATTATACTAATCTTCATCATAGACCCATACTTTATTAAAGCCTAAAAATCCATCCAAAAATGAGAATCTCTCTGTCCTAACAACAAAATGTAAGGTTTTATCAATATAATGCAAATTATAGTGATCCCTTCAAGATGATATCCTTAGGTTTCTAAAATATACACAAAATTAGATGTCTCTATTCCACTTTCTTATGGGTACTACATTGGCTACCCATGTGGAATGTTTGATTGGATAAATGATCATTATATTGAGTAGCTTTAATAATTCTTGCTTCATTAGTGCTTCTATATTTGGATTTATTGGCCTTTGTTTTTGCTAAAATGGCGTTTCATTGGGTAACAATCCTATGTTGTCTTGGATAGTGTCCTTACTATAGACCTTTAAATCATCAAATATCCATACAATGATGTCATTAAAATCTTTGACAAACTTAAAATTTGTTGAACCTCTTCTTTAGATCATTGTACTTTGATCTTTGAATTCCTTTCAAGTTCTAGTTGGAATTCTCTAAACTCTTATTCATCAATTTTTATTCTTTGGTAAATTTGTAAATCACTACTATCAAATAAAATTTCAAGGGTAATCAATCCCTTGGGAATATTAGTATTATTTAGCTGAATCACTTCTTCTCTATTCATACTTTCTAGCATATCATTAGTCACATTTGCACAATCTGTCTCTTGAACTAATAAATCCACTATCTATTTATAATTATCAAACACTTTTAAAAAATAATCCTTATTCAACATGGAGGACCTAAATACCACTTTAACAAATATTGAACCTTTTCTCAAATTAGAGGCCAGACAAAAATTATCTCCATGGGAACATTTTGTTCATTGGTGATTGCTTTTATATTTAATACATTTTCAATGATGATTTACTACAATCTTAGAATCTACATAAATAAGTAATATCTTTATTCCCATTTTATCTACTTATTTTATCCCAATGCATAGTCCTTCATATTCTACTATTTTATTGGTGCAGCACCAGGTCATACAATATGAAATCTTTTGAATTCCTTCAAATGTTGATACCAACACTATTCATGATCTAACACCATTTCTATATCTAGCTCCATCAATGTAGAGCTTACATATCTTGGTTTGTCAAAAATCCTTATTTGTCATGGCTAGAAGATTTTTTTCTCTACATTTGGGATAAAATAAGTGCCAATTCCTATATCAATCATAGCACTGATATTTTATAGTAAAAATTGATTTTGAATTTGAATCTCATATAGGATATCTTCTACTATGTCAACTTCATCACTGATCATGCTAACACTATTCTCTTCTTATTTATTGTTTTCTATATGATATGTAGAGGGATTTTTTACTAATATTTTTACCTTCCTTGACTTATGAGAAATTTCCATATGTGAATAGTCCAATGACAAGTATACACCCAATTTCTAGGTCCACTATGATCACTTATTGTATGATTATAACTTAAGGCATCGTATGTAATACCATGGGTATGCATTTAATCACGCTAATAGTATTTACCAGAGTTTTATCTAGTTGCAACACTCCAAGACTAGAATGTGTGTATTCTATGACCATTGATTCACATATAGCTTTTGGTATAATTGTTATTGCTACACTAGAATCTACCATACAAGTATGTATGATCCATCCTTCCATGTGTAGGTACATGTAGAATGGGGGTGGCCTATTTTTACCTACTATTAACATAGTTTTTTTTTATGATAGATTGAGTTATGGGTGAGGCTAGTTTTTAGGCCTAATGGATTTTAGTGATGCCCTAAGAAGGTTTATTTGTCTTGGAATCATTAGAGTATCATACATACTTGCCTTATATGGTGTTTTATTTAGTTCATCCATGATATGAAGCTAGAGGATTTATGCTACTTCATTCCTCAATTTTTGAATTGATTAAATTTCCTTCGATAATCCTATGTCACTTCAATTATTTGTCAATTAGTGATGGAAGGATATCAAATCTTGTTTCTAGACTATTCTTGAGTCTTAGCTTCTTTTGCTTGCACTAGTTTGTGCTATTCTTTAGGATGCTCTACTAAAAACTACTCTATTTTTTGAGTAGTTTGAGGTGATCAATTTTTGGATACTTAGTTTTCTAAGATTAAAATTTGATGGGTCCAATATTTTAGGATCTACTTGTAATGGATTTTTTCCAAGTGGACTCAAGACTAAAATTGATTCATCTTATTTCACCATAAAATTTTGATTCACTTTCCAAAATATATTAAGTTGGTTCTTTTGTGCTCTCTTATCCTATTAAACTATAATTTTCTACATCTAATGTTGGTGAAGCTTACAAGTATTTTGGCCATGTAGATAATTGTATGTTGAGAACCAAGAATTTGCTTCTGATGTCAAAGTAGAAGGGTAATATTCCTAGTTATTGTATACTACATTAGGTCTTCCACCAAAATTACTAGAAGAAGCTCCTTGATCTTTTACCATGTATGGAAATATCCTAGGATGGAAATTACTTTTAACTTCTCTTCTTTTCATGGTAATGACTTAACTTTTTAGATTTTTAAATTTCATCATTATTTCCTTCATGTTGGCCATTTATTGAGGTTTAGGGGGTGATAATGTAGGTATGACAAGTGGTGTTAACAATACTAGATCTAGTAGGTTTATCGGTAAAATTCTAGAAACTTAGTTGCAACATCTGGGGCTCCATTTGGAAAATGCATTATTGTGATTTATGCTTGTATTTTTTATTTGGTCTATAGTATTTATAGGAAAATTGGAATTACATTCTTAGGAGGAAGTTTACCTATAGCTATCAAAGTATTATTTAACATTATAGCTACTTGGTAAACTTCAATACATATTAACACATTAGATTGTCATATTAGCAATCCTAAGTCTGATTTGAAAGCATAAAAGTAGTAATATTGTACTTGGTTATCCATTGGATTAATATCTTATGACACTCTTTTCCATATTCTGTTGAACCTAATGTTTAAGTCTTTTATTACTTCCTAAGGATGCCTTTGTATAGTAGTGAACTAGGTTAGTAGTGAGAATAAATATTATTATTTATTAAATTGTTGCACAATTATACTAGCAAGTTGAGTCCTTGAATGGATACTACCATCTTGAAGGATTTAATAAATATATATTACCTTATTTTTTGGTCATACGATGGGTATGCAGTTTTGTGGGCATGCCAAAGTAATCTCTCAATTCCAAAATTTTCCTAATTCAAGAACAAGGTTGATGACTTTGGCAAAGAGATTGGAAGACTTAGAGAAAAGGGATTTTTGAGTTAACCTTTGAAGAAGGCTAATTCCTTTGCCTAGATAATCTATTTAAATGGGAGATTTCAAACTAAAGAAAGAAATACGTAGGATTAGAAAGACAAGATAAAAGTGGTACAACTTTAGAAACATCAAGAGACATGGTGTAGAGTCTCATAATTTGAATTAAAATTGAACATATAACACAATATCCTACACCCATTATGCATTCAACATTTATCATTAATAACCCTTAGCTATGCTAAATCATCACACAACTATAACAAGAATCTAGATAGAAATCCAAAAATTAAAATAATTGTAACATAATATTCGATCATACATTTATGAGAAAATCATTAACACAATAAGACATATATACATATTTTGCACAAGAAATTGGTAGGATTCAAGAAAGCAATTCAATTCTCATTAAATAAGGAATATAACTTCAATCAATACAATCATACCAATTGTAAATTCTAAATAATTGACCATTAGAATATCTTACATTCTAGTATATAAAGAGATTTTAGAATGTATTGAGTTATTCTAGAATGATTGTGGTCAAAGCATATTGTAGGTTTTAGGGTAGGTATAAAGAGTGGTCATTGAATTAAAATTGGTTGTATTTAACTACTTCAAGCTTGATTTGTTGGTATGGATGATGCAAATATTAAATTCAGGTTGTCTTGCATGCTACATCATTGTATTGTAACCATTGGGTAATAGTCCACTCCTTTCTGTTATGCATAGCCAATTGAATAGGGGTAGGTGTGTGATTTGGAATATTTAAACCTTTGAGATATTCTAACAATGGTGATTCCAAATGGTTGATCAACACACATACATATATTGACATGAATAATTCCAAATTACCTTTATAGAGATTTGCATCAATAAGTCATACAACTTATCATTGGGTATTGATGGGGAGCCAAAAATTGCTCATCCTAAATTCTCGATTCTTGATTCTTTAAACTTGGAAAAATTTACAAAAATGGTAGACTCTGCCAAATAAACTTCTTTTATAGAAAGATTTTTTATTAATTTTTATATTACATTATAGCATTTCCAACTCTAGAAGAAAAACAACCTACACAGGTCCAGAATGGCCCTCTTGCCTTCATGGCTGCAACTCTGTCTCTGTAGTTTCTCAATTGCAACTCTGTCTTTGTTATTTTTCAACCCTTTTGCATGCCTTTCCTTCTCCCTTTTAAAATTTTTGGCATGACTCTTTGTTTCCCTTTTTTGACCCTTTGTTTCATCCCCCATGCCTCTTCATTGTTATAGCTTTCGAAACGTTCCGACTCTTCGTCTTCGTATGCTTTCACTATAGCTTGGTGCCATGTGCTTGTCCAGTGCTGCCACTATAGAATCTGTCCACCTGTCACCCAATGATGATGTTCGGTATACCAACTGCTTGATAATTTCATCTTTAATGGCCCCTGTAACCGCCTACCTTTTCTTTCATTTTTTTTAGTCGTGAAAACGTGACCTGTCATGATATCACGACATTTTTGCTTCACTGCCTTCCTGCCCCTTTTTGAGTCGCAAAATGTGACATGTCGTGATATCGTGACACTTTTGATTTTTGGCCTTCTTGCCCTTTGCGAGTTGCGATAATGCGACATGTCGTGATATCGCAACACTTTTTCTCTCCTACGCCTCCTCTCGTATTTTGGTCGCGATAATGCGACATGTCGCGATATCATGACATTTTTCTCTCCTGCGCCTTCCCTCACCTTTTGGTCATGAAAATGCGACATGTCACGATATCGTGACACTTTTTCTCCTTTGTGCTTTCCCTCGTCCTTTGGTCGTGATAATGCGACATGTCATGATATCGTGACACTTTTTGCTCTGTGCCTTCTCTCTCCTTCCTGAGTCATGAAAATGTGACATGTCATGATAATGCGACACTTCTCTCTCTTGCACCTTCACTCAAATTTTGGTTGTGATAATGCGACATGTCATGATATCATGACACTTTTCTCTCTTGAGCCTTCTCTCGGCTTTTGGTCACGATAATGCGACATGTCGCGATATCGCGACACTTTTCTCTCTTGAGCCTTCTCTCGGCTTTTGGTCATGATTATGCGACATGTCATGATATCGCGACAATTTTTCTACTTGAGCCTTCTCTTGAATTTTGGTTGTGATAATGCGACATGCCGTGATATCGCAACACTTTTTTTCTTTTCTGACATATCGCGATATCGCAACACTTTTTCTACTTTGCTATATTTTACATTTCATTGGATGCTCTTGCATAAGACAACCGGGGTGGATGGAGAAGTGACCTTCACTTCTGTACTGTTCTGTCACCTTATTTTTAATTGGGGTTGTACAAGCTCTCCAAGCTTCAGCAAAATTTGGACTTGTAGGGTACAAACCCTTAAGTTCTTTAGATCCCACAACTTCCACTCTCATTGTTGTCAGCAAACTCTTTTCATCCATATCCTTCAATGGCTTCAACTTGTGACTCACTCCACATTTCATCAGAGAATAAGTATTCGCATGCCCATCATGCACCGCACATCTATCAAATTGCCATGGTCTCCCCAACAACAAATGACAAGCATCCATAGGCAAAACATCACACAAAACCTCATCTTGATAAGTTCTAATATGAAATTTAACTAAACACTACTCACTAACTAATGTTCTATGATCTTTTTGCAACCACACAATCCGATATGGATGCGAGTGCGCCCTCTTCTCCAATTTCAACTTAGCAACCATTTCTCCTGAAACCAAATTATTTGTGCTACCATTATCTATGATAACATTACAGACCTTACCTGAACATTTGCACCTTGTGTGAAATAGGCTCTTCCTCTGGTCTGGTCCTTTCTCCTAATTCAACAAGGTTCTCCTTATGACTATAGCTTCTCCTCTCTTTCTTATCACAAATCTTAACCATAGATCCTGGTGCAAACTGCCTCACTTTCGGTGATCTGCTGACACACTCAGGAACTCCTGCTCTTCCATAGATCCTGGTGCAAACTACCTCACTTTTGGTGATCTTTTTACACACTCAAGAACTCCCGCTCTTCCACAGATCTTGGTGCAAACTGTATCACTTTTGATGATGTATTTACACACTCAGGAACTCCGACTTTGATACCACTTGATGGGGAGCCAAAAATCGCTCACCCTAAATTCTTGATTCTCGATTCTTTAAACTTGGAAAAATTTACAAAAATGGTAGACTCTACCAAATAAAATTCTTTTACAAAAATATAGTTTATTAATTTTTATATTACATTATAGCATTTCCAACTCTGGAAGAAAAACAGCCTACACAGGTCCAGAATGGCCCTCTTGCCTTCACGGCTGCAACTCTGTCTCCGCAGTTTCTCGACTACAACTCTGTCTCCACTATTTTCTGACCCTTCTGCATGCCTTTGCTTCCCCCTTTTAAACTTTCTAGCATGACTCTCCTTTCCCTTTTCTGACCCTTCATTTCATCTCCTGTGCCTCTTCGTTGTTCTGGCTTTTGAAATGTTCCGACTCTTGGTCTTCGTCTGCTTTCACTGCACCTTGGTGTCACGTGCTTGTCTAGTGCTGCCACTGTAGACTCTATCCACATGTCACCCAATGATGATGTTCGGTATACTAGCTGCTCGATAATTTCATCTGTAATGGCCCCTGTAACTGCCTACCTTTTCTTTCCTTTTGTTTGGTCGCAGAATCGTGACCTGTTGTGATATCGTGACATTTTTGCTTCACTGCCTTCCTGCCCCTTTTTGAGTCGCAAAATATGACATGTCGTGATATCATGACACTTTTGATTTTCGGCCTTCCTACCCTTTGTGAGTTGCGATAATGCGACATGTCGCGATATCACGACACTTTTTCCCTCCTGCGCCTCCTCTCGTATTTTGGTCATGATAATGCGACATGTCGTGATATCGTGACATTTTTCTCTCCTGCACCTTCCCTTGCCTTTTGGTCGTGAAAATGCGACATGTCATGCTATCACGACACTTTTTCTCCTTTTTTTGCTTTCCCTCGTACTTTGGTTGTGATAATGCGACATGTCGCGATATCATGATACTTTTTGCTCCGTGCCTTCTCTCTCCTTCTTGAGTCGTGAAAATGCGATGTGTCACGATAATATGACACTTCTCTCTCTTGCGCCTTCTCTCAGCTTTTGGTCATGATAATGCGACATGTCGCGATATCACGACACTTTTCTCTCTTGAGCCTTCTCTCAAATTTTGGTCGCGACAATGCGACATGTCGTGATATCGTGAAACTTGTTCTCTTTTGAGCCTTCTCTCAGATTTTGATCGCGATTATGCGACATGTCATGATATCGCGACACTTTTTCTACTTGAGCCTTCTCTCGACTTTTGGTCGTGATAATGCGACATGTCGCGATATTGTGACCACTTTCTTCTTTGTCAACATGTCATGATATCGTGACACTTTTTCTATTTTTTTGTATTTTGCCTTTCGTTGGATGCTCCTGTATTAGGTATTTTTCAAAACTAAGCATTATTTCTTACTCCTTATGCCAAATTACATTTTGCCTTATTCGTTTCCAAATGAAGACTTTAATATTAATGGTCATTATTTGTAGAGTATGGTCACTATATTTTCTTATGCATAGTGTCAGACACTAGGATCTTTTATTCCTTACTTACTTTGTTGTTGGCTACCATGCTTAGATTTATTTTGTGTTTTGAAGTACATTTTACTTATCATGATTTTAAGCTCTTACTACTGATGTCATTGCCTTCTAAAGTTTGGCATCGTAAATTTTTTTACAAGTTATAGTGGTAGATGTTGGGTTTTGGTCTTAATACCTTAAGATATTCTTCATATAGAATTTTTCTATACTATGTTAGATATTTTGTGTGCTCCTACTAACATTAAAATTATGGTCCATCTGGTTGACCTTGTCTTAATTCCTTAATTATCGGATGTCAGGTGATAAGTGTTGGATCTTGTACCTTTGTTTTTGGTCCTCTTTGAAGAATGTCAAACATTGGACTTTTGTTTTCTTGTTTCTAACATCAATATTATATATACCTAATAGGATTTTTATATGTAGTCAAGTATTGCTTTACATTTTCTAGGTGTCAGGTTCAATACCTTAGCATAAAATATTATCTAGCGGCTATTTGCCTAGTGCCCTCTAAACTGCCCTAGCATTTTTTACATTTGACCACACCTATCTGCACTCTACTTATTTTGGTAATATTTCAACTCACTTTATCTACTTTAGTAATATTTTTTTTCCCTTATATATTATTGCATGTTCATTCCTACACTACTTTTAGAAAAATAACTATATGGTGTAAACTATGCCACATTGTGGATGTAGGTGAGAAAATTCACCTCCAAACTTGGCAACTTATGAGGAGTTTTTCTCATAAAATTGAAAACCTAGATTACCTTATTTATGGTATACAAAATATTATAAGGGAAATGGAGATTGAAGATAAGAGGATTATATACAAGAAGGGATAGATAAAAATGGAATATATTGGAGAGAGGAAAATTATGGGATTAAACTAGAAATATAAGAGAGGTTGGAGAATTTTACAACTACAATGATTCTTATGAAACACACCTTAATATAGGTGATATTGTTTACTCTATCCCATTTGCCTAAAAAATGCATAATACATTACAAAATTTAAAGGATGAATTGTACTAGAGGAAGGGAGAATTGGGGTGCATGTAAGTCCATAGTCAAAGTGGGTGATCAGGGATGCGAGAGTTGTTAGGAAAAAGGAATAATATGGTTTAATATAAGGAAGGAAAAAATACTACAAATTGAAATATTGAGATTTGATGGTAAGATATTCAAGCATATAGGGCACAAAGCTACAAAGACAGGGTGAATACTAGGAAGATAAAAAGAAGAGAAAATCAAGATACCTAGGTGCAAGCATCTCAATAAAAACTGAAAACCTTATGAGAATATTCTGCTATAGCTAGGTATTGCTTCATATGCATAGTAGTTGCTTTGGGTGACTTTTCACCCATGCAAACCACCTTAGTTAAATATTCCAAGTGCTTGCAGGATTTCCTTCTTACTCTATATTTTTTTTTGCAAAATTGCATAAATAGACCTCCTCTGTGTTGTCAGCATTCATTGTTCTATTAGCTATCTTAACAAAACATATGACTAGTTATAAAAATTGTAGAACTACATGCATTAGTAAATCACACATTCTACTTTATAGATGATTTTTGAATTTTGTGATAGTTGGGTTCTCAATTGCACTAAATTTTGTTAGTGTTGGCATTTTTTTATCAGATTCTGTTTCCCATGTGACCACCTTAGTTTTTTTTTTCTTTTATCCATCAAATTAAAGATTTAAGTAATATCTTTTTCAATAATACATGTGTTTTCTTTCATCACCACACTATTATAGCACACTAATATCAATTTAGAATAATGTTTATCCTTTCATTTCTACTTCTAAGAAACTTATGTATCACATATTTCAATGTGCCTAATCATATTTGCCTTCATTGTAAGCATGCTCAAAGTATTTATCTTGCACATTACTATAGACATGAAAAAAATACCATAACTTCTTATGAAAGAAATCTTGAGACAACATTTCCATTGGGCTATGGATTAAATAATATGGGAGAAAGGTATGGAATGATGGAATGTGAAGATGATGGGAAATAAGAAGAAGGATGAGAGAAACATATGAGAAATTCATACCTACATACCACTTGCTTTAGAGCTTCCCTACTAGATTTGGTTTTTTTATGCATATGCCTAGATGCTTGCTTCACATTTGAACTATATTGGCATCTATCATGTTAGTTTCAAACATCAAGATAGTACAAAAGGTGAAGCATATCCCATTTTTAAGGTATTTCTTCTTTCTTGTTCCATATTTATTGTAGCATACCACCAGGGATTGAGGAGAATCTTGGAGTGATCCTAGTAGCTAGTCAGACGTATCGAATGATGATGATTCATAGGCTTACCAACCTTTGAAATCATTCATATCCAATATTATTTCCCTTTTTTCCCCTGCCTATGGTTCTTACTTCTTTAGTAATATCAATATATTCTTGAGAAATGGAGAATACCATATATAAGGAGGTCATGGTTATTATTATTGAAACCCTTCATAGGCCAACAAGAAGGAAGGCATTATCAATGGAGGAGCAGACCTAGAAAACATTGAGATAGTTTTTGGGCTACCATCAATTTAAATTCTAGGTTTAACTGACTCTAGAAATTCTAAGATTTATCATGTTCATTTGATATTGCTTTACCTCTATTGGCTACAGGGAGCTTTAGAATTAACTACAACTTTAGCCAAGACATATTTTGTATCTTCCTTGTACTAAGTGACTTTCAACCATAGAACCTCAATATTGTATTATTTCTAAAGAGAACATAAACACTGAGGATAAGACTCCCTTTTATAAGCTCTTATTTATTGAGGATGTATTTTAGTCTAGCTCATGTCACCAATTCTAACCCTTTCATTTTACAAGAAGCAACATCTCCTTTGGAACCTATATAGAGCATGTGATATGCCTTGCATATTTCCAAAATTTATTTATTATACAAATAACTTGATTAACTTTTACTTTGAGTTGATATTTAGCTTTTATTTAGTAGCCTACCTATTTATACAAAATTATGGCATACTAGTGTATGCTAGTTGTCACTGATTTTTCCTAGATGATGTTGAATTTGTGATTTTTCCTTTGACATCTACTTTGGAATTTGAATTTTATTCTAATAAGATCTTACCACTATATTGATTCCAATCTTGTGTCAACTTCCTAGGCTAACCGAAAATTGACATAAAAAATCAGCACCATTGGATTTTCTTTGTCAATTGGATGCCCAATTACCTTTTTAATATACCTAGGAAGGTGTAACATCCCAAATTAGCTAAACATTTTTAGTAGGAGCTATATTGCTACATTGTGATGTTATATAAGGTGGTTTTGAATAGAGTGTCATCCCTCTTGTATTTGTGTAGAAATCATTGGATTTGGTTGTTGGAAAACATACTTGGCTAATTGATATAGGGCTCCGCCATTGCATTGTGAATTGTACCAATATATTAGTTTCATAAAATATAGATATTGTAGCCCTAATAGGATAAACTAACCACTAATTGGTCATTGCTCCTCCTCTAACCAATCAGTAATTTATATTTTTTCCAAATGTATATTATTTTCTTGTTGATAACTCCCAATGTAATATAGCCAAAGTTCTTGAGAGCGAACCTAAACCATATTTTAGATACAAGGAATTATTATTTGGACATATTCTATATATCCTTCTATGTATTTTAATAACTCTAAGGATAAAATCATATCGAATTTTTATGGCAAAAAAATGACCACCATGTCTTATATTGTTGCTAGGTCCAACATCCTATGCAACATAATTAGGAATTTTTTGATGAATCCTATCTTCTAGACCATGATACCTTTGATTTGTAATGCTTCTATACCATGACACGTTTGATTTTTAATTCTTCTAAATTGATTTCACATTCATTTTTGTTTTCATGATTTGAGCATCAGGTTGCCTATAAAGGTTCCATTTTGAATTTGAGCCACTTGGATTCTATCCAATAAATTTATCCTTTAATATTAGTTGATTTGGATGCATTGAGAGGGCTAAAAATCCTTGTAAATTAGGATTTATTCTTGTGATCAGATTAAATTGATGGTTGTATTTGTCATTATTTGCATTTTTGCCACATTGTTTTTGTTTTCGAGGTTCAAGCAAAAGAATGCTAAAATTGAGAAGACACTTAACACATTTTGTGAAAAATGCAAGGTGTCGCGTTTTCGCGACTTGTCACAGAATCATGACATGTCATGAAATCATGACACGTCACGTTTTCGTGCCATCCGTAACACACAAACGCTAAGCTCAAAAGTTGTTGCGAAATTGCGACCGTCGCATTTTCGTGGGGTCCGAACCAAAAAGGTGAAAGCATGGAAATTTGTTGCGATATCGCGACACGTCACGATATCACAACCTATCATAGTTTTGTGGCACCAAATGCAAAAAAGGGCTAAGTCAAGGAAGTGTCACGATATTGTGACACATCACATTTTTGTGACCTGTTGCGTTATCGTGGTCAATGCAGTCAACAACAGCAAGGGGGGTAAGGTTGTCATGATATCACGACGTGTTGGAGTTTCACGGTCAACATGGTCAATGAAAGCGCTAAAATGAAGTTGTTGCGATATCGCGACATGTCACAAAATCATGATATAAAGCAGCAATGGAGCAGTGTGATGAAAAACTTCGCGATATCATGACATTTCGCGTTATCGTTGTAAAGTTGAAAGAAAGGCATAAGGCATGAAAGGCATCGCGATTTCGTGACATTTTTGAAGATGGGGGTAAGCAAGAAGAAGACGTCGCGATATCATGATAGAAAACAACAACAGAAGAGAAAGCAAGGAAATGTCATGATTTTGTGACACATTGGGGCAGAAGGACCAAGTGCAAGGAATTATCGTGAAATCATGCCTTGTCGTGTTTTCGTAGTTCGAAGCAGCCAAAGGACAACATGGGTAAAGCATGTCGTGATTTCGCGACAGGTCATAGTTTCACTGAAATAGAGCAAGGAAAGAGAAGAATAGTATGGAACGTCATGATTTCATGACGTGTCTTATTTTTGCGATCTAAGGTGGCGAAGGAAACAAAGGAGCCGAATATGTTATGATTTTGCGACATGGATGGTTTTCGCGGTTCCAAAGTGACAAAGTGTACGAAGCAAAAAATGTCACGATTTCGTGACATGTCATGTTTTCGTGACCTATCACAGTTTTGCACCAAAAAGCAGTTCAACGGCCTGATGAAGCATTGCGAGTTCCAATGATTAAAAGCACTCCAAAATTTAATGTTTTGTTGCTTTCCAATGTGTGCAAGATAGAAGAACGTGCTCAGGCCTGTAGTTTTTGATGCCGCCAAAATTAAAGATGCCTCCAATATTTAAAGTGTCTATTCGCGATCTCTTATAGCTTTCAACTTCCCTTGATAACGATCATTTAACAAAGAGATATGGGCCCTCATTTCTATTTCATTCTCAGTTGTAATCCATTAAAAGCAAGGACTGTCATTTCTCCAAGGCAGATTAAGGGGGTTGTTTCTTCAAGATCTATTTCATTTATTAAATGTTGTAATACGAAAGGAAGAGGACAAACCTCTATAAATACCAATGTAAAACTCAAGCAAAGGGAGGAGGATCTTGTTGCAAAAATTGAAATCAAAATCCTAGATGCAATTGCTTCCATTCTTAGTGTCTTCTATAATTGATGATCTAAATGGTTGTGCATGTTTGGCTTTCTATGTTTTTGACTTCTGTGTAGTCCAGTGCAATAACTGTTGAATTAGTATGTATTAGTATTTGAATGTTTGAATTTTATTTGGAAGCGAACTCATGACTAATGCATGATCTAATTTTTGTTTATGTGCTCTAAGAGTCAGTTGTTTTTCTAGCTGTAATTTTTGCTATCTGAGATTGTTCTCCCCATTAACGATCAGATTCGGCCATATTTATATCTCATTCTGTTATTTCCTATTTCTTTATGCATTTTCCCATTTCTTTCCTACATCTCTAGTCTTGAAACCAATTTATATTAGTAAGGGAACCAACCCTCTCTGGAGATTGGTCTTGGAGACATTTATTTCTCCCAACCTTTCAATGTTGGCCGGGTCTAGGGCACATTTATGTTAAAATACTTTCCTATGACCAACAGTTTTTGGCACGCCCGGTGGGACAGACTTCTTCTGTCTTACAACAACCCATGGTCGGTGGGATAAGCACTATTCCAAATTGACAAACCCACCTGTGCCAACAGTTTTTGGCACACTCGTGGGACATAATATTTCTGTCTCAAAAGATCCATAATCGATGAGACTAATTGTTTCATTGTTTAACACCCGGAGGTATCAAGATTTTGATGAGCTATCTTGACCTCATAGCGGAGATTTGTAAGTTCATCTAGCAACTTTGCTAAGCTAAAGATCCGAATTTCTTGATTGTAGATGCCTTTTCAAGCTAAAAGAAGATACCCCGGAGGAATCAAGGTTTGGTGAGCAGCCTTGACCTTACAAGTAGAGGAAAGAATGTTCACTTGGCGACTCTGACTTGGTGACAGTCATGATCTCATAGACCATTGCTATAATGGTGAGGGTGTATCCTAGATGGGATGATCCTGGCCCTCTGAATCTCCAAATTTGGCATGAGATTCCCAAAAGTGCCCTGAAAGCCCTAACAAAATACAATGGCACCCAAGGAATGGCCCAAGAGCATGTTGAAGATGTTGCTGCTTTAGTGACCCTCCATGATATAATTCATGAAGATGTTATGATCAGACTTCTGGTATCGTATCTGGAAGGAAGGGCGTTGTAGTGGTACACATTGCTCGGGTGTAAAAGTATCAGCTCATGGGATGATTTAGTAGGAGCGCTCATTACAACATTTGATGGCTCTTAGGATCCCTACCAGCTTTTGATGCATCTCTCCACCATCATGAGAATACCTCAAGAGAGCATCACATATTTCAACATCCATTTTTGTAGAACTTGGAAGAGAATTCCAACGGAGATCCAACTGTCACCCGCCCAAGCCCACCTCTTCTATGTTCAAGCTTTCCATTCGGACATAAGCCTCCTATTGCTACAATTAGGTGAACATAGATTCCCTCAAATCTTTGAGGAAGCATTACAAGCGGAGCACCTTCTACTCCTATCAGGAAAATTATTGTGGGGAGAAACTCCATTACCTTATCCGATAGTCACCACTCCTATCTACCCTATGCAGTATTCATCATGGCAGATCCCTTATACTATGCAGAGACCTGAAATGCAGTTGTGTGGAACTTAAGGGGCAAATTTCATCCAAAGCCAATGATGGGAATATGCAAGTACTTTCCTAGCAATGAACAATATGGTTGCTTGCAATTTCTATTAGGATATGGGCCAAGGAGGGGAACAAATTCAAGTTCCAGAACCTGATCATAGAGAGGGAACAATCGTGCACAACACGCAAGTATTCAACCAAAACCCGTTAAGCATGCCTCACTAAAATCTTGAACCTGAGGAGATCTTGGAAGCAAATTTATCGTTAGAAAGGTTCTATGATCACACCAAGGGATTGGAGGAGCCTGTACTCAGTCCACAGCCATTGAAGTCTTCAAAGTGGTGGTATTGGTTCTAGCCACTACAATCGGTACTTGAAGAAATCCCCCATGTGGCAAACCTCTTTGCCACATTATTCATCAATAATACGGGTACTAGTAAGAATGATAACCTGTTGCATCACACTCTGTTTGCAACATGGAGAACTTCAAGAAGAGGCCAGCCAAACTTCAAAGATCGACTGAAGTATGATCAGATCTAGTCTGGACATTGCAGGTTCACCGGATAGACACCAGAAGCTGGGTTTGTGGTGGCAGCATGCCAATCATGTCGTAAAATTTTGTAAATATTGTACATAGAAAAAAAAAACAAAAAAAGAAGAAAACAAAAAAAGAGAAAAAAAAAGTATTGTTTTCCTCTGTCAACTTTAGCTCTTTTTACATGCGACCCCGTAGGTACGTTTATTTATTTTCCTTTTTCTTTTCCTTCCCAGCAGCTAGTGGCTTTTCCTCTACTTCTTCTTTCCACTTCCTTCCTTCATTCCCATCCTCTCCTATTCTTTCTTCTTCTACAATTACTCAAGCCAATACTGTTGTTTCTACTCCCCTCTCTAATGTTCTCATTTCTTCTTTCCATTTCTTCTAACTTTCTGTCTTTTGAATACTTTTCTACACTTCATACCACCACCTACATTCCCACCACTTCCATTTCATTTCACAACAGTTGACAGTACAATGGCATTCTATTACTGTAACTACCATTTTTATTCCTCCATCTTCTGCCATTCCATCATTCCCCATCCCCGTTCCATGGCATGGACATCCACAGGGCATCATTTCCTTCATTTCTATTTTTGTAGTTCAGGTGCTTTTCACTACTGCCTTGAAGATCCTTTCACAGCACCTGGTGATTACCCAGCTCATCCGAGCTAGGCAAAGTGTAGTAGTTCTCAAGAAATAAAGGAAGTTCTACTATTCCACACATTTCTGTTGATGATCCTATTTTTTAGTGCTGAGTACCAGCAAGAGTTTGTTGCAACAATCTATAGAGATTTCCAGCATCACTCAACATTTACTTCTTCTCTTCCACTAGTTTTTTGACTCTTTTGCCCAATGGATTCATGCCTGGGATTCATGTATAAAGCAAAACTGTATACCCCGTGAGCTACCAAGAATGTTGGCATTTTTGCCACATTGTTTTTGTTGTCGAGGTTCAAGCAAAAGAATGCTAAAATTGAGAAGACACTTAACACATTTTGTGAAAAATGCAAGGTGTCGCATTTTCGCGACTTGTCACGACGATCGCGATTTCGCGACAACTTTTGAACTTAGCATTTGTGTGTTACGGACAGCACGAAAACGTGATGGGTCACGATTTCGTGACATGTCACGGAATCGCTACATGTCACGAAATCGTGACCCGTCGCATTTTCGTGGCATCCGTAACACACAAACGCTAAGTTCAAAAGTTGTCGCGAAATCGTGACCATTGGGTTTTTGTGGGGCCTGAACCAAAAATGTGAAAGCATGGAAATTTGTCACGATATCGTGACTAGTCATAGTTTTGCGATGCCAAATGTAGAAAAGGGCTAAAGTCAAGGAAGTGTCACGATATCGTGACACGTCTCATTTTTGTGACCTATCACGTTATCGCAGTCAATGCAGTCAACGACAACAAGGGGGGTAAGGTTTTCACGATATCATGACATGTTGGAGTTTCGTAGTCAACATGGTCAATGAAAGCGCTAAAATGAAGTTGTCGCGATATCACGACATGTCGCAAAATCATGACATAAAGTAGTAATGGAGCAGTGTGATGAAAAACGTCACGATATCGTGACATGTCGCATTATCGCGACAAAGTTGAAAAAAAGGCATAAGGCATGAAAAGCATCGTGATTTCGTGACATTTTTGAAGATGGGGGCAAGCAAGAAGAAGATGTTGTGATATCGCTATAGGAAACAACAACAGAATAGAAAGCAAGGAAATGTCACGATTTCACAACACATTGGTGTGGAAGGACCAAGTGCAGGGAATTGTCATGAAATTGTGCCTTGTCGCGTTTTCACGGTTCGAAGCAGCCAAAGGACAACATGGGTAAAGAATGTCTTGATTTCATGATAGGTCATAGTTTCGCTAAAACAGAGCAAGGAAAGAGCAGAATAGTACGAAACGTCACGATTTCACAACGCATCACATTTTCACGAGCTAAGGTGGCAAAGGAAACAAAGGAGCTAAATACGTCATGATTTTGTGACATGGATGGTTTTTGCGGTTCCAAAGTGACAAAGTGTATGGAGCAAAAAATGTCACAATTTCGTGACATGTCACATTTTCATGACCTATCACAATTTTGCGCCAGAAAGCAGTTCAATGACCTGATGAAGCATTGCGAGTTCCAACGATTAAAAGAACTCCAAAATTTAATGTTTTGTTGCTTTCCAATGTGTGCAAGATAGAAGAATGTGCTTAGGCCTGTATTTTTTGATGTCGCAAAAATTAAATATGCCTCCAATATTTAAAGTGCTTGTTCGTGATCTCTTATAGCTTTCAACTTCCCTTGATAACGGTCATTTAACAAAGAGATATGGGCCCTCATTTTTGTTTCATTCTCAGTTGTAATTCATTAAAAGCAGGGACTGTCATCTCTCCAAGGCAGATTAAGGGGGTTGTTTCTTCAAGATCTATTTCATTTATTAAATGATGTAATACGAAAGGAAGAGGACAGACCTCTATAAATACCAATGTAAAATTCAAGCAAAGGGAGGAGGATCCTGTTGCAAAAATTGAAATCGAAATCCTAGATGCAATTGCTTCCATTCTTAGTGTCTTCTAGAATTGGTGATCTAAATGGTTGTGCATGTTTGGCTTTCTATTTTTTTGACTTCTGTGTAGTCCAGTGCAATAACAGTTGAATTCTATTGTGTTTAATTAGGCTATATTAGTATTTGAATGTTTGAAGTTTATTTGGAAGTGAACTCATGACGAATGCGTGATCTAATTTTTGTTTATGTGCTCTAAGAGTCAGTTGATGCTGGGCTTTAGGATCTAGCTGTAGTTTTTGCTATCTGAGATTGTTCTCCCCATTAACGATCAGCTTCGGCCATATTTATATCTCTTTCTGTTATTTCGCATTTCCTTCTGCATTTTCCCATTTATTTCCTACATCTCTAGTCTTGAAACCAATTTAGATTAGTAAGGGAACCAGCCCTCTCTAGAGATTGGTCTGGGAGACATTTCTTTCTCCCAACCTTTCAATGTTGGCTGGGTCTAGTGTGCATTTATGTTAAAATCCTTTCCTATGGCAGATCCGTGACCAACAGTCATCATCCTAAGCTATTATCATTTTAAGCTTATCCAAAATAAAATCTTCATCTTGTTCTTTGTTGGTGCAATCAAGATTATTTTTACAAATTTCATATGCATATTTATCTTGATTTTTTTATGAAATATTATATTAAGTACCATTGTTGTATTATCCTTCGTAGGGTTGGTATTTCTTTCTTGCTAGCTCTTTCATAAGTTGTTGAATAGATTTTACTAATTATTGAGTTGTTTGAAGTGGAAGTGAACTCTCTATATGTGAGGAATTGCTTTGAGGCTTTCTATATATAGGAATTGGTTGTTGTGATAACTAGTGTTCATCAAAGGTGTTTGTGGATTTACGTAACATACTATTGGGGAGTCTACATATCTAGTTTTTCAAGAAAGTTTTCCTACAACAATCAACAAGTTTTCAACCTTAATGACCACCTAAAAACTTGAGGAAGCAATTTCTCATTGTACTACTATAATTGTATACTCGGATATGAGTTTAGAGATTGAGCATAGTACAAATATGGTTGTGCATGAGACGGTCTTGTCTCCTTGGGGATTCTATCCCACAATATTTTGAATGTAATATTGAATTCTAATATTCTTTCTAGAGGATTCCTTCAGATATATGAAAGCTACATAAGTAATTGGAGTATATTACCTGGATCATCAAACACTAATATCATATGTTCATTCAATTCTACCCAATCTCTAATTATGTTACCATTGCAATAACTTTCCTAAAACTAATTAAGCAAAATTCTATCCATAAAATATTCAAAATAAATATTGTAGATAATAGTCAAAATAGTGACATTGGTAGTGATCCTAAGTAGTCTTGCTAGTGACATCACAGGTAGATAAAATATTTAGTGCATCAATTGGAATTTCATGAAATACTCGAAGATCAAGTGGTCTAAAACCATTCTAAATTGGACAAAGTTTCCCAACCATGGTTCTAAAAATTGTTATTATGTCAACAGGTTCATTTGGTTGGTTCCTAATGTACTATTGGGGATTACCAGTATCCTCACCATCTAATTATAAGTATGCTTGACCAATATAGTCACCATATTATAAGGATCCTTAATTTAATAGAGTAACCAAGTGAATATACAATCTCCACAAGTAAGGTCAAGACTATTCACCAAAATCTTGAGTCTTCTAGATGATTATGCTAGAAATTACTATTAGCACGTTAGATAGCTTATGACTATTAAATACTAGAACAAATGCTACCTATTCAAGGGAAGTGAGACCTTCGAAACCCATTGGGTATGCCATAATTTATTACTGGTCATGCAATGGGTATGTGATTTTGCAGATGTGCTATAGTAAGCTCTCAATTCTAAAATATTCTTAAGTCAAGAATAAAGTTTGTGTGCACCCTTAAGACTTCAATAAATAAATTAGAAGACTCAAATAAAATGATTTTTTGAGTTAGCCTCTAGAGAAGGCTAGTTCCTTTTTTAGCTAATATATCTAAATGGAGGGGTTGTAGAGTAAATAAAGAAATGTGTAGGGTTAGAAAGGCAAGCTAAAACTTGTACAAATTTGGAAACATCAAGAGACATGGTGTAGAGAGTCTCACAATATAGATCAAAATTGAATACCTAATAGAAAAACCTACACCTCTTATGCATTCAACATTTATTATTAAGCATTCTTAGCTATGCTCAATAATTCCATAACTATAGTGGGAATCCAAGTAGAAAGTTAGAATGCAGAATAACTATAATAGAATATTTATTCATAGATTTATGAGAAAATTATTAACACAGTAAGATATACATATATTTTTTTTCACAAGAAGTTGACAGTAGTCCAAACATAAATCCAATTCTCATTAAAAAAGATACATATCCTCAATCAATACAATCATACCAATTATAAATGCCAAAGAGCTAGCCATTAGAATGTCTTCCATTCTAGTATATATATAGATTTTGCAAAATATTCAATTATTGTTGTCAGATCATATTATAGGTTTCAAAGAAGGCATATAGAGTGGTTGTTGCATTCATATTAGTTGTTCTTAACCAATTTAGGCATAATATATTGATGTGGACAATGCAAATCTTAAATTGAGGTAATCTTGTATTGTACATAGTTGGATTGTAACCATCATGTGATAGTCCACTTATTTCTATTATGCATAGCCAACTAAATATGGGTAGTTGATCAACACACATGCACCTATTGATATGGATGATTAAAAATTACCTTTGTAGAGTTTAGTATCAAGAAGGAATACTACTTATTTTTGGGCATCTATCAAAACCAATAATTACTTCTTTCTTCTCATGTTGGATTACACTTTCCCTTTTTGGGTGTTGTATGAAGACTTTAATATTAATGGTCATTGTTTACAATGTTTAGCTACTAGACTTTTTATGTATGGTGTCATACATTAAAATTATTTAGTCCTTTCTTACTTTATTGTTAGGATACCATTCTTAGAGCTATTTTAAATTTGGAAGTGCATTATCATTCAATAATTTTAAGCTCTTGCTACTTATGTCATTGCCTTCTGAATTGACACCTTAAGAAGTTTTACAAGTTATAGTGTTAGGTGCCAGGTGTTGGCCTCAATATCTTAAAATATTCTTCATATATCATTTTTTTACACTATGCCATACATTTTATGCCCTCTTGACAACATCAACATTATGTTCCATCTAGTTGGCCTTGTCTTCATTACTTAACTATCAAATGTTAGGTGACGAGTGTTGGGTATTGTACTTTTTGCTTTTGCTCCTCTTTGAATAATGATGAACATTGTATTATTGGTTGTACAATACCCAACACTCATCACCAAATTCTAATTTAATTTTTTTGGGTGTTGGGTTCAATGCCTTAGCATAAAATATTATTTGGCAACCATCTATTTGTTTTTTTTATCCACCTCAGTCTATTTTGCATCTAACCACACCTATCTGCACTTTGCTTCTTTCAAAAATATTTGGACACATTTTATCTACTTTAGTAGCCTCTTTTGTTGCTCTTCTAGACTACTGCATGTTCATTCCTACACTACTTTTAGTAAAAAAACTATATGGTCTAACCTATATCACATAGTGGATGTAGGTGAGAAAATTCACCTACATTACCCTTGAATGATAGTACCAATAGCCTTATGATAACATCCTCATCTTGACTATTATTGATTGTAGCTAAGGAGGCTATATCTTAACAACGGTCATAGGTTTTTTCTAATATCATCATATGTTGGTAAAGCCTTTAATGCTTCCAAAGTATTGGGGTTCTAATTTACCAATTTAAGTGATCATGTGTTATTTTTAGATTTTGGAGCCTTAAACATAAAGAAAATACATTCAAAAGTATAGCAAATAAATATGCAATGATACAACTATGATAATAGCAAAAAACCATGTATGAAAATATGATAGAAAACTTGATACAATGCTCTAGAAATGCTCATATAGAAAGCTCATAAAAATTACAATGCTCCTATCATGGAGTTTGCAACTCCTCAATGATAGAAAAATAGAGATAAATTATGCCTACTACTACTCACACTTTTACACAATTTTGACTCTCTCACAATCACTCACAATGAGGCATTTATATAGAAAGATAGGTTACTTGCCTCTCACTCAACCCTAAAACTCATGTACATGTGTACTACATGCAAATTTACATCATTGCACCTTATAACACTTGTGCATTTATTCTATTACACTAATAAAGTAAGAAATCCTAATATAATCCTAAAATAAATATGCACCCATAAGGGTACATTAAGTAATAACCAAATGATGTAATAGCCATATTTTCCAACACCCTTGTATTACATTATTTGATTTTGAAGACATTAGTCTTCAATATGGATCTTTCTCTTTTGCATGTATTTTTGCATGAGTGAAGTTTTCTTGAAATATCTTTAATTTACTCTGCATTGTATTCCTCCTTGACTTACCTCTTCATCTTCTTCCCCTGTATTGGAGTTGGTACTTTCATAGGTGGATGTACTTTCACCTGATTCCTACAAGAGTAATTTTCCTTTGCTTTTGGCTTTGTCATATTTTTCTATGTCCTAAAAGGAAGCTTCTGAACATACACTTAGAGCATCAAGATAATATTTTGAGTTAGTAGAACTTGTATTACTAATGTTGCATGAGGATTGGGTTGATTCATCCATTTCTATTTTTAGCTTAAGTAGTTCAATCAATCTCTTATGTTCTATATTTTCATCCTTATAGCATTTGAATGTAAGCAGTGCCATGTATAGTATACTTCCATATTCTAAAGAAATTTGAATATCATTCTTTCAATTATATATTGCATTGGTGAGTTGTTAATGTAGATAATATTCAATTGTTTCAAACTTGTTTATTAGATCTTCACTATTTATCCTTTTTGATGTAGAATCTAGATTTCCTTTCTAACAATGTTGTTCATGTCATTATTTACTGAATTATTTGATGTAGACATTTCACTTAGTTCGAGCCTTTTTCCATATTTAGAAATACTTTGATAAATTCTTTGTAGTAGAATTCCTTATATCTCCCTAGTGCTGATACATGCAATAAATGTGATTTGCCTTTATCACTTAAAATCAATTATTTAGACATCTATTAGAAAAATGATGCACCTTGCCGAATCCATAACTTGTGAACCATATGCCCGTTGGCCTTGAAATTTAACAAGTAGTTACGTGTGTGTGTTTTGCATCATGCAAATCTCCAATTGGCCTGACTCTCATAAAAACATGTTTTCGGAACCTAAATCCTCCATCTAGTGTCCCAAAATTAGCTTTTAGAATAGGTTCCTGAGTTCTTTAGGTTTTTTTGAATGTTAGAAATTTATTATCTTTTGTTATACCTTAAGTTGAGACCTAATATTTTAAAGTAAGGTTTGTTATTGTAAGAGGGATGTGTGCACCGAATTTGGGCACAATTCGACTCATTTCTATTTTAACAATTTTTAGAAAAAATATATTCTTAGGGTTTCTTTAGGGTTTCTTTGGTTTTTGGTTGCTATATCATTGATTGTAATATTTTGGAGAAGGGGTGTGAATTCAGGAATGAGAAGAATATTAATTTGTAGGTTTCTTTCATTATATTGCATTTGTGTTATGTGATTGGAGTCCATTTTTTTGGTCTTTTGTAGTCGAGTTTACATCATTTGGTATCAGAGCAAGTTAGGTCTTGCTGGGAATAATAGAGAAGAAAATAAAAGATAAAAGGACGAGAGTGAAGAGGATCCAAAAAAATTGGCACTATGTACAATGCTTGCAGAAGGTTTGTAAAACCTTGGAGATAGAAATTGACACTCTTTGTAAGTGCTTGCAGGAGGTTTTTTATGTAAATACCTCAAAGAAAGAGATTGGTACTTTGTGTAGTGCTTGCAGAAGGTTTGTAAAACCTTGGAGAAAGAAATTGGCACTCTGTGTAAGTTCTTGTAGGAGGTTTTTTATGTAAAACATCAAAGGGAGGAATTGAAACTTTGTGTAGTGCTTGTAGAAGGTTTGTAAAACCTTGGAGAAATAAATTGGCACTCTATCTAAATGCTTCCAAAAGGTTTTTTATGTAAAACCTTAGAGGGAGGAATTGACACTTTGTGTAGTGCTTACAGAAGGTTTGTAAAACCTCAGATGGAAAAATTGACACTTTGTGTAGTGCTTGCAGAAGGTTTGTAAAAGCATTGAGAAAGAAATTGGCACTCTGTGTAAGTGCTTATAGGAGGTTTTTTTATGTAAAACCTTAGAGGGAGGATTTGACACTTTGTGTAGTGCTTGCAAGAGGTTTACTATTTTCTAACCTTGAAGGAAGAATTGGCACTATGTGTACTATGTGTAGTGCTTTCAGGAGGTTTGAGATATAGAACCTCTAAAGGATATTGGTACTTTGAGGAGTACTTGCAGATGTGTGGCCCTATATGGATAGCAATTATGAGTTGATCAAAGGAACTCATAGGAGCAAAGTTCTTTTCAACCATATGAGAATGATGTAGGAGCCTATATTTAGAGGGTTTTTTTAAAGAAGTTTTAAAATAAATTTTTTATTACTCAAAATGGAATTCTTTGACACAAAAATAATTTGCTTAAAATGATAATTACTAAAAAAGGCAACTTTTTATGAAAAAATAATTTGCCTAAAATAGTAATTACTTAAAAAGAGTTTTTTGTGGGAAAATCAATTTGCCAAAAATAGTAATATTTTATTTTTAGGGCTTTAAGATTTATGGTTTTATTTTAGGGTTTATTTTAGGGCTTCATGATTTAGGGTTTTCTTTTAGGTTTTCTTTGGAGATATATATTCCCTTGGTATTGCATTGTAAAAGGGGGAAGTGAATTCAAGAATAAGAAAATAAAATATTTATTGGTTTATTTCCATGTATTATAGTTTTTATGTGAATGGAGGGTTTTACTGATTATTTCCATTTATTGCAGTTTTTATGTAAATGGAGGGTTTTACATATTATTTCCATTTATCATAGTTTTTATGTAATGGGAGGTATTTTGTTTTAACCTCTTATAGCTAGATTTACATCATTTGGTATCATTTTTTACTAGATAAATAGGCATATTGAGGATCTGAATGCAGAAATAGCATGACTGACTGGTGTGATTGATCACATGGGAGAGAGACGTACCATGTCATGTGCAGATCAAGGATATGATGATGATAATGTACTTGAGGAATGTGGATCTGAGGTCGACGTAGAAGCATAACTAGAGGGCCCAAAGGAAGAAGGGTACAGTTTTAAAAATTAGTTGATACAAGCTCTAGAGGGGCTTAAGGGGAATCGAGATGGGATCAAGATTGAGGTTCCTGAGTATGCTGGTGGGTTGAAACCATAGGGGTTGATCGATTGGATCAATAGCCTAGAAAAATATTTTAAATGGAGTAACCTTTACAAAGAGAAGAAGGTTAAGCTCGCTTGCACAAAATTGAAGGAACATGCATTGATTTTGTGTGATCATTTATAGACTACACAATAGAGAAATGGAAAGGAAAATATCAGGGATTGGACAAAGATGAAGAAGAAGTTATAGGAAAAATGTATACCTATAGAATACTTCCAAACCCTATTTCATATATTTTAGAATATTTGACAGAAGGATCAAAGTATCAATGACTATACTAATGAATTCTACAAGCTATAAATTCAAGTGGAGCACAATGAGACGAAGGACAAAAAGGCTAACAAGTATGTAAATGGCCTAATTTTTACTGTCCAAGATGAGATGAGCATGCATCACACTCTTATAGTGGAGGATGCATATAAAATGGCCCTCAAGGCAGAGGAGAAATTGAAAAGGGTTAATAAAAGAGGTGAGAATGGATTCACACCCTCTTTAGGTCAGGGTAGAGGTGGATATAATTTTCTCAAGGAAGAATCCTCAATACATGCTAAACAAGAAGAATATGGGCAGAATATGAGAGGAAGAGGATACCAATGAGGTACAGGTTATGGTGGTGGATGAAATGGGAATGATTTAAGAAGGTCATATACCTATTATGGATTTTGTGAGGAGGGGCATGGAGCATTTGAGTGTCCCCAACGTGATGTCCAAGAAATGGGTCAAGGAGGACAAGGAAGGTTCAATATGGTTGAGATGGAAGAGCAGGATGAGGATGAAGTTGTTGTTGATATGGGGGAAGCACTTATGATAAGAAAGACATTGATTGTTCCTAATAAGGAGAAGGTGCAGAGAAAAGCAAAGGGATAGACCATAGATGGTGATGATTTTGGGATACGAACAAACATATTTTAAACAAGGTGTACATCAGGAGGGAAGGTATTTAACATTGTCATTGATGGTGGTAGTTGTGAGAATATGATGTCAAATGTCATGGTTGAGAAAATAAATGTCAAATGCGAAAAGCATCCTTATACATATCGCATATCATGGGTTAATAAGGGGAATGAGGTAACAATAGATCAAAGGTGTTTAATTAAATTTTCAATTGGGAGCACTTACAAGGATAAAGTGTGGTGTGATGTGATCCTGATGGATGCATGTCACATTTTTCTAGGAATACCTTGGTTGTACGATAGAGATACTAACCATAATGGGAGAAATAACACTTACACATTCTAGAAGGATAGTGTAAAGGTAGTTCTTATACCTCTGAAGGAGGATGGGTCGAGTGAGAGCTTTTTGATGATGAAGGAGTTTCTTGCAGAGATCAAGGACACTAGCTTTTGTTATGCCTTAACAACTAGGAAGCTAGAAACAGAGGAAGTGGTTATGCCTATAACAACAACTAAGTTACTAAGTGAATATAAATATGTCACACCAGAGGAGTTACCATATGGTCTATCACCAAAGAGGGATATCTAGCATCACATGGATTTAATTCCAGGATCAGCACTCCAAAATCAAGTAGCTTATCGGTTGAACCCAACATAGAATGTAGAGTTGAGTAAGCAAGTGACAGAGTTGATAAAGAAGGGATTAGTTAGGGAGAGTATGAGTCCATGTGCAACTCCAGCATTGCTGACCCCAAAGAAATATGGTGATTGGTGGATGTGTGTGGATAGTAGAGCCATACAAATGATCATAATAAAGTATCGGTATCCTATGCCAAGAGTGGATGACATGATGGATGGATTAGCTCAAGCTAAATACTTTAGTAAAATTGATCTAAGAAGTGGCTACTACTAGATAAAAATTAGATAAGGGGATGAATGGAAGATAACTTTTAATATAAAATATGGTTTTTATGAGTGTATAGTGATGCCGTTTGGGTTGTCTAATGCACCCAGTACATTTATGTGGTTGATGAAAAAAGTACTACAGGAATATAATGGTAAGTTTGTGGTTGTGTATTTTGATGACATTTTGATTTATAGTAAAAGTGAAGAAGAGCATTTTTTACACCTGAAATTAGTGTTAGACGTGCTCAGGAAGGAGAAATTGTATGTCAACTTGAAGAAATGTAGATTTATTCAGGATAGTTTAGTGTTTTTAGGATTTGTAATCTCAAGATATGGCATGAGGATGGATGACGAGAAAGTAAATGCAATTCTAGAATGGCCTCTTATATGAACTATAAAAGAAGTAAGGAGCTTTCATGTCCTAGCTACCTTTTACAAAAAGTTCATCAAGAACTTCAGTAGTATAGTTGCCCCTATAACTGAGTGCATGAAGGGAAAAGAGTTTGTATGGACTATGACAACAACAAAGAGTTTTGAAATATTGAAGAAGAAGGTGTCGGAAGACCCTATTCTAGTGTTACCAGATTTTAGTAAGATGTTTGAGGTTGATTATGATGCCTCATTTATTGGAATTGGTGGTGTCTTAAGTCAAGAGGTTCGACCTATAGCATTTTCAGTGAGAAGCTAAATTATGCAAGGAAGAATTATTCTACATATGATGTGGAATTTTATGCAATTGTGCAAGCATTGCAACATTGGAGATACTACTTACTCTCAAAGGAGCTTGAGTTGTTTACTAATCATGAAACATTGAGATATGTCAACTCTCAGAAAAATTTAAATAGAAGGCATGCCAAATGGGTTTCATTTTTGCAACAGTATACATTTGTCCTAAAGCACAAGTCGCGTAAACAAAATAAGGTTGTTGATGCATTGAGTAGGAGAGTATTGTTTTTGACCACTATAGAGAATGAAGAGGTAGGATTTAAGGGGATTAAAGATCTGTATGAATCTAATGCAAATTTTTGGAATATTGTACAACAGTGTAAAAGTACAGTAGAGGGTGAGTCCCATACTATTTTTTAAGAGTATTTTTTATAGAATGGTTACTTGTTTGAGGGTAATCGATATTGCTTTCCCAATGGATCTATGAGAGAGAACATCTTGAGGGAATTACATAGTGGGGGTTTGGCTGGTCATTTTGGAGTAACCAAAACTACCACTCTTATAGAGGAGAAGTACTATTGGTCAAAAATGAAGAGAGACATAATCAGTTTGTCTCTAGATGCAGAGTATATCAAATGGCTAAGGGCCATGTACAAAATATAGGGTTGTATACGCCCCTACCAGTTCCTATAGGATCATGGACCGATTTGAGTATGGATTTCATGTTGGGGTTTCCCAAGACATAGAGGGGTAAGTATTCAATTTTTGTTGTGGTAGACATATTTTCAAAAATGGTGCATTTCATTGCTTTCTAGAAAACTAATGATGCAACTAGGATTGCAGTCTTATTATTTTATGAGATTGTGCGGTTGCATGGTGTTCCAAAGACTATTACTTTTGATCGGGATACTAAGTTATTGAGTCTCTTTTGGAGGATGTTGTGGAAGAAGTTGAACACCAGGCTGTAGTTTAGTAGTGCTTACCACCCATAGACTGATGGCCAAACATAGGTAGTGAACAGAAGCTTGAGAAACCTCTTACGATGCATAGTTGGAGAAAAACCAAAATATAGGGATTTAACCTTATCACAATCTGAATTTACATACAACAATTTAGTTAACAAGTCGATAGGTAAGTCTCCTTTTCAAATTATTTATGGTTGAAATCCTAGAGGTGTATTAGATTTTTCTAAGTTACCAATTGGGGAACAAGTTAGTTATGATGCAGAAGCATTTGCTGAGCATATCCACAAAGTGTAAGAGTTAGTGAGGGAAAAATTGCAGGGTAGTAATGCTCACTACAAAGAGTCTGTTCATGCACACAGAAGGGGACGTATAACAAACTAAAAATTAAGAAAATTGGGCCATGCAATATTTTTAAGAAGATCAATGATAATGCCTATAAAGTGGAGCTACCCGATGAATTTGATATTTCACCCATTTTTAATGTTTTTGATTTATTTTAGTATTCATGTACTACTGAGGATGGTGAATTACAGGAGACAATAAATTGGACATGAAATATGCCTAAGAAGAAAAAATACATAGTTGTACAGGTGCTCGATAAGAAGGTGATCATCACCATATAGGGGAGCTACAATAGATACCTGGTTCAGTGGGAGGGATTACCACAGTCAGATAACACTTGGGTTTCAGAAGTAGAGCTAAAGAAAAATTATAACCAGAAGCTACAAGATTTCAATTTAGTTGAACTCATAGGAGTTAAGTTCTTTTTTACCAGAGGAGAATTATGCATTAGGAAAATATTTGATTAGCCTAACTCTCCAAAAAATATGTTTTTGGGACCTAACTCCTCCATCTAGTGTCCCAAAATTAGCTTTTAGAATAGGTTCTTGGGTTTTTTGGGTTTTTTTTAATGTTAAAATTTTATTATTTTTCGTTATACCTTAAGTTATGACATAATATTTTAAAGTAAGGTTCGTTATTGTAAAATGGATGTGTGAACCGAATTTGGACGCAATTCGACTCATTTCTATTTTTAGCAATTTTTAGAAAAAAAACGTTTTAAGGATTTCTTTGGTTTTTGGTTGCTATATGATGGATTGTAATATTTTGGAGAAGGGGTGAGAATTTAGAAATGAGAAGAATATAAATGTGCATATTTCTTCCATTATGTTGCATTTGTGTTATGTGATTGGAGTCCATTTTTTTTGGTCTCTTGTAGCTGAGTTTACACCAAAATGCAACCTTCAATAATATGAATTCAATATTTAGTTGGATATGTCCTTCATAAATCAATATTCCAACAAGCAACTTGAAACAATGATAGGTTGTAAACTTCTAAAAATTTAATTCAAAGTATGATTCTTTATATCTTCCTAATTAGAATTTTTAGAAATATCAAATTTTTGCAAACTAATTTTTACTACAACTTATATCTCCATATGTTAATATTTTACAATTATTCTTTAGAAGCAATGAAAATAAAATAAATGCTTCTAGTTTTACATTACATATTTTATATAATCAATATTATGTTCTAAAGATATTTTTCTCACCTTATTACTCCTATTAATTTCCCTAAAATGTTTAATAAAAATTGATATCAAACTTGCAATATAATGATGAATATTTCTCACCTTCTTAATTTTGATTTGCAAGTTGTTTGTATGCATTTTGCAAGGACCGATTTCCTTGTTTCTCTTCACCTTGCTTGTCAACGTTTTCCTCCTTGTAGAAGGACTATTTTCCTTTTCTCTCTTCAAATGAATGTTGGATGGATACATGCTCTACTCTTCACACTTCAACTTGGATGATATATGCATTTTTTTGGGCTTGAAATCTCTCTTTAAAAAATATGTTTTACTGGTACGTAGTCGTCTATCACTTGTTGGTTTCTATGTATCCTTAAAATAATAACCTTTCACCTCTTCAATATCTTCGATACAACCTTAGGCTCTCCTCATTTGTTTATGTATATGGGAGCCTTTTTTACTTGGTGCAATATGAGATGGGAGAGCCAAATGGCACTTATCCTCTTCAACTTCTTGAAAAATATTTATACTTGCACCTCCTTGTAGCGCTTATGACATGTGGTTCTTGTCCTTTGAAAATGTTTATTTAGATCCTTCTTTCAATGCCTATGACAAGTGAAACTCATCTTCTTACTCCTTGGTGGTTGATGGCTACTATAGATGCTCTTACCTTCTAATTCTATATTGAGTGCTCATGGATGGAGAGTAATCAACCTATTTTATCTTATTTACCTTCATTGAGCGCTCCTTTGTCTTATCTTGGCTTGGAGGAGCGTTACCTTATGATGTTGGGTGCTACTTTGTATTATCCTTGCATGGAAGATATTACAATATAATATTGGGTACTCAAACTTCTTTTACAACGTGGAACTCTTATTCTTGAGAGCATATAAAAAATCATCTACATGGCCAATGAATCCTATCTTACTCTACAATGCTCTATTCCTATGAATTATCTTGTTGCAAATGCTTTCTATTTGGCGTAATGTTTATGCTATCTTCAATGGTGCCCTTGGATGTGGAAGACATTTTTTTTATAGCTTGATTCATTTATGATGGTGCCTCCTTTTTTGGTGCAATATGACCTTAATATTTACCCTTGTATTTCCACTTGTTTTGACTCTTTTTACAAGTCCATTTTCGTGCTTTATATGGGAAACAATTTTTATGACTAAGATAATTTTTAGGTATTTTTTATAACTTATATAATTAAGAATTTCACCCTCTTGAATTCACTTTCTATTGATTTTCGAAGGCTCTTTTCATAAGGTTTTGTAGAGTGCTCTTTTATGGAGTTCTTAACACTTTATTTTCCTTTGTAAAACATACCCTTTTTTATGCATGTGTGGAGTCCTTTGGAAGACTCACATACATATACTATGACTTTCCCCTATACTTGAAAATATGTCCTTTACCTTTATTAGAATATGGGCTTTAATATTCTAATTTGGCTATTCTAACATATGCTCCCTAAGATTATTTTAACCTTGTCCAATACTATCTTGTAAATTTGTTTGGAGATGTGCACTTAAACTTTGAATTTCTTCTTTCTTTTAAGCTATTTTTCTAACTAAAATTTTTGGGATTATCTTCTCCATATTTTGGAGGTATTGTTATCCTTTTTTGTGGCTATTTATTTTCACGATAATATACCATTTAATTCTACAAAAGAGCTCTCGAAAACCTACCTTTGATGACTAGTTTGGCTAAACTAGAATATTACCTTTAACTCTTGACAATATTTTTCTTGCTTGGCTATTCTTTAACTTATTATACCAAGATACTAAATGTAATATTTTTCATTCTTTCTGATGAAAATATAGTCTTCCTAACTTATATTTTTTTTATGTGTAGGTTTGCTCCTTCTAAGCTATAACTTTTGCACTATTTTGAAGACTTGGAATGAAAACTATTCTATGCAACTTTTGATCATTTGAAAAAATGGTGCTTAATAAACCTTAATATAAAACCAAATATGAAAGCTCAACTCATGAAAATTTTTCACCTTATCATTGCATTCCGTTTTCTCTCGTAGATGATGGGGATACTGGTGATTCAAGTCACCTCAGTGGCTGCCTTTTGTGGATGATTTTGCAGCTCTTCTATGATGTCCAAAAAATAACTCTTTGCTCACCTTTGTATAGCTTCAATACCTTATCAACTTGATGATCTAAACTTTGATTTGGTGGCTTAAAAAATTCTTCATAATGTGCTTCTATAATATTATTTTTGCGATCACTAATGCTAGCCATAATTTCTGAAATTTTCAGCACTAAGCAATATTCACTATCACTTTTAATTTCTTTGATTTACTACCTTTTTTACTATTCATGAACTCTTTATTTTTTAGCTTTGAGTGTTGATAATATTCTACCATATTTCTTAATATTTAAATATAAATATTTTCTATATTGTAAGGCAATCAATACCATAACTGAAATGTTGTCCTTAAATCTCAAAAATTTGATAAGACTCTCTCCAAATCATAGCTGAGATATTTCTCAAGAACCTCCTTCACTGATGGCCCCCAAATCTCGAATATTTTGTGGTTCTTCCATGTATTTTCACTTGCCAAATTTTTACTTCAAAGTAGATCTCCTCCTCAAACAATCTTGAGATCTTGAGATCTATTCAATACTACCTTTTTTATTTGACAATATTCTTACCAAAATTTCTCTTTGGGCTTCTTGTTAGATGGCGATGATTCTCCCAATTCCTTAGATTATTATTTGATAGTAATTTATTCAATTATTTTTTCTATAAAATCCTTAAATGAGGCTCACCATGCCTTCTTATTAAGACCTCTCAAAGGTTATTAATATTGCAACTTCTAAATATTCAATGAGACCTTCCTTGGCCTCTTCAATATTCAACTATGGAAATGAGATCTTCTTCTAGGATCTCTTGAATATACTGCTACTAAAATCTATAATAAAACATTTTATTAGATATTTTCAATGCTCATTCTTCCATAATGGAAGTTCTTCAATAGGGTCTTAAATAGATCTCATATTCAATAGAGTCTTCAATTATTCTCTTCTTCAATAGGGCCTTCAATGTTCCTCTTCTTCAATAGGGAAGTTTTTAGTCTTCAATGGAGATCACTAGTCTCCAATATTTAGCCATGAATCTTTGCCTTGAGTCTCTTCGATCTTCAATGGGCTATTCCTTCTAGGATATCCTTCCTAGATTTACATTCTTCAATGTGGCTTACATGGCCACTAAATCTCTCCTTGATCTATCAAATAGGAGTCTTCAATATGTAAACAATTCAATGGAACATTTCTCCTTAGGCCTCCAAATATTCAATCCTTATTTTTTTGCAATAAATAATCAATCCCTACATGAGGAAAGTAACTTCGAATTTCAGGAAATAAAGATAAATTTCTTCTCTATATATTGTAGGAAGCTTCCCACCTTCTAAGAGTTAATTTTTTGCAACAAGAAAAAAATAGATGATAGTAACCAAATGGTTCTCATGAAAAATTATTTTCTCTATTGCAATAAAATATTAGAGATAATAAATATTTCTATGAATCTATGAGTAATAAACTTCATTAGTTGGATTGCTAATCTAGCGGAAAAATGTTGAGTTCTAGTCTTCACAAGGATTAAAACTCTTGTGGAAAAACTCTAGCTAAATATATCATGTGGCTTTCTCTATTTTCTATTCTCCTACGTAGAGGTACTTCTATCAAAAATCTATTGTGATGGTATTTGCATGTAGTGGTACACTATGGCTGATCTGGTTTGCAAATACTCAATAATAGTACTTGTGGCTTTCCTTTGATCCACCATGGCTTTGATACCATTGTTAGATTTTGGAGCCTTAAACATAAATAAAATGCATTCACAAGTATAGAAATAAACATGCAATGATAAAACTATAATAATTGAAAAAAATTGTTCATGAAAATATGATACAAAACTTGATACAATGCTCTACAAATTCTCATATAGAAATCTCACAAAAAATACAATGCTCCTCTCATGGAGTTTGTAACTCCTCCATGATAGCAAAATGGAGCTACATTGTGCTTACTACTCCTCACACCTTTGCACAACTTTGAATCTCTCACAATCACTCACAATGAGATATTTATATAGAAATATAGGTTACTTGCCTCTCACTCAACACTAAAACTTATGTACATGTGCGCTACACGTACATTTACATCATTGCACATTCTAAAACTTGTGTGTTTATTCTATTACAATAATAGAGCAATAATATCTAATATAATCCTAAACTAAATATGTACCCATAAGGGTACATTAGAAAATAACCAAATGGTGTAATAGCCATATTTTCCAACAATTATTCCAATTCGAAAATTTCTATGGAGGTGGTATTTTGGCCACTTTTTCAAGTCTGATTGAGTAAACAGATGGTGGAGAAGTGAAATGTGTAGATCCTTTACTTTTTGTAGGACTTTTTTTATAGGTAAAATTCTTATTAAAAGTGGGTTTTGAAAGGGGTCCCACAACCTTTTTACAATAGGTCAACAGACCAAACAAAAGGTAAAAGGATATGACAAAGGAAAAACACATTAAAAATCTTGCATAAAGAGGAATAATAAAAAATCCCACCCAAGCATGAAATTTAAACCAAGAAATTTAAAAAATCTTGCCCAAAGTAGGAAATTTAAAAATCTTGCTCAAAGCAGGAAATTTAAAACATCCCACCCAGGTAGGAAAAATATAATTTGAAAATCCTACCTAAGGGGAAAACCTGAAACCAAAAACCCACCAAGGACAAAACAAAATATAAATCTGCATAGAAAGAAAAACCACACCAAGAAGGAAGATGGCCTAGAAAACCCATTGGTCAAACAAGGATGGGCCATCCCACCCAAGGATGACTAAGACAAACACGAGGACATAGGAGAACTGTAATCCCACCTAGTAAAACTAGAAATTGCTATAGGATAGTGGGAACAACTGAAAGTTGAAGAACAAATCTAGGATCCCACCAAGAGATAGCTAAAGAAGGCAGTCCAGGAAGCAACATCCCGTACATAGTCTATAAAATGGATCAATAATTCTAAGAATATGTATAGACCACAAGATCCTCTTGCAATAGAGGTTGAGCTATGATAATTCAAGAAGAAACTAGAGGATGCAATAGAAACATAACTGTAAGCCACGAGAAGAGGGGTGGGAATGTCCCAAGGAACCCAAACTGAAGGAGCCACAGAAGAAACCAGAGTATGCACTTTTTGTAGAACTTAAAGAGGAATATTATGTAGGAGGTGATGATATATATCTTCAAAATGCTAATAGAATTAGTTATACAAATAATATTGGTTCCTTCAATTTATTAGTTGCTACTCTTGTGAGCATAAGCTTGTAATTTAAATGGTGATTGGATTTCTTTTACAATCATTTCATTTGAATCTATTATATAGGTGATCAAGTAATGATTTATTAGAGAAAAATATTATCATGGTTGTACTAAATTAATGAGGTGAGATATGGGTCCCAGTGGGTATGCCAAAAACTCAGTCTAAAATATACCTAAATGGATGAGTTGCACCCTCAAGATCTCAACCAAGATTGGAATACCTAGCAAAAACATTTCTAAGTCAACCTCTATATTAGGTTGGTTCCTATGAATCTAGCTAAATTAACAAATAAAAGTAGAAAAGAGGGGTGCAAACTAAAATAAGAAATGCATAAGGTTAGAAGCTGTAATTAAAGTGGAATGGATTTTGCAACATCAAGAGACATAAAGCATGATAGCATCCCACTTTTAACTAAACAATATTTCCTAACAGATCAACTATCCTTCAATGTTATAAAATATTTAACAATATTAATCATTCTAGGAACTATTGAATGATAAATACAAGGAGAAATATAGATAGAAAAATAATTATAATAGAATAAACCATTCACTTAGATTTAATAAAAAAGCTTACTCAAATTGACATATACACATGATCTACAAAAAAATTGATAAGATGCCAAACATCAATCTAATCCTTTTTCAAAGGAATACAATACAATTATCATACAATATGCAATTGTAAATGCTAAAGAGATGACGATTTGGATGATATATATTCAAGTATATATAGCTTTACATTTTCATTTACTTATTTTAGCATTATTGCTCTTGGAGTAGACTACAAGTTTGTTAAGCTAATATAGAACATGTGCCCTTTCCAACTCATTCTATTATAGTTAAAATGGTGTGGCAATGCTAATGTGGTTTGCTTCTACTTAAGCTAAGAGAGTGGTATCTGAAATGACTTCATCTAATCCATATGATCATTTGAAAAGCTTATTTTACCTCTAGTTACTTCTTGCTTGGTCTAGTTTTATTGTCACATATGTCAATTATAAAATCTTTTGGCTATTTAGATCATCTAATAGTAAATTATTACTATCAAGAAAATGTTTGGGTACTTTAGCTTGTATGATGCAAACACCCTCAACTTCAATATCCATCCAAAAATTTACACCACTTAGGTCAACATTTTTTTGGATGACAGGTTTCTTAGCTTACCTTGATGATGTTAGTGCCTCCAAAATTTGGTCACCCTTATTTCTTAGCCATACTATTATGCATGATGTTAGAAGAGAAAAGTTAGATATTTTATCATTGGGATCTATTCCTTATCAATTATTTTCTCAACACTAATTCATGTCTTCTATAATTTTATGTGCCTTATAATGATGTCAACATTTGAAATATTTGACACTCTAATACTTAGGCAATCTTCTATAAAAAATTATGTCATATGCCAAATAAACTTTATAATATCCGTAGTGTGATGGGTTAAATCCCTTAGATTAATATTTATCTCAAGATCTATTCTACTATTCGAATATTCTATGCAATCTATGTGTTGTTGCGCTTGCACAATATAGCCTAGTATGGACTGTGGACCCCCCTTGAATTTTTTTGTTTTTAGGTTCAATTTTTTTTTCGGTAAAATATTAAATTTAGTCCATAGTAAAAGTGGGTGATCAGGGATGTGAGGGTTTTTAGGAAAAAAGAAGAATATAGTTTAATATAAGGAAGGAAAAAATAATAGAAATTTAAATATTGGGATTTGATGGTAAGATATTCAAGAAGATAGGGCACAAAGCTACAAAGACAAGGTGAATACTAGGAAGAGAAAAAGAAGAGAAGATCAAGATACTTGGGTGCAGGAATATCCATAAAAACTAAAAACCTTATGATAATATTATGCTATAGCTAGGTATTGCTTCATATGCATAGTAGTTGCTTTAGGTGACTTTTCACCCATGCAAACCACCTTAGGTAAATATTCCAAGTGCTTGAAGGCTTTCCTTCTTACTCTATTTTTTTTTTGTAAAATTGCATAAGTATACCTCCTCTGTGTTGTCAGCATTCATTATTCTATTAGCTATCTTAACAAAACATATGACTAGTTATAACAATTGTAGAACTACATGCATTAGTAAATCACACATTCTACTTTATAGATGATTTTTGAAGTTGGTGATAGTTGGGTTATCAATTGAACTAACTTTTGTTAGTGTTGGCATGTTTTTATCAGATTTTGTTTCCCATGTGACTACCTTAGTTTCTTTTTATTTTCTTTTATCCATCAAATAAAAGCTTTAAGTAATATCTTTTTCAGTAATACATGTGTTTGCTTTCATCACCACACTATTATAGCACACTAATATCAATTTAGAATGATGTTTATCCTTTCATTTCTACTTATAAGAAACTTATGCATTTAGTTCACATATTTCAATGTGCCTAATCATATTTTCCTTCATTGTAAGCATGCTCAAAGTATTTATCTTGCACATTACTATAGACATGAAAAAAATGCCATAATTTCTTGTGAAAGAAAGCTTGAGACAACATTTCCATTGGGCTATGGATTCAACAATATGGGAGAAAGGTTTGGAATGATGGAATGTGAAGATGATGGGAAATAAGAATAAGGAAGAGAGAAACATATGAGAAATCCATACCTACATACCATGTGCTTTAGAGCTTCCCTACTAGATTTGGGTTTTCGATGCATATGCCTAGATGCTTGCTTCACATTTGCACTATATTGACATCTATCGTGTTAGTTTCAAACATCAAGATAGTACAAAAGGTGAAGCATATCCCATTTTAAAGGAATTTCTTCTTTCTTGTTCCATATTTATTGTAGCATGCCACCATGGATTGAGGAGAATCTTGGAGTGATCATGGTAGCTACCGAATTATGATGATTCATAGGATCACCAACCTTTGAAATCATTCATATCCAAGATTATTTCCCTTTTTGCCCCTGCCTATGGTTCTTACTTCCTTAATAATATCAATATATTCTTTAGAAATGGAGAATGCCATAGATAAGGAGGTCATGGTTATTATTTTTGAAATCCTTCATAGTCCAAAAAGAATGAAGGCATTATCAATGGAGGAGCAAACCTAGAAAACATCAAGATAGTTTTTGGGCTATGATAAATTTAAATTATAGGTTTAAATAACTCTAGATAGTCTAATATTTATCATGTTCATTTGATATTGCTTTACCTATATTGGCTACAGGGATCTTTAGAATTAACTACAACTTTAGCCAAGACATATTTTGTATTTTTCTTTCACTAAGTGACTTTCCACCATAGAACCTCAATATTGAATTATTCCTAAAGAGAACATAAATACTGAGGATAGGACTCCATTTTATAAGATCTTATTTAGTGAGGATGTATTTTAGTCTAGCTCATATCACCAATTCTAACCCTTTCATTTTACAAGAAGCAACATCTCCTTTTGAACCTGTATAGAGCATGTGATATGCCTTGCATATTTCCAAAATTTATTTATTATACAAATAACTTGATTAATTTTTACTTTGAGTTGATATTTAGCATTTATTTAGTATCCTACCTATTTATACAAAATTATGGCATACTAGTGTATGCCAGTTGTCACTGATTTTTCATCCTTTACCTCTAATTTTGTAGTGGTCTAACTAGATGATGTTGAATTTGTGTTTTTTCCTTTGACATCTACTTTGGAATTTGGATTTTATTCTAATAAGATCTTACCACTATATTAATTCTAATCTTATGTCAACTTCCTAGGCTAACCGAAAATTGGCATAAAAAATTAGCACCATTGGTTTTTCTTTGTCAATTGGATGGCCAATTACTTTTTTAATATACCTGGGAAGGTGTAACATCCCAAATTAGATAAATATTTTATTAGGAGCTATATTGGTACATTGTGATGTTATCCAAGGTGGTTTTGAATAGAGTGTCATCCCTCTTGTATTTGTCTAGAAATCATTGGCTTTGGTTGTTGGAAAACGTAGTTGGCTAATTGATGTAGGGCTCCGCCACTGCATTGTGAATTGTACCAATATATTAGTTTCATAAAATATATATATTATAGACCTACTAGGACAAAATAACCACTAATTGGTCATTTCTCCTCCTCTAACCAATCATTAATTTATATTTTGTCAAAATGTATATCATTTTCTTGTTGATAACTCCTAATTTAATATGGCCAAAGTTCTTGAGATTGAATCTAAACCATATTTTAAGTACAAGGAATTATTATTTTTCCATATGCTATATGTCCTTATATATATTTTAATAACTCTAAGGATAAAATCATATCGAATGTTTATGTCAAATCAATGACCACCATGTCTTATATTGTTTCTAGGTCTAGCATCCTATGCAACATAATTAGGAATTTTTTGATGAATCCTACCTTCTAGACCATGATAAATTTGATTTGTAATGCTTATAGACCATGAAACCATTGATTTTTAATGCTTCTAAATTGATTTCATATTCATTTTTTTTTTTTTGTGATTTCAGCATCAGGTTGCCTATAAAGGTTCCCTTTTGAATTTGAGCCACTTGGATTCTATCCAACAACTTTCTCCTTTAATATTAGTTGATTCGGATGCATCGAGAGGGCTAAAAATCCTTGTAAATTACGATTTATTCTTGTGATCAGATTAAATTGATGGTTGTATTTGTCATCATCCTGAGCTATTATTATTTTAAGCTTACCCAAATTAAAATATTCGTCTTGTTCTTTGTTGGTGCAATCAAGATTATTTGCACAAATTTCATATGCATATTTATCTTGATTTTTTGAGGAAATATTATATTAAGTACCATTGTTGTATTATCCTTCGTAGGGTTGGTATTTCTTTCCTGCTAGCTCTTTCATAATTTGATGAATAGATTTTACTAATTATTGGGTTTTTTGAAGTGTAAGTGAACTCTCTATATGTGAGAAATTGCTTTGAGGATTTGTATATATAGGAGTTGGTTGTTGTGACAACTAGTGTTCATCGAAGGTGTTTGTGGATTTATCTAACATACTATTGGGAAGTCTACATATCTAGTTTTTCAGGAAAGTTTTCCTACAACAATCAACAAGTTTTCAACCTTAATGGCCACCTGAAAAACTTGAGGAAGCAATTTCTCATTGTACTACTATAATTGTATACTCGGATATGAGTTTAGAGATTGAACATAGTACAAATATGGTTGTGCATGAGATGGTCTTGTCTCCCTGGGGATTCTATCCCACAATATTTTGAATGTAATATTGAAGTCTAGGATTCTTTCTAGAGGATTCCTTCAGATATATGAAAGCTACATAAGTAATTTGAATATATTGCCTAGATCATCAGACACTAATAGCATATGTTCATTCAATTCTACCAAATCCCTAATTATGTTATCTTCTAAATATTTAAACCATTGCAATACCTTTCATAAAAATAATTAAGCAAAATTCTAACCATAAAATCTTAAAAATAAATATTGTATATAATAGTCAAAATAGTGACATATTGGTAGTGATCCTAAGTAGTCTTGCTAGTGAAATCACAGGTAGATAAAATATTTAGTGCATCAATTGGAATTTCATGAAATATTCGAAGATCAAGTGGTCTAACACCATTCTAGATTGGACAATATTTCCAAACCATGGTTCTAAAAATTGTTATTATGTCAATAGGTTCATTTGGTTGGTTCCTAATGTACTATTGGGGCTTACCAGTATCCTGACCATCTAATTCTAAGTATGCTTGGCCAATATAGTCACCATATTATAAGTATCCTTAAGTTAATAGAGTAACCAGGTGAATATACAATCTCCACAAGTAAGGTCAATACTATTCATCAAAATCTTGAGTCCTCTAGATGATTATGCTAGAAATTATTATTAGCACGTTAGATAGCTTATGAATATTAAATACTAGCACAAATTCTACTTATTCAAGGGAAGTGAGACCTTCAAAACCCATTGGGCATGCCATAATTTATTATTGGTCATGCAATGGGTATGTAATTTTGTAGATGTGCTATATTACTAAGTCAAGAATAAAGTTTGTGTGCACCCTTAACACTTCAATATAGAAATTGGAAGACTCAAAGAAAATAATTTTTTGAGTTAGCCTCTAGAGAAGGCTAGTTCCTTTTCCTAGCTAATCTATGTAAATGGAGGGGTTATAGAGTAAAGAAAGAAATGTGTAGGGTTAGAAATATAAGCTAAAATTTGTACAAATTTGGCAACATCAAGAGACATGGTGTAGAGAGTCTCACAATATGGGTTAAAATTGAATACCTAATAGAACAACCTACACCTCTTATGCATTAAATATTTATTATTAAGCATCCTTAGCTATGCTCAATAATTCCATACTATATTGGGAATCCAAGTAGAAATCTAGAATGTAGAATAACTATAGGAGAATATTTATTCATATATTTATGAGAAAATCATTAACACAGTAAGATATACATATATTTTTTTCATAAGAAGTTGACAGTAGTCCAAACATTAATCCAATTCTCATTCAAAAAGATACATAGCCTCAATAAATACAATAATACCAATTATAAATGCCAAAGAGCTAACCATTAGAATGTCTTCCATTCTAGTATATATATGGATTTTCCAAAATATTCAATGATTTTTGTCAGATCATATTATAGGTTTCAAAGAAGGAATATAGAGTGGTTGTTGCATTCATCTTATTTGTGCTTAACCACTTTAGGTATAATATATTGATGTGGACAATGCAAATCTTAAATTGAGGTAATATTGTATTGTACATAGTTGGATTGTAACCATCATGTGATAGTCCACTTATTTCTATTATGCATAGCCAACTAAATATGGGTAGTTGATTAACACACATGCACCTATTGATATGGATGATTAAAAATTACCTTTGTAGATTTTAGCATCAAGAAGGCATACTACTTATTGTTGGGCATCTATCAAAATCAATAATTACCTCTTTCTTCTCATGTTGGATTACACTTCCTCTTGTTGGGTGTTGGATGAAGACTTTAATCTTGATGGTCATTGTTTAAAAAGTTTAGCTACTAGATTTTTTATGTATGGTGCCATACATTAAAAGTCTTTTGTCCTTGCTTACTTTATTGTTATGATACCATTCTTAAAGCTATTTTAAATTTGCAAGTGCATTATAAAATTTTATGCTCTTGCTACTTATGTCATTGCCTTCTGAATTGACACCTTAAGAAGTTTTACAAGTTATAGTGTTAGGTGCCAGGTGTTGGGCTCAATATATTAAGATATTCTTCATATATCCTTGTTTTACACTATGCCATACATTTTATGCCCTATTGACAACATCAACATTATGGTCCATCTGGTTGGACTTGTCTTCATTACTTAACTATCAAATGTTAGGTGACGAGTGTTGGGTATTGTACTTTTTGCTTTTGCCCCTCTTTGAATAATGATGAACATTGGATTATTGGTGTCTTGTTGATAACATCATCATTGTATATACCCAATATTATTTTCATACTTAGCCAAATTCTACTTTACTTTTTTTGGGTGTCGGGTTCAATGCCTTAGCATAAAATATTAACTGACAACCATCTATTTGTTTTTTCTATCCACCCCAGTCTATTTTGCATCTAACCACACCTATCTGCACTTTGCTTCTTTCAACAATATTTTGACACATTTTATCTACTTTAGTAGCCTCTTTTGTTGCTCTTCTAGACTACTGCATGTTCATTCCTACACTACTTTTAGCAAAAAATCTATATGGTCTAACCTATATCACATAGTGTATGTAGGTGAGAAAATTCACCTACATTACCCTTGAATGATAGTACCAATAGCCTTATGATAACATCCTCATCTTGACTATTATTGATTGTAGCTAAGGAGGCTATATCTTAACAACGGTCATAGGTTTTTTTTAATATCATCATATGTTGGTAAAGCCTTTAATGCTTCAAAAGTATTGGGGTTCTAATTTACCAATTTAAGTGATCATGTGTTATTGTTAGCTTTTGGAGCCTTAAACATAAAGAAAATACATTCAAAATTATAGCAAATAAATATGCAATGATAAAACTATGATAATAACAAAAAACCATGTATGAAAATATGATAGAAAACTTGATACAAAGCTCTAGAAATGCTCATATAAAAAGCTCATAAAAATTACAATGATCCTCTCATGGAGTTTGCAACTCCTCCATGATAGAAAAGTAGAGCTAAATTATGCCTACTACTACTGACACCTTTACACAATTTTGACTCTCTCACAATCACTCACAATGAGGCATTTATATAGAAAGATAGGTTACTTGCATCTCACTCAACCCTAAGACTCATGTACATGTGTACTACATGCACATTTACATCATTGCTCCTTATAACACTTTTGCATTTATTATATTACACTAATAAAGTAATAACTCCTAATATAATCCTAAACTCAATATACACCCATAAGGGTACATTAAGTAATAACAAAATGATGTAATAGCCATATTTTCCAACACCTTTGTATTACATTATTTGGTTTTGAAGATATTAGTATTCAATATGGATCTCTCTTTCACATGTATTTTTGTATGAATGAATTTTTCTTGAAATATCTTTAATTTACTCTGTATTGTATTCCTCCTTGAATTACCTCTTCATCTTCTTCCCCTGTATTAGAGTTGGTACTTTCATAGGTGGATGTAATTTCACCTGATTCCTGCAAGAGTAATTTTCCTTTGCTTTTGGCTTTGTCATATTTTTCTGTGTCCTAAAAGGAAGCTTCTGAACATACACTTAGAGCATCAAGATAAAATTTTGAGTTAGTAGAACTTGTAGTACTAATGTTGCATGAGGATTGGGTTGATTCATCCATTTCTATTTTTAGCTTAAGTAGTTCAATCAATCTCTTATGTTCTATATTTTCAGCCTTACAACATTTGAATGTAAGCAGTGACATGTATAGTATACTTCCATATTCTAAAGAAATTTGAATATCATTCTTTCCATTATATATTGCTTTGGTGAGTTGTTCATGTAGATAATATTACATTGTTTCAAACCTGTTTATTAGAGCATCACTATTTATCCTTTTTGATGTAGAATCTAGATTTCATTTCTAATAATGTTGTTAATGTCATTGTTTACTAAATTACTTGAGGTAGACATTTCACTTAGTTTTAGCCTTTTTCCATATTTAGAAATACTTTGATAAATTCTTTGTAGTAGAATTCCTTATATCTCCCTAGTATTAATACATGCAATAAATATGATTCACCTCTATCACTTGCAATCAATTATTTAGACATCTATTAGAAATGTGATGCACCTTGCCAAAGCCATAACTTGTGAACCATATGCCCGTTGGCCTTGAAATTTAATAGGTGGTTCTATGTGTGTGTTCTACATCAGGTAAATCTCCAATTGGTCTAACTCTCCAAAAACATGTTTTTAGGACCTAACTCCATCTAGTGTCCCAAAATTAGCTTTTAGAATAGCTTCCCAGGTTTTTTAGGTTTTTTTGAATGTTAGAAGTTTATTATATTTTGTTATATCTTAAGTTGAGACCTAATATTTTAAATTAAGATTCGTTATTTTTAGAGGTATGTGTGCACTGAATTTTGGAGCAATTCAACTCTTCTATTTTTAATAGTTTTTAGAAAAAAAACATTTTTAGGGTTTCTTTGGTTTTCGGTTTCTATATGATGGATTGTAATATTTTGGAGAAGGGGTGTGAATTCAAGAATGAGAAGAATATTTATTTGCAAGTTTATTTCATTATATTGCATTTGTGTTATGTGATTGGAGTCCATTTTGTTAGCCTCTTGTAGCTGAGTTTACGTCATTTGGTATTAGAGCAAGTTGGATCTTGCTGGGGAGAAAAGAGAAGAAAAGAAAAGAGAAAAGGAGAGGAGAGTGAAGGGGCTCCAAAAAAAATTGCACTCTATACAGTGCTTGCAGAAGGTTTGTAAAACCTTGGAGACAGAAATTAACACTCTTTGTAAGTGCTTGCAAGAGGTTTTTTTATGTAAAAACCTTAGAGAAAGAGATTGGTACTTTGTGTAGTTCTTGCAAAAGGTTTGTAAAACTTTGGAGAAAGAAATTTATACTCTGTGTAAGTCATTGTAGGAGGTTTTTTTATGTAAAACATTAGAGGGAGGAATTGGCACTTTGTGTAGTGCTTGCAAAAGGTTTGTAAAACCTTGGAGAAAGAAATTGGCACTCTATGTAAGTGCTTGAAGGAGGTTTTTTTCATGTAAAACCTTAGAGGGAGGAGGGAGGAATTGACACTTTGTGTAGTGCTTGTAGAAGGTTTGTAAAACCCTAGAGAAAGAAATTGGCACTTTGTATAAGTGCTTGCAGGAGTTTTTTTTATGTAAAACCTTCAAGGGAGGAATTGACACTTTGTGTAGTGCTTGCAGGAGGTTTGCTATTTTCAAATCTTGAAGGAAGAATTGGCACTATGTGTAGTGCTTGCAGGAGGTTTGAGATATATAACCTCTAAAGGAGATTGGTACTTTGAGTACTTGCAGATGTGTGGCCTTATATGGAGAGCAATTATGAGTTGATCAAAATAACTCGCGGGAGCAGAGTTCTTTTCAACCAGAGCAAAATGATGCATGAGCCTATCTTTAGAGGGTTTTTTGAAAGAAGTTTTAAAATAATTTTTTTATCACTCAAAATGGAATTCTTCGACGTAAAAATAATTTTCCTAAAATGGTAATTACTAAAAAAGGCAATTTTTTATGAATTTTTTTACCTAAAATAGTAATTATTTAAAAAGGCAGTTTTTGGTGGGAAAATAAATTTGCCAAAAATAGTAATATTTTATTTTTAGGGCTTTAAGATTTATGGTTTTCTTTTAGGGCTTCAAGCTTTAGAGTTTTCTTTTAGGGTTTCTTTTGGGATATATATTCCCTTGGTATTGCATTGTAAAAGGGGGAAGTGAATCCAGGAATAAGAAAAGAAAATATTTATTGGTTTATTTCCATGTATTATAGTTTTTATGTGAATGGAGGATTTTATTGATTATTTTCTTTTATTGCAGTTTTTATGTAAATGGAAGGTTTTACATATTATTTCCATTTATCATAGTTTTTATGTAATGGGAGGTATTTTATTTTGACCTCTTACAACTGGATTTACATCATTTTGGTATCATTTTGTACCAGATAAATAGGTAGATCAAGGATATGAATGCATAAATAGCATGACTAACTGGTGTGATTTATCACATGGGATAGAGACATCCCAGGTCACATGCAGATCAAGGATATGATGATGAAAATGTACCTAAGGAACGTGGATCTGAGGTCCACACAAAAGTAGAACCAAAGGACCTAGAGTAAGAAGGGCATGGTTTTGAAAATCGACTGATACAAGCTCTAGAGGGGCTTAAGGGGAATCAATATGGGATCAATGTTGAGGTTCATAAGTATGCTGGTGGGTTGAAACCAGAGGAGTTAATCGATTGGATCAATAACCTAGTTTTTTTTTTTGAATGGAGTAACCTTGCTAAAGAGAAGAAGGTTAAGCTCGCATGCACAAAGTTTAAGGGACATGCATTGATTTGGTGGGATCATTTATAGACTACACGATAGAGGAATGGAAAGGAAAATATTTGGGATTGGACAAAGATGAAGAAGAATTTACTAGAAAAAATTATACCTATAGACTACTTCCAAACCCTATTTCATAGATTTTAGAATCTCCAATAGAAGGATCAAAGCATTGAGGACTATATTAATGAATTCTACAAGCTATCCAGGTATGTAAATGGCCTAAGTTGTGTTGTTCAAGATGAGATGAGCATGCATCACACTCTTACAGTGGAGGATGCATATCAAATGGACCTTAAGGTAGAGGAGAAATTGAAAAGGATTAATAGAAGAGGTAAGAAAGGATTCACACCCTCTTTAGGTAGGGGTAGAAGTGGATCTAATTTTCTCAAGGAATAATCCTCAATACCTGCTAAACAAGAAGAATATAAGCATAATCTGAGAGGAAGAGGATACAAACTAGGTAGAGGTTACGGTGGTGGATGAAATGGTAATGATCTAATAAGGTCGTGTACCTGTTATGGATGTGGTGAGGAGGGACATAGAGCATTTGAGTTTCCCTAACATGATTTCCAATAAAGGGGTCAAGGAGGACAAGGATGGTTCAATATGGTTGATATGAAAGAGCAAGATGAGGATGAAGTTGTTGCTGACATGGGGGAAGCACTTATGATAAAGAGGACGATGATTGTGTGACTAGGAGATAGTTAGGTTTAATCAAATGAATAATTGCATTAACATAAGCTTATGAATAAAGCCTTCATTAAATATATTACAAAATAGAGAAAGAAACTAATCTTTCTATAACTATGCTAACTAACACGCTAACGTAGGTAGAGTGTTAGGTTTAGAACTCTTATACTAGGATATTTAGTATTTACCATTAGATATTTAAGATAGTAAATATCTACATGGTATAAAGTAGAAAGTAGAAAAGTAAATGTAATAGTCTACCTATGTAGTATATAATGCAATATACTACATATTTTACCCTAACATACCCCCTTTATTACATTACTTTGATATACAAATTTTACTTCAAAACAACTCAAATTTGACACATCTAAGTGCCTTGGTGAAGATGTTAGCAACCTGTTCATCGGTGGGAATGTATTGGAGCTTGATTCTATATTTAGGAACTTCATCACGAATGAAATGACAATCTATGTCAATATGCTTTGTGCGCTCATGATGGACTAGATTATTTACCAAGTTCAAAAAACCTAAGTTGTCACAAAACATGTGAATAGGAAATTTCTTTGGTAGGCCCATGATAGCCAAGATGTGACTTAACCATATCACTTCACACAAAGCTCCACGTGTAGCATGATATTCTGCCTCAGTTGAAGATAAAGTAAACACCTGTTGCTTTTTACTATGCCATGAGATAGGACCAGATCCAAGATGAAATACATATCCTGATGTTGATTCTCTATCATCTAGGGATCCATAGCATAGTCATAGTCAATATAAATCTATAAGAAGAATGAGTTATTCTTCTTATACTCTAGACCATAATCTACACTACCTTGAATGTAGTGAAGAACCATCTTGGTTGCTTTCCAGTGAGAGACTTTTGGTTCCTGCATGAACCGAGAAAGATAGTTTACAGCATAAGTAATGTATGGTCTAGTGTTGGTTAGATAGATGAGGCTTCCAATCATCTGTCGATATAGCATGCCATCTACCTGTGGTGAGTCATCATACGGTGATAACTGAAGCCCTGATTCCATTGATATTGCTTTGGGTTTACAATTAGTCATACGATATTTTTCTATTAAAGTCTTGGCATACTTTTTTTGAGTCACCCTAAGATGATTCTTCTTCTGTTTTATCTCAAGGCCAAGACAGTAGTGGAGAAGTCCTAGATCTGTCATATCAAATGACTCTTTCAAGTCATTTTTCATGGCTTTAATCAATTTCTTTGAATTGCTAGTGATGATCAGATCATCTACATATAACACAAGAATTACTATTTCAGAACCTGTGTTCTTGATATAGAGATTTGCATCAGATAGACTTCTCTTAAATCCATGATCCAATAGGTGACTATCCATTTTTATGTACCATGCTCTTGGGGATTGTTTTATCCCGTATAATGATTTTACCAAGTTTTAAACTTGTTGCTCATGGCCTTCCTCAGCAAATCCAGGAGGTTGAGTCATGTACACTTCTTCTTTTAAGTCACCATTAAAAAGGCATTTTTTACATCCATCTGATGTAATTTCCATCCAAACTATTCTTCCATAGCACAAAGAACTCGAATGGTGGTCATCCTTGTTGTAGGAGAAAAGGTTTCCTCATAGTCAAGGCCTTCCTTTTGAGCCTAGCCCTTAACCACAAGATGGGCCTTATGCTTGTCTATGGTATCATTTGCCTTATATTTGACTTTGTAAACCCATTTGCAGCCTATGGGTTTCTTTCTTTTAGGCAAATCTACTAGCTTCCATGTTTTATTCTTGATGAGGGAGTTATATTTTGCATCCATAGATGCCTTCCACTGAGGCAGCATAAGTGCTTCATCAACTGTAGAAGGTTCATTTTCATCAAATGATGATAAGTAAACCCTATCCTCATCTATTTCCATATAATCTTCCCTTGCTAACTCTCTATCCAAAGAAAGTTCTTGAAAATCTGCACAAAGATCATCAGCTAAAGTGGATGCTTTAGTATTTTCTTGTTAAGTCATGCTTCATGTCTTTGGACAATTGAGAGTAAGATCAGGTAGGGAAGTGAGTTTGGAATCTTTCATTGTGCTCCTATACCATTTGGGAGGATTTTTCTATTATAGAGAAGGAAGTAGTTGTTGCTTCTCATCATCTAGGTATACTGATGTAGTGTTGGGTGTGAAAGCTTCATCAAATACTACATCTCTACTAACATGTATTTTGTTGGTAAATGGGTCTATCAATCGATAGACTTTTGAAAATTCATCATATCTAAGAAAAACATATGGTAGGGACTTCTCATCTAATTTATTTCTTTTCTCCTTGGGTATATGCATAAAATCCTTACACCCAAACATCCATAGATGAGATATGGAGGGTTTCCTTCCATTCCATGCTTCCTGAGGAGTCATACCTTCAAGAGCCCTTATGGGTGCTCTATTTATAAGATATACTACAATTTGAACAACTTCAGCCTAGTAAATTTTCTCAATATTTGCTCCCTTAAGAATGCATCGAACCATTTCCATAATGGACTGATTTCTTCTCTCAGCAACTCCATTTGACTAAGGAGAATAGGTTGTGGTTAACTACATTTTTATCTTATGAGTCTATAAAAATGAGGAAAATTCCTTTGATGTGTATTTACCCCTCGATCTGAACGGAGGGTCTTGATGAAGCATCCTGATTCTTTCTCAACAAGATTTTTGAATTTTTGAAAATAGGTAAATGATTCAGACTTCAACTACAATAAGAATACCCACATATTGCATGAGTGATCATCAACAAACAATTGAATACCTTTTTCCTCCACAACTAGTAGACATGGGACCACACAAATCTGTGTGAACCAACTCCAAAGGTACCTTAGATCGAAAGGAGCTAGGTTCAAAGGGCACTTTGTGTTGCTTTCCTAACAAGAAATCTAAGCATACTGACAAAGTAGATGAAATAGTAGGCAATACTTTAACCATTTGATATTTATTGAGTTCTAGTAAATATCCTAAACTTAAATGCCCAAATATCTTATGCCATAGATATGTGGCCTATTTTTTGGTTACTTCCATTGCAGCATGTGTTGAGGTAATTGCATCTAAGACAAACAAACCATGTTCGTATGAACTTGTTGCTATCTGTTTTCCTTTCTTGGTGATAAAGCAACGTTTCTTTTCTTTGTCCATATTGAAATTGACATTCGTATGATTGTCTAGGATTTGTCGAACTGTCAAGAGATTATTTTTCAATCTTGGTACATAAAGAAATTTTTGAATTTTACATTCTCCATACGGAAGGGAGAAGGAAACACTTCCTTCTCCCTGAACTCGATAGGTTTGATTATTAGCAATGATGACTGGTCTACCTTCTTAAGTCTCAAATGTCTCAAACCAAGACTTATCGCTAGTCATATGCTTACTAGCACCTAAATCTATGTACCACATAGTGTCCTTGTAAAGGGAATTTGTATGTGTCATGAGCACCTTGTGTGCTTGTTTAGATTACAAACTAGAATCTTTAGTTGCAATGTATCCTTGTTGCTATTTATTATTGTTATTTGGTTTGCCTTTGCCCTTTTTGTTTCCTTGTTCATTGGGCAGTTTTTTCTTAAACCAACATCTTTTGGTTTCATGAGTGTCCTTGTCGCAAATCTTACAATACTGCTTCTTCTTCTGAGTCTCTTTGCCTTTACCCTTGTATTTATTAGAAGAAGAACCTTGTCATTGATTCCACTTTTTCTTACCACCTTGTTTGTTTGAGAAAAGAGCATTGTTGGATACCTCATCTCTTTGGAGTTGATTAGCTTCTTTTGTTTGAAGCATATTTACCAAATCGACAAAAGTCACTGTCCTTCTAGAGACTTGTAATGAAGTGATCAAAATTCTGTAGGAGTCGGGAAGAGCCCTCAAAATGATAGAGGTCAAGACTTGGTCTTCCACTTTTTCTTCTAAGGATTGCAATTTTATTTCAATTCTACCACTCTGTAGAGGAATAGCTCTACTATTTTGCCTGATTTCATATAAAGAGTATGAAGTTGTGTTTGGAGGTGAAGAATTGTTGATTGATTCTTACCTATAAATATGGTTGTTAAGGCATCCCATGCCTCCTTACCATTCTTATATTCACTGATATGAGGTTGGATATCATCAGTAATAGCTAACAATATAATTAAGGATACTTTTCTATCCTTTTTATCAAATGTTGTTTGATCTGCTCTTGCTGATTGCTGTCTAGTTTCACTTCCATCCACTATGGACCATAGATCATCTATAGTTAAGATAGATTTCATCTTAGTCTTCCATGCAAAATAATTTGAACCTTTGAGCAGTTGGCTCTCAGTGAGATACTTGTGCATCATGGCCATGGTGAAGGTTTCAAATTGATAGGACTAAGATGGTTGTATCTTGCACTATACCCTCAAAAGAGTATATGGAAGATGTTTAAGTTGCTTCTATAAGATATTTAATGGCACCTGCCTTAACAACCTTAAAAAGGGATGAAAATTTTGAGGATTTTAAGCCAAAAAAATAGAGCAAATTAAAAGGGTAGGTTTTGAAATGCTTCTGATTATGCTCTCTAGGATATTTAATGGCACTTGCCTTAACACCCTTCAAGAAGGATGGAAATTTTGAGGAAATTAAGCCAAACAAAGAGAGTTAATCAAGGTGTTTGTATATTTGGACCTTTGGGTGAATATTAGTTAAAAATTTGACTTTGTTTAACCTGTGCAAGATGTAGCACTATTTGTAGTGAAATTTGGGTTTTCAAGTGTGAAATGCTCTTCAATTTTTATGATTGTTTAATTGCAAAATGATGTATAGTGCAATAATAAAAAAATAACAACCCAAATTATTTATCACTATAGGTGTCGAATGCAACCGAAAATGCACCTAATGAAGCCAATTTTTGAAAATGAAAAAGGTGTCGAGTACAATCGAGAATGAACTTTTTTTTTTTAAGAAAATCCCCCCTTTGTCTTTACAATTTTGCAAAAAATAGAATCACAAATGTAACTTCTATACCCCCTTAATGATTACAAAATTGAGAAAGAAAACACTCCTTTCAAGACAAGTCGACACACGACCCGCGTTTGAAAGGATTCTAGACCAGTCGATACACGACTTGGTTTTTGTTTTCAACACTCATAAATAGGTGGTGCATTAGGATCAAAAGGCTCATGAATCTGCATGGGACCATAGCTTTTTTCCAACCCCTTCCATGGATCAGCATATATAAGTGAGTGAGGAATGGATCTACGATATTCATGAAGCATACGACAAAAAAATTATCGTGTTGTTTGCCTTCGTAATTCATTTCTATTTCTGATGATTCTTTGTCTATGAAGAGCTTTCCTTACCCAAGATTTGATCTTCATGAAAAATTTGAAGAATGATGAAAAATATAGGAAATTTTGATGAAATTTAAGCAACAAAATGTGTCTTTGTTTCTTTTCTCTTTATCTCGACATGCGGAGAAAACTAAAGAACAACAATGGTATAGTTGCATAAGGATTTTGGCATTTCTATTGTAAATTTAAATGCTATAAAAATAAATATTTAAAGTTTTTTTTTTTAAATAAAATTTAACATAAAATTTGAAATAAAAAACATCAATTTAATAGTTAAAAAAAATTGATATAATTTATTAAAAAATAATATGAGAAATTCTAATTTAAAAAACTAAAAAAGATTAAAGTTAAGCATAAAATTTTAAATGAAGCTTGACTTATGCCAAAAAAAAATTAATTTGCATAAAAAAAATGAACTTGATATATGGCGGGCACGGGAGTCAAACCACCAACTCCTGTTGGCCTTAGGCATTGGCCTTGGCCAACTTACCAAGCCCACGTCTTGGTTCTCAGGCTAAGGCACCTGAGATTTAAAGAAGCCCACAGGATTCTTTTGGAACAAGTGGGATATATCGCACATGCATCCTAAAAAGGATGTAGAGGCATTTAAAGGCCTTGACGAGCAATTAAGCTCATGATTGCCTTCGATCAATCGAGTTTGGGACCTCATTTTTGTTGGTGGCATCCACGTGGTGCGGTAATGGGGTCCATGTGTCCTATCGTGTCCTAGTGTCCAGTCCAATATCAGGTCCACGTGTCTAGTCCAGTCTACATGTTAGGTCCACGTGTCCAGTATAGTCAATTTTGGTCAGGTGCTAGGTGGCACATGACTAGAGTGCCACATGTCACCTAGCTATCAGTTGAGTTAGATCTGTACTACATCAGGGTGTGTGTAGGTCCATGTTAGTATCGCCTCAAGGTGCACGTAGGTCAATGGGGAACGTGAGGGTGCTCGTACCCTCGAAGTGTTCCCTACCTCAGGATCTACATCATAGGAAACGTGAGGGCGCTCTTGCCCTCTAGGAATTCATACCATATTCTCAAGATGCGTGCCCAAAAGGGAAATCCTAGAAAGCTTTCCCTTGACACGAGGAGTGTGAGGGCCGCCTACCCTAATACGCTCTAGCAAAAAGGACTATGGGCTTGCAGGTCGAATCACCAGCTTGATGACCCGGTGGTCATGATCCATGTGGGTACAAAAAATTCCTCGTGGGTTGCAATTACAACCAGGTTCAAAATGACCTTTCATCGGGATTTGCATCCTATGTTGGGATCCACACCCTACATCGGTATCTTTGCCCTTTAATAATTAAAAATGCCTAACAAAAAAAAATTGCCAAACTAAAAAATTAAACCTAGCTTAGGAGTATTAAAAATGGGCTTAGGAAATAATTAAGGGTCACCAAAAATAATGGTGTCGTATTTCCTCGCTCTAGTCAAACTCCTCGCTCCAGCTCTGATACCAATGTGACTAGGAGATAGTTAGGCTTAATCAAATGAATAATTGCATTAACATAAGCTTAGGAATAAAGCTTTCATTAAATAGATTACAAAATAGAGAAATAAACTAATATTTATATAACCATGCTAACTAACACACTAACATAGGTAGAGTGTTAGGTTTATAACTCTTAACCTAGGATATTTAGAATTTACCATTAGATATTTAAGATAGTAAATATCTACATGGTAGAAAGTAGAAAGTAGAAAAGTAAATGTAATAATCTACCTATGTAGTATATAATGCAATATACTATCTATTTTACCCTAACAGATTGTTCCTAATAAAGAGAAGGTGTAGAGCAAAGCAAAGGGACAAACCATAGATGGTGATGATTCTAGACTACGAACAAACATCTTTCAAACAAGGTGTACATCAGGAGGAAGGGTATGTAACATTGTCATTGATGATGGGTAGTTGTGAGAATATGGTGTCAAATGTCATGGTTGATAAAATGAACCTGGAGTGCGAAAAGCATCCTTATCCATATCGCATATCATGGGTTAAGAAGGAGAATGAGGTAACATTAGATCAAAGGTGTTTAATTAAATTTTCAATTGGAAGCACTTACAAGGATAAAGTGTGGTGTGATGTGATCCTGATGGATGCAGGTCACATTCTATTGGGAATACCTTGGCCATACGATAGGGATACTAACCATAATGGGAGAAATAATACTTACAAATTCTAGAAGAACGATGTAAAGATAGTTCTCATACCTCTGAAATAGGATGGGCCGAGTGAGAGCTTGTTGACGATGGAGGAGTTTCTTGCAAAGATCAAGGATGCTAGCTTCTATTATGCCTTAACAGCTAGGAAGCTAGAAACATAGGAAGTGGTTATGCCTACAACAATAACTAAGTTACTAAGTGAATATAAATATGTCACACCAGAGGAGTTACCATATGGGCTACCACCAAAGAGGGATATCTAGCATCACATGGATTTGATTCTAGGATCAACACTCCAAAATTACGTAGCTTATCGGTTGAACCCAACATAGAATGCAGATTTGAGTAGGTAAGTGATAGAGTTGATAAATAAGGGATTAGTTAGGGAGAGTATGAGTCCATGTGCAACTCCAGCATTGTTGACCCCAAAGAAATATGGTTACTGGTGGATGTGTGTGGATAGTAGAGCCATAAACAATATCACAATAAAGTATCGGTATCCTATACTGAGAGTGGATGACATGATGGATGGATTAGCTCGAGCTAAATAAATCAATAAAATTGATCTAATAAGTGGCTACTACCAGATCAAAATTAGAGAAGGGGATGAATGGAAGACAACTTTTAAGATAAAATATGGGTTGTATGAGTGGATGGTGATGCCATTTGGGTTGTCTAATGTACCCAGTACATTTATGTGGTTGATGAGCAGAGTATTATGAGAATATAATTGTAAGTTTGTGGTTATGTATTTTGATGATATTTTTATTTATAGTAAAAGTGAATAAGAGCATTTGTTACACCTGAAATTAGTGATAGACGTGCTCAGGAAGGAGAAATTGTATGTCAACCTGAAGAAATATATATTTCTTTAGGAAGGTTTAGTGTTTTTAGGATTTGTAATCTCAAGAGATGGCATGAGGATGGATGACGAGAAAGTAAAGGTGATTTTGGAATGGCCTCTTCCATGAACTATAACAGAAGTAAGGAGATTTCATGGCCTAGCTACCTTTTACAGAAAGTTCATTAGGAACTTCAGTAGTATAGCTGCACCTATAACTGAGTGCATGAAAGGGAAAGAGTTTGTATGGACTATGACAACAAAAAAGAGTTTTGAACTCTTGAAGAAGAAGGTGTCGAAAGACCCTGTTCTAGTGTTATTTGATTTCAGTAAGATGTTTGAGGTTGATTGTGATGCCTCATTTGTTGGAATTGGTGGTGTCTTAAGTCAAGAGGACCGACCTGTAACATTTTTAGTGAGAAGCTAAATTACGCAAGGAAAAATTATTCTACATATGATGTGGAATTTTATGCAATTGTGCAAGCATTGCAACATTGGAGGCACTACTTACTATCAAAGGAGCTTGTTTTGTTTACTGATCATGAAACATTGAGGTATGTCAACTCTCAAAAAAAGTTAAAAAGTAGGCATGCCAAATGGGTTTCATTTTTGCAATAGTATACATTTATCCTGAAGCACAAGTCGGGAAAACAAAATAAGGTTGCTAATGCATTGAGTAAGAGAGTCTTGTTGTTGACCACTATGGAGAATGAAGAGGTAGGGTTTGAGGGGATTAATGATCTATATGAATCTTATGTAGATTTTTGTAATATTTTACAACAAAGTAAAAATGTAGTAGAGGGTGAGTCCCGTACTATTTTTGAAGAGTATTTTTTATAGAATGGTTACTTTTTTAAGGGTAATCGATTATGCATTCCCAATGGCTCTATGAAAGAGAACATATTGATGGAATTACATAGTGGTGGTTTGGCTGGTCATTTTGGAGTAGTCAAAACTACCACTATTGTAGAGAAGTACTATTGGCCAAAAATGAAGAGAGACATAATCAGTTTTGTCTCTAGATGCAGAGTATGTCAAATGGCTAAGGGCCATGCACAAAATACAAGGTTGTATATGCCCCTACCAATTCCTATAGGACCATGGACTGATCTGATTATGGATTTTGTGTTGGGTTTACCCAAGACACAGAGGGATAAGGATTCAATTTTTATTGTGGTATACATATTTTCAAAAATGGTGCATTTCATTGCTTTCTAGAAAACTAATTATGCAACTAGGAATGGAGTCTTATTCTTTGATGAGATTGTGCGGTTGCATGGTGTTCCAAAGACTATTACTTCTGATCAGGATACTAAGTTCTTGAGTCAATTTTGGAGGACATTGTGGAAGAAGTTGAACACTAGGCTATAGTTCAGTAGTGCTTACCACCCATAGATCGATGGGAAAACGAAGGTAGTGAACAGAAGCTTGAGAAACCTCTTATAGTGCATAGTTGGAGAAAAACCAAAATAATGGGATTTAGCCTTATCACAAGCCAAATTTACATACAACAGTTCAGTGAATAGGTCGACAGTTAAGTCTCCTTTTCAAATTATTTATGGTTGAAATCCTAGAGGTGTATTAGATTTGGCTAAGTTACCAATTGGGGAACAAGCTAGTGATGATGCAAAAGCATTTGCTGAGCATATCTAGAAAGTGTAAGAGTCAGTGAGGGAAAAATTACAAGGTAGTAATGCTCAATACAAAGAGGTTTTTGATGCATATAGAAGGGGACGTATGACAAATTGAAACTTAAGAAAATTAGGCCATGCAAGATTTTTAATAAGATCAATGATAATGCATATAAAGTGGAGTTACCCGATGAATTTTATATTTCACTCATTTTTAATGTTTCTAATTTATTTTAGTATTCAGGTACTACCAAGGATGGCAAGGAGACAATAAATTGGGCATGAGATATGCCTATGAAGAAAAAAGACGGTTACATAGGTGCTCGATAATAAGGTGATAATCACCAGACAGGGGAGCTACAATAGATACTTGGTTCAGTGGGAGGGATTACCACAGTCGGATAACACTTGGGTTTTAGATTCAGAGCTAAAGAAATTTTATAACCAGAAGCTACAGGATTTCAATTCAGCTGAACTCATAGGATCTGAGTTTTTTTTCACCAGAGGAGAATGATGCACCTTGTTGGGGCCATAACTTGTGAATCGTATACCCGTTGGCCTTGAAATTTAACAGGTGGTTCTACTTGTGTGTTCTACATCAGTAAAATATTTGATTATACTGACTCTCAAAAAAACATGTTTTTGGGACATAACTCCTCCATCTAGTGTCCCAAATTAGCTTTTAGAATAGGTTCTCGAGTTTTTTGGGTTTTTTTTAATGTTAGAATTTTATTATATTTTGTTATACCTTAAGTTGAGACCTAATATTTTAAAGTAAGGTTCATTATTGTAAGAGGGATGTGTGCACCGAATTTGGACGTAATTCAACTCATTTCTATTTTTAGCAGTCTTTAGAAAAAAAATGTTTTTAGAGTTTTGTTAGGGTTTCTTTGGTTTTCGGTTTCTATATGATGGATTGTAATATTTTGGAGAAGGGATGAAAATTTAGGAATGAGAAGAATATCAATTTGCAGATTTCTTCCATTATATTACATTTGTGTTATGTGATTGGATTCCATTTTGTTGGTCTCTTGTAGCTGAGTTTACACCAAAATGCAACCTTCAATAATATGAATTCAATATTTAGTTGGATATGGCCTTCATAAATCAATCTTCCAACTAGCAAATTAAAACAATGATAGGTTCTAAAATTCTAAAAATTTAATTCGAAGTACGATTCTTTATATCTTCCTAATTAGAAGTTTTAGAAATATCAATTTTTTGCAAACTAATTTTTACTACAACTTACATCTCCGTATGTTAAGATTTTAAAACTATTCTTTAGAAGCAATGAAAATAAAATAAATGCTTCTAGTTTTACATTACATATTATATATAATCAATATTTTGTTCTAAAAATATTTTCTCACCTTATTACTCCTATCAATTTCTCTAGAATGTTTAATAAAAATTTATATCAAACTTGCAATATAATGATGAATATTTCTCACCTTCTTACTTTTGATTTACAAGTTGTTTATATGCAGTTTGCAAGGACTGATTTCCTTGTTTCTCTTCACCTTGCTTGTCAAAGTTTTCCTCCTTGTAGAAGGACTAATTTCATTTTCTCTCTTCAAATGAATGTTGGATGGATACATACTCTACTCTTCACACTTCAACATGGCTGATATGTGCATTGTTTTGGGATTAAACTCTCTCTTTTAAAATTATTTGTTGCTAGTAAGTAGTCATCTATCACTTGTTTGTTTCTATGTATCCTTAAAATAATAACCTTTCACATTTTAAATATCTTCGATAAAACCTTAGGCTCTCCCCATTTGTTTATGTATATGGGAACCTTTTTTACTTGGTGCAATATGAGATGGGAGAACCAAATGACACTTATCCTCTTCAACTTCTTGAAAAATATTTATACTTGCACCTCCTTGTAGCGCTTATGACATGTGGCTCTTGTCCTTTGAAAATGTTTATTTAGCTCCTTATTTCAATGCCTGTGACAAGTGACACTTGTCTTCTTACTCCTTGGTGGTTGATGGCTGCTATAGATTCTCTTAACCTCTAATTCTATATTGGGTGCTCATGTATGGAGAGTAATCAACCTATTTTATCTTATTTACCTTCATTGAGCACTCCTTTGTCTTATCTTGGCTTGGAGGAGTGTAAACTTATGATGTTGGGTGCTACTTTGTATTATCCTTGCATGGAAGATATTAGAATATAATACTGGGTACTCCAAACTTCTTTTACAACATGGAACTCTTATTCTTGAGAGCGTAGAACAAATCCTCTACATGGACAATGATTCCTATCTTACTCTTCAATGCTCTATTCCTATGAATTCTCTTGCTGCAAATGCTTTCTCTTAGGCAGAATGTTTATGCTATCTTCAATTGTGATCTTGGATGTGGAAGACATATTGTTTTTAGCTTGATTTATTTATGATGGTGCCTCATTTTTTGGTGCAATATGACCTTAATATTTACCCTTGTATTTCCAATTGTTTTGACTCTTTTTACAAGTCCATTTTTGTGCTTTATATGGGCAACAATTTTTATGACTAAGATACTTTTTAGGTGTTTTTTATACCTTATATAATTAGGAATTTCACCCTATTGAATGTACTTTCTATTGTTTTTCGAAGGCTCTTTTCATAAGGTTTTGTAGAGTGATCTTTTATGGAGTTCTTAACACTTTATTTTCCTTTGTAAAACCTACCCTTTTTTATGCATGTGTGGAGTCATTTAGAAGACTCACATACATATAGTATGATTGTCCCCTATACTTGAAAATATGTTCTTTACCTTGATTAGAATATGGGCTTTAATATACTAATGTGGCTATTCGAACGTATGCTCCCTAAGATTATTTTAACCTTCACTAAGACTATCTTAAGTCAAGAGGGCCGACCTATAGCATTTTCAGTGAGAAGCTAAATTATGCAAGGAAGAATTATTCTACATATGATGTGGAATTTTATGCAATTATGCAAGCATTGCAACATTGGAGGTACTAATTACTCTCAAAGGGGCTTGTGTTGTTTACTGCTCATGAAACATTTAGGTATGCCAACTCTAAGAAAAAGTTAAATAACATGCATGCCAAATGGGTTTCATTTTTACAAAAGTATACATTTGTCCTGAAGCACAATTCAGGCAAACAAAATAAGGTTGTTGATGCATTTAGTAGGAGAGTCTTGTTGTTGAACACTATGGATAATGAAGAGGTAGGATTTGAGGGGATTAAATATCTGTATGAATCTGATGCAGATTTTTAAAAAATCGTGCAACAGTGTAAAAGTGTACTAGAGAGTGAGTCCCATACTATTGTTGAAGAGTATTTTTTACAGAATGGTTACTTGTTTGAGGGTAATCGATTATGCATTCCCAATGGATCTATAAGAGAGAACATCTTGAGGGAATTACATAGTGGGGGTTTGGCTAGTCATTTTGGAGTAGCCAAAACTACCATTCTTGTAGAGGAGAAGTACTATTGGCTAAAAATGAAGAGACATAATCAATTTTGTCTCTAGATGCAGAGTATGTCAAATGGATAAGGGCCATGTGCAAAATACAAGGTTGTATATGTCCCTACCAGTTCCTACAATACCATGGACCGATCTGAGTATGGATTTCATGTTGGGGTTGCCCAAGACATAGAGGGGTAAGGATTCAATTTTTTTTGTGGTAGACAAATTTTTAAAAATGGTGCATTTCATTGCTTTCCAAAAAACTAATGATGCAACTAGGATTGTAGTATTATTATTTGATGAGATTGTGTGTTTGCATGGTGTTCCAAATACTATTATGTCTGATCAAGATACTAAGTTCTTGAGTCACTTTTGGTCAGTAGTGCTTACCACCCACAGACCGATGGGCAAATAGAGGTAGTGAACAGAAGCTTGAGAAACCTCTTACAGTGCATATTTGGAGAAAACTATGCACTATGGAGACCTAATATTTTAAAGTAAGGTTCTTTATTGTAAGAGGGATGTGTACACCGAATTTAGACATAATTCGACTCATTTCTATTTTTAGCAGTTTTTAGAAAAGAGACATTTTTAGGGTTTCTTTGGTTTTTGGTTTCTATATGATGGATTGTAATATTTTGGATAAGGGGTGAGAATTTAGGAATGGGAAGAACATAAATTTGTAGATTTCTTCCATTTTATTGCATTTGTGTTATGTGATTGGAGTCCCTTTTTTTGGTCTCTTGTAGCTAAGTTTACACCAAAATGCAACCTTCAATAATATGAATTCAACATTTAGTTGGATATGTCCTTCATAAATCAATCTTCCAACTAGAAACTTGAAACAATGATAGGTTCTAAACTTCTAAAAATTTAATTCTAAGTAGGATTCCTTATATCTTCCTAGTTAGAATTTTTAGAAATATCAAATTTTTGCAAACTAGTTTTTACTACTACTTATATCTCCGTATGTTAATAGTTTACAACTATTCTTTAGAAGCAATGAAAATGAAATAAATGCTTCTAGTTTTACTCTACATATTCTATATAATCAATATTATGTTCTAGAGATATTTTTATCACCTTATTGCTCCTATTAATTTCTCTAGAATGTTTAATAAAACTTGATATCAAACTTGCAATATAATGATGAATGTTTCTCACCTTCTTACTTTTGATTTGCAAGTTGTTTGTATGCGGTTTGCAAGGGCTGATTTCCTTGTTTCTCTTCACCTTGCTTGTCAATATTTTCCTCCTTGTAGAAGGACTATTTTCCTTTTCTCTCTTCAAATGAATGTTGGATGGATACATGCTCTACTCTTCACACTTCAACATGGCTGATATGTGCATTTTTTTGGGTTTGAACTATCTCTTTAAAAATTATTTTTTGTTGGTAAGTAGTCGTTTATCACTTTTTGGTTTCTATGTATCCTTAAAATAATAACCTTTCACCTCTTCAATATCTTCGATACAACCTTGGGCTCTCCTCCTTTGTTTACGTATATAGGAGCCTTATTTACTTGGTGCAATATGATATGGGAGTGCCAAATGGCACTTATCCTCTTCACCTTCTTGAAAACATTTATACTTGCACCTCCTTGTAGCGCTTATGACATGTGGTGCTTGTCCTTTGAAAATGTTTGTTCAGCTCCTTCTTTCAATGCCTATGACAAGTGGCACTTGTATTCTTACTCCTTGGTGGTTGATGGCTGTTATAGATGCTCTTACCTTCTACTTCCATGTTGGGTGCTCATGTATGGAGAGTAATCAACCTATTTTATCTTATTTACCTTCATTGAGCGCTCCTTTGTCTTATCTTGGCTTGGAGGAGCGTTACCTTATGATGTTGGGTGCTCCTTTGTATTATCCTTGCTTGGAAGATGTTAGACTATAATTTTGGGTACTCCAAACTCCTTTTGCAATGTGGAACTCTTCTCCTTGAGTGTGTAGAACAACTCCTCTATGTGGCCAATGATTCCTATCTTACTCTCCAATGCTCTATTCCTATGAATTATCTTGTTGCAAATGCTTTCTCTTTGGCAGAATGTTTGTGCTATCTTCAATGGTGCTCTTGGATGTGGAAGACCTATTATTTTTAGCTTGCTTCAATGATGATGGTGCCTCCTTTGTTGGTGCAATATGACCTTAATATTCACCCTTGTATTTCCACTTGTTTTATCTCTTTTTGTAGGTCCATTTTTGTGCTTTATATGGGCAACAATTTTTATGGCTATGATTCTTTGGGTGTCTTTTGATACCTTAGATAATCTATAATTTCACCCTCTTGAATGCACCTTCTATTGCTTTTCGAAGGCTCTTTTCATAAGGTTTTGTAGAGTGCCCTTTTGTGGAGTTCTTAACACTTCCTTTTCCTTTGTAAAACCTACCCTTTTTGCTGCACTCGTGGAGTCCTTTGGATGACTCACAAACATATACTATGACTGCCCCCTATGCTTGAAAATATATCCTTTACCTTGCTCAGAATGTGGGATTTAATATACTAATGTGGCTATTCGAATGTATGCTCCCTAAGACTGTTTTAACCTTCTCCAAGACTGTCTTGTAAATCCGTTTGGATATGTGCACTTAAACTTTGAATTTCTTCTTTCTTTTAAGCTATTTTTCTAACTAAAATTTGTTGGATTATCTTCTCCATATTTTGGAGGTATTGTTATCCTTTTTTGTGGCTATTCCTTGCCACAATAATATACCATTTACTTCTACAAAAGAGCTCTCAAAAATCTACCTTTGATGACTGGTTTGGCTGAACTAGAATATTGCCTTTAACTCTTGACAATATTTTTCTTGCTTGGCTATTATTTAACTTATTATCCCAAGCTACTCAATGTAATATTTTGCATTCTTTCTGATGCAAATATAGTCTTCCTAACTTCTATTTTTTTTATGTGCAGGTTTTCTCCTTGTAAACTATAACTTCTGCACTATTTTGAAGACTTGGAATGAAAACTATTCTATGCAACTTTTGATCCTTTGAAAAAATGGTGCTTAATAAACCTTAATATAAAACCAAATATGAAAGCTCAACTCATGAAATTTTTGCACCTTATTGTTGCATACCTTTTTCTCTCGTAGATGATGGAGATAGTGGTGATTCAAGTCACCTCAATGGCTGCCTTTTGTGGATGATTTTGCAGCTCTTCTATGCTGTCCAAAAAATAACTCTTTGCTCACCTTTCTGCAGCTTCAATACCTTATCAACTTGCTGCTCTAAACTCTGATTTGGTGGCTTCAAAAATTCTTCAGAATGTGCTTCTAGAATCTTATTTTTAGCAATCACTAATGCTACCCATAATTTCTGAAATTTTCAGCACTAAGCAATCTTCACTATTGCTTTTAATTTCTTTGATTTACTACCTTTTTTACTATCCATGAACTCTGTATTTTGTAGCTCTGAGTGTTGTTAATATGCTACCATTTTATTTATCTTCAAATATAAAAATTTTCTAGATTGTAAGGTAGTCAATACCATCACTGAAATGTTTTCCTTGAATCCCAAAAATTTGGTAGGATTCTCCCCAAATCATAGCTGAGATGTTTCTCAAGAACCTCCTTCAATGATGGCCCCCAAATATCGCATATTTTGTGGTTCTTCTATCTCTTTTCACTTGTCAAATTTTGACTTCAAAGTAGATCTCCTCCTCAAACAATCTATCAATCTTGAGATCTATTCAATACTACCTTTTTGATTTGACAATATTCTTACCAAAATTTCTCCTTTGGGATTGTTGTTAGATGGCGATGATTGTCCCAATTCCTTAGATTCTTCTTTGGTAGTAATTTCTTCAATGAGTCCTTCTATGAAATCCTTCAATGAGGCTCACCAAGCCTTCTTCTTGAGACCTCTCCAAGGTTCTCAATATTGCAGCTTCTAAATCTTCAATGAGACCTTCCTTGGCCTCTTCAATATTCAACTATGGAAATGAGATCTTCTTCTAGGATCTCTTGAATCTACTGCTACTAAAATCTGCAATAGAACATTTTGTTAGTTCTTTTCAATGCTCAATATTCCACAATGGAAGTTCTTCAATAGGGTCTTCAATGGACCTCTTCTTCAATAGAGTCTTCAATGAATCTCTTCTTCAATAGGGCCTTCAATGGACCTCTTCTTCAATAGGGAAGTTTTCAGTCTTCAATGGAGATCACCAATCTCCAATATTTAGCTAGGAATCTTCTCCTTGAGTCTCTTCGATCTTCAATGGGGTCTTCTTTCTAGGACCTCCTTCCTAGATTTACAATCTTCAATGTGGCTTCCATGGCCACTAAATCTCTCCTCGATCTATCAACTAGGAGTCTTCAATATACAAATATTTCAATGGGACCTTTCTCCTTAGGCCTCCAAATATTCAATCCTCATTTTTTTACAACAAAGAATCAATCCCTGCATGAGGAAAGTAACTTCGAATTTCAGGAAATGAAGATGAAGTTCTTCTCTATCTATTGTAGGAAGCTTCCCACCTTCTAAGAGTTAATTTTTTGCAACAAGAAAAACTTAGATGATAGTAACCAAATGGTTCTCCTGAAAACTTATTTTCTCTCTTGCAATAAAATATTAGAGATAATAAAAATTTCTATGACTCTATGAGAAATAAACTTCACTAGTTGGATTGCCAATCTAGTGGAACAATGTTGAGTTCTAGTCTTCACAAGCATTACAACTCTTGTGGAAAAACTCTAGCTAAATCTATCATGTGGCTTTCTCTATTTTCTATTCTTCTACCTAGAGCTACTTCTATCAAAAATCTATTGTGATGGTATTTGCATGCAATGGTGCACTATGGCTGATCCGGTTTGCAAATACTCAATAATAGTACTTGTGGCTTTCCTTTGATCCACCATGGCTCTGATACCACTATTAGCTTTTGGAGCCTTAAACATAAAGAAAATGCATTCACAAGTATAGAAATAAACATGCAATGATACAACTATGATAATAGCAAAAACATGCATGAAAATATGATAGAAAACTTGATACAATGCTCTAGAAATGCTCATATAGAAAGCTCACAAAAATTACAATGCTCCTCTCATGGAGTTTGCAACTCCTCCATGATAGAAAAATGGAGCTACATTGTGCCTACTACTACTCACACCTTTGCACTACTTCCACTCTCTCACAATCACTCACAATGAGGCCTTTATATAGAAAGATAGGTTACTTGCCTCTCACTCAACCCTAAGACTCATGTACATGTGGACTACATGCACATTTACATCATTGCACATTCTAACACTTGTGCATTTATTCTATTACACTAATAAAGCAATAACTTCTAATATAATCCTAAACTAAATATGCACCCATGAGGGTACATTAGAAAATAAACAAATGATGTAATAGCCATATTTTCCAACAATTATGCCAATTCGAAAAGTTCTATGGAGGTGGTATTTTGGCCATTTTTTCAAGTTTTACTAAGTAAACATATGGTGGAGAAGTGAAATGTGCAAATCCTTTACTTTTTGTAAGACTTTTTTTTATAGGTAAAATTATTATTAAAAGTGGGTTTTGAAAGGGGTCCCAAAACCTGTTTACAATAGGTCAACAAACCAAAAAAAAGGTAAAAGGATATGACAAAGGAAAAACACATTAAAAATCTCACATAAAGAGGAATAATAAAAAATCCCACCCGAGCGTGAAATTTAAACCAAGAAATTTAAAAAATCTTGCCCAAAGTAGGAAATTTAAAAATCTTGCTCAAAGCAGGAAATTTGAAACATCCCACCCAGGTAGGAAAAATATAATTTGAAAATCCTACCTAAGGGGAAAACCTGAAACCAAAAACCCACTAAGGACAAATCAAAATATAAATCTGCATAGAAAGAAAAACCACCCCAAGAAGTAAGATGACCTAGAGAACCCACTGGTCAAACAAGGATGGGCCATCCCACCCAAGGATGACTAGGATAAACACAAGGACATAGGAGAACTGTAATCCCACCTAGGAAAACTAGAAATTGCTATAGGAGAGTGGGGACAACTGAAATTTGAAGAACAAAGCTAGGATCCCACCAAGAGATAGCTAAAGAAGGTAGTCGAGGAAGCAACATCCCATATAGAGTTTGTAAAATGGATCAATAATTCTAAGAATATCTATAGACCACAAGATCCTCTTGCAATAGATGTTGAACTACAATAATGTAAGAATAAACTAGAGGATGCAACAAAAACATAACTGCAAGCCACAAGAAGAGGGGTGGGAAGGTCCCAAGGAACCCAAACTGAAGGAGCCATAGAAGAAACCATAGGATGCACTTTTTGTAGAACTTAAAGAGGAAGATTATGTAGGAGATGATGATCTATGTCTTCAAAATGCTAATAGAAGTAGTTATACAAATAATATTGGTTCCTTCAATTTATTAGTTGCTACTCTTGTGAGCATAAGCTTGTAATTTAAATGGTGATTGGATTTTTTTTTACAATCATTTCATTTGAATCTATTATCTAGGTGATCAAGTAATGATTTATTAGAGAAAAATATTATCATGGTTGTACTCAATTAAGGAGGTAAGATTTGGGTCCCACTGGGTATGCCAAAAACTCAGTCTAAAATATACCTAAATGGATGAGTTGCACCCTCAAGATCTCAACCAAGATTGGAAGACCTAGAAAAAATATTTCTAAGTCAACCTCTATATTAGGTTGGTTCCTATGAATATAGATAAATTAACAAATAAAAGTAGAAAAGGGGGGTGCAAAATAAAATAAGAAATGCATAAGGTTAGAAGCTGTAATTAAAGTGGAATGGATTTTGCAACATTAAGAGACATAAAGCATGATAGTCTCCCACTTTAAACTAAATAATATTTCCTAACACATCAACTATCCTTCAATGTTATAAAATATTTAACAATATTAATCATTCTAGGAACTATTGAATGATAAATACAAGGAGAAATATAGATAGCAAAATAATTAAAATACAATAAACCATTCACTTAGATTTAATAAAAAAGCTTACTCAAATTGACATATACACATGATCTACAAAAAACTTGATAAGAGGCCAAACATCAATCTAATCTTTTTCTAGAGGAATACAATACAATTATCATACAATATGCAATTGTATATGCTAAAGAGATGACCATTTGGATGAGCTATATTAAGGTATATATAGCTTTACATTTGCATTTAGTTATTTTAGCATTATTGCTCTTGGAGTAGACTACAAGTTTGTTAAGCTAATATAGCACATGTGACCTTTCCCACTCATTCTATTACAATTTAAATGGTGTGGCAATGCTAATGCACTTTGCTTCTACTTTAGCTAAGAGAGTGGTATCTGAAATGACTTCATCTAATCCATACGATCATTTTAAAAGCTTATTTTACCTCTAGTTACCTCATGCTTGGACTAGTTTTATTGGCACATATGTCAATTATAAAATATTTTGGCTATTTAGATTATCTAATAGTAGATTATTCCTATCAAGAGAATTCTTGGGTACTTTAGCTTGTATGATGCAAACATCCTCAACTTCAATATCCATCCAACAATTTTTTGGATGTCAGGTTTCTTAGCTTACCTTGATGATGTTAGTGCCTCCAAAATGTGGTCATCCTTATTGCTTAGCCATACTCTTATGCATGATGTTAGAAGCTAAAATTTACATATTTTATCATTGGGATCTATTTCTTATCAATTATTTGCTCAACACTAATTCATGTCTTCTAGAATTTTATGTGCCTTATAATGATGTCAACATTTGAAATATTTGGCACTCTAATACTTAGGAAATCTTATATAAAATATTATGTCAGATGCCAAATGAACTTTATAATATCCTTAGTGTGATGGGTTCAATCCCTTAGAGTAATATTTCTCTCAAGCTCTATTTTATTGTTCCAAGATTCTATACAATCTATGTGTTGTTGCGCTTGCAAAATACACCCTAGTCTAGACTGTGGACCCCCCTTGAAATTTTTTGTTTTTAGGTTCAAATTTTGTTTTCGATAAAATATTAAATTTTTCCTTACCTCATTTTGAATTTTGATTGCATCAAGGTGTTGAATTTTCTTACCTCGATAATTTTGAAATTTATTGAATTTTGGATCTTAAAGGTCATTTTTTGGATTAATATTTTAAATTTTTGAATTTTAAAAGTTTATCCTAAGGTATAAAATTAATTAAATTGAATCTGTAGGATTATTCAATTTTCATTATCTTGTCCTATTTTTAATGTAAATTTAAAATACCATATTTTTTGAGTGAAATATTTGATTCAAGTGATTCAAATCCTAGTGGGAATATTTTGAAAATATATATACAATGATATCAAATTTACAAATTTTCAGACAAGAAATTCTTTCTAGAGATAGCAGTTTCTCATCCCAGTCCATGAACTTCTAAATCTGATATCTCATGATACATAATGGTTTTTTAAATTTTATTAGCAAATTAAAATACCCATTTTTCCCATTTAGATACTTGCAAAATCATATTAAATTCTAGGTACTTTTATTTTTTACCTGTTTTTCAAGTCACATGATAAAGTAGGTGAAATCCCGACAATGAACATTACAAAAATTCACTGGTTTCAATGGAATATAAGGAGAAATACATGAATTAAATATATCTTTAAAGGATAGTGATCAACTGCTTTGCAAAAATTCACTACAAATTTATTGGCACACCTTTCAATGCACAAAGTGCATGCTATCTCGAATTTAGGTTAAAATCTGCGAATCTTTATTTTTGCAAGAAATTGGGTTCAATGAAAATATGCTCAAATTACACTAAGTGATAGAAAATAAAAATGTACATACCTTACAAACGAAAGAGAGAAAAAAAAATACCCAAACCTTGCAAAGGAAGGAGAGAAAACAAAAATGCATAGACCTTACAAAGGAATGAGAGAAAACAAAACATGCACGGAACTTACAAAGGAAGGAGAGAAAAAAATGCATGGACCTTAGAAAGGAATGAAAAACAAATATTTGCAAACCTTACAAAGGAAGGAGAGAAAATAAAAATGCCCTAAAAACAAGAATGCACTAGAAAATAATGTTTCACTAGAAAATGAAGTTTCGCAAGAAAATGAGGCTTCAGGAGAAATTCTTAAGCTTCTTTGTAAATAGAGCACAAACAAGGATGCACTAAAAAAAAGAATGCACTAGAAAACAAGGTTTCACTAGAAAATGAGGTTTCATGAGAAAATGAGGCTTGGAGAAATTCTTAAGATTCTTTGTAAAAGGAGGGCAAACAAGATTTTGCGAGCCCAGATTTTAATTTTCATTATATTTGCAGATTTGAATTTTCATTATATTTTCATTAAAAGAGCATATTTCAGAAAAAAAACCAAATCATGAGCAAAAGGAAAGTTAACGAAATTTCCAAGGTGTAGAGTATATCAAGCACATTTGTGTTTTTCTTCATATAAGAGCGTGGATTTGAATTTTCATTATATTTTCATTAAGAGAGCGCATTTCGGATTTTCTTTGCATGAGCGCAAATTTGACAAAAGAAGGGGCATTGGAATTAAATATTGAATATAATATTTTACCCTAAAATTAAAATCTCAAACCTTAGGGATATTTTAAAATTGAAAGAATTAATTAATTCAAATTAATTAATAATTGAAAAATCAAAGGTTCAAACTATAGAAGAATTAATTAATTAATAATTGAAAAATCAAAAGTTCAAACTATAGAAGAATTAATTAATTTAATAATTGAAAAATCAAAGGTTTACACCTTAGGAAAATTAATTAATTCAAATTAATTATAATATTAATGTTCTAATCTTTGCCTTTTCAAATTTTTTGTAAAAAACATAATGGCAGGCATGAATTTTCAATACAAGTACAAACGTGCAGGACAGAAGATACAAGAAATCAATGATCAACTAAGATTTTGTGGAATAATAAATAATTAATGAGGTTTGGTCATTCTAGACTTCCTGAGCATCGTGCAATTTAAAAACTAATGAATTGCAATAGTTGTAGGTCTCATTGTACATGAAGACATCATGAGAAAAAAATGATGGCGGGTATAAATTTTCAATACAAGTACAATCAAGCAGGATGAAACATGCAGGAAATCAAGGATAAACCTAGATTTTGTGGGGTTTCAGAGTTCCTGAGCATCATGCAATTTAAAAATTAATGAATTATAGTTTTTGTTGGGCTCACTGTAGACAAAGACATCATGACACATTGTCAAAATAGTGCACATTCAATTGAAGCGTAGCTGCACTATGGTAGGATATTTAATTTTAGAAAGTCCATCCCAAAATTAGAGGAAAATTAATTACAAGATGTAATTCTAGGTCAAAATATTATATAAATACTGGTTCACTAGCCGGTTACAAAGATTGAAAACCATTTAGTATTTTCTTTTCTCTTTAGTTGGATGGTTTTTTTCTTAAGTAAGTGGCTATTTTTTTTAAGCTCTACTATTTGTAATCCATAAAAGTGGGTGAAACTAAAAAAATATACATGAAAATTATCTTTAATATAAGGCCTTGATATTTACTGTGTGCAATCTACACATGTTGATGGTGGTTTCACTCAATACTTCTTATAGTCTATTATCCCTCTGAACATCACACCATATCTAACCTAAGACTATGTGAATACTAGTTGGATCGAGATTGGTTTAAATTTGGGTTTGTTGTTTTACCGGATCTGAGCTAGAGTTTTAGGGCAGTATTAGCTTGTTTTATTTTATTTTCTCTCACCCTACCTTTGAATTTTATTTAAAACTCTTTCATATTAAAAGTAGATTATTTTTCATTCAAAGCATTGAAGCTATTTTTTATATCATGTTCTAATATTTTATATAGCTTCAATATACACATTGCTCTCATATATGCAATATATCTTTAAATGCAATGAATGATATAGATCAAGCAATCACAATGTGCACAACTTTAATTTCAAGTCTTCTTTACCCATTTTAATTCTACTTAGCTCATGTATGCTGAGATATCGTGTAGTAGAATTATTTTCATATAGTCAAGCATTCTTTTTAAGCATTGTACCAAGAAATTAATATTTTAAGCATAACCAACAAAGGCACCTTAAAAAGAAAATTTGTCATCAACCTCTCACCTAACAATGTATCATTTGCATGCTCAACACTATGTTGATGTTAACACCTTTAAATTTCAGCCCCTCTTTCCTACATAGTCAATATTTTTATGTACCCAACACATTCTACTATAACATTGGATGATAGATTTTTATCCAAAACCAAAATTATATCATAATGCATTGGGTGTTATTTCATAATGTGAAAAATATTGGGCTTTTATTAAGTCTCTAATGGTATGAGCATTTTATATTTTGGGCAATATATCAAACTTAGTCAATATTTGAGTCCATCATAAAAAATAAAAGATAAAATTTCCTGCTTTAGTTGGATTTTAAACTTCAACTATTCTAGATGCTAGATATTTTTTATGGTTATTGTTCACATTGTCATATAAAAAAATTGGCATATTTCTACACTTAGAAAAATTCAATGTTGTGGTGTTTCTTAGGCTTGGTTGATCCTTACATGCCTTCCTATTTATATGACAAATGTTCCAGATACTTGAATGATCTTTGGAAGCTAATTTACTTAGCAAAATGGCAAAATATTTGATAGCAAAATTTTTCTACTTCCAAAGAGACATATGTGGATGAGTTAGTCTATCCAAAAATCCCATGAAGACATCATTTATATAATTTTTTTAGAATGGGATAAGATGAATTAGGAACCCTTGGCCTCAATAGGTTTTCTTCCTTTTCCTTCACACACCTTGCTAGTGTAAGCCTTCTAACATGAGTGCATCTTAAGTTAATTTCTACTAAATAAGGATCTGATATGGGTAATATATTATGTGATTTTTCAAAAACTAATCTATCTAAAAACCCTTCCAAAGAAACCTTATACTTTTATGGATATTTCCATCATATAAAAATGTTGCTTCTTCTTATTATGATAAATTAATTCTTAATATTAAAGACATTGAAAACATAGGAGTGTTTCCTACCCCTCCTCATCTAGAAGATGAATTACACATTCTTATTGAAGAGACTATTAAAATTAACATTGGGATGCCTAAAAATCTTGAATTCTTGATCTTACCTAAAGTATTTATCTCTATAGAATACAAGGAATACACCAAGTTATTGATGGAATTTAGCGATATCTTTACTTGGTATGATGCTAACATGCCAGGGTTAGATCTCTCTTTAGTTGTTCATATTCTTATATTTTTACTCAATGCAAAACCCATAAAAAAAGTTGTGAAATATGCATCCCAAAGTGTCTTTGCTTGTTAAAGAGGATCTTCAAAAGTTTCTTGATATCATATTAATCAAAGCAATCAATTACTTTGAATGGTTATCTAATGTTGTTCCCATGGCCATGAAAAAGAGTAGTGTTATATTATACACCAATTTGAATGTTGATTTTATTGTTGGATGTAAAATTCTATCCTCAATGGATGGATTATTAGGCTACAATAAAATCAAGATAACTCCCAAGGAATAAACTAATACAAATTTCATAAATGCTTTGGGAAACTTATGTTACCATGTCATGCCTTTCACTTTAAAAAATATAGGTTCCACTTACCAAAGAACTATGTTGTACATATTTCATAATGTGATGCATGACATTGTGGAAGATTATTTCAATGACATCCTTGGTCAAACCCTTAGTTATGAGGATCATGTTCAAAATATTGGAAATATTATTGAATGATTGAGAGAATATAAAGTTTATCGTAAGCATTCCAAGTGTGTCTTTAGGTTGACATTGGAAAAACTATTGGGATTTATTATATCCCAATGTAATATAAAATTATATCTTGATAAAATATTGGTTATTATTGACATACCATACCATTTAAAACTTACCTAGCTTTGAATCCTTCAAGGTAAGCTTCAAATAATCAAAAATTTCATTTCCCAATTTGCTAACATGTGCCAACCCTTTTATAGGCTTCTCCATAAGGATAAGAAGTTATAATGGGATGAAAAATTCCAAATGGCCTTCAACACATTAAATTACTATCTCTTATCTCCTTGTATAACTATTACTCCTAAACATTCTAAACATTTGTTGTTGTACATCGATTCAACTGACCATACTTTAGGATCTTTGTTGGAAAAATATGATGACTAATATAGGGAATAAGTTATCTATTACATCAATAGAACCTAATTTAGCTATGAAACTCCCTAAATACCTTTATAAAAGCTTACCTAGCCATGTTATTAACATACCAAAACTTATGACACTACCTATTATCCCATAAAATCCTTCTTATCCCTAGGCTTGATCTCTTGCATCACCTTATGTCAAAACCCCATATATTTAGATGAATTGCTAAATGGGTTATCATGCTTAGTGAATTTAACTTAGAATTTATTGGCCATAAATATATGAAGGGGTAATTCATTATCAACCAATTGGATAAATAAACCTTATAAGCATATCATCCTATAATCATTGATATTCTTAACAAATCTATCTTCACCATAGAGGCTAGCCAATTTGATTTTTAAATCCTATATTTTGATGGTGATCAATACATAAAATAAGTGGTGGTAGGGATAATTTTGGCCAGACCTTAAAATCAATTGATCCCTCCCTCCTTTAAAATTTTATTTTCTTACACTATAACACTACAAAATGTGATGTCCTTATCCTAGGATTTCACACAACCTTAGCCTTATAGGTTTGACCTTTTCTATCTTTGGAGATTCTCAACTTGTGGCTAACTAGATAAATGGTGTTTACCAAACTAATTATGATAAAATCTATCCTAGAGAGACATTATTGCAAATTTTATGTATACCTTTAATAGGATGACCATTGGATCTATCCCTTAGTCTAGCAATCACCATGTCAATGCCATGGCTATTTTTACATCTCCTATCCCATTAGAATTAGATGATGAGTAGGACATGATGCTAAATCACCAAATTTGGGAATCCACAACCTTCAAATATAGCCAATAAACATTAGATTTATTTTCTATCAAAGCACATATTCCTCCTATTCCATGGTATAAAGACCCTTTTTATTTCCTTAATGATGTCACTTTGCCTTAGGGATTGAATCCTAACAAACACAAACATATGTGACATGAAGCATATTAGTTTCTCATCATTGATGATATCTTATACTAATGATAATCCAATGACATACTATTTATATGCCTTACCTCCAAGGAAGCCAAATATGTCATTAAATAAGACCATGAGGGATTATGTAGGGGTCATTCAAGTGGAAACACCATCACAAAAAAACTTTTTGGTTAGATTATTATTGTCCCTCCATGGAGAGCTATTACAAATATGTAAAATGGTATTATAATTTTTAAAGGAATGGCAATATTATCCATATACCATATTAAGAACTTCAATTTATAGCCTATCCTTGGAATTTTTCCATTTGGGGCCTTAATATCATTGGAAAAATTAACCATACATCATTTGATGGCCATAAAGTTATCATAACAAATATATAATAATTCACCAAATGGATAGAATCTATACCTCTATCCTCAACCACTAGAGTATGATTCTCCAAATTTATCTTCAACCAAATCCTATGTTGCTATGGTATCCTATTTATCATTATCTCTGATAATAGAACATATTTAAGAATAAGGATGTTCAAAATATATGTTCCAAGTGTCAAATCTAGCATAGGTGGTCTATTCCATACCATTATTAAGGTAATTATGAAGATGAAGCATCTAAAAATACAATTATCAATATCCTCAAGAGACTTGTTAGTAGAACTAGTTGAAACCATCACCTTTAGTTCTAACCCATATTATGGGCCTATCATACCATTGTTCATACATCCATTAGTGTGAAACCCTATGGTTTGGTCTAAGGAATTGAATTAGTCTTTCCATTCGAAATAGAAGTCCCCTCCTTGTGAGTCTTAATACATGAATCGTCTATTGGGGGTGAATATCATCTTGTCCACTTTAGTCATCCAAAGTTAATTGATGAAAAGTGAATCCATACCTTAGCTATGAGAATATTCAAATAGGTTTAAGGTTGCTTATGGTAATAATGTATGATATTGTTCCTTTGAGGTTAGTGATATTGTAATCAAGGAAAATTAGAAGAACACAAATTCCCAAAATAATCCTAAAGGTAGGTTTGATTCAAATTGGCTAGGTCCATTTATCATAATTGCTATGTTTGGTTTAGAAGCATACCACCTAGACATACATGATGGGAAAGAATTAAAAAATATTGAAAATAATGCATATTAAAAGGTACTATGTATGAATTTGCATACTTTTTCTTGCTTATTTAGCTACTCATATGCATTTTGATTATTTTTCATAATTACGTGCACACACATGCTTGGATTACCTACTACATATCAATTTAGTAGATCCACTAGGATTCAATGATTATCCTAGTATGCAATATTTCATATGCACTTCACTTGAACTAAGAGATTGATGCTAGTGGACAATGCCCATCTCTCTTTAGCAAATTACTTTTGAACAAAAAATTTTAGAACTTTATTTTAATTCTTTTTATTAATTTATAATGATTGTATGCTCTTAAGACTCCCACATTTGCTATTTTTAACCATTAAATTTGTCATTTTATTCTCTTATATATATGCACTATGCTATCATACTAAGACCTATTACATATTTGGTAGGTATGATTTCTTATATTTCATTCCCTTACATATCTATAATGGGTGCAGGATGATTCATCAACTACATTGACTCCATTTTTAGAAAATCATGTAGCCACCTTGTAGATACATTTATAGGGAAACATAACATCATTAAGACATAATGCTACACATTTATGGAGAATAGTCAAGAAAATATGATATTCACATTTGTAGACACCAAAACAACACCAATTCGATTATGTGACTACAAACATTGACCAAATTGACATACATGCCCCTAGGGCAGCCCCCAGAGGTTAAATAGTGGTCCTAACCACTCCCAAAATAGTTTTGTAAGGTCAAAGTTCAATTTGGAACCTTTCAGTAACTCTTCTCCCTACTCATTCCACCCTGGGATGATTACAAATTGGTATTCATCCCACCCCGGGATGATTAGCATCATTCGCTCCAGGGTGGGGTGAATAGCAGGTTTGATGGGAAAAATGTCAAACCTTGACAAATGGAAGCTCAGATCCACCACTCAACTCCACCTTCAATGCATGGGAGTGTGAGTGAGCATTTTTGAGCTCAAAGAGGTAGTCATAGAGGTAGTCATGGAGCCCTTGATCAAGGAGGAATCTTCTCTCCCCTGACAAGGCATGATGGCCAAGTGGCGCCTCTGCATGCTCATTCACAAGAGACCCTCAAGTCTATAAAATGGTGAGTCTTATCACCCCAAAAAAGGATAGAGAAAGAGCATTTGGAGCAAAGGAGTGTTGCCGAATTACATCCTCACCCCTCACTTGTGCTTCTTACATCCTTGATCTCTCTTTTGGAAGGGATGTTATTGCGTGAACATTGGAAGCGCAATCTGGACCTAAAACCTAAAAATTTGGCCACAATATCCCACCAAATTTTTTGAAACAACCCCATAGGATGTTTTACACCCATCCCAAGTGGATTGGTATTGAAACCAAACCCCAAACGATGGGCGTCCTGCCCCCAGGAGCCCCCTGCACCGTTGTTGTCCTAATCGCCCCACAATAGAGCGATTATAAATATGTAGTAGATTTCCTTACTATTTTTTTTGCATTTTATTTTATGTATTTCATATATGATGCAATTCAAATTTCATGCCATTCTGATGAGTTTTGACTGTGCTTTCATTGATTTTTGCTTTCACTAACATATAGGGAGCATTTTAGGATACAGGACGACCAGGGCTGAATCTACAAAATCCAACCATCTGGATCGTCTCAAAATGCCCCATTTAGCCTAACCCCAAATTTGTATATGTTTTGGAGACCTCTGGATGGGACATTTAGGAGGTTAGTTTTTGACTTTTTATGACAGTCCTAATCATCCCACCCCGGAGTGATTAGAAATTTGTAGTAGATTTCTTGATTGTTGCTTTTATAGTGTGTTCCTGGTAGTTTTTGCATGCTTCTATCAAAATTTTACCTTATTATAACATGTTTTGATTACCATTTTAATTATTTCATGCATGCATTAACCGGAGGCCATGGGGATTGCATGATTCCCTCAATTCGTAGGTGCTATTAATCATTTGCTATTTCTTTGAATGCAGGATCTCAACACCGAAGGGGTAGCAAGGAACTATAGGTGCATTCATGCAAGTGGTGGTGACGTTTGGCCCGCCCATTTCAAATGTGGGCACGTGGAAGATCCCGAAGGGGAGCGTACCATCCGTGGTGCAACAAAACTATATCTAACGCTCCTAGTCCTTAAAAAGGAAGGAGACATATTGTAACCTAATCTCAAAGAAAAATCAATAAAATAAAGGGCTGCACTTTACATTTTCTTTATATCTCATTTCAGTTCATTTGTTTTCCCTTTTTCATGCACTTTAGTCCTTCTTCTTCATTAGTAGGACTTAGCGTTTTGCATGCTTTTTTTTGCATCACACCTGGTACGCTTATTTTATTTCGTATCCTCATGCTTTTAGTGGTGATCATGGTGGGACCTTGTCCCTTAATTTTGGGATCAAAATTCTGATCAAAACTTTGTGTTTTACTTGCAGGTGTGAATCCTTCAAGCATTGGACTACTGCTTGTGCCACCCTATGATGAATACAGACTAGAATTCGTGCCACCCTGGGAAAAAAAATGCATTCATCCCACCGTGTGATGAATACAGATTTGATATTTGTCTCACCTTGGGATGATTAGCTTTCTATGCAATTTTTGAACAAAAACTCAGAGGCATCTGGTGTGGGAAGAGAAGAGGTAGGTTGTTTGAACACTCTCTGTAATTTTCTATCTTTGTTTCTGTGATTTTTTTGTTTTCTTTGCTTGCATAGAAAAATTTATTGCATGTTTTTATTTCTTTGCACAAGTAAAAATAACATCACACACCATGATATAATCTAAACATCAAGGTGTTGGTCGTAAAACCCCAACACTTGATCAAGACCAACGATGGATTTCATCACCACCTTGGCTTGAATTTTGCATACATAACCCTGATCGCTACTGTTGCTAGACATAAATCCTGATGAAAGCTGACCAAGTGTAGCTGGGGTGATTCCCAGTGCATGAGGATAAGTCTTCTATGGTAGGTGTCAAAAATAGAGTGATTCCCATTTCATACCGCCTATGTTCCACGTACTGTTATGCTCTCGCATACCAATAGTTTCCCTCACGTAAGGGCGGGTATATTGAGAGGTTCGATATAATGGCTTGGTAGTGGTATATTGAAGGTGCGACCATTTTGGGAGATATAAGAGCCCTCATATTGCATGTACACAATTTTTTTTTTTACAAGGCTTTCAAAACAAAAATCAAAACACACTAAACCATATTTAGGACACCTTTTATCTATAAACAAGATAATCATTGCTTTGATTGTGTGGTCCCCTTTTGTTTAGTGTAGCATAAAAAATCATAAAGAAGATAAAAATGTACACATATTTTAGAGGAACACCACCATGGTGTACACCTATAGCCAAGCCCAATCATGGGCAGAAGCTATGAAAAGTGTATAAGGAGGCACAAGTCACCTCTACTATAGCCCCAAGGACTTGGTCATACCCCCTTGGCGGCTTGATCCACAAAATAGTGCACATCACACCATGACGGAACGAGACTATAGAGGCACCCCTTCGAGGGGCATGCCCATGTAACATAGACCCTTTCAGGAGGGGTCCTTACACGTGGCACTCAACATAGATGGGAAGGCTCCCTTAGACACTTGTTATGAGTGGCCACCATGCGATGAAGTGCTAGAACAACATAGGGTCCATAAGGAGGGGTAACATGATTACATTATCCCTCCTCTACGTTGTATTACTTTCAAAAACAATAGGCCAAATCCAGATCATAAGGCTCTTCAGATAGGGAGAGCCAACTCTGCCCACCCCTTTCATATATACGAAAGGGAGCATGAGGAAGACCACTACATTCCTCAAGAGCAATACACAACGTAGGAACAATGCACTTCCACACCTGCTATTTATCAAGATCACCTACTAAGGCCAGAGCCTCAGGTGAATGCCTCTAACCTCAATAGATGGAAGCAACCCATAGAGATCTTGGATCACCACAACCGAGATAGATGTGTAGGGGAGGCATATAGGCCTCCTAGACTCAAGACGGTGGAACAAATCGACTTGGAATTTACCAAACATGCCAACCATCGAGCGTAAATCACGTAGCTTGAGAAATATCAATAATAGTTAGAGCACCTGTACCGCCTTAGCAAAGAGCACATGTTTATAGGTCACACCCAGGAACTCCTCAAGAATCCTATGAGGAATTCAAGCAAGAAGAAGAGCGGGTTGAAATTCCCTACCAAGGCAGGGGGTGCTATCCAGCTACCCCTCCATAGGCCTCAAGTTCCCCGTAATTCACAATGAGAACAAACCAAGGAGGAAGAAATAAAATCTTTTGATGCATACAAAGTGTTGCTAGAGCACTTAGAGTCTATGGAGACCAAGACTTTTGGGCCCCAAAAGCCCACTTTACACCAGCTCCGCAGTCACCCTGTGCATCCTTTAGTGCCTGCACCCCCATACCTTGAACACTTTAAAATGCCTCAATTGGCAATATTTAGAGGGGAGGAGGATGCCCAAGAGCACGTGACAAGATTCCTAAGCCAATGCTTTGGAATTTAGGACAATGATTCTTTACTTCTAAGAACATTTATAACCATGTTTGTAGGCTCTGCCTTAGATTGGTTTACCCAGTTGCTGAAGCATAGCATCAATGACCTAGACTAGCTAGTGGATGCATTCCTTGAGCATTTTGCTTTCAACACCAAGAAGAAGGCATCGTTAAGTGACCTAGCTAGCATCAGATAGTATGAGGAGGAGACCATGGTAGCCTATGGAAATTGATGGAGAACATTGCTTTCAAAGATTCCTTACCTCCTTCCCATGGATGATCTGACCCAAATGTTCTCAAAAAGTTGCCTAAGATTGATCTTCGTGCTATTGCAGTTACAACAACATGCCACTCTCGAGGAAGCTCTGGCGCAAGCTAGAATTATAGAGGAGATCAAGATACAGGATGGTGAGATTTCCAAGCCATGCAAGAAAGAGTGGCCCAAAAATGCCAAAATTGGGTCAATGCAACTGAAACCCACCACGGTCAATCAGGTTGCTATAAACATACCTAAGCCTGCACAAGCAACACAGCTCCCAAAGGCTAATTACCAGGTAGTTCCTCTTGACACCTATGAAAAGGAAAGTCATAGGCAAGAGCAAAATCAGTAGCGTTGCCCTAGGCGACAATTCACACCCTTCACAGAGTCTAAAGACTCCTTGTTTGATCGTTTGTCTATGGTAAACTTGATAAACCTGCTAGAAATTTAACTCGTAGACCCCAACATGCTAAAACCCAAGGGCTATAGGGAAGACTTGTACTGTAGATTTCATCGATAGAAAGGACATGACCTTTATGCATGTTGGAAGTTTAAAATCTTAGTGCAAGACCTAATAGAAAACAAGACACTAGCAGTGGACAATCTTGTAGCACCAAACAACTAATAGATGGAGGTATTCAAAGACCCCCTACCTGCCCATGATACGCAGGCAAAGACTCTTCAAGTCAATGAGGTGACATAGAACTGCCCCATGTAGGGGTATGTAGGGATGATAAGCATAGTGACTCGAAAAAAGAGGTACCCAAGCACAATCGCCCCCACGACAGCTACAGGAGAGGTTCCATCAACATCACGACCTCAAAAGCACCCTACACAACCTCCCCCGCCTAGACCAGTGGCCATGATTCAGACTAAACTTACCCAAAGTTTAAGGACCACGTCGGCTAGGCTCTCCATCTATGAGCTCATCCAACAATCACCACCCCATAGGGAGGCTTTAATGGAGATATTAAAAGCCATCGAGATACAACCCCATGAAGCAAACTCTTTCAATAACTTTTTGGGACATGTAAAATGATGTACATAACCAATCATCACCTTTATAGAAGACGAACTGAAATTGATGACTGGTGATATGGCGGATCCACCCCTACACATCATTGCACAGGTTAACGAGATTCCTTTTAAGAGGGTGTTGGTGGACACTGGCTCATCCAAAAATATAATCACAACAGCGGAATTGAAGCACCTCAAGTTGCCAACATCTCACATTGTGGCCTCCACCTATACTCTTCGAGCATTCAATGACGTGATATGCTCAACGGTTGGCATAATTGTCTTGCCCATCCAAGTGGGACAAAAGACTATTCCTACATTGTACCACATCTTGGAAGGTGAGATGGCCTACAACATCTTGTTGGGCCAGCCTTGGATCAGATACATGAAGTGTGTCCCTTCGATAGCCCATCAATGCATAAAGTACACATACGAAAGGCAAGTGCATGTGGTCCCAGCAGACTTAGAGCCCTTCAAGTATTGCAATGCGATGCATTTGATGCCATAATCAACCCTTCCATTGACACATTTTGACTTTCAGTTGAATCCATCCAAATAGGGTCTGACTCTACATACATCCCCACTGTTAAGTCCTGCAAATCCCTAATCGGGTCCATATTCATCGTCTGGTACTTCACCAACGATGCCACCTACGATGGCCACACCAAAGGACAATGGGAAGAAACCCCTAGAAGAGGCACTACCATCGGTCTCAACCATCTCTATAGGAGATGTGCCTAGCCAAATGGAAGTCAAGATGCCTAGTTCACCCGACATAGTGTTGAGCAAGGTGCAGCAAAAGTAGTGCAAAATGATTGTAATTGTTGTCAACACAGACAGAGTGATGCAGTTGAAGCAGTTCAGAGGTCAGTCATATCAAGTGCAGAAAATCTCAAGAAAAATAGAGGGGACCCAGATCCAAAAATTTGCAGAAAAAGACAAGGAAGAAAACTATCGCGATATCGCGACATGTTTTCTGTCGCGATATCGCGACATGGTTCCTGTCGCGATTTCGCGACATACCGGAGGAGAGAGAAAGTCCATAAGAAAATGTCACGATTTCGCGACATATCCGAGGAGAGAGAAAAAGCACGCCAAAATGTCGCGATTTCGCGACATGTCGAGCTTTCGCTAAGGAGAGAGAAAAAGTGTCGCGATTCGCGACAAAAAGGATGAGAGAGAAATTGCAAGCCAAATTGTCACGATTTCACGACATGTCTGAGGAGAGAGAAGATGCAAGTAAGATTGTCGTGATTTCGCGACATATCGGAGGAGAGAGAATGTGCAAGGAAAAATGTCACGATTTCGTGACATGCTGGAAGGAAAGAAGCCAAATCGAGAAACTGTCGCGATTTCGTGACAAGTTTGAAGCAAAGGCACCAAGGATGAAAAATGTCACGATTTCGCGACACATCGGAGGAGAGAGAAAGTTGATGAAGAAGTTGTAGCGATTTCGCTACATGTCTGAGTTTCGCCAGCATAAGCAAAGAAAAAGCACCAAGTGAGAAAAGCGTAGCGATTTCGCTACAAGCTTGAGACACTAAGAACAAAAGTGCAGCGATTTTGATACAGCTTCGAGATGCAAAGGATGAAAGATGTAGTGATTTCGCTACAAGCTTGAAACGCTAAGAACAAAAGTGCAGCATTTTTCTAACTGTTTCAAAAGGCAAGGTAAAAAGGTGTAGCGATATCGCTACAGGTTGAAAGTGCATAGTCCGGAGGTGTAGCGATATCGCTACAGGTTGAAAGTGCAAGGTAAAAAGGTGTAGCGATTTCGCTACAGGTTGAAAGTGCATAGTGCGAAGGTGTAGCGATTTCGCTACAGGTTTGAAACACATGTTGGGAAGGTGCAGCGATCGTGCTACAAGTTCTAAATGCAAAGTGGAAAGGTGTAGCGATGTCGCTACACGTCGGAGTTTCGCTAGATGCAGCAATGAAAAACGGTAAGGCGAGAAGGTGTAGCGATTTCGCTACCACACGAAGAAAGAGTTGTACGGAGGTCGGAAGTGTCGCGATATCACGACAACTTCAAAGATGACGTCAGCAAAACCAAAATTGTCGCGATATCACGACAGGGTGAACAAGAAGCTGGAAGACGAAGTGTCGCGATTTTGTGACAACTTAGAGGATGACGTCGAGAAAACAAAAAGTGTCGCGATTTCACGACAGGGTGAACGAAAAGCCATTGCAAGCCGGAAACGTCACGATTTCGCGACATCTTAGAAGATGACGTCAGCAAAACCAAAAAGTGTCGCGATTTCGTGACAGGGTGAACGAAAAGCCATTGCAAGCCGAAAACGTCATGATTTCGCGACATCTTTGAAGATGACGTCAGCAAGTTTAAAAATGTCGCGATATCGTGACAAGTTGCCAGAGAAGCCTCAGGAAGCCGAAAGTGTCGCGATATCGTGACTAAGTTGAGGATGACGTCAGCAAAGCGGAAAATGTCGCGATATCGCGACAGGTAATGTTTTGGCGGGAAAAAGTCAAAGATACATGCATTGTGACAAGTGGCAAATAGCGCAAGTTACGATAAACCTAACTGGAGTCATATCTACAGTTCCAAGTGATAGGTGGTGAGAATGCATAGGAGAAATTCATGCTGCAGTTAACTGTAGTTACAAGTGAAAGTGACTAGACAGCGAATTTAAGAAGAGATCGGCTGTTGTAGGGCCGTGATGCTACAAGCTGGTGTAAAGAGCAGTTTTTTAGATAATCACTGCAAACAAGAAATTTTCTCGATGCTTGTGCTTGACTCACAAGAAAGTAACAGGTAGAATAGAAGGATTGACACCATTTAGAATAGAGTGCAAAAGAATTTGAAAGAGCAGTTACATAGAGAATGAAATCAGAGAGCATCAAAACGCGTAGAAAGGCTGTCAGTCTACACAAAAAGGGGTGTCAGTTCCAGCAAAGTAGAATGTCAGAATGTGCAGAGAAAAAGGCTGTCAGAATGTCAGAATGTCAATAAGAAAGCGGCTAAAAGGTGGATCAGGTTAGAGAAGGATTTGACACGTCAATTATAGCCGAGAATGCATGAAAATGTTGGAGGGAAAGTTAAACCGTTTGAAATTGAGCCGCTCGAAGAAATCAAGTATATAAGGATCGAACTGGCATAGTGAGAAGGTTACTGTGACTGTGTTTTCATTGTGCATTTAAAAGGTCTCAGTAAGTAAGGGTGCTGTAAGAAAATAGCCTTAGATCAAAACCTTCAATTCTATTGAATATTCAAGAGAAAGGTTTTAGATTACATCAGAAGATATTGAGTCTCTAACAATTCTCTATATGCTTATGTGAGATTTTTGCATGTGCTGTAGACCAGTGAGGGTCTTGTATAAGAGAAGGCATCTTTATGTCCATTTATCTTAAAAAATAGAAATCCAAGTTGGTGCTTGGATAAAGGGGTTGGTGCTCCTATCTCATTGCAACATGATAAATCGTGGGTTGGTGCTCCTTCCAAGTGGGTGCTGGTAAACAATTGTAAATATTGAATCCTTGCAAAGACTGGATTTGGATTGAAGTCCAAAGAGTCATTATTTGAGGAGTAGCCACATCGGTGAACCTCGTAAAATCCTCGTGTTGTGTGATGCTCTTGTGTGATACTTGCATTATCTAGTTTCAAGCTTGCATTATTAGTTTTAAAAGTTGCAGATTTAAGTTTTTAAGTAGTTACACCGATTCACCCCCCCTCTCAGGTGTCATTGTGAGAATATCAATTGGTATCGGAGCCGTGCACCTGCACAAGCTTAATCAGCTAAGGTGTTCTTGGGAGATATACAATGGCCGGTGGTGAAGGTTTTTCTTCTAACAAAGCTCCTCTGTTCGATGGAACAAACTATTCTTTCTGGAGGCTCAGAATGCAGACCTATCTCTGTGCATTGGGTTATGAAATTTGGGAATCTGTTGAAAATGGATACACCACTCCCACTGTTCCTCCAACAGATGTGACTGAAAAGAAAAAGTTTGAAAACAACTCGAAATCCAAGAATGCTATTATGTGTGGATTTGTCGACAGTGAGTTGATACACATCATGAACTACAAATCTGCTAAAGACATATGGGACAAACTGCAAAGCATTCATGAAGGAGACAACAAAATCAAGGAAGCTAAGCTTCAAACACATCGTGCCCAGTTCGAAGCATTAAAGATGACCGATGATGAGAACATAGAAGCTTACATGCTGAGAGTAAACGGAATCATCAATGCAATAAGAGGACTGGGGGAAGAAATGGAAGATGCAGTTGTTGTGAAGAAGGTACTGAGAACTCTCAACAAAAGGTTTGATGCAAAGGTTTCTGCTATAGAGGAAGCAAAGGATTTAAATATTTTTAGTTTGGATGAAATGCATGGATCTCTAACTGCATATGAAATGAGGATTGGTCAAACTAAGCCCTCAGACAGAGAAGCAGCCTTCCAAGCTCGTAAAAATATAAAATCTAAACTAGAATCTGAGGAAGAAGAATCTGCAGATGAAACTGAAGCAAACTTTGTTAGGAAACTAGTAAAGGGAAAAGGGAAATACAGAGGGAAGCTACCGTTCAAGTGCTTTAACTGTGGAGGCATCGGGCACTTTGCAGCAAAATGCCCAATGAATGAGAAAAATAGAAGTGATGAAGGGACACATCAGGAAAGAAAAGTCTAGAAAAAGAAACCGCATTTTAGAAAAAGAAACTTCAAGAAGAAGAGTTTCATTTCCCAGAATATCGATTCTTCTGAAGACAGTTCCAGTGAGGAATCAGAAGAAGAAACTGGTGAAGCCCTATTCATGGCTTTTGAAGAACAAAGAACTGAAGAAACCCAGGAGTGTGAAGAAAAATTAGACGATGAGGCCGAGGTAGATCTGGAAGGTGAGTTGGTGGCTGCTCTTGAAGAGTTAAGTGCAGAAAGGAAAAGAAATAAAAAGATTACAAGAAAATTTGAGGAGGCCAGCAATGTAATAATCAGTTTGAAAGTACAAACTGAAGAGCATAAGAAAAAGTCTAAAGATTTTGAAGCACAGCTAATCGTGAAAATAAATGAGTGCAACAAGCTAGAAGAAGATATAGTTGGATTAAGGTTGCAGCTAGAAGGGATGAATCGAAACTGAGTTGTCATCAAAAATTTGAAGACAGTTCTGAGAAATTGAATAAAATGTTGAATAATCAAAGGCCCACAGGTATCAAGTTTGGTTTGGGCTTTGATGAAGGAGAAACCTCAAAGGACTCAAAGGTCAGTAATAAAGAGATCCAATAAATAATAAAGACAAGATTAGAGTTGATCAAGATAAACCGTATCATGCAAAAGAAAACAACAAATCCAAGCTCGAAAGGAGTGCTGCAAATGATGGATTCACCAAAGTCTCTCATCAAAGAAGAAGAAGACCCATGGCTCCTACCTCCACATGGAAACATCCATTTCCCGTGTACACTCGTTCCTTTTTTGGTTATTGTTTTAAGTGCAATGCATATGGTCATAAAATTTCTAGTTGTAGATATAATATAGAACAAAGAAATTTCACTAGCAGAAATAATTTTTCACCTTTGATAGATTATGCTGTAGAATGTTATAACTGTCATAACTTCGGACATATTGCAAGAAATTGTCGTAGCTCTTTTGCAGGAAATACATACCAGGGAAGAAAATATCAATCGACTGGATCAAAACAGTACAGAAAATTTCCCAATAAACTGTCACAAGCAAATGAAAGGGAGAAGGTGAAGAAAGTAACCAGATCTACTGTCAAAACTCAGTGGAAATAAAAGGGACAACCGAAGAAAGACAAAGAATCCCTGATCGTTCAAACAACTCTCAAAGCATAGAATAAATCTGCTCCTTGGATTCTAGACAGTGGATGCTCCAGTCATATGACAGGAGACAAACAGAAGTTTGACAACCTACAGACATACGAAGGTGGTTCTGTAAAATTCGAAAACAATGATGGAGCAAAGATAGTGGGTAAAGGATCAGTTAAGTTAAGTGACGGTAAAATCAACTCTAAGGAAGTTCTTTTTGTGGTAGGACTAAAGCATAACTTCTTGAGTGTAAGTCAAATTTGTGACAGAGGTCATGAAGTAATTTTCAAGAAGGAGGGCTGTGAAGTAAGGAAGACAAGAAATGGAAAGTTAATAGCCACTGGACTGAGAACTTCTGGAAATTTGTATACTCTCTCGGAGACTTCAGAAGGAGCCTACTTGGTTGGTCAAGAAGAAGAAAACTGGTTGTGGCATAAAAGACTTGGTCACATAAGCTTTGATAATCTGATAAAAATCAGCTCGAAAAGAGCAGTAAGAGACATACCCACTATTGGTAAACCATCAAACAACATATGTGAGTCATGCCAAAAGGGGAAGCAAACCAGATCTACCTTCAAAGCAAAAGAATATTTCACTAGCAAGCCATTAGAACCGATTCACACTGATTTGTGTGGACCCATGAGGACATAAATCATAAATGGATACAAATATTTTATGCTGTGTATTGATGATTTTTCCATAATGACATGGGTACTCTTTCTGAAATAGAAGTCAGAAGCTTTTGAGATGTTTAAAACCTTCAAAAATCTTGTTGAGAACCAATCTAGAAAAAGAATAAAGTGTTTGAGATCTGATAGAGGAGGAGAGTTTATCTCAGAAGAGTTTGCGGAATTCTGTGAAAAATATGGAATAAGAAGACAGTTTTTAGCAGCAAGAACACCTCAGTAGAATGGAGTAGTTGAAAGAAAGAACAGAACTGTACAAGAAATGGCAAGAACCATGTTAACAGAGAGCAAAATTGCTGATAGATTCTAGAAAGAGGCAGTTCACACTGCAGTCTACATTCATAATAGATGTATGTTGAGGCCGCATGAAAGCAAAACACCATATGAACTGTGGTTTGGCAAAAAGGCTACAGCAAAATACTTCAAAGTGTTTGGCAGCAAGTGTTACATTAAGAGAACTGAAAGCAATCTTGGCAAGTTTGAAGACAGAGCTGATGAAGGAATATTCCTTGGGTACTCAACTAAAAGCAAAGCCTATACATGCTACAACAAAAGACTTAAGAAAATAGTGGAGAGTGCGGATGTGAAGGTTGATGAAGGCAAGAAACAAGAAATCAGCAATAATGAAAACTACCCAACCTATGAAGAATTTATTGAAGAAGATGAAGATCAAGAAAAAGAAGAGAGACAGAAATCAGATTCAGAGGACTTAGAAAGAGATGAAAATAGAAAATACAGAATAGGCAGTTGGCAGAAAAATCATCCCAAAGAGTAGACTATTGGGGACCCTACAGTTGGCATTCAGACAAGAAGAATAGTAGTAAATAACTATTCTCTCGTTATCCAAGATTGAGCCCAAGAATATTATTGAAGCAAGCACGGATGAAAGCTGGATGGAAGCAGTAAATGAAGAACTAGATCAAATTGAGAAAAACAAAACCTGGGAATTAGTACCAAGGCCTGAAAATAAAAACATAATTGGTACTAAATGGATATTTAGAAACAAACTAAATGAAGATGGACAGGTTGTAAGGAATAAAGCAAGATTAGTCTGTAAGGGATATGCCCAAGTTGAGGGGATTGATTTTGAAGAGACTTTTGCACTCGTGGCCAGACTTGAAGCAATAAGACTATTTTTGGCTTTAGTTGTTCATAAGAACTTCAAGGTTTATCAGATGGATGTAAAATCAGCATTTTTGAATGGAAATCTTGAAGAAGAAGTATATATTGAACAACCTGATGGTTTTCAACTTTGTGATAATCCTGACTTTGTTTGCAAGTCGAAGAAAGCATTGTATGGCTTGAAAAAAGCACCTAGAGCTTGGTATGCAAGGTTGGACAACTATCTCACTAAGCAAGGATTCAAGAAAGGTATGGTGGATAGCAATTTATATGTGAAAACTGAAAATGGCAATTTCATTGTTCTAGTTGTTTATGTAGATGATATAATTTTTGGGAGTAGCAATGATGAATCATGCAAAGACATAGCAAACAAAATGCAGAAAGAGTTTGAAATGTCTATGATAGGTGAACTTTCTTATTTCCTTGGATTACAAGTTAATCAAACTGAAAAGGGGATCTTTATTTCTCAAATTAAGTATGTGAAAGAAATGCTGAAAAAGTTCACTATGGAAGATAGTAAGCCAGTGAGCACCCCCATGAAAACAAGATGCAAGTTGAGCAAGGATGATAAATCTCCGGATGTTGATCAAACTATGTACAGATCAATGATAGGGAGCCTGTTGTATTTGACAGCCACTATACCGGATATCTTGCAGTGTCGTCCGCATGGTTGCAAGATTTCAGGCTAGTCCAAAAGAGACTCATGTGACAGCAGTGAAAAGGATTTTTAGGTATCTCAAAGGTACTATGGAGTATGGGCTGTGGTATCCAAAAGGAAAAGACTTCACTCTCTTTGCATACTCTGATGCTGATTGGGCAGGATGCATTGATGACAAAAAAAGTACAAGTGGAGGAGCATTCTTTCTTGGAAACAAATTGGTTGCATGGCACAGTAAGAAGTAAGAATCAGTCTCTTTATCCATAGCCGAGGCCGAATACATTGCAGCTACTACATGTTGTACACAAATACTATGGATGAGACAAACATTGAAAGATCTAGGAATTCACTTCAATGAGCCCATTTCAGTCAAATGTGACAACACTAGTGCAATCAACATTTCAAAGAATCCGGTAATGCATTCCCGCACCAAACATATTGCAATCCGGTATCACTTCTTGAAGGATAAGGTTGCAGAAGGAGAAGTCAGATTAGAGTTTGTTCCCACTACAGAGCAAGTAGCAGACATATTCACCAAACCTTTACCAAAGGAAATATTTGAATACCTTCGAAAGAAGTTGGGAGTAGTCACACTTCCCAAGCACTGACTAGCTATGGGAAATACATTCTCATGGGGAGCATTCAAGTTATTTATGCCTGAGAATGTTGTGCATAGACTCAGGGGAGTTCTGCAGCAGCCCTTTGGCATTATTGGCAAAGGGGGAGAAGAATTTGAGCAAGGCTACAGTGTGTTGCCAACAATTCCAAAGGGGGAGATTGTTGAGCAAGGTGCAGCAAAAGCAGTGCAAAAGGATTGTAATTGTTGTCAACACAGACAGAGTGATGTAGTTGAAGCAGTTCAAAGGTCAGTCAGATCAAGTGCAGAAAATCTCAAGAAAAACAGAGGGGACCCAGATCCAAAAATTTGCAGAAAAAGACAAGGAAGAAAACTGTCGCGATATCGCGACATGTTTTTTGTCGCGATATCGCGACATGGTTCCTGTCGCGATTTCACGACATATTGAAGGAGAGAGAAAGTCCATAAGAAAATGTCACGATTTCGTGACATATCCGAGGAGAGAGAAAAAGCACGCCAAAATGTCACGATTTCGCGACATGTCGAGCTTTCGCTAAGGAGAGAGAAAAAGTGTCGCGATTCGTGACAAAAAGGATGAGAGAGAAATTGCAAGCCAAATTGTCGCGATTTCGCGACATGTCTAAGGAGAGAGAAGATGCAAGTAAGATTGTCATGATTTCACGACATATCGGAGGAGAGAGAATGTGCAAGGAAAAATGTCATGATTTCGCGACATGCTGGAAGGAAAGAAGCCAAATCGAGAAACTGTCACGATTTCACGACAAGTTTGAAGCAAAGGCACCAAGGATGAAAAATGTCGCGATTTCGCGACACATCGGAGGAGAGAGAAAGTTGATGAAGAAGTTGTAGCGATTTCGCTACATGTCTGAGTTTTGCCAGCATAAGCAAAGAAAAAGCACCAAGTGAGAAAAGCGTAGCGATTTCGCTACAAGCTTGAGACACTAAGAACAAAAGTGCAGCGATTTTGATACAGCTTCGAGATGCAAAGGATGAAAGATGTAGTGATTTCGCTACAAGCTTGAAACGCTAAGAACAAAAGTGCAGCGATTTTTCTAACCGTTTCAAAAGGCAAGGTAAAAAGGTGTAGCGATATCGCTACAGGTTGAAAGTGCATAGTGCGGAGGTGTAGCGATATCGCTACAAAGTTGAAAGTGCAAGGTAAAAAGGTGTAGCGATTTCGCTACAAAGTTGAAAGTGCATAGTGCGAAGGTGTAGCGATTTCGCTACAGGTTTGAAACACATGTTGGGAAGGTGCAGCGATCGTGCTACAAGTTCTAAATGCAAAGTGGAAAGGTGTAGCGATGTCGCTACACGTCGGAGTTTCGCTAGATGCAGCAATGAAAAACGGTAAGTCTGAGAAGTGTAGCGATTTCGCTACCACACGAAGAAAGAGTTGTACGGAGATCGAAAGTGTCGCGATATCACGACAAATTCAAAGATGACGTCAGCAAAACCAAAATTGTCGCGATATCACGACAGGGTGAACAAGAAGCTGTTGGAAGACGGAAGTGTCGCGATTTTGTGACAACTTAGAGGATGACGTCAGCAAAATAAAAAAGTGTCACGATTTCACGACAGGGTGAACGAAAAGCCATTGCAAGCCGGAAACGTCATGATTTCACGACATCTTAGAAGATGATGTCAGCAAAACCAAAAAGTGTCGCGATTTCGCGATAGGGTGAACGAAAAGCCATTGCAAGCCAAAAACGTCATGATTTCGCGACATCTTTGAAGATGACGTCAGCAAGTTTAAAAATGTCACGATATCGCGACAAGTTGCCAGAGAAGCCTCAGGAAGCCGAAAGTGTCGCGATATCGTGACTAAGTTGAGGATGACGTCAACAAAGCAGAAAATGTCGCGATATCGCGACAGGTAATGTTTTGGTGAGAAAAAGTCAAAGATACATGCATTGTGACAAGTGGCAAATAGCACAAGCTATGATAAACCTAACTGGAGTCATATCTGCAGTTCCAAGTGACAGGTGGTGAGATTGCAGAGGAGAAATTCATGCTACAGTTAACTGTAGTTACAAGTGAAAGTGACTAGACAGCAAATTTAAGAAGAGATCGGCCATTGCGAGGCCGTGATGCCGCAAGCTGGCGTAAAGAGCAGTTTTTCAGATAATCACTGCAAACAAGAAATTTTCTCGATGGTTGTGCTTGACTCACAAGAAAGTAACGGGTAGAATAGAAGGATTGACACCGTTTAGAATAGAGTGCAAAAGATTTTGAAAGAGCAGTTACGTAGAGAACAAAATCAGAGAGCATCGAAACGCGCAGAAAGGCTGTCAGTCTACACAAAAAGGGGTGTCAGTTCCAGCAGAGTAGAATGTCAGAATGTGCAGAGAAAAAGGCTATCAGAACGTCAGAATGTCAGTAAGAAAGCGGCTAAAAGGCGGATCAGGTCAGAGAAGGATTTGACATGTCAATTATAGTCGAGAATGCATGAAAATGTTGGAGAGAAATTTAAACCATTCGAAATTGAGCCGCTCGAAGAAATCAAGTATATAAGGATCGAACTGGCATAGTGAGAAGGTTACTGTGACTGTGTTTTCATTATGCATTTAAAAGGTCTCAGTAAGTAAGGGTGCTGTAAGAAAACAACCTTAGATCAAAACCTACAATTCTATTGAATATTCAAGAGAAAGGTTTTAGATTACATCAGAAGATATTGAGTCTCTAACAATTCTCTATATGCTTATGTGAGATTTTTGCATGTGCTGTAGACCAGTGAGGGTCTTGTATAAGAGAAGGGATCTTTATGTCCATTTATCTTAAAAAATATAAATCCAAGTTGGTGCTTGGATAAAGGGGTTGGTGCTCCTATCTTGCAGTGCAGATAAATCAGGGGTTGGTGCTCCTTCCAGTGGGTGCTGGTAAACAATTGTAAATATTGAATCCTTGCAAAGACTGGATTTGGATTGAAGTCCAAACAAGTCATTATTTGAGGAGTAGCCACATCGGTGAACCTCATAAAATACTGTGTTGTGTGATGCTCTTGTGTGATACTTGCATTATCTAGTTTCAAGCTTGCATTATTAGTTTTAAAAGTTGCAGATTTAAGTTTTTAAGTAGTTACACTGATTCACCCCCCCTCTCAGTGTCATTGTGAGAATATCACATAGAGTGGACCCAGGAAGAACTCCCATTCCCTCCCCCTCAATCGCCAATGATCACCATTGAGATGGCCAATACGGGCCTAGGGGAATATCTAGTGTGAAACATTGTACCAACACCCATGCTTGAGTCCATGCAGGACATGGGGAAACCTCGCCTCCCCATCAACACTATTGTCCCTTTGGGCTACCCACCAAACTAGACAAATTTTGTATATGGAGGCCTCAACAATGGAATGAAACCTTACCTGCAAGAGGAAGAGGACGAAGAGACCTTTGCTGAAAACATCAATTATCTGTCCAACCCGGATTTTGCTTTGAGATATCTTGGCCAATGTAATTGGCATGGATATGGGTTAGGCAGATATGAACAAGGGGTGTGCATTCTTTGTCAACCAAGATATCAGATGTTGTACGACAAATCAAGAGTAGGGTTCAACCACCCTCTACCCCTTGACATCTTGGTAGAGAACATGCAAGGCCTAGGGCTAGGCAACAAGGATGGGTTGGTATAAGATCCATATGCCAATCCTAACACAACGTACACATTGGGGGATTACCTCCCACTGTTAACAACCAACCTTGTGGGCCTGAACAATTCCTCCCCTTCGATCAAGAAAGGGGAAATTTCAAGAACTTGCCTCCAAGAGGGATATAGACAAGTCTAAGAAGGATCTTCAGAAGATGAGTCAGAGTATGAGGTAGCGCCTTGGGACCCTTTTGAGTCTAATAGAAATCACTCGTAAGTGACACCCATAGATGATTATCAAGAATACTTCGTGGCGATGTTCCCCTTGAATGCTCCAATCGAGTAAATGCCACCTCAAGAGAATCAGGTCCTCTCGTAGAGAGCGAAACAACCCCGATGGGACCAAATTAACTTGCTTGATCAAAATGAGCCTCACATGCCACAAACAACTATCAGATCCAATTAAGGCCTATGGATCTTTGATAGTGATTATGAATATGAGACTGAGATGGCATATGTCAATCATATGCAGCAACAACAATACCTCATGGACATTGATGACATGTTTGAACAGCTAAACATGGGGCCAAGGCATAGGTGGCATTTGAACCAGGCACAGTTGGACCAAGTGTTGCATCCGCAACTTTAGGCATACAAAGAGCACCCTCCACGTAGAGACCCTATAGAGCCATCAGTTCTAATGGCAGACCCTATCCTTTTATCTACACATAGGGCCGATCCATTTGTACCAATACCCACAGAGCTAGATCCAGAGCACAAATATCACCAAGGATGTCCGAGTCACCACCCACATGGTAATGGAGACCAAATTCACTTCATCAACATGATCTCCATTGACTTAACCGCCCCCATCCACAATCCAACCGATCCAGCATGACCATTGTATCTGGACCTAGATGCCATAGATTGGGATCGTGCTAACTCATCACCATCTCCATCAGAGTACTGGCCTTACGGTGAGATGCTCCGTTTCACCCCAAGACCAACTCAGGATATCTTCCATGCTAAAGAGGAACCCAAATTTCCAAATGTAGATCTAAATTCAGCAAATGATATCCACCTAATCCCAAATCCACACCAGTTGGAGGACGAGTCCCACATGTTAGTCGAAGAGATTACTAATGTAGACATCGGCTTTGATCTAATGAATCCGCAAATCATCAAGCTGGGGGTAAGTCTATCCCCTGAAGAGCAAGCCAATTACATTGCCCTTATCAAAGAGAAGAAGGAGTTTTTTGCATGGTCCTACAAAGACATGTCGGGGCTAGACCCGCAGCTAGTCATGCATAATCTAACGCTTGATCCGACAGTCAAGCCAGTAAAGCAAAAACTACATAATATGCACCCAATAGTAGCCTTAATGGTAAAATATGAGCTACAAAAGCTATTGGATGCACAGTTTGTCATCTACGTGGATTACCCACCATGGTTGTCCAACATGGTACCCATCAAGAAGCCTGACGGGAGGATTCACAAATGCATCGATTTTAGAGATCTAAACAAAGTGAGTCCCTAGGAAAATTTCCCCTTGCCTAGCATCGATGCATTGGTAGACACTAAAATAGGCCACAAAATGCTTTCCCTCATGGATGGTTTCTTTGTATACAATTAGATTTGTATCAATCCCGATGATCAACTCAAAATGGCATTCACAACACCTTGGGGGAAATTTTGTTATAAGGTCATGCCCTTTGGCCTTAAAAATGTTGGCACCACCTACCAATGTGCTATGACATACATCTTCCATGATCACATGCATAAAACTTTGGAAGATTATATGGATGATTTTTTGGCCAAATATCTTTTGTGCCCAAATCATCTCGATGACCTAAGCAAGATCCTTGATCGCCTCATTGAACACAAAGTCAAACTAAACCCCAAGAAGTGCGTATTTGGTGTCACATCTAGAAAACTCTTGGGTTTCATAGTCTCAAAAAGAGGCATCAAGGTAGATCCATATAAAGTCAAGGAAATCCTTGAAATGCTTCCCCCAAACACCATCAAGCAGCTCAAAAGCTTGCAGGGAAAGGTCACGTCAATCAAGCGCTTCATAGCACAATTATCTGACAAGTGCTGACCCATGAATAAATTATTGCACAAAGGGGTAGCATTTCACTAGGATGACGAGTGCCAGTCAGCCTTCAACAACATTAAACAATACTTGGCTTTGTCGCCAGTATTGGCACCACCTAGACCAGGAGTGCCATTCTATTTATACATCTCAGCTACTGAGGTGGCATTGGGTGCCATGCTAGCCTAGAAAAATGAACTACATAAAGAACAGGCTACTTACTATCTTAGCCGCACCCTGGTTAGTTATGAACTTAACTATGCATACGTCGAGAAGCTATGCTTAGCAGTGGTATTTTATACCAAAAAGCTACACCACTACATGCTGAGAAATATGACGTATGTTGTGTCTAAGGAGAATCCATTGTGGTACATGATGAGTCGTACTTATCACAGTAGCCACACGACGAAATGGATCATGTTGTTGACAAAGTTTGACATTGAATTCATTGGAAAAAATTCCATCAAATATCAAGTCATCACCGATCAACTAGCAGAGGCTCCTCTTGAAGACGATCAACCTTTGACCGTAGAGCTACCTAATGATGGGGTCTTCCATGTCTCAGAATTGCTAGATTCTGATGAGCCTAAGTCATAGGATGACATAACCTTATTCTTCGATGGTTCTAAATGTGAGCAAGGGGGTGGTGCAGGAATTGTATTCTTAACACCGCAAGGGGCTCTAATGCCTCTATCATTTAAACTAGATTTCCCGTGCACCAACAAAAATGCCAAATACGAAGCCTTGCTCATAGGTCTTCAGACAACAATCACCATGAACATCAAATGCTTGAACATCTTTGGTGATTCACTATTAATTTTCAACCAAATAAAAGGGGTATTCCAATGCAAATGCCCATTTCTATAGACCTATGAAGCCCTTGTGGACAAATTCCTAGAAAAACTTGAATGTTACGACATTGAGGCACTCCCTTGATCATCGAATTGTTTTGCAGACACTATGGCCTCCTTGGGGTCAATAATCCTGCAAGACCCTTCTGGTGAGATGAAAAACATTCAAGTCAAAACATTATCGCAATCAACGATGGAGCGTGCAAGCTATGACCTAACACTAGGAATCCACCTAATCCAGATTAAACCATCTCAGGATAAGTTCTCTTGAATTCGTGATAGTTTGCATCACGCCAACTGGGGGTCCTTGCTCTCCCTAACCCCTTTTAATAGCAACACAATTCTATTTTTACAAGTTTTTTCCTACTCAACTTTTGCTAGGGACATGAAAGCATAAGGATACGGAAGCCCATGGGCGTACCGGGTGTAGTGCAAACAAAAGCATGTGAAATGCTAAGTCCTATAAACGAACAAAGGACTAAAGTGCATGAAAAAGGGAAAAAAAACAAACTGAAATGAGATATAAAACAAATGTAAAGTGCAGCCCTTTTTTTATTAATTTTTCTTTGAGATCAGGTTACAATACATCTCATTCCCTTTTAGGGACTAGGAGCGTTAGATATAGTTTTGTTGCACCACGGATGGTACGCTCCCCTTCAGGATCTTCCATGTGCCCACATTTGAAATGGGCCTAAAAAACATCACTGTCATTTGCATGAATGCACTTGTAGTTCCTTTTTGCCCCTCCAGTGTTGAGATCCTACGTTCAAAGAAACAATAAATAGTTAGTAGCACCTACGGATGGAGGGAAATATGCAATCCCTAAGGCCTCTAATTAATGCATGCATGAAATAATTAAAACGGTAATCAAAACATGTAAGAATAAGATGAAATTTGGATAAAAGCATGCAAACATTATTAGGAACACACTGCAAAAGGAACATTCAAGAAATCTGCTACATATTTCTAATCACTCCGAGGTGGGATGATTAATACTGTCATAAAATGTCAAAAACCAACCTCCTAAATGTCCCATATAGAGGCCTCCAAAACACCTACAATGTTGGGGTTAGGTAAAATGGGAAATTTTGAGATGACCCAGAAGGTCGGATTTTGCAGATTCGGCCCTGGTCACCCTATATCCGAAGATGCTTCCTGTATGTTAGTGAAAGCGAAAAGTGATGAAAACACCATCAAAACTTATCATAATGGCATGAAATTTGAATGGCAACATATATGAAAGACAAAATAAAATGCAAAAGAAATAGTAAGGAAATATGATACATATTTCTAATCACTCTGGGGTGGGGCGATTAGGACTGCGATAGTGCGGGGGGTGCCCGGGGGTAGGACGCCCACCGTTTGGGGTTTGGTTTTGACACCAATCCACTTGGGATGGGCCCAAAACCTCCTAGGGGGTTGTGTCAAAAATTTTGGTAAGATATTATGGCAAAATTTTCAGGTTTGAGGTCCGGATTGCGCTTCCAATGTTCACCCAATAACCTCCCTTCCAAAAGAGAGATCAAGGATGTAAGAAGCACAGGTGAGGGGTGAGGATGTAATTCAGCAGCACTCCATTGCTCCAAATGCTCTTACTCTATCCTCTTTTGGGGTGAGAAGACTCACCATTTTATAGACCTGAGGGTATCTTATGAATGAACATGTAGAGGCACCACTTGGCCATCATGCCTTGTCAGGGGAGAGAAGATTCCTCCTTGATCAAGGGCTCCATGACTGCCTCTATGACTGCCTATTTGAGCTCAAAAATTCTCACTCTCACTCCCATGCATTGAAGGTGGAGTTGAGTGACGAATTTGAGCTTCCATTTGTCAAGGTTTGACCTTTTTCCCATCAAACCTGCTATTCACCCCACCTTGGAGAAAATACTTCTAATCATCCCGAGGTGGGATGAATACCAGTTTGTAATTGTCCCAGGGTGGAATGAATATGGAGCAGAGTGCCTAAAAGGTGCCAAATTGACCTCTGACATTCCAAAACTACTGTGGGAGTTGTTAGGACCACTTTTTAACCTCTGGTGGCTGCCCTCGGGGCTATGTATGTCAATTCGATTAGTGCTTGTCATCACATAATCGTATTGGTTCTATTTTGGTGTCTACAAATGCCCCTTTTTGGGATGCATTGTGCTTGGCATAGTGTTGAGCAAAAATAGATAACCAAAGCACTAATGATTAGGTTTTCTCAGTAACCTAACCAAATTTGATGTCCCAAGTATGGAAAAGGCATGCATTCTTGAATCCTTACTTCTGACGATCTAAGGAGCTTAACTCAAGTGTTAACCTTTTTTGGTGAGGTGTTACTTGATCTTGGACATTGTTCAGTCATGAATAGGCAAAGGATACAACCTTTTATCTATGGGAACCTTGAGTTCATGATTCTAGAATGCCAAGTATTTGATCAGCTGGTGATTATTGCTTGTTTTCTGCCCCAAGTAGGAGCGTGATTGTCTTTGTCAATGATTATTTGAATGCATGCCATTTCCTTGATTGGGTGTGTATTTGTTGATTGGTGACTAAGTGTGACTACCCCCTCAAGCAACAAATCAATGAGGGAATGACCGAAATGAGAAAAGCAATAAGTCACTTGAACCAATATGAATTTTTTAAGGGTGCCTTCAGTTGTTTTCCGTTGAATTCTTATGCAGTTTCCCAACAATCTGACCTGTTTTTGGTTGGTTTTAACCCTTTTTGTGACACTTTTTGGGGCTGAAATTGTCAAAAATCCATCTTCCCGTGGAGTGGTCCGGCTATGGTAGCCTTCTTAGGGAGTATGATATTGATAATTTATGGCCCTGATGTTTTTTTTGTATGCCAATAATCATAGGTGCAAAGGTGCCTTTGTTCGGCAGTTTTATTGCGATTTTTGGGTGGGTTTTGACCCTTTTGTGATGCTTTTTAGGGCTGAAATTCTTGAAAATCCTTCCACCCGTGGAGCGGTCCAGCTATGGTAGCCTTCTTAAGGAGTAGGATAGTGAGGATTTCTGACCCCAATGTTAGTTTTGGATGCCAAGAATCATAGGTGCAAAGGTGCCTTTGTTCGACAGTTTTATTGTTGTTTTTGGGTGGGTTTTGACCCTTTTTGTGACGCTTTTTGGGGCTAAAATTATTGAAAATCCTTCCGCCCGTGGAGTGGTCCAGCTATGTTAGCCTTATCAGGGAGTATGATAGTGAGTATTGTGACCCCAATGTCATTTTTTGATGCCAAGAATCATAGGCACAAAGGTGCCTTTATTCGGTAGTTTTATTGTTGTTTTGGTGCATTTTGGATGCAATTTTTGTTGTTTTTGATTTTATTGCTCTGTGATCATCCCAGGGTGGGATGAATACCAATTTTGTAATCATCCCAGGGTGGGACAAGCACTAACTAGAGTTATCATCCTAGGGTGGAATGATTACAGGCCTAAAAGCCTATATAAGGGCCAAAACTAGGTTTTGGGCTCATTTACACTTTGTTTTTCTAGCAATTTGGAGTTGTGAGGAGGAGGAGTTCAAGTCTGCGTAGTGGAGTGCTATCGAGATTTCATAGATACCATGATTTCATGGACCATATGGTCGAGTGGTGAAGTCGAAGCAAGACCGGTAGGTGCTCCTACGCTTTATTTTGCTTGTTTTTATTTTACAGTTTAAAACCGTAATTAAATGATTTTGCATTCTATTTTTTTGTTTTAAACTAAGATTAAAACCCTAGTTTAAGTGTTTTGTATTTGTATTTTGTGTGGCGGTGTTTAAACTAAGATCAAAACCCTATTTTAAAATTTATTTTTTTATTTTGTTTTTTTTTTATATTAAGTTTAAACTAAGGTAAAAAAAACCCTAGGTTAAAATTTTTGTTGTAATTTTGTCCAGAGTTAAAAACCCTAGGTTTAACATTTTGTTTTGATTTTGTTTTTTGCTTTTTAGTTTAAACTAGAGTTAAAAAACCCTAGGTTAAAATGTTGTTGTGATTTTGTTTTTTTTTTGTAGTTTAAACTAGAGTTAAAAAACCTAGATGTAAATTTTTTTTTTGTTTAACTAGTGTTAAAAACCCTAGATTTAAATTTTATTTTGTTTTTTTTTTTTTTTAACAAGATTTAAAAACCCTGGATGTAAATTTTTTTTTTTGTTTAACTAGCGTTAAAAACCGTAGATGTAAATTCTATTTTTTTTTAACTAGAGTTAAAAACCCTAGATGTAAATTTTGTTTTTTTGTTTAACTAGGGTTAACAACCCTAGATTTAAAATTATGTTCTATTTTGTGTTGTTCATCAATTTTTGTGTTTTGAATGTTTGTATTGTACATTTGGTCAATGTTGTTGTACAGTTTATTAGATTTTTTTGTTGTACAGTTTGTATACATTGTTGTATATGTGTTTTAGTTCTGTATAGTTTTATTTGAATTTTAGAATGTTTTTGCTATACATTTTGTTAATGTTGCTTGTACAGTTTATTTTTGTTGTCATGTTTTAATGTTTTTGTGGTTTTTTTGTTTTGTAGGTGGTGAAGAGTCAGTACCGTCAGCCAACAGTGTTCTCTGAGGTGTGAAAGGTGCTGACTATGGTGGAATGGGAGTGGCTTGATGCCCTTGGGCTCAAGCAGGTGACTTGGTTAGAACCTGTGGTGGGGGATCAGGCATATCTGATTGCCCTGATAAATTTGTGGGATCCCCACACCAACACCTTTCATCTCCCAACATGGGAGATGATGGTGAATCTGGAGTACATTTATCAAATTTTGTAGATTCTGATAGACGGGCTGCCCATTCAGACTACTCCTCATGATCAGTGGATGACGGTGCTGACACGATGCTTTCAACATGTGGCAAATATGGGGGTGGATGAGGCAGTGGAGAGGGTAGAGGGGGACTACCTGATTGGCAAGATTTTGGTGTGATGGTGGCTAAAGAAGGGCGTATTGGGGGTGAGGCATGCACTGATCATGACTCTCATCTCCAACATGCTGCTTCCTGACTCCTCAGGTGCGAGGTTACCTTGGAACCTGCTTGAGGTGGTGTTTAGACTTGTGGAGTGTCTAACCTCAATGCCACTGATTATGAGGTGGGGTCAGACCTTACTGGCATAGCTTTATGATGAGTTGTACGAGGTTCACTGCCAAAAGAAGAAGGGGATTGGGTGCACCTACCTATTGTAGTGCTGGGGGTGGCAAAACATAGCTGTGGAGCGGCTGCAGGGATTGCCTTGGACCACTCGGGCAGAGATGGTGGACAGGAAGATTGGTTATGCTGCTCTATGGTAGAGGTCAGAGGAGCAGGGGCAAAGTCAGCGGTGGGCAGGTGTCATGGGGCACTATGTTGATGCCTTCTCATGTCTTGCTCCAGGGGAGGTGCTCTGGTGTCCATACCAATACTGTCTAGCCTATCCTAAGGTTGGGGAGTGGCTCTGATGGGCACGTAGGGGGGTGTGACTGATCGAGCAGCATGGGACCGAGTAGGAGTACTTCTTATATGTCTGAGTGACTCAAAATTTTGGGGTACGCTAGGGATTTCCATGCGAGCCTTTGATCTATCGATGTTGGGGCAACGAGAGGACTCTGGCCTAGTCGATCATTGAGCTACTGGGAGATGAGTCGGGTCCAATGATCGATGTATATTATGTGGATAATGTCAAGGCGACTATAGAGTATGACCAATGGTGGACGATGCAGTGATGGCAGGGTGAGGGGCCTCTAGGAGGTCCAAATGTAGTAGTAGTGGGTGGTGAGGATGCAGAGGCATCAGGGGAGGGTTGGGGCACTCCACGTGATGATGCGAATATGGTGGAGGTTGACAACTTAACTAGGGATGACCTAGGGGTTCCAGAGTAGCCAGATATGTAGGACGTTTCAAAGCAATGGGTGTTAGAGCAGCCCATCATCCCAAAGATTCTCTTGCCTCAGGAAGTCCTAGGGGATATGGAGGCTAGGTATCACGTTGAGATAGTGCGATTGGAGGATCTACTATAGAGATGAGATGAGGAGCACGGGGAGGTTCTGTAGGAGAGGGATCTCTTGTGGACTTAGTTGGTGAAATGAGAGAATGCATTGGATACGTACCACCGACGAGATAGGGACACAGATGCTTCATGAGAGAGGGACATCCTGTGGACTCAGTTGGCACAATGCGATGATACATTGGCTGTGTACCATCGATGGGAGGTGGATTTGGTATGGCACTGGGTGGAGTTGGAGGCAGATATTATTCATCTTGGTGGGCAGTTACCTAAGCTCACTGGAGGTGGATCTTCACATTGAATGAGAGAAAGTAAGATTGAGCAGTCTGCTTCCTCTTGTCATATGCGGGTGAGTGAGGGTAGCTCTAGTGGGCATGATTCGAGAGCTAGCAATAGCAGTATTGAGAGGTCCCATAGGACCCATACCACTAGGGGTAGTTCCAGTCACATCGATCCTATGTGATCATGGTGGCCGACTCCCTAGGCTTGGGGTTTTTGAGATTTTGACATTTTTATGAGGTCAGAGGACTGACTTATTGTAGCCTGTGGGTATTTTGGTGATATATATACATGACTTTCTTTTTTATTATGCACTTGTCATGATTTATCGTTACTTTTATGCACATTTATTTACGTTGATGTATGCAATGGTTATTATGAATGTGATGTTTCTAATTATATGATGTATGCATATGGAATGGATGGAATGATTTGTTGATAACTTGTCGATGGCACCATAGACTGTACAAGATTTACTAGATTTTTGTACTTATGTGATTGCTTTGTGGAATGAATTTGTAGGTGTGAGAAAATTTTTTGTTTTGTATTTTTTGATGGTGATGCAAGAATGGATATGTACAAAATTTGTTTTAGAATGTAGTTAAGGTTTTTTTGAGATTCAGATGTTTTATTAACTAGCCAAGACTGTACATTTATCTTACAAGACTTTTGACCAAGGTACAAATCAGACTTGAGTTTGACCAAGTTATTTCACATCCCTGTGTGTGCGAATGAATTTGTTTATGTGGTATTTGTCAAGATACCGCTAGTGCTAGGTAGGCTATCCACCAAACCTGTACTGAGGATCACCTAATTAGATCCACTAACTCCTTTGTTGTATTTAGTAAGATTAATCCATGAGATAATCTAAGGTACCATAAGCTTGCTCATCCACATGCAAACATTGGTCTACTCACACACAAAGCTAATGTGATAGCCATATCGTCATGCATTTAGGATACCACCATTGCCAGGTAGGTTGTCCACAAAAACCGTAATGAGGATCACCTAGATGGTTTTTCGAATGCTAAGAATTCCAAGGATTCAAGCTCAGGCATTTTTGGTTGCTCAACTTGTTGGGATACTTGCTCTCTTACAAAGTGGTGAAAATCACTATTTGTTTTTCTCTTTTGTTTTTCTTTTTGAGCAAGGTGTTTGAATAGTGGTGATAACCACTATTATTTGATTTTGTATTTTAGGTTTCAAAGTTAAGTTCGTAGGTTGTTGGATTGTGAATGGCATTGATCCCGTTTGGCTTTGGGGATGACTACCCATCCTATTTAGGGATGTGTAGTACAAATCCTTATGACTTTGGGGACCAAAGGTGGTTTGGGATTTTATTATGTAATGGCATTTATCTTTTAGGCCTTGGAGATGGCTACCCATCCATGTCAGGGGCATGTAGTACGAATCCTTATGACTTTGGGGACCAAAGGTGAATGGGGATATTATTATGTAATGGAATTGATCCTGTTCAGGGATGTGTAGTATGAATCCTTATGACCTTGGGGATCAAATGTGTTTAGGGAATTGGATAGGGAAGAGAGTGTCCTTTTGTCAATTCTCATCATTTTCAAACCATTATCACAGGGGGATGAGCAGGCTAACCTTTCACCAATGATACCCTAAATTGCTTTGTAGGTTTCATCTTTCGTTTACACAACTTGGGAATTTTTATGTGTTTTAACTTGTGTGGGGATGCTACGTAACAAGGTGTGATCCAAGCGAAATGTTACCTTTGTAAAATCTATTTGATTTCATACAACATTTGATTAGAAATCTAAAGATAGCTGAATGCCAAAAACCCTAACTACATTGAGAGACAACTAACTATGATATGGTGAAAGTGCGCATGGTGCTATTCTTTGATGGATTATTTGCAAAATGGACTGAATGTGGGAAATGATGGAATTATCGAGTAATTACAGTCTATGGTGCATTTGACCTATATGACCAACAAATATGCAATGTATGTTTGCAATGCCTAATGTAGTTGATTTCTTTTCTTTTTTTGTGTTTTTTATTTTTAAGAATGTGCATGAAAATGAGATGCATTTTTTGATTATCTTTTGTTTTGTTGTTTTTTTTTTTTATTGAATATTTATTTTTGACCAAGCAATTGTGGGAACCCTTGGAGATTTTGGTTTGACCAAAGAGTTTATGGATACCTTTGGGGCATTTTAGGTTGACCAAGCGATTGTGGGAATCCTTGGTGCTTTTGGTTTGACCAAAGGGATTATGGGCACCTTTGGGGCATTTTGGGGTTGACCAAGTGATTGTGGGAATCCTTGGAGCGTTTTTGGGTTGACCAAGCGATGTGGGAATCCTTGGAGCTTTTGGATTGACCAAAGGGATTATGGGCACCTTTGGGGCATTTTGGGGTTGACCAAGCGATGTGGGAATCCTTGGAGCTTTTTTTTGGGTGACCAAGAGGTGGTGAGAACCCTTGGAGCTTTTGAGGTTGACCAAGTGATTGCTGGAATCCTTGGAGATTTTTAGGTTGACCAAGCGATTGCTAGAATCCTTGGAGCTTTTGGGGTGGGCTATGGCTCTCTAAATGTGGAATGGCCTCAAATGACTGATGTTCAAGGGTTCTAGTTCCTTGATTCCTTCAAGAGAGGCAAGCCGGTATGTTTCAGGTCCTATTTTACTATCAACTACATAGGGACCTAACGAGTTTGCCATGAACTTGTCCCTTAGATGGGATGGCAAGTTAGAATTTTGTTGGTTCTCTTTTAAGACCAAGTCACCAACCTAAAATTCCCTCAGGTGAACTTTCATGTTATATGCTTTCTTAAGTTGCTCTTGGTAGATACGTAAATGCTCGAGAGAATTTATGCGTCGTTCATCGAGCAATGTAAGCTCGTCTAACTGGTCTTGTCGTGCAGTGTCATCATCGATGAACTCTTGTATTGATATGCGTAGGGAAGGTATTTCCAACTTGAGAGACATGACTGCCTCAGAGCCATACACCAACAAAAATGGAGTTGCCCCTATGGGTGTCCAAATTCTAGTGCGATAAGCCCACAGGGCAAGCGGTATTTGAATGTGCCAATCCTTATGACTATCTATGACTATATTTTTAAGGATGGCAACTAGCATTTTGTTTGACGCCTTTGCTTGCCCATTTGCCTATGGATAATAAGGTGTCAAAAAATTGTGCTAAATTTTGTACTTTGTTGTCAAAGCACGCACATATTTGTTTTTAAATGACGTCCCATTATCCAAGATGATCTTGTATGGAATACCAAAATGACATATGATGTTATGTAAAATAAACTTCGTGATGCGGGTCCCAATCGTAGAGGTAAGTGTAATTGCTTCCACCCACTTGGTGAAGTACTCTGTGGCCATTATGATAAACGTGTGATGGCCTAATGATGCAGGGGAGATCTTTCCAAATAGATCTAAGCCCCACTACAAAAATGGCCAAGCCAATTGGATTGACTGCAAGGCCTAAGAAGGTACGTGTGTCAAATTAGCATGGTGTTGACATTTCATGCACTTCCTTACATATGCACAACAATCTTGCTCTAAATATGGCCAATAATAGCCCATGCAAAGAATATGCTTTGTGATGGCTATACCGTTGAAGTTGCCATCGCATGTACCATCGTGCGCTTGGGTGATCGCCCAAGCGGACTCCTACTGGTACAAGCAATAGAGGAGGATTCCTTCATAGCTTTGATGGTACAAAATGTCTCCTAGCAAGACATGTTTTGCCACTTTTTGTTTGAATGATATTTTTGTGACGTGCGTCAATCCAAGTGGGAGGTTACCTAGCTTGAGGTAGTCTCTTATGGGTGTGTACCAATCTTGCTGATCAAAAACCTTGATGGTATGAACTGCCAATCCCTCTTGAATTTCATCCCTAGCAAAATTTGAGTAGGAAAAAACTTGTAAAAATAGCGTTGTTTTTCTATTAAGAGGGGTTGGGAAGAACAAGAACCCCTAGTTGGTGTGATTCAGACTATCATAGATTTGATAGAACTTATCCTGAGATGGTTCAATCTGGATCAGGTGGATTCCTAGCGTAAGATCAGATCTTGCATGCTCCATAACAGATTGTGATAATGTTTTGACTTGAATGGTTGTCATCTCACCAAAAGGGTCTTACGGGATTAGTGACCCCAAGGAGGCCATAGTGTCCGAAAAACAATTTTATGATCGAGGGAGTGCCTCGATGTCGTACCATTCAAGATTTACCAAGAATTTGTCCACAAGGGATTTTTAGTCCTATAGGACTGGGCATTTGCATTGGAATACCCCTTTTACTTGGTTGAAAGTTAACAACGAATCACCAAATATTTTCAAGTGTTTGATGTTCATGGTGATTGTTGTCTGAAGACCTATGAACAAGGCTTCGTATTCAAAATTCTTGTTGGTGCACAAGAAATCTAGTTTAAATTATAGAGGCATTGGAGCCCCTTGTGGTTTGAAGAATACAATTCACATGCCACCCCATTGCTCACATTTAGAACCATTGAATAATAAGGTTATGTCAGCCTGTGACTCAGGCTCATCAAAATCTAGCGATTCTGAGACATGGAAGACCCCATCATCGGGTAGCTCTATGGTTAGAGGCTGATCATCTTCGAGAGGAGCCTCTACTAGTTTATCGGTGATGACTTGACCTTTGATGGACTTATTTCCAATGAATTCAATGTCAAACTCTGTCAACAACATGATCCATTTCATCATGCGGCTACTATGATAAGTATGACTCATCATGTACCGCAATGGATTCTCCTTAGACACAACATATGTCGTATTGCTTAGCATGTAGTGGCATAGATTTTTGGTAGCAAATACCACTGCTAAAAATAGCTTCTCGATGTATGCATAGTTAAGTTCATAACTAACCAAGGTACAACTAAGATAGTAAGTAGCCTGTTCTTTGTGTAGTTCATTTTTTTGGGATAGCATGGTGCCCAGTGCCACCTCAGTAGCTGAGATGTATAAATAGAATGACACTCTTGGTATAGGTGGTGCCAATACTGGTAGTGAAGCCAAGTATTATTTAATGTCATCGAATACTGACTGGCACTCGTCATCCAGTGAAATGCTACCCCTTTGTGCAATAATTTTTTCATGGGTCAGCACTTGTCAGATAATTGTGCTATGAAGCGCTTGATTGATGTGACCTTTCCCTGCAAGCTTCTGAGTTGCTTGATGGTGGTTGAGGGAAGCATTTCAAGGATTAGCTTGAATTTATGTGTATCTACCTCGATGCCTATTTTTGAGACTATGAAACCCAAGAGTTTTCCATATGTGATGCCAAATACACACGTCTTGGGGTTTAGTCTAACTTTGTGTTCTATGAGGCGATCGAGGATCTTGATTAAGTCATCGAGATGATCTAGGCGCAAAAGAGATTTGGCCAAAAAATCATCCATATAATCTTCCAAATTTTTATGCATGTGATCATGGAAGATGTATGTCATAACACGTTGGTATGTGGTGCCAGCATTTTTTAGGCCAAAGGGCATGACCTTATAAAAAAATATTCCCCATGACATTGTGAATGCCATTTTGAGTTGATCATCGAGATTGATACGAATCTTATTGTATCCCAAGAAACCATCCATGAGGGAAAGCATTTCATGGCATATTGTAGCGTTTACCAATGCATCGATGCTAGGCAGGGGAAATCATCCTTGGGAATCGCTTTGTTTAGATCTCAAAAATTTGTGCATATGCAAATCCTCTCGTCAAGCTTCTTGATAGGTATCATGTTGGACAAGCATGGTGGGTAATCCATGCAGATGACAAACTATGCATCCAACAACTTTTGTAGCTCATATTTGACCATTAAGGTTACTGTTGGGTGCATCTTACGTAGTTTTTTCTTGACTGGCTTGATTTTCAGATCAAGCATTATATTATGCATGAGTAGTTGTGGGTCTAGCATTGGCATGTCTTTGTAGGACAATGCAAAAACCTCCTTCTCTTTGATAAGGGCAATGTAATCGGCTTGCTCTTTTGGGGATAGACTTACCCCCAACTTGATGATTTGCAGATTCATTGGATTAGAGATTATGTCTACGTTAGTTGTCTCTTCGACTGACATGTGGGACCCGTCCTCCAACTGGTGTGGAGTTGGGATCAGGTGGATATCCATTGCTAAATTTAGATCTACGTTTGGAATGTCGGGTTCCTCTTTAGCATGGAAGATATCCTAAGTTGGTCTTGGGGTGAAATGAAGCATCTCACTACAAGGAAAATACTCTTATGCAGATGGTGGTGAGTTAGCATGATCTCAGTCTATGGCATCTAGGTTTAGATGCAATGGTCATGCTAGATCAGTTGGATTGTGGATGGGGGCGATTAGGTCAATGGAGATCATGTTGATGAAGTGAATTTGGTCTCCATTACCATTTTGGTGGTGACTTGGACATCCTTGGTGATATTTTTGCTCCGGATCTAGCTTTGTGGGTATTGGCACAAATGGATCAGCCTTATGTGTAGATAAAAGGACAGGGTCTACCCTTGGCATTGATGGCTCTATAGGGTCTCTAGGCAGATGGTGCTATCTATATGCCTGAAGTAGTAGATGTAACACTTGGCCCAACCATTCCTGGTTCAAATGCCACCTATGCCTTGGCCCCATGTTTAGCTGTTCAAACATGTTGTCAATGTCCATGGGGGATTGCTATTGTTGCATATGATTGATATATGCCATCTTAGTCTCATATTCATAATCACTATCAGATATCCATAGGCCTTCGTTGGCTTTGATAGTTATTTATGGCATGTGAGGCTCGTTCTGCTCGAGCAAGTTAATTTGGTCCCATCGGGGTTGCTTCACTCTATGTAGGAGGACTTGATTCTCTTGAGGTGGCATTTTATTGATTGGAACATTCAAGGGAAACATCGCCATGAAGTCCTCCTAATAATCATCTATGGGTGTCACTTGCAAGTGATTGCTATCAAACTCGAAAGGGTCCCAAGGTGCTACCTCATACTCTGACTCGTCTTCTAAAGATCCTTCTTGGATCTGTCTATATCCCTTTTGGAGGTAAGTTCTTGAACTTTGCCCTTTCTCAATCAACAAGAGGGGGTTTTTGAGACCCACAAGGTTGGTTGTTAACAATGGGATATAATCCCCCAATGTGTACATTGTGTTAGGATTGGCATATGGATCTTGTGCCAACCCATCCTTGTTGCCTAGCCCTAGGCCTTGCATGTTCTATACCAAGATGTAAAGGTGCAGAGGGTGGTTGAACCCTACTCCTAATTTGTTGTACGACATATGAATCTTGGTTGAAAAATAACATGCACTCCTTGTTCATATCTGCCTAACCCATATCCATGCCAATTACATTGGCCAAGATATCTCAAAGAGAAATCTGGGTTAGACAGATAATTGCCATTTTTAGCAAAGGGCTCTTCATCCTCTTCCTCTTGCAGGTAAGGTTCAATGTTGTTGTCGAGGCCCCCATATAAAAAAAATTTCTGATTTGGTGGGTATCCCAAAGGGACAATAGTGCCAATGGGGAGGCGAGGTCTCCCCATGTCCTGCATGGACTCAAGTGTGGGTGTTGCTATAATGTTCCACACTAGATACTCCTCTAGGCCCGTATTAGCCATCTCAATGGTGATCATTGGTGGTTGAGGGGGAGGGAATGGGATTTCTTCCTGAGTCCACTCCATGTCGGGTTAACTAGGTGCCTCGACTTCCATTCAGCTAGGCACCTCTCCTGTAGAGATGGTTGAGACCAATGGCGTGAATAACATAAGATTATACTGAGAGGGGGGGTGAACAGTATAAGACCTCTTTTTACTTTTTCCTTTATACTTCAAAATAGTAAAGCAATATGCCCAAAGCAATATCAAAGCAATGCACAATATCATCCACAAAGTGACACCAATTTTAAAATGGTTCATCCAAAATGGCTGGGCTACATCCAAAAAACATTTCTCTAAAAGTTATCTCAAAGTTATTTGGGAATCCTTACCAATTACAATGTTTATGAGCCTTGACCCAAAGGAGATACCTTCCCCCAATAAGAATTTATGAGCCTCTACTCAAAGGAGATACCTTCCCCCAATATAACTTTATGAACCTCTGCTCAAAGGAGATGCCTTCCTCTCTAACTAAATTTATGAGCCTCTACTCAACGGAGATACCTTCCCCTCAATTTGAATTTATGAGCCTCTGCTCAAAGGAGATACCTTCCCCTCTACTCTGGAAATGATCCCTCAGAAGATCAATTGCCTCTACCTCTTGCCAGCATGTGGAACTCCTTTCCATCGAAGACCTCCTATCCTCAATGCTTAACCTAAGAGACCTTTGCCTTCTATGATCATGTCCACAGCAGCTCAGCAACCTATACCAAACATAGTCAGTTAGTCTAGTACAAGTATTCCTTTGTCTATCAAATCTGTCCAACACTTGAACAAATCAATCCTCTACACATAAGCCTTATCAAAGACTTGCCAAATATATCCTTAGGTTCTTCTCAAAGAACCAGTCTTCCTCTATCCTCAAGTTCTCTGATAGAACTATCAAATCTCAGCTCACAAGTCCTCTGCTAGGACCTATCCAAATTTGCTCACAAGTCCCCATTGGAACCTGTCCAAAAACTGCTCACAAGTCCCCACCGAAACCTATCCAAAACCTGCTCACAAGTCCCCACCGAAACCTATCCAAAACCTGCTCACAAGTCCCCACCAGAACCTGTCCAAAACTGCTCACAAGTCCCCACTGGAACCTATCCAAAACCTGCTCACAAGTCCCCACCGAAACCTGTCCAAAACCTCAGCAAGCTCACCAAGAAAAACTTTCTTAGTAGGAAATCACAAGGTGAATTGTTAGAGACCCAATGTGATTTGACAAACTCATAGAAGCATAAAGATAATTTTTAGAGACTCAATATGTTCTATACTCAACTCCCAATCTCAAAACTCAACTCAAATCGACTCAGCTCACACTCAATCTCAAATTTGAAAACTCAACTCAAACTCAATCTCAAATCTGAAAAACTCAATTCAAACTCAATCTCAAATTTGAAAACTCAACTCAATATCTGAAATGGATAGGATAGAATGCTTTCTTTCAAGAACATGAAACTCCAACAATTGCAAACTATGAAAAGAATCACATAACAATGATACTTATGTTCTTTTCACCATCAATTAGGGCTTCAACAACAATGCTCATCAAACAAGGTTCAATCAACACCATTCAGCTCAAAACACAACCTTGAAGCATTTCACAATCAAAATCAAAAAAAGAAACAAGTAGAACTCCTTTTCTCTCCAATATTGTTTGAACAAAAGCATCCACCAACTCAACTCACAATAGCACACACAACTTTTTCAAATCATCAACAAAGGAGTAAGCTCAAAACTTTAACCAAGTAACGAATAGCTTGATTTTTACCAATTTAATGAAAGCAAATGTCAATCTCAAAGCTGCCCACTTAAGGTTTCACAACTTCACACAAGAAGCAATTAACCTTAAATCATCATGCTTTCATTTCCATAATCAACCAAAAGCACTCTCAACATTACAAGAAAGATTTAACCCTTATACACCTTATTTCTCCCTTATAGTCTTATCACAAATAAAATTTATCTCTCATAAGAATGCAATAAGATATTTCAACAACATCTTCAAAAAGAATCTTTTATCAAAATACAAACAAGCTTTACACTCCTTATAACTCCTAAGCTATTTTTCCCTCTAACAAACTTCCTCCATCCGTAAAAACACTTAGAAAAAATTAATTTCGAAAATACCTTAGCCACATCAAAAATCATTATGGATAAATTGCGCACGAATTCTAACACCACCTGCTGCATCCACTTCATGACGAAAAACCCTTTCGCGATATTTGAATGCGGAACCTCCCATTCGTGTAGCGTACCAATAGCCTAGCTGCTACTGGTGCACTAAAGGCACCCGATGAGATTTAAGACTCACGCTGTCAACCTTGATCCTTTTGCACCAGGGATTAAATGAAACCACAGTCTCTTCCTTTCCTCTATCGCACGATGATAGTAAAATTTATGATAGATTCGACAAACAGCGAGTGCAAACAAACAAACAGCGGATCCACAAAAATCAGCGAAGACAGACAAATTTACAGCGAGAAACTCCTTTCAAAATTTGGATGGGATAAATATTTGTTTTTTTCGAGGGAGATTTATATGCAAATTACCATAAGCTCTTTGACATTGGTGACGAGTTTAACATGTCGGTGGAGGTCTTTGCTAGCACCCACAATGTTAAAACATTTGCGCCATACATTAGGAGAACCCATTGCAAATAATCATTCATTTTTTAAAAATAATTAAATGGAACATTAAAAAGGTTTTTAATTATTTAAATAAATACTTCCTCTTGGACCCAAATGCATTAAACCAATGCATCCACCTGTAATATCTAAACCTACCAACTTGGGGTTTGCAAAAGACCTTTGAAACTGTCATGCCATAACCTTCATCAAAACAAATTATTTGACATCAAATCAAATTCCTTCAAGAGCTTCTTGACATCAATGACAACTTATACACTTGAGCAAAGGAAATGTACCCAAAGTACCCAAAATTGCAAACAATCTCCCCATTTTTCATTGATGGAAAACCTTTACTGAAAACACTTCTCAAGAGCCAAAATTGAAACCAAATGTGCTAACAATTGAGAAACTGTACCCACAACTGAGAATCTTCCTTTGAAGTTTTGCTCCCCCTGACTTGAAGCTTTCCTCTTCACTTTGAAGCTCTCCCCCTTACTCATATATCTCCCCATTTGTCATCAATGGCCAAGGGCCACCTTTGGGGCTCGAGACTAAGAATGAGCCTCTTAGCTTAGTCCCTCCTTCACCTCCTGATGAGGTGATTAATTATGGGGTGGGAGTAAAACTCCCATTAGGCACTGATCATCATCAGTGTCTGTAACTTCCTTGTCGGGCCTTCTCTTGAACTCTGTCCATATTCTTGTTCTTGTTCTCATCCCTATTCTTGTCCATGCCTTGATCCTTGGACCTGATCATGCCACTGTTCTTGTTCCTGTATTCTAGAATTTTAGCTCTACACTGTCTAATTATGTGACTTTCATTGTTGCACTTGAAACACTTGACAATGTTGTTTCTCTGAGGTAAACCTGATCTTTGAATCCACCTATTCTGACCAAACCTATTCTGGCCAAACCTTTCCTATTATTTACCTTGCAATATACTACCTTGTGCCCAAACTATTTACAAGAGTAGCAATACCCTTGAAAAAAACTAGCACTTCTGAAATTTTCATTTACCTTCTTCACTTGAGCCATGCAATGTGAAGCCATGTGACAAAACCTGTGACAAGCAAAACATCTACCTTGAAAATTTCCTTTATTTGACCTCTTGGGTCCTAAAAACTTTTTCTTCTCATTCTGAATTCTGTTTTCTATTTTTGTGCATCTATCATTCAAGGACTCCTTTTTTGAATTACTTTCATCATCAGAACTCTCTTCCTTTTGGAGTCTCTTACTAGACTCTCCAACTTGTTCCTTGTGTGGCTTAACAAAACCAAGGCCTGTTTTATCTAGTCTTTCTTTGACCTTTGATGAGTGACTTAACTGTTTTGGATCTATCTTGAATCCTGTAAAGCTTATCCTTGTACTCTTTAGTTTCCTCTTTCAAAGAAGCCATTTTCTGTTCTAACTCACTATACTCAAGAACCTTAGACTCTAACTCATCCTTGAGTTCTTGTGTCTTAGCTATAGAGAATTCAAGACTTTCTATAAGGTCATCTCTTTCCATACAACATTCATCTAACTTATCCATGAGTCTAGCATTCTTCTTTCTTTCCTTTTTCAAAGCACTAGGAGCACTAATAAGTTCACTTTCAAGATCCTTTATTTTATTTCATTTTGAATCATCAAAGCCTTTTTCATATTTCTTATCACTAGAGGTGCTACCCTTTTCAAAAACCATACATGCATCTTCCTTATAGTTTTCTGAAGCATCCTCATAAATACTAGAAACCAAATCATTATTTGTGCAATCATCCTCAAGGTGACCAAAATTTCCACATCTAAGACATTTCATGATAATGAATCTATGTTTTGGTTCTTCCTCTTTTTCTGATATGAACAACATCTCAATTTCATTATCACTTGAAGAACTTTCACTATCACTACTTGTTGAGTGGTGTTTTAACCCGATTGTGAAAACACACTCTCCTGTAGGATCCGAGTCCTAAATCCTCTGCTTGCAAAGAAAAATGATTTCTCCAAGGTTCTTATTATGCTAATTATTAATTATCAAGGATGCTGTTTAAAATGAAATGCTAAGAACACCTTAGGGTTTGCAAGTGGATGTTAACAAGGGGCACTGTGGTTTATTAATTTTGAACTTTCAATGGACTCTAAATGAATAAAATCTGTTTAAACCTTAAATTCTGATGGATTTTCAGTGATTTATTCAAACACAGTAATTAAACTGCTGAAAATAAAATATGGGTTTGAAAAGCAAAGACCAAAAGTAAACAAAAGTAACAATAAAAATAGATTACAGTCAGAAAGTTGTCATTAATCTGATGAAACCGAAGATACTGAGGCTTTCTACATGCAACCTAACCTAATGAACCTACACATCCACACAATCCAAATAGGCCAGGTGCGAGTCTCGAGGGTTTCTGTGGTAATTCCAGAAAATAGGCATTCGCATGAAGCAACCAAGAGATCTTGCATTAACTTCACCTAAAAACCTAAGAAATCCGGAAGGGGAATATAAACATTAAATCATGCATGCAAAAGTTACTCCTTCTTTCTCATCCAATAAGATGCCAACTCTCCGTATTTGTATTTAAATGATATCTCGATTACATTCAAAAATGTTCCAGTGTAAAAGAAAATCCCCGAACAAAAAGAAGGAAATTGCCCAAGTACGGGCCCAGAATAGCACAAAGCCTTCGTCTCTGCAACTTCGTATTCGGCAATTTCCAACCCTTTCTTCGATTTGCAATTCTGGCTTTATAGCATTGTTATGGCTCTTCGATTTCCTCCGTCGCTTCATTTCCTCTTCCTATGGGCGACCCTTCAAATTCTTGCTTTTTCCCGCTTTGATTCACGCTCAAATTTGGAAACGCTCCGAAATTCATCTCTGCATGTAACGCCTCTGCAAGTTTGACACCTGCACGCCACGTGTCACGCACTTTCTACGCCTGCTGTAACGCTTTTCTACGAAAGAACCCGACAAAACTGCAAGTCCGCCTGTTCACCTTCCCGGTCGCGAAATCACGACATGTCGCGATATCGCGACATGTCGCGATATCGCGACGTCTTTCTCATCCGTACGCGTCCAACGGTTTTTCGTAGCGATATCGCTACCGTTTTGGCCTCGAGCTTCCTTTTCATGAAATGGTAGCGATATCGCTACCACTTTGACTTTGAGCATGCCTTCGCGGAATTTGTAGCGATATCGCTACCGTTTTGAACTTTGAGTCTTCTTTCCGTAAGGCGTAGCGAAATCGCTACCGTTTCTCTGTCGGGCCTCCTTGGCAACTTTACGTCGCGACATCGCGACCATTATCATCCTCTTGCCCTCTTTCGACAAACCGTCGCGATATCGCTACCGCTTCTCTGCTTCGAGCCTGATTTTCATTTTCGTCACGATTTCGTGACATCTTCCATGCACCGTACAACTTTGCCAAAATGCGTCGCGAAATCGCGACACCTTTCATCATCCGTACGTCTTGGCAAAACCTGTCGCGATATCGCGACGTTTTTCCCCCTCGGACCTTCATGCAGCTTTCTGTCGCGATATCGCTACCGCCTTTTCTTTCCGTACACTTCCCCGAAACACGTCGCGAAATCGTGACCATTTTTCTGTTCCGTACGCTTCGGCAAAACACGTCGCGAAATCGCGACCATTTTTTTGTTCCGTACAGTTTGTCAAAACACGTCGCGAAATCGTGACCATTTTTCCGTCCGTACACCTTTGCTGCAATCGGTCGCGAAATCGCGACGTCTTTCCTCATCGAGTCCTTTAGCTGTTTCCTATCGCGATATCGCGACGTTTTTTCGCTTTCGTACACCTTTCCAAAACACGTCGCGAAATCGCGACACTTTTCATCACCCGTATGCTTCGGCAAAACACGTCGCGATTTCGTGACATCATTTATTTTCTTCCCAACAGCATGTCACGATTTCGTGACACCTTTTCTTTTCTCCTCAGCGACATGTCGCGATTTCGCGACATCCTTTTCATCCTGGTCACGACACATCGTTTGCGACACTTTTTTCCTCCTGGTCACCGACATGTCACGATTTCGCGACACCTTTTTCCTCCTGGTCACCGACACGTCGCGATTTCGCGACACCTTTTTCCTCCTGGTCACCGACACGTCGCGATTTCGCGACAGTTTTTCTGTTTCGTTGTCGTTGACCGCGCTGACCGCGATTTTCCGACATGTCGCGATTTCGCGACAATTTTCCGGTTTCGGTCGTGATTTCGCGACATGTCGCGATTTCGCTACCTGTCGCGATTTCGCGACCCCTTTCTACACTTGTGCATTTTCTCTTTTTTTTCAATTCTGGCATCTGGGTCACTGAGATCCTTCCCTGTGAGCCTGCAAAAAGGTGGGTCCCCAATTTTGGGGTGTGTTGTGGATCAACCACAACAAATGGTGACTCTGCTGTCAAATGCTCTTGAGCATTTTAGTAAGAACCCAACCTAAAACATATCACAAACTCGTAAATACATGTTAGCACATAAGCAAAATAACAAATGCCCAAAGATCAAAAGTACATGAATCATCAGAATCATCAAGTATTAGCTCAGTGTGTGCAATGTGTTTTCATTCCCTATCGTTTGAAATTGATCAACATTCCATTATCAGTTTTGCATGAATGCATATATGGGATGGTGAATGATTTGTGACCCTAAATGAATGAGCTAGGAGATTTTGCTTTTCCTAATAAGCATGATCATTCTTCTACTATTATGTACAAGCATTCAAGATTGCCAAACCCTCTTAGGACCCACAAGTTCATTTCCTTATTGTATCCCAAAGTTGGTTATGAGTCCCTACTATTTAGAACCCATGTGCAAGTGAATGTGAAATCAGAACTTTGGGGAATCAGACTCCCACCCAACCGAGATGAGAGTTTAACCTTATCCTTACTATTCTGATTTAGAGTTCATTACCTCACTTTAAGCAAAATAATTAAACCAGTTATGGAAGAAATGGTCATGCTAGTCTAACCCTCTAGACAATCAGTGGTCTTGCTTTTTTAGGCAAGACATGATGCCATGCATGGGCATATCTAACCCCACAATCCAAAACTTATCTCCATTTCTTTGGACCTTGGGGATGACTACCCATCCCTTGCAGAGGACAAGTAGTACGATCCTTACAATCCAAAATAAAGATGAGATGGGAAAAATTTATTTATTTTTTATTTCTTGGACCTTGGGGATGACTACCCATCCTGGTTAGGGACAAGTAGTACGATCCTTACAATCCAAACCTTAGATATAAATCATTAATTCTGTTGCTTAAACCTTGGGGATGACTACCCATCCTTTGCAGAGGACAAATAGTACGATCCTTACAATCCAAGACCGATGAGAATGGAAAATATTAATTTTATTACTTAGACCTTGGGGATGACTACCCATCCTTTGCGAGAGGACAAATAGTACGATCCTTACAATCCAAGACTAATTATGAAATGAAAACATAGGAGCTTTGGGGAATCAGATTCTCAACCAACCGAGATGAGAATTTACACCCTATCCTTACTACTCCATGTGGGCTTTAAGTTCTATGGAAGTGGTCAAAACCACTGTTTTAGGATCATGTTGCATAATAGGATAGACATGAAAACCACTTTCGCTCAACCTTTTCCTCCAAGCTAGGTTTTGATCATTTTGCTCAAGATCCTTTTTAATTTATGAGACGTGCTTGGTTCTAGATATCTCAAGACTCAGTTTCCAACCTTAGGAGCTACTTACATATATGTTATAACACAACCCTAAGAGGATTTGACATACTTTCATGGCTCGTACATAAGATGCATATGCAACTAAAATGAAATGTATGTGAGGTGAGATGGAATATGAATGCATTACTTCTTGAATTGTGAATGAAATGATTTGTCATGCAAAACTGATTCTTTCGTATATCACAAAGTCAAACAATATAACTTAAAAAAGTTTTATGCTATTTGTGGAGCTTTTACAAGACAATTCCAATATTTCATATTCTCCTAATCCTTAAGCATAAGTTGACATCTCAATTTTCTATTTTTATTTTTTTAAATTAACACACATGTCAATTGAAATCAAATCCATAATCAAAATCCTAACTAAACTAACAATCCTAAACAATAAAAACAAAATCTGAAAATCCTTCACCAACACCAAAAGAATAATATCAAAGTCTCACAACCTAAGGGCTAAAATAATGCTTTAGAATCTGCCCATTAACCGACAACATGAAATCTTTCCCTTCTAAGGTTTTTAGCTCGAAGGTGTTCTTCCCAAGAATTTTTGAAATCTGATATGGGCCTAACCAGAGACAATCAAACTTTTGATGGTTTCCTTTTTCCTCATGTCTTTTGTCCCATAGTAACACCAAATCTGAAATTCTGAATGATTTAACTTTGGCCCTTCTATCAAACCATCTCTTGATGACTTCCTGGTGTTTGTTCATGTGATTCATGGCTTCTTCTCTCTTTTCATCCAGGTGCAATAACCGGCTCAATCTAGCTTCAACTTGATCATCTGTCCCCATGTACTCTTGTATGAAATGTAAGGTCTGCAGCTCCAAATTTGCTGGAAATATCGGGTCTTGCCCATAGACCAAATGATAGGGAGTATTCCCTATGGATTCTTTCACTCTGGTCCTATCTGCCCAAAGGGCAAACTTTAGTTGACTGTGCCAGTCCCGAGGATTCTTTTCCAGCAACTTCTTAATAGTATTCAACAAATTCTTATTTGAAGATTCGGCCAACCCATTTCCTTGAGGATAGTAATTGGATGCAAACTTTAAGCTCACTTTATTATCATATGCCCACTCGCAAATTGTGTGGAAATGAAAGCTTTACCATTGTCACCGACAATAGAATCGGGCATTCCATATCTTGTGATAATTTGATCCTCAAGGAATTTAATCACAACATCCGTGGTGGCATGTTTAGTGGGAATCGCTTCGTCCACCTTGTACAGTAGTCTGTAGCTGTCAAAATAAATTTGTGAGAGTCAGAAGAATTTGGGTTAATAACCCCGATAAAATCCAGTCCCCACTGTGCAAACGGTCTCATTTCGACTACAGGCTGCAACGACATGGCTGCATTTCTTTCTCTATTTGCAGCCACTTGACAGATGTGACAAGATCGCACATGAGCATGTGCATCTTTGAATATATGAGGCCAGTAATATCCTGCTCGTAGGATTTGGTGTGCTGTAGCATTGGCTGCACCATGACCAGTTCCGTGCTTGCCATGAAATTCTTGCAACACCCTGGCGGCTTCGTCTTTGCTCAAGCATCTCAGGTAGATACCTTCATGATTTTTCCTGTAAAGCACACCAGACTTTATCAGATAGTTAATAGATTTAAGCCTTAAAGCTCTCCTTTGTGTTGAATTCAAATTAGAAGGGCACTTACCAGTTAATAAAAATTGCACAATATCAACATACCAGTCCTCCTTAGCCATGTATTCTGTATTTGAGCATTGACCTGTTATTTGCGGATCATTTTCTGCGATCGCCCTCGCTAGTCCCTGTCCTCGAACTAGTTTCATTGGTTGGATTTTGAGATCAAATTCTTGGATGGTTGCAATCCACTTTCCTCTCTTTTCACCTAGTTCATTTTGTAAAAACATGGTCTTGATAGCAGAATCGGGTACAATGGCAATAATTCTGCTGTGTACGATGTAATGCCTAAATTTTTTCACAGTTTTAAAAAGTGCGTACATTTTCTTATCAAGGATTGAATACCTTAATTGGGCATCTTTTAGGGGGGCACTTAAAAACACAATGGGTTTTTTGGCATTATCTTCGCCTTTTTGGGTTAATACACTCGCCAAGGAATGCTCCGATGCAAAAGCATAAATGTAAAAAGGCTTGGAATAGTCTGGGATTATCAAGACCGGGGCTTTGGAAATGGCGTCTTTGATATTCTGGAAAGCCACTTTACTTTCCTCGTTCCACCTTACATCCACATCTTTCTTGAGCATTTGGTTTAGAGGTTTAGCTATCTCAGCAAAGCTAGAAATGAACTTCCTCACAAAATTGACTTGCCCAAAGAAAGACCTCAATTATTTTTTACTGCTCGGGAGAGGTAGGTCTTGGATAGCTTGTATCCTTTCTGGGTCGATGGATATTCCCTCCTTTGAAATAATGTGACCTAGCAGTTTCCCTTCTGTCACTCCAAAAATGCATTTCTTGGGATTTAATGAAATTCCATGTTCCCCGCACCTTTGAAGCACCTTCTTTAAGTCTTTAACATGATCCTCTCTCTTCTTCGAGAAAATTGGGATATCATCCACATACACGATGATGCATTTGCCTATTAGTCCTTTGAATGCGTAATCCATGGCGCGTTGAAAAGTTGCACCAGCATTTAATAGTCCGAATGGCATTCTCTTATATGCAAATGTCCCCCACTTGGTAGTGAAGGCTGTTTTCATCCTGTCATCTGGATGTATAAGAACTTGGTTGTACCTAGAATATCCATCGAGAAAGGACATCATTTCTTATCCATTTACCATTTGCAAGATTTCATCGATTGATGGCAATGGATAATTATCTTTCTGGGAGGCTTTATTAAGATTTCAAAAATCTATGCATAGCCTAATATCTCCACTCTTTTTTCTCACTGGAATGAGGTTAGCCACCCAATTTGAGTGCCTAACGAGAAAAATTATTTTCGCCTCCAACAGTATTTTAACCTCCTTTTCGATCAAAGGCTCCAATAGCGGGTTAACAACTCGCTGTCTTTGCCTAAAAGGCTTGGAGTCTGGCTTCAAAGGTATGGTATGCGTGATAATGTTTTGGTTGTAAGTCTTTAGCTCATTGTAGTTCCAAGCAATACAATCTATGTAATGCTTCAAAGCCTGTATTATATTGCTCCTTTCTTCCTCTGTACATGCCTTTGCTATGTACACCTCCTTTGGATTGTCTGCACTTCCCAGATTAATTGAATCGCATGCATCTTTGGGGAGCGGGACTCTTTTTCTTTTCTTGTTCTTGCATTCCATGTCGAACATTTTTTCTAATGAAACCATGTCTTTAGGAATTTTGTTGGATTGATACGCAGTTTCACTTTCTTATGTTTCATCCTGCCACCTTTGTTCCTCATCGATCACTTGATTTTCAAAAATACCCGAGTTTGTGACAAACTTGAAGATGTGCCTGTCACACTCAAAAACCTGGAAATTCTTCACATTATCAGGTATTGATGGACAAGGAACCAGCTCAATGGAAAACTTTTTACATCTTTTTATATCCACCGGGTTTAACATGCCCGTGGCGACTGCAAGAGAGTCTGCTATTTGATTCCCTCTCCTAGAAATAAGGGCTATGTTGAATGCATCAAACTCCTCCATGAGATCCATAACCCTAGTCCTATAAAGGCTCAGTATTTTGTCATGACATGTATACTGTCCTTTGATTTGCTTGACAACCAACTCAGAATCACCCAAAACCTTCAAGCATTTAACATGTTTGCTCAATGCTAGACGTAAACCGTAGATCAATGCTTCATATTCTACCACATTGTTTGTGCAAGGAAATTGCAGTCTGTAGGCAGCCAATAATGGTTTACCTCTTGGACCAGTGAGCTCGACTCCAGCTCCTACTCCCTGTCTAGATTTTGATCCATCAAACTTGAGAAACCACGTGTGATACTTTTCCTCAGAAGAACCACCATGACACACTTCTTCTTTAAGTTCATCAGCAACTTTCTCAACATCAAGAGCATAGACTCCTAGGTATAGCTCAGAAAACTGAACCTCATTCAGCTTGTTAAAATCCGTTATAATCTCCTTAAGCCTCGGTTCGTTTTCCACTCTGATTTGGTTAGCAATGCCCTTCCATGGCAGCCACATATGCGACCAGTGTGTTGCAAAATAGCCATTCAGCATTTTCATCCAATATCTCGCCAGTAACATTCCATACCTACTTGGGATGTTAACCACCAAAATGTCTACAACCTGCTAGAACCTGGGTTCAGAATTTAATTGAATCTTGACATCATATAAGGTCCCTACTACATTTACCTCTGAACGGTCCAATTGCAAGACCGTGCATTTGGATGAAACCGATTGTAGACCCAGACATTTGACATATCTCCGTAGGCATGAGGTTGCTCGTGGCTCCTGTGTCTACCAAACAGTTATGCAAGTTCTTACCCGCAATTCTCAGAGTTAATAAGAATGGTGGGACATCCCTTCTCTCCTTTCACAAAATCAGATGGGATTCAGCTCTTTTTTCCTTCCACATCGGATCAGGTGAGTTCAAAGCTCTTATCAATGCCTCCTTTTGACCAGGCAATTTAGCTGCGTCCAGGAATGAAAGGCTAGATTTGGACTTCTTCATATCCTCCACTATGTCATAATTTGGTTTTTTGAATTTGACTGTCTTCTGGACATCATTAGACATTTCTCTTCTGAGTGGAGGGGGGGGTTGTTACTTGCCTTTGTATCTGGAGGAAGAATAGAACTGTTTGGAGGTGTTGATGAGGTTTTAGGGGTTTTAGACTTACTCCTCAAATGGTACCCATGAGTCCCCTTTCTGAAATCATGAAAAGCTTGCACCTCCTGTTCCAAAACTTCGTCTTCTTCCTCCTCGCTCTCACCCTCTTGGTGATATACTATTTCCATCACCATAATATTTTCATCTTGCTGATACGATGGATCCTCATTTGATACCAGTTCCAAATCATCAACTTGTGCCTGAAGACAATGAGTGTATCTAGCTATCTCAGGACAATTCCTTTCATTGTGTTCTTTTGTGTTATGTAACCTGCACCCTCTTTCCCATGCCAAATCTGAAAGATTCAAAAGAGAATTGGATTGGCTGGGGCCTGCAGAAGCATCTAATTGATTAGCAATGGGAGCAGGAACTCCCCCATTTTTTGGCTTAGTGTTCCAGTGCCTCCCTCTATTGTTAAAATTCTGACTTGGGTGAGGGGCACGGGACTCATGCTTTTGTTTTTGAACCCTGTCATTACTTAGTTTATGTACTAGCTTCTTGAGCTCTTTGACTTCTGAAAGGACATCCTTCGGTGGAACCACATTGTTATTAACCCCCATTGGATTTGCATAATTGATGGGGTCTTGTTGGCATTTTTGCCATATTTATTGTTATTATTAATTATGCATGCTTAAGCTGTGGCCCAATGCAGTTTTGTGAGTTTTGAGAATTAAATGCAGTCCAAAATTAAATACTTTGCGGATTTCCGATGCGGTTAAGGTCGAAGAGTGCCCAGGCCACCAAAATTAAAGGATTTATTGGTTCAAAGCTACGGTTCGTGGATTATTTTAACGGCTTCATGCACATGTTTGAAAAAACGAATTTAATGAAGGGCCGCGAACGTTTCATGGTATTTAATTTGTATTTCCTCGAGGCCGCCATTAAGGGATCGTGTTCCTGATTTCCAAGATATAATTGTAGATCACGAGGAAGTTGGTTTTAATTATTTAATGCTGCAAAGAGGACGGACCTCTATAAAAACCAATGTAATTTTCATTTGCAAAGGTTGGAAAAACTTGCTGCTAGAAACTGGAATTGTATCTACGGGAATAAAAGGATCGACTTCTAATTTTTCAAGCGTCGCATGGATGAATTTGCTTTCTGTTTTCTGCATTTCTAATAGCATTCGTACTCTCGCATTGCTATTACATTTAAATTCTGCATACTTGGATTTAAATATCGCGGTCGTGGTACAATTCCTGGAATGTGGGTTTGGAGGGATTTGCGGCATGTGATTGTGCGAGGATGAAGCTGATTTCTTATGTTACTTGCTTGTTGTTGCGTTTTTAGTTTCCTCGTCGTTGTTTTTCCGATCCCATCACTTTGGCCTCGTGGCCATATTTCCCATTTCTTTCTCGCAACCTTTTAAATCTCTTTCCAAGGAACCCTATCTTAAACCCATTTTTAGAGTAGTAAAGGGAACCAGCCCACTCTGGAGATTGGTCTGGGAGCCATTTCTTGCTTCCAGCCTTTCAATGTTGGCCGGGTCTAGGGCGCAATTGTAAAAATCCTTTCCTGTGGCAGATTCGTGACCAACAGGTCTTGATTCCACATTTGGGTGGGGTTCTGAGGAATTGGATTCCCAAATGGATTGATAACTTGAATTGGGATTGGATTCGGAACAGGAACTATGGCTTGAGGATTGACTTGACTAGTTTCCTGCGTAGTTGATTGACTGTTCTGCAAAAATGCAGGAACAGGTGGAATGGTTGCGATTGGTTGGATTGGAATGGGTGCATATGCGGGTGCTGATGGATACGGCTGCTAATATGGGAAGGCATTCATACTTGGCATTTGTGGTGCCATGAGTTGATTTGTCTGGGGAACTTGACCATATGGAGCACACTGTACCAACATGGGCATCTGGGTAAACCCGTAGCCTTACGGTGTCAACTGCTGCTCAATAGTCATGGCTTCATTATAGGCCAAAGCCAGCGTGGTGACCTGAGGATTACGCCTTGCAAACATGGCTATCATGGGGTCCAATGCCCCAAAATATATCTGCAAAGCTACTACAGGATCGATGGCAAAATGTCTAATTGCTCTGTTATAGTTCTTTTGGAATCTCTGATTAAACATTCGGATTGGTTCCCCTTGGCCCCATTTGCATGTAATGAACTGATTGTAAATAGTTGCGGGATCTAAGGGCGACCTAAATTGATTGACAAATGCATTTTCCATTTGTGTCCAAGAGGTGATTGAACCAGTTGGCAAGCATATATACCATTCATATGCTATTGGATCCAAGCTCATGGGGAAAAGTCTGCAGGCTACATCTTCATGCTAAACTTGTAGCCTAATTAAAACATCTCTATAGGCTTGGATATGTTCTTCTGCTGTTCTTAGGCCATCTGGCTTGTATTTAGGCAAAAATATTTCAATGTTCTTGGGGATTTCATGGATATCCCCAGCAATATTCAGAGTATTGTTAGCTCCATACCAAGGAGTTGCTGGAGCTTGAGCCATTTGACTCAGAATTTATGTAGACAGACATACAATAGCAGAAGAAATGTTACAAACTATAGGCACACTAGGGGCAACAGATACTACTGGCGTAGGTCCACTCGACGTTCCTGGAGAAAACAGGCCTTTTGCTACTGGAGTTCTTACGACTTGCTTGACTTTACCCTTGGGAGTACCAGTAAGGTCGTGAAAAATGGTTTCTCCGATTGTTTGAGACCTGGTCGCAATACGGCGTGGTGGGTCTAGCCTGCCTGAGGAAACCCTCGGCTAGTTCGAAGAAAACCTGCAACAACACAAAAATAGTGTTGCAGTTTAGCCGTAAATTATTTTAGAATTAAATCAAAACAAAATACTCAGATATAAAAAAATTGAAATAGATAAACCGATCAGCCCTCCTTCTAGCGCCAATCTGTTGAGTGGTGTTTTAACCCGATTGTGAAAACACACTCTCCTGTAGGATCCGAGTCCTAAATCCTCTGCTTGCAAAGAAAAATGATTTCTCCAAGGTTCTTATTATGCTAATTATTAACTATCAAGGATGTCGTTTAAAATGAAATGCTAAGAACACCTTAGGGTTTGCAAGTGGATGTTAACAAGGGGCACTGTGGTTTATTAATTTTGAACTTTCAATGGACTCTAAATGAATAAAATCTATTTAAACCTTAAATTCTGATGGATTTTCAGTGATTTATTCAAACACAGTAATTAAACTACTGAAAATAAAATATGGGTTTGAAAAGCAAAGACCAAAAGTAAACAAAAGTAACAATAAAAATAGATTACAGTCAGAAAGTTGTCATTAATCCGATGAAACCGAAGATACTGAGGCTTTCTACATGCAACCTAACCTAATGAACCTGCACATCCACACAATCCAAATAGGCTAGGTGCGAGTCTCGAGGGTTTCTGTGGTAATTCCAGAAAACAGGCATTCGCATGAAGCAACCAAGAGATCTTGCATTAACTTCACCTAAAAACCTAAGAAATCTGGAAGGGGAATATAAACATTAAATCATGCATGCAAAAGTTACTCCTTCTTTCTCATCCAATAAGATGCCAACTCTCTGTATTTTTATTTAAATGATATCTCGATTACATTCAAAAATGTTCCAGGTGTAAAAGAAAATCCCAGAAAAAAAAGAAGGAAATTGCCCAAGTACGGGCCCAGAATAGCACAAAGCCTTTGTCTCTGCAACTCCGTATTCGGCAATTTCCAACCCTTTCTTTGATTTGCAATTCTAGCTTTATAGCATTGTTATGGCTCTTCGATTTCCTCCGTCACTTCATTTCCTCTTCCTGTGGGCGACCCTTCAAATTCCTGCTTTTTCTCGCTTTGATTCACGCTCAAATTTGGAAACGCTCCAAAATTCATCTCTGCATGTAACGCCCCTGCAAGTTTGACACCTGCACGCCACGTGTCACACACTTTCTGTGCCTGCTGTAATGCTTTTCTACGAAAGAACCCGACAAAACTGCAAGTCCGCCTGTTCACCTTCCCGGCCGCGAAATCGTGACATGTCGCGATATCGCGACGTCTTTCTCATCCGTACGCGTCCAACGGTTTTTCGTAGCGATATCGCTACCGTTTTGGCCTCGAGATTCCTTTTCATGAAATGGTAGCGATATCGCTACCACTTTGACTTTGAGCATGCCTTCGCGGAATTTGTAGCGATATCGCTACCATTTTGAACTTTGTGTCTTCTTTCCGTAAGGCATAGAGAAATCGCTATAGTTTCTCTTTCGGGCCTCCTTGGCAACTTTACGTCGTGACATCGCGACCATTATCATCCTCTTGCCCTCTTTCGACAAACCGTCACGATATCGCTATAGCTTCTCTGCTTCGAGCCTGATTTTCATTTTCATCATGATTTCGTGACATCTTCCATGCACCGTACAACTTTGCCAAAATGCGTCACGAAATCGTGACACCTTTCATCATCCGTACGTCTTGGAAAAACCTGTCACGATATCGTGACATTTTTTCCCCCTCGGACCTTCATGCAGCTTTCTGTCGTGATATCGCTACCGCCTTTTCTTTTCGTACACTTCCCCGAAACACGTCATGAAATCGTGACCATTTTTCTATTCCGTACGCTTCGGCAAAACACGTCGTGAAATCATGACCATTTTTTTGTTCTGTACAGTTTGTCAAAACACGTCGTGAAATCATGACCATTTTTCTGTTTGTACACCTTTGCTGCAATCGATCGCGAAATCACGACGTCTTTCCTCATCGAGTCCTTCAGCTATTTCCTATCGTGATATCGCGACGTTTTTCCGCTTCCATACACCTTTCCAAAACACGTCGCGAAATCGCGACACTTTTCATCACCCGTACGCTTCGAAAAAACACGTCGCGATTTTGTGACATCATTTATTTTCTTCCCAACAGCATGTCACGATTTTGCGACACCTTTTCTTTTCTCTTCAGCGACATGTCGCGATTTCGCGACATCCTTTTCATCCTGGTCACCGACACGTCGCGATTTCGTGACACTTTTTTCCTCCTGGTCACCGACACGTCGTGATTTCACGACACTTTTTTCCTCCTGGTCACAAACACATCGCGATTTCGTGACACCTTTTTCCTCCTGGTCACCGACACGTCGCGATTTTGCGACACCTTTTTCCTCCTGGTCACCGACACGTCGCGATTTCGCGATAGTTTTTATGTTTCGTTGCCGTTGACTGCGCTGACCGTGATTTTTTGACATGTCGCGATTTCGTGACAATTTTCCGGTTTCGGTCACGATTTCGTGACATGTCGCGATTTTGCTACCTGTCGTGATTTCGTGACCCCTTTCTACACTTGTGCATTTTCTCTTTTTTTCAATTCTGGCATCTGGGTCACTGAGATCCTTCCCTGTGAGCCTGCAAAAATGTGGGTCCCCAATTTTGGGGTGTGTTGTGGATCAACCACAACACTACTATAACACTTACTTGCTTTGTCTAGGTAGAAACTCTTCTTGTGCTTGTGAGAATACCTCTTTCCTTGATTGGTGTGCTTATCTGAATCCTTGCTCTTAGAATCCTGTTTATCTTCATCACTTTCATTATTGGGAATAGTACAGTTAGTAGCATAATGACCAAACTTTCCACAATTGAAACATCTTATAATTTTCATACTTTTGTGTTTTCTAGAGAACTTGCCTTTCTTGTTGTAATAAGCCTCTTCATCACTAGAAGACTCATCACTATGTTGAAGCTGTTTACCCTTGGATTCCTTGGTAGCCTTGAAATCTACCTCTTTCTTGACATCAACCTTAACTTGAGTTCTCAACTCAAATGTTGCAAGTATACTATGGAGCTCATCCTTTTTCAACTTATCCAAATCTTTAGCTTCCTTAATAGCAGAAATATTTTCACTAAATTTATTAGGAAGAGATCTTAAAATCTTATCACAAACATCATTTTCAGCAATCTCAAGACCTAAGTCTTTCATGGAGTTAACAACCTCATCCATACGAAGCATGTAGTCACTAATATTTTCATCATCATTCATATTGAGTTGTTCAAACATACCTTTGAAGTGTGTTAAATTGGATTTTCTGACATTTGTATCACCTTTATGAATCACCTTCAACTGTTTCCACATTTCATTAGCTATCTTGTAGTGAATCACTTTGGTGAGATCTACTTTCTGTAAGCCTTTTAGGATTGCTTTCATTGCTTTTGAATTGTTGTGATGTAGGAGTCTTTCTTCTTTAGTATTAGGACCATGTACAGGAATAGTGTACTCATCTTCAATCACTTCCCATACCTCATTACCAAGTGCCATTAGATGAACCTTCATCCTTGCACTCCAAAGACTAAAATCTAACCCATCAAGAATAGGTGCTACATTGCCACTTGAAATATCCATTGTGTTCTTTACTAGCTTTTCCTTTAAGATGTTAAACTTTCAGAAGGCACCTGCTCTGATACCAATTGAAGAAAAAAATATTATACTGAGAGGGGGGGATGAACAGTATAAAACCTCTTTTTACTTTTTCCTTTATACTTCAAAATAGTAAAGCAATATACCCAAAGCAATATCAAAGCAATGCACAATATCATCCACAAAGTGACACCAATTTTAACGTGGTTCACCTAGAATGGTTGGGCTACGTCCACAAAACTTTTCTCTAAAATTTATCTCAAAGTTCTTTGGAAATCCTTCCCAATTACAATGTTTATGAGCCTCGGCCCAAAGGAGATACCTTTCCCCAATAAGAATTTATGAGCCTCTGCTCAAAGGATATACCTTCCCCCAATCTGACATTATGAGCCTCTACTCAAAGGAGATACCTTCCTCTCTATCTAAATTTATGAGCCTCTACTCAACGGAGATAACTTCCCCTCAATCTAAATTTATGAGCCTTTGCTCAAAGGAGATACCTTCCCCTCTGCTCTAGAAATGATCCCTTAGAAGATCAACTGCCTCTACCTCTTGTCAGCATGTGGAACTCCTTTCCATCGAAGACCTCATGTCCTTAATGCTTAGCCTAAGAGACCTCTGCCTTCTATGATCACATCCATAGTAGCTCAGCAACCTATACCAAAAACAGTCAGTTAGTCTAGTACAAGTCTTCCTCTGGCTGTCAGATCTGTCCAACACTTGAACAAATCAATCCTCTACACACAAGCCTTCTCAAATACTTGCCAAATCTATCCTCAGGTTCTTCTCAAAGAACCAATGTTCCTCTATCCTCAAGTTCTCTGATATAACTATCAAATCTCAGCTCACAAGTCCTCTACTAGGACCTATCCAAATCTACTCACAAGTCCCCACCGAAACCTGTCCAAAAACTACTCATAAGTCCCCACCGAAACCTGTCCAAAACCTGCTCACAAGTCCCCACTGGAACCTATCCAAAACCTACTCATAAGTCCCCATCGAAACTTGTCCAAAACTGCTCACAAGTCCCCACCGAAACCTGTCCAAAACCTGCTCACAAGTCCCCATCGAAACCTGTCCAAAACCTTAACAAGCTCACCAAGAAAAACTTTCTTAGTAGGAAATCACAAGGTAAATTGTTAGAGACCCAATGTGATTTGACAAACTCATAGAGGCATAAGGAGAATTGTTAGAGACTCAATATGTTCTATACTCAACTCCCAATCTCAAAACTCAACTCAAATCAACTCAGCTCACACTCAATCTCAAATCTGAAAACTCAACTCAAACTCAATCTCAAATCTGAAAAACTCAACTCAAACTCAATCTCAAATATGAAAACTCAACTCAATATCTGAAATGGATAGGATAGAATTCTTTTTTTCAAGAACATGAAACTCTAACAATTGCCAACTATGCAAAGAATCACATAACAATGATACTCATGTTCTTTTCACCATCAATTAGGGCTTCAACAACAATGCTCATCAAACAAGGTTCAATCAACACCATTCAGATCAAAACACAAACTTGAAGCATTTCACAATCAACATCAGAAAAGGAAACAAGTAGAACTCCTTTTCTCTCCAATATTGTTTGAACAAAAGCATCCACCAACTCAACTCACAATAGCACACACAAATTTTTCAAATCATCAACAGAGGAGTAAGCTCAACACTTTAACCAAGTAAAGAATAGCTTGATTATTACCAATTTAATGAAAGAAAATGTCAATCTCAAAGCTGCCCACTTAAGGTTTCACAACTTCACACAAGAAGCAATTAACCTTAAATCATCATGCTTTCATTTCCATAATCAACCAAAAGCACTCTCAACATTACAAGAAAGATTTAACCCTTATACACCTTATTTCTCCCTTATAGTCTTATCACAAATAAAATTTATCTCTCATACCAATTGAAGAACAGAATATTATATTGAGAGGGTGGGGTGAACAGTATAAAACCTCTTTTTACTTTTTCCTTTATACTTCAAAATAGTAAAGCAATATACCCAAAGCAATATCAAAGCAATGCACAATATCATCCACAAAGTGACACCAATTTTAACATGGTTCACCCAGAATGGTTGGGCTACATCCACACAACTTTTCTCTAAAATTTATCTCAAAGTTCTTTGGGAATCCTTCCCAATTACAATGTTTATGAGCCTCGGCCCAAAGGAGATACCTTCCCCAAATCAAAATTTATGAGCCTTTGCTCAAAGGATATACCTTCCACCAATATGACTTTATGAGCCTCTGCTCAAAGGAGATACCTTCCTCTCTATCTAAATTTATGAGCCTCTACTCAAAGGAGATACCTTCCCCTCAATATGAATTTATGACCCTTTGCTCAAAGGAGATACCTTCCCCTCTGCTCTGGAAATGATCCCTCAGAAGATCAACTGCCTCTACCTCTTGTCAGCACATGGAACTCCTTTCCATCGAAGACCTCCTGTCCTCAATGCTTAGCCTAAGAGACCTCTACCTTCTATGATCACATCCATAGTAGCTCAACAACCTGTACCAAACATAGTCAGTCGGTCTAGTACAAGTCTTCCTCTGTCTATCAGATCTGTCCAAAACTTGAAAAAATCAATCCTCTACACACAAGCCTTCTCAAAGAACCAGTGTTCCTCTATCCTCAAGTTCTCTAATATAACTATCAAATCTCAGCTCATAAGTCCTCTACTAGGACCTATCCAAATATGCTCACAAGTCCCCACCGAAACCTGTCCAAAAACTGCTCACAAGTCCCCACCGAAACCTGTCCAAAACCTGCTCACAAGTCCCCACTAGAACCTATCCAAAACCTACTCACAAGTCCCCACCGGAACCTGTCCAAAACTGCTCACAAGTCCCCACCGAAACCTGTCCAAAACCTGCTCACAAGTCCCCACCGGAACTTGTCCAAAACCTTAGCAAGCTCACCAAGAAAAACTTTCTTAGTAGGAAATCACAAGGTGAATTGTTAGAGACCCAATGTGATTTGACAAACTCATAGAAGCATAAAGATAATTTTTAGAGACTCAATATGTTCTATACTCAACTCCCAATCTCAAAACTCAACTCAAATCAACTCAGCTCAAACTCAATCTCAAATCTGAAAACTCAACTCAAACTCAATCTCAAATCTGAAAAACTCAACTCAAACTCAATCTCAAATATGAAAACTCAACTCAATATCTAAAATGGATAGGATAGAATGCTTTCTTTCAAGAACATGAAACTCCAACAATTGCCAACTATGCAAATAATCACATAACAATGATACTCATGTTCTTTTCACCATCAATTAGGGCTTCAACAACAATGCTCATCAAACAAGGTTCAATCAACACCATTCAGCTCAAAACACAACCTTGAAGCATTTCACAATCAACATCAGAAAAGGAAACAAGTAGAACTCCTTTTCTCTCCAATATTGTTTGAACAAAAGCATCCACCAACTCAACTCACAATAGCACACACAACTTTTTCAAATCATCAACAAAGGAGTAAGCTCAACACTTTAACCAAGTAAAGAATAGCTTGATTATTACCAATTTAATGAAAGCAAATGTCAATCTCAAAGCTGCCCACTTAAGGTTTCACAACTTCACACAAGAAGCAATTAACCTTAAAACATCATGCTTTCATTTCCATAATCAACCAAAAGCACTCTCAACATTACAAGAAAGATTTAACCCTTATACACCTTATTTCTCCCTTATAGTCTTATCACAAATAAAATTTATCTCTCATAAGAATGCAATAAGATATTTCAACAACATCTTCAAAAAGAATCTTTTATCAAAATACAAACAAGCTTTAAACTCCTTATAACTCCTAAGTTGTTTTTCCCTCTAACAAACTTCCTCCATCCATAAAAACACTTAGCAAAAATTAATTTTGAAAATACCTTAGCCACATCAAAAATCCCTATGGAGAAATTGTGCATGAATTCTAACACCACCTGCTATGTCCACTTCACGATGAAAAACCTTTTTGTAATATTCGAACGCGAAACCTCCCGTTCAGGTAGCGTGCCAACAGCCTAGCCGCTACCGGTGCGCCAAAGTCACCTGGTGAGATTTAAGACTCACGTTTTCAACCTTGATCCTTCTACACCAGAGATTAAATTAAACCATGGTACCTTCCTTTCCTCTACCACATGACAACAATAAACTTTATGGCAGATTCAAAAAATAGCAAGTGCAGACAAATGAATAACGGATCCACAAAAATTAGTGAAGACACAAACGAATTTACATTGAGCAACTCCTTTCGAAATTCGGATGGGATCAATCTTTTTTTTTGTTGAGGGAGATTTATATGCAATTTACCATAAGATCTTTGATGTCGGTGAGGAGTTTAACACGTCGATGGAGGTCTTTGCTAGCACCCACAATGTTAAAACATTTGCGCCATGGATTAGGAGAACCCATTGCAAATAATAATTTATTTATTTAAAAATAATTAAATGGAACCTTAACAAGGTTTTTAATTATTTAAATAAATACTTCCTCTTGGACCCAAATTAATTAAACCAATGCATCCACCTGTAATCTCTAAACCTGCCAACTTGGGGTTTGCAAAATACCTTTGAAACTGTCATGCCATAACCTTCATCAAAACAAATTATTTGACATCAAATCAAATTCCTTCAAGAGCTTCTTGACATCAATGACAACTTATACACTTGAGCAAATGCAATGTACCCAAAGTACCCAAAATTGCCAACAATCTCCCCCTTTGTCATTGATGGCAAACCTTTACTAAAAACACTTCTCAAGAGCCAAAACTGAAACCAACTATGCTAACAACTGAGAAACCGTGCCCACAACTAAGAATCTTCCTTTGAAATTTTTCTCCCCCTGACTTGAAGCTTTCCTCTACACTTTGAAGCTCTCCCCCTTACTCATATCTCTCCCCCTTTATAATCAATGACCAAGGGCCACCTTTGGGGCTCGGGACTAAGAATGAGCCTCTTAGCTTAGTCCCTCCCCCACCTCTTAATGAGGTGATTAATTATGGGGTGGGAGTAGAACTCCCATTAGGCACTGATCATCATCAACATCTATAACTTCCTTGCTAGGCCTTCTCTTGAACTCTTTGTCCATATTCTTGTTCTTGTCACTATTCTTGTTCTTGTTCTCATCCCTATTCTTGTCCATGCCTTGATCCTTGGACCTGATCATGCCACTATTCTTGTTCCTGTATTCTAGAATTTCAGCTCTACACTGTCTGATTATGTGACCTTCATTGTTGCACTTGAAACACTTGATGATGTTGTTTCTCTGAGGTAAACCTGATCTTTGAATCCACCTATTCTGACCAAGCCTTTTATGGCCAAACCTTTCCTGTTATTTACCTTGCAATAGACTGCCTTGTGCCCAAACTGTTTACAATAGTAGCAATACCCTTGAAAGAAACTAGCACTTCTAAAATTGTCATTTACCTTCTTCACTTGAGCCATGCAATGTGAAGCCATGTGACCAAATCTGTGACAAGCAAAACATCTGCCTTGAAACTTTCCTTTATTTGACCTCTTGGGTCTTGAAAACTTCTTCTTCTCATTCTGAATTCTATTTTCTATTTATGTGCATCTATCATTCAAGGACTCCTTTTCGAAGTACTTTCCTCATCGAACTCTCTTCCTTTTGGAGTCTCTTACTAGACTCTCCAACTTGTTCCTTGTGTGGCTTAACAAAACCAATGCCTATTTTATCTATTGTCTTTCTTTGACCTTTGATGAGTGACTTAACCTTTTTGGAGCTATCTTGAAACCTATAAAGCTTATCCTTGTACTCTTTAGTTTCCTCTTTCAAAGAAGCCATTTTTTGTTCTAACTCACTATACTCAAGAACCTTAGACTCTAACTCATCCTTGAGTTCTTGTGTCTTAGCTATAGAGAAGTCAAGACTTTCTATAAGATCATCTCTCTCCATACAACATTCATCTAACTTATCCTTGAGTCTAGCATTCTTCTTTCTTTCCTTTTTCAAAGCACTAAGAGCACTAATAAGTTCACTTTCAAGATCCTTTATTTGATTTCCTTTTGAATCATCAAAGCCTTTTTCAGATTTCTTATCACTAGAGGTGCTACCCTTTTCAAAAACCATACATGCATCTTCCTTATAGTTTTATGAAGCATCCTCATACATACTAGAAACCAAATCATTATTTGTGCAATCATCCTCAAGGTGACCAAAATTTCCACATCTAAGACATTTCATGATAATGAATCTATGTTTCGGTTCTTCCTCTTTTTTTGATATGAACAACATCTCATTTTCATTATCACTTGAAGAACTTTCACTATCACTACTAGAACACTTACTTGCTTTGTCTAGGTAGAAACTCTTCTTGTGCTTGTGAGAATACCTCTTTCCTTGATTGTTGTGCTCATCAGAATCCTTGCTCTTAGAATCCTATTTATCTTCATCACTTTCATTCTTGGGAACAGTACAGTTAGTAGCATAATGACCAAACTTTCCACAATTGAAACATCTTATATTTTTCATACTTTTGTGTTTTCTAGAGAACTTGCATTTCTTGCTGTAATAAGCCTCTTCATCACTAGAAGACTCATCACTATCTTGAAGTTGTTTACCCTTGGATTCCTTGGTAGCCTTGAAAGCTACCTCTTTCTTGACATCAACCTTCACTTGAGTTCTCAACTCAAATGTTGCAAGTATACTATGGAGCTCATCCTTTTTCAACTTATCCAAATCTTTAGCTTCCTCAATAGCAAAAATATTTTCACTAAATCTATTAGGAAGAGATCTTAAAATATTATCACAAACATCATTTTTAGCAAGCTCAAGACCTAAGTCTTTCATGGAGTTAACAACCTCATCCATACGAAGCATGTAGTCACTAATATTTTCATCATCATTCATCTTGAGTTGTTCAAACATACCTTTGAAGTGTCTCAACTTGGATTTTTTGACATTTGTATCACCTTTATGAACCACCTTCAATCTGTTTCCACATTTCACTAGATGTCTTGCAGTGAATCACTTTGGTGAGATCTGCTTTCTGTAAGCCTTTTAGGATTGCATTCATTGCTTTTGAATTGCTATGATGTAGGAGCCTTTCTTCTTTAGTATTAGGACCATGTACAGGAATAGTGTACTCATCTTCAATCACTTCCCATACCTCATTACCAAGTGCCATTAGATGAACCTTCATCCTTGCACTCCAAAGACCAAAATCTAACCCATCAAGAATAGGTGCTACATTACTACTTGAATGATCCATTGTGTTCTTTACTAGCTTTTCCTTCAAGATGTTAAAATTTTCGAAGGCACCTGCTCTGATACCAATTGAAGAACAAAATATTATACTGAGAGGGGGGGGTGAACAGTATAAAACCTCTTTTTACTTTTTCCTTTATACTTAAAAATAGTAAAGCAATATACCCAAAGAAATATCAAAGCAATGCACAATATCATCCACAAAGTGACACCAATTTTAATGTGGTTCACCTAGAATGGCTTGGATATGTCCATAAAACTTTTATCTTAAAGTTATCTCAAAGTTCTTTGGGAATCCTTCCCAATTACAATGTTTATGAGCCTCGGCCCAAAGGAGATACCTTCCCCCAATTAGAATTTATGAGCCTCTGCTCAAAGGAGATACCTTCCCCCAATCTGACTTTATGAGCCTCTACTCAAAGGAGATACCTTCCCCACTATCTAAATTTATGAACCTCTACTCAACGGAGATACCTTCCCCTCAATCTAAATTTATGAGACTCTGATCAAAGGAGATACCTTCCCCTCTGCTCTGGAAATGATTCCTCAGAAGATCAACTGCATCTACCTCTTACCAGCACATGGAACTCCTTTCCATCGAAGACCTCCTATCCTCAACGCTTAGCCTAAGAGACCTATTCCCTCTATGATCACGTCCACAATTGCTCAACAACCTGTACCAAACACAGTCAGTCGGTCTAGTACAAGTATTCCTCTGTCTGTCAAATCTTTCCAACACTTGAACAAATCAATCCTCTGCACACAAGCCTTATCAAAGACTTGCCAAATATATCCTCAGGTTCTTCTCAAAGAACTGTTGTTCCTCTGTCCTCAAGTTCTCTGATAGAACTATCAAATCTTAGCTCACAAGTCCTCTGCTAGGACCTGTCCAAATCTGCTCACAAGTCCCCATTGAAACTTGTCCAAAAATTGCTAACAAGTCCCCACCGAAACCTGTCCAAAACCTGCTCACAAGTCCCCATCGACACCTATCTAAAACCTGCTCACATGTCCCCATTGAAACCTATCCAAAATTGCTCACAAGTCCCCACCGGTACCTATCCAAAACTTGCTCACAAGTCCCCATCAGAACCTATCCAAAACCTCAGCAAGCTCACCAAGAAAAAATTTCTTAGTAGGAAATCACAAGGTGAATTGTTAGAGACCCAATGTGATTTGACAAACTCATAGAAGCATAAAGAGAATTGTTAGAGACTCAATATGTTCTATACTCAACTCCCAATCTCAAAACTCAACTCAAATCGACTCAGCTCACACTCAATCTCAAATTTGAAAACTCAACTCAAACTCAATCTCAAATCTGAAAAACTCAACTCAAACTCAATCTCAAATCTGAAAACTCAACTCAATATCTAAAATGGATAGGATAGAATGCTTTCCTTCAAGAACATGAAACTCCAACAATTGCCAACTATGCAAAGAATCACATAACAATGATACTCATGTTCTTTTCACCATCAATTAGGGCTTCAACAACAATGCTCATCAAACAAGGTTCAATCAACACCATTCAGCTCAAAACATAACCTTGAAGAATTTCACAATCAACATCAGAAAAGGAAACAAGTAGAACTCCTTTTCTCTCCAATATTGTTTGAACAAAAGCATCCACCAACTCAACTAACAATAGCAAACACAACTTTTCAAATCATCAACAAAGGAGTAAGCTCAACACTTTAACCAAGTAAAGAATAGCTTGATTATTACCAATTTAATGAAAGAAAATTTCAATCTCAAAGCTGCCCACTTAAGGTTTAACAACTTCACACAAGAAGCAATTAACCTTAAAACATCATGCTTTCATTTCCATAATCAACCAAAAGCACTCTCAATGTTACAAGAAAGATTTAACCCTTATACACCTTATTTATCCCTTATAGTCTTATCACAAATAAAATTTATCTCTCATAAGAATGCAATAAGATATATCAACAACATCTTCAAAAATAATCTTTTATCAAAATACAAACAAGCTTTACACTCCTTATAACTCCTAAGTTGTTTTTCCCTCTAACAAACTTCCTCCATCCGTAAAAACACTTAGCAAAAATTAATTTCGAAAATACCTTAGCCACATCAAAAATCGCTATGGAGAAATTGCACACGAATTCTAACACCACCTGCTACATCCACTTCACGATGAAAAACCCTTTCATGATATTCGAACGTGGAACCTCCCATTCGGGTAGCGTGCCAACAGCCTAGCCGCTATCGGTGCACCAAAGGCACCTGGTGAGATTTAAGCCTCATGCTGTCAACCTTGATCCTTCTGCACCAGGGATTAAATGAAACCACAATCCCTTCCCTTCCTCTGCCATGACATGACAACAATAAACTTTATGATGGATTCGACAAACAATGAGTGCAGACAAACAAATAGCGGATCCACAAAAATCAACGAAGACACAGATGAATTTACAGTAAGCAACTCCTTTCAAAATTTGGATGGGATAAATATTTGTTTTTGTCAAGGGAGATTTATATGCAAATTACCATAATCTCTTTGATGTCGGTGAGGAGTTTAACACGTCGACGAAGGTCTTTTCTAGTGCCCACAATGTTAAAACATTTGTGCCATGGATTAGGAGAACCCATTGCAAATAATAATTTATTTATTTAAAAATAATTAAATGGAACCTTAACAAGGTTTTTAATTATTTAAATAAATACTTCCTCCTGGACCCAAATGCATTAAACCAATGCATCCACCTGTAATCTCTAAACCTTCCAACTTGGGGTTTGCAAAAGACCTTTGAAACTGTCATGTCATACCCTTCATCAAAACAAATTATTTGACATCAAATCAAATTCCTTCAAGAGCTTCTTGACATCAATGACAACTTATACACTTGAGCAAAGGCAATGTACCCAAAGTACCCAAAATTGCCAATATGGCAGTGCCTCTTCCAGGGGTTTCTTACCATTGTCCTTTAGTGTGGCCATCATAGGTGGCGTCATTGGTGAAGGACCAGACGATGAAGATGGACCTAGCTGGGGATTTATGGGACTTAACAGCAGGGATGTATGTGGAATTGAACCCTATTTGGACAGATTCAACTGAAAGTTCAAATGTGTCGATGGAAGGGTTGATTGTGGCATCAGCTGCACCACATTGCAATACTTGAAGGGTTCTAAGTCTGCTGGTACCACATGCACTTGCCCTTCGTATGTGTACTTTAGGCATTGATGGGCTATCGAAGGGACACACTTCATGTCCCTGATCCAAGGCCGGCCCAACAAGATGTTGTAGGCCATATCACCTTCCAGGATGTGGCACAATGTAGGAATAGTCTTTTGTCCCACTTGGATGGGCAAGACAATTGTGCCAACCATCGAGCATATTGTGTCATTGAATGCTTGAAGAGTATAGGTGGAGGCCACAATGTGAGATGTTGGCAACTTGAGGTGCTTCAATGCCATTGTTGTGATTATATTGTTGGACAATCCAGTGTCCACCAACAACCTCTTAAATGGAATCTCGTTGACCCATGCGATGACATGCAGGGGTGGATCCACCATATCACCAGTCACCAATTTTAGTTCATCTTCTGTAAAGGTGATGACTAGTTTTGTACATCATTTTACATGTCCCACAAAGTTGTTGAAAGAGTTTACTTCATGGGGTTGTAGCTTGATGGCTTTTAATATCTCCATTAGAGCCTCTCGATGGGGCGGTGATTTTTGGATGAGCTTGTAGATGGAGAGCCTAGCTAACATGGTCCTTAAACTTTGGGTAAGTTTAGTTTGAATTATGGCCACTGGTCTAGGTGGGGGAAGTTGTGTAGGGTGTTGTTGAGGTTATGACATTGATGGAACCTCTCCTATAGCTTCTGCAGGGGCAGTTGTGCTTGGGTACATCTTGTTCTGAGTCACAATGCTTATCATCCCTACATACCCCTACATGGTGTAGTTCTATGTCACCTCATTGACTTGAAGAGTCTTTGCCTGCGTACCATGGGCAGGAAAGGGGTCTTTGAAGACCTCCATATGTTGGTTGTTTGGTGCTATGGGATTATCCACCGCTAGCGTCTTGTTGTCTATGAGGTCTTGCACTAAGATTTTTAACTTCCAACATGCATAAAGGTCATGTCCTTTCTGTCGATGGAATCTACAGTACAATTCTTCCCTATAGCCCTTATATTTTGGTGCATTGGGTTCTATGAGTCGACTTTCTGGCAGGTTTATCAAGTTTTCCATGGAAAATCGATCAAACAAGGAGTCTTTAGACTCTATGAAGGGTGTGAATTATCGCCTAGGGCGATGCGATTGATTTTGCTCTTGCCTAAGATTTTAATTTTCATAGGTGTAAAGAGGAACTGCTTGGTAATTAAATGTTGAGGGCTATGTTGCTTGTGCAAACTTAGGTATGTTTATAGCAACCTGATTGACCATGGCAGGTTTTGGTTGCATTGACCTAGTTTTGGCATTCTTGGGCCACTCTTTCTTGTGTGGCTTGGCAATCTTGCCATCCTTTATCTTGATCTCCTCTATGATTCTGGCTTACACCAGAGCTTCCTCGAGAGTGGCGTATTGATATAACTATAATAGCACAGAGATCGATCTTAGGCAACTTTTTAAGAACATTTGGGTCAGATCGGCCATGGGAGGGAGGTAAGGAAGATTTGAATGCAATTTTCTCCACCGATTTCCATAGGCCACCATGGTCTCCTATTCATACTGTCTGAGGCTAGCTAGGTCGTTTAACGATGCCTTCTTCTTGGTATTGAAGGCAAAACACTCAAGGAATGCATCCACTAGCTAGTCTAGGTTGCTAATGCTATGCTTCAGCAACTGGATAAACCAATCTAAGGTAGGGCCTATGAACGTGGTTATAAATGTTCTTAGAAGCAAAGCATCATTGTCCTGAATGCCAAATTAGTAGCTTAGGAATCTTGTCACATGCTCTTGGGAATCCTCCTCCCCTCTAAATATTGCCAATTGAGGCATTTTAAAGTGTTCAGGGTATGTGGATGCAGGCACTGAAGGATGCACAGGGTGACTGCGGAGCTAGCGTAAAGTGGTCTTTTGGGGCCTAGAATTTTTGGTCTCCATAGACTCTAAGTACTCTAGTAGTGCTTTGTATGCATCGAAGATTTGATCTCTTCCTCCTTGGTTTGTTATCGTCATGAACTGTGGGGAACTTGAGGCCTATGGAGGGGTAGCCAGATAGCACCCCCTATCTTGGTAGGGCGTTTTGACCTGCTCTTCTTCTTGTTCAAATTCCTCATAGGATTCTTTAGGAGTTTTTTGACGTGACCTATAAACATGGGTGGGTGCCCATGGAAGGTGCCCATAATTGGCTCTTGGGGTGGTCTCCCGCTTAGGTCTAGGAGGTCTTGGAGGCAACATTTGGTAAGGTCATGGAGACCTATCTCACACTAAGGGGTTGTGCCTCTCATACAACTCTATCCTATGCATGCGAGGGGTTGGGACCCTCTTAGGCATAGTTTTCTGGAGCAACTCATCTATCTGACATTGAATGCACTCTTTTCTAAGGTGATACAGGTACTCTAACTATTGTTGATCTTACTTAAGCTACGTGATTTGCGCTTGGTGGGTGGCATGTTTTGTGAATGCCAAGTTGATTTGTTCTGCCGTCTTAAGTCTAGGAGGCCTAGATGCCTCCCCTACACATCTATCTCGATCGTTGTGATCCAAAATCTCTATAGGTCACTTCCCTCTATCGAGGTTAGTGGAATTCACCTGAGGTTCTAGCCTCAGTGGGTGATCCTAGTAAATAGCATGTGTGGAGGTGCATTGCTCCCACATTGTGTATTGCTCTTGAGGAATGTAGTGGTCTTCCTCATGCTCCCTTTCATATATGTGAAAGGTACAAACAGAGTTGGCTTGCCCTGTCTGAAGAGCCTTGCGCTCTAGATTTGGCCTATTGTTTCTGATAGTAATAAGGGGTAGAGGAGAGATGATGTAATCATGTGGCCCCTCCTTATGGACCCTATGTTGTTATAGTGCTTCATCATGCAGTGGCCACTCATAATGCATTTCTAAGGGAGCCTTCCCATATATGTTGAGTGCCACGTGTAAGGACTCCTCCTGAAAGGGTCTATGTTGAATGGGAGTGCCCCTTGAAGGGGTGCCTCTATAGTCCTATTCCATCATGGTATGATGTGGACTATTTTGTGGGTCAGGCCACCAAAGTGATATGACCAAGTCCTCAAGGCTATAGTAGAGGTGACTTGCACCCCCTTGTACACTTTCTGCAGCTTCTGCCCATGATTGGGCTTGGCTACGGGTGCACACCATGGTGGTGTCTCTCTACAATATGTGTACATTTTTATCTTCTTTATGATTTTTTATGCTACACTAAACAAAAGGGGACCACACAATCAAAGCAATGATTATCTCATTTATAGATTAAAGGTGTGCCCTAAATCTGGTTTAGTTTGTTTTGATTTTTGTTTCGAAAACCTTGTAAATAAATTTTTGTGTACATGCAATATGAGGGCTCTTATATCTCCCAAAATTGTCACCCCTTCAATATACCACTACCAGGCCGTTATACCAAACCTCTCAATATACCCACCCTTACGTGAGGGAAACTATTGGTAAGCAAGAGCATAACAGTACATAGAACATAGGCGGTACAGAAGGGGAATCGCCTTGTTTTTGACAACTACCATAGAATACTTATCCTCATGCGCTAGGAATCACCCCAGCTACACTTGGTCAAATTTCATTAGGATTTATGTCTACCAACAGTAGCGATTAGGGTTATGTATGCAAAATTCAAGCCAAGGTGGTGATGAAATCCACCGTTGGTCTTGATCAAGTGTTGGGGTTTTATGACCAACGCCTTGATTTTTAGATTATGTCGTGGTGTGTGGTGTTATTTTTACTTGCACAAAGAAAGGAAAACATGCAGTAAAATTTTCTATGCAAGCAAATAAAACAAAAAAATCATAGAAACAGAGACAAAAAATTACAAATAGTGTTCAAAAAACCTACCTCTTCTCTACCCAATTCGGATGCCTCTGAGTTTTTGCTCAAAAACTACACAAAGAACTAATTTTCCTGGGGTGGGATGAATAACAAATATATATTCATCACAAGATGGGATTAATGAATTATTCATCCCATGGTGGCACGAATTCCAGTCTGTATTCGTCACAGGGTGGCATGAGCAGCAGTCCAACACTTGAAGGATTCACACCTGCAAGCAAAAACACAAAGTTTTGATCAGAATTTTGATAACAAAATAAGGGGACAGGGTCCCACCATGATCACCATTGAAATCATGAGGATACAGAAGCCCATAGGCATACCAGGTGCGGTGCAAAAAAAAGCATGCAAAACGCTAATTCCTACAAACGAACAAAGGACTAAAGTGCATGAAAAAGGGAAAAAAATGAACTAAAATGAGATATAAAGCAAACGTAAAGTGCAGCCATTTTTTTATTAATTTTTCTTTGAGATCAGGTTACAATATTTCTCCTTCCATTTTAGGGACTAGGAGCATTAGATATAGTTTTGTTGCACCACGGATGGTATGCTCCCCTTTGGGATCTTTCGCATGCCCACATTTGAAATGGGTAGACCAAAAGTCACCACCGCTTGTATGAATGCACCTGTAGTTCCTTGATACCCCTCCAGTGTTGATATCCTATGTTCAAAGAAATAGAAAATGATTAGTAGCACCTACGGATGGAGGGAAATATGCAATCCCCAAGGCCTCCGGTTAATGCATGCATGAAATAATTAAAACGGTAATAAAAAAATGTCAAAATAAGATGAAATTTGGATAGAAGCATGCAAAAATTATTAGGAACACGCTACAAAAGGAATAGTCAAGAAATTTGCTACAAATTTCTAATCGCTTTGGGGTGGGACGATTAGGACTGTCATAAAATGTCAAAAACCAACCTCCTAAATGTCCCATATAGAGGCCTCCAAAACACCTACAAAGTTGGGGTTAGGCAAACTGGGGCATTTTGCAAAGACCTAGAAGGTCAGATTTTGCAGATTCATCCCCAGTCGCCCTGTATCCAAATATGCTTCTTGTATGTTAGTGAAAGCAAAAAGCGATGAAAACATCATCAAAACTCATGATAATGGCATGAAATTTGAATGGAAGCATATGTGAAAGACATAAAATAAAATTCAAAAGAAATAGTAAGGAAATCTGATACAAATTTCTAATAACTCTAGGGTGGGGCGATTAGGACTGCAGTAGTGCAGGGGGCATCCGAGGGCAGGACGCCCACTATTTTGGGCTTGGTTTTAGCACCAATCCACTTGGGATGGGCCCAAAAAATGCTAGGGGATTGTGTTGGCAAATTTGGTAGGATATTGTGGCCAAATTTTTGGGTTTTAGGTCTAAATTGCGCTTCCAATGTTCACCCAATAACCTCCCTTCCAAAAGAGAGATCAAGGATGTAAGAAGCACAATTGAGGGGTGACGATGTAATTCGGCAGCACTCCATTGCTCCAAATTCTCCTACTCTATCATTTTTTGGGTGAGAAGACTCACAATTTTATAGACCTAAGGGTCTCTTATGAATGGGCATGTAGAGGCGCCACTTGGCCATCATGTCTTGTTAGGGGAGAGAAGATTCCTCAATCAAGGGCTCCATTACTACCTCTATGACTACCTATTTGAGCTCAAAATCAATCAATCACACTCCCATGCATTGAATGTGGAGTTTAATGGTAGATCTGATCTGCCATTTGTCAAGGTTTGACCTTTTTCTTGTCAAACCTGCTATTCACCCCACCCTAGAGTGAATACCGCTAATCATCCTAGGGTGGGACGAATACCAGTTTGTAATCATTCCAGGGTGGAACAAATATGGAGCAAAGTTCCTAAAAGGTTCCAAATTGACCTCTGACATTCCAAAACTACTTTTGTAGTGGTTAAGACAACTGTTTAACCTATAGGGGCTGCCCTAGGGGCTATGTATGTCAATTCGATCAGTGCTTGTCATCACATAATAAAATTGGTGCTGTTTTGGTGTCTACAGGACGAACTTCAAGATGGATTGGCAGTTCATACCATCGAGGTTTTTGATCAGTAGGATTGGTACACACCCATAAGAGACTACCTCAAGCTAGGTAACCTCCCACTTGGATTGACACATGCCATGAAAATATCATTCAAATAGAAAGTGACAAAACATGTCTTGCTAGGAGACATTTTGTACCATCGGAGCTACGAAGTAATCCTCATTTGTTGCTTGGACCAGTAGGAGTCCCCTTGGGTGATCACCCAAGCGCACGATGATACATGCAATGGCCACTTCAGTGATATAGCCATCACAAAGTGCATTCTTCGCATGGGCTATTATTGGCCATCTTTAGAGTGAGATTGTTGCACATATGTAAGGAAGTGCATGAAATGTCAACACCATGCTAATTTGACACATGTACCTTCTCAGGCCTTGTAGTTGATCCAATCGGTTTGGCTGTTTTCATAGTGGGGCTTAGATCTAATCGAAAATATCCCCCCTATGTCGTCAGGCCATCACACGTTTATCATAATGACCATAGAGTACTTCACCAAGTGGGTGGAAGTAATTCCGCTTACCTCTATGACTGGGACCCGCATTACGGAGTTTATTTTACATAACATCATATGTCATTTTGGTATTCCATCCAAGATCATATCGAATAATGGGACGTCATTTAAGAACAAATATGTGTGTGCTTTAACAACAAAGTACAACATTTAGCACATTTTTTCAATACCCTATTATCCGTAGGCAAATGGGCAAGCAGAGGCATCAAACAAAACGCTAGTTGCCACCCTTAAAAATATGGTCACAAATAGTCATAAGGATTGGCACATTCAAGTCCCACTTGCCCTGTGGGCTTATTGCACTAGCATTCAAATGCCCACTGGGGAAAATCCATTTTTGTTGGTGTATGGCTCTGAGGTAGTCTTGCCTATCGATTTGGAAATACCTTTCCTGTGCATATCAATGCAAGAGTTAATCTATGATGAAACTGCATGACAGGCCTAGTTATACCAGCTTATGTTGCTCGATGAATGATGCATCAATGCTCTCGAGCATTTATGTATCTATCAAGAGCAAATTAAGAAAGCATACAACATGAAAGTTTACCTGAGGAACTTTCAGGTTGGTGACTTGGTCTTAAAAGAGAACCAACAAAATTCTAACTTGCTACCCCATCTAAGGGAGAATTTCATGGCAAAATGGTTAGGTCCCTATGTAATTGATAGTAAAATAGGACCTGGAACATACCGACTCGCATCTCTTGAAGGAATCAAGGAACTATAACCCTTGAACATTAGTAATTTGAGGCCATTCCACATTTAGAGAGCCATAACCCACCCCAAAAAGCTCCAAGGATTCCAACAATTACTTGGTCAACCTAAAAATCTCCAAGGATTCTCACCATCGCTTGGTCAACCCAAAAAGCTCCAAGGATTCCAGTAATCACTTGGTCAACCTAAAAAGCTCCAAGGGTTCTCGCCACTACTTGGTCAACCTAAAAAACTTTAAGGGTTCTTGCCACCACTTGGTTACCCTAAAAGCTCCAAGGATTATAGCAATCCCTTTGATCAAACCAAATGCTCCAAGGATTCCCACAATCACTTGGTCAACCCCTAAACACCCCAAATGTACCCATAATCCCTTTGGTCAAACCAAAATCTCCAAGGATTCCAAAAATCACTTGGTCAACCCAAAAACACCCCAAATGTATCTATAAACCCTTTGGTCACCTCAAAATCTCCAAGGATTCCCACAATCGCTTGGTCAACCCAAAAAAGCACCAAGGATTCCCACAATCGCTTGGTCAACCTAAAATGCCCTAAAGGTATATTTAAACTCTTTGGTCAAACCAAAAGCTCTAAGGGTTCCCACAATCACTTGGTCAAAAACAAATATTAAAAAAAAACAAAAACAAATGATAATCAAAAATAACAAATTGCATCTCACTTCCAGGCGTACTCTTAAAAATCAAAACACAAAAAAATAATAAACTGCATTAGGCATGACATACATACATTGCATATTTGCTGGTCACACATGTCACAAGCACCATGGACTATAATTTCTTGATAGTTCCATAATTTTCCACATTCAGTCCATTTTGTAAACACATCCATCCAGAATAACGCCATCCACATTTTTTTTATCATAGTCAATTATCTGTTAATGTCTCTAGGGTTTTTTCATCATTTAGCTGTCTTTAGATTTTTGGTCAAATGTTGTATGAATTCAGAAAGATTTTACAAAGGTAACATTTTACTTAGATCACACATTGTTATGTAGCATCCCCACACAAGTTAAAACACATAAAAATTCCAAATTTGTGTGAACGAAAGATGAAACCTACAAAGCAATTTAGGGTATCATAGGTGAAAGGTTAGCCTATTCATCCCCCTATGTGAATGGTTTGAGAATGTTAAGAATTGAAAAAAGGACACACTCTTTCCCATCCAATTCCCTAAACACTTTTGATCCCCAAGGTCATAAGGATTCGTACTACACGTCCCTAAACAAGATGGGTAGTCATACCCAAGTCCAAAAAGATCAATGTCATTACATAATAATATCCCTAATCATCTTTGGTCCCTCAAGTCACAAGGATTCATACTACACGTCCTTGAATAGGATGGGTAGTCATCCCCAAGGCCAAAAGGATCAATGCCATTACATAATAATATCCCCAACCACCTTTGGTCCCCCAAGTCATAAGGATTCATACTACATGTCCCTACACAAGATGCGTAGTCATCCCCAAATCCAAATGAGATCAATGCCATTCACAAGCCAAAAACCTACGAGCTCACCTTTGAAATCCAAATGCAAAATCAAAAATCAAAATAATAACAGTGGTTATCACCACTACTCAAACCCCTTGCTCAACAAGAAAAACAAAAAAAGCAAAACAAACAGTGATTTTCATCACTATGTAAGAGAGCAAGTATCCCAACAAGTTGAGCAACCAAAAGACGCCTGAGCTTGAATCCCTAGAATTCTCAGCATTCAAAAAACCATTTAGGTGATCCTCATTACAGGTTTTGTGGATAGCCTACCTGGCAATGGCGGTATCCTAAACGCATGACGATATGTCTATCACATTAGATTTGCATGTGAGTAGACCAATGTTTGCATGTGGATGAGCTAGCTTATGGTACCTTAGATTGTCTTGTGGATTAATCTTACTAAATACAAAAAAGGAGTTAGTGGAGCTAATTAGGTGATCCTTAGTATAGGTTTGGTGGATAGCCTACCTGACACTAGCGGTATCCTGGAAAATACCACATAAACAAATTCAATCGCACATACAGGGATGTGAAATAACTTGGTCAAACTCAAGTCTGATTCGTACCTTGTTCAAAAGTCTTATGAGATAAATGTATAGTCTTGGCTAGTTAATAAAACATCTGAATCATAGAAAAATATTAACTACATTCTAAAACAAATGTTGTACATGTCCATTCTTGCATCACCATCGAAAAATATAAAAAATATTACACATGTAAAGTCATCACATAGTATAGAAAGCCAAAAAATCCTATACAGTCTATGGTGCCACCACCAAGTTATCAACAAATAATTTCATCCATTCCATATGCATACATCATATAATTAGAAACATCGCATTCATAATAACCCATGCATACATCAACTAACTAAATGTGCATAAAATAAATGCTAAATCATGACAAGTGCATAATAAAAAAGAAATTCATGTATATATATCACCAAAATTCCCACAGGCTATAATAAGTCGGTCCTCTGACCTCACAAAAACATCAAAAACTCAAAAACCCCAAGCCTAGGGAGTCGACCACCATGATCATGTAGGATCGGTGTGACTGGAACTACCCCTAGTGGTATGGGTCCTATGGGACCTCTCAAGGAGGTTGCTGCCAGCCCCCACATCATGCCCATTAGCGCTACCCTCACCCACCCTCATGCGATGAGAGGAAGCATACTGATCAGTCTCACTGTATCTCATTCAGTGTGAAGATCTACCTCCAATGAGCTTAGGTAACTGCCCACCGAGGTATATAATCTCTACCTCAACCTCTAAATGATGCTAGACCAAATCCACCTCTTGTTGATGATATGCAACCAATGCATCATTACGCTATGCCAACTGAGTTCATAGGATATCCCTCTCCCATGAAGCATCTGTGTCCCCATCCCATAGGTGGTACGTAGCCAATGCATTCTCCTGCTCTACCAACTAAGTTCATAGGATATCCCTCTCCCATGAAACATCTATGTCCCCATCCCATAGGTGGTACGTAGCCAATGCATTCTCCTGCTCTGCCAACTAAGTTCGTAGGAGATCCCTCTCTTGTAGAACCTCCCCATGCTCCTCATCTCATCTCTGTAGTAGATCCTCCAATCATGCTATCTCAGTGCGATACCTAGCCTCCATATCCCCTAGGACTACTTGAGACATGGGCAACTTTGGGATGGTAGGCTATTCCGACACCCACTGCTCTAAAACGTCCTATATATCTAGCTACTCCGGAACCCCTATGTCATCCCCAATAAAGTTTTCAACCTCCACCATAGCTGTATAATCATATAAAGCACCCCAACCCTCCCCTGATGCCTATGCATGCTCACCACTCGATGCTGTTGCATCTAGACCTCCTAGAGGCCCCTCACCCTGCCATCGCCACATCATCTACCATTGGTCATACTCTACAGTCACCCTGATATTGTCCATGTCAAAGACATCGATCATTGCATCTGACTCCTCACCTAGCAGCTTAATGATCGGCTAGGCCAAAGTCCTCTCATCGCCTCGATGCTAATAGATCAAAGGCTCACTAGGCAATCCTTGGCACACCCCAAACTATTGAGTCACCTGAACATACGAGAAGTACTCTTGCTCGGTCCCATGCTGCCCAATCAGCCACCTCCCCCTGCACGCCCACCGAAGCCACTTCCTAGCCTCAGGCCAGGCTGGATAGCCCCGATATGGATGCCAAAACACCTCCCTTGGAGAAAAATGTGAGAAGGCATTAGCATAGTGCCCTACGACATCGACCCACCACCGAATCTACACCTTTTCCTTTGACCTTCACCATAGAGTAGCATAACTAATCTCCCTATCCACCATCTCTACCTGAGTGGTCCAAGGCAATCCCTACGGTCGCTCCACAGCTATGTGCTACCACCCCCAGCATTGCAACAGGTAGCTGCACCCAATCCCATTCTACCTTCAACAGTGGACATTGTAGAACTCATCATAAAGCTATGCTAGTAATGTCTGACCCCACCTCATAATCAATGGCACTGATATCAGACACTCCACAAGTCTAAACACCACCTCAAGAAGGTTCCAAGGGAACCTTGCACCTGAGGAGTCAGGAAGCAACATGTTGGAGATGAGAGTCATAAGTAGTGCATGCCTCACCCCCAACACGCCCTTCTCCAGCCACCATCGCACCAAAATATTTCCAATCAGGCAGTCCCCCTCTGCCCTCTCTACTGCCTCATCCACCCCTATCTCCGTCACATGCCCAAAGCATAATGTTAGCATGCCATTCACTGATCATGAGGAGTAGTTTGAATGGGCAACCTGTCTATCAGAATCCATAGAATTTGATAAACGTCCTCCAGAGTCATCGTCATCTCCCCTATTGGGAGATGAAATGTGTTGGTGCAGGGATCCCACAAATTGATCAAAGCAGTCAAATATGCCCGATCCCCCACCACAGGCTCTAATCGAGTCACCTGCTTGAGCCCAAGGGCATCAAGCCACTCCTAATATACAATAGTCAGCGCCTCCCATGCTTCAAAAAATATCATTGGCTGACGGTACCGAATCTTCACCACCTATAAAAAAAACAAAAAAAAACACAAAAAAATTAAAACATGACAACAAAAAAAAAAAAAAATATATAACCTAGGGTTTTTAACTCTAGTTTAAACAACAAAAAAACAAAATTTAAATCTAGGGTTTTTAACTCTAGTTTAAACAAAAACAAAAATTTAAACCTAGGGTTTTTAACTCTAGTTTAAAAAAAAAACAACAAAATTTTAACCTAGGGTTTCTAACCTTAGTTTAAACTAAAAAAAAAAAAATCCAGCAAAACAAAGTACAAAAAAACTGTATAGTAAAAGTACAGATCATCAAATAAAACTGTACAGAACTAAAAAAAAAAATATACAGCAATGTATACAAACTATACAAAAAAAACATTTAATAAACTACACAACAACATTAACAAAATGCACAGTACAAACATTCAAAAAAATCAATAAACAACGCAACATAAAACAAAATTTTTAACCTAGGGTTTTTAAATCTAGTTTTTAACATAAAAAATCAAGGAAGTGGCATGCATTCAAAGAATCATTGACAAAGACAATAATGCCCCTGCTTGGGGCAGCATAAAAGCAATTATCACAAGCTGATCAAACACTTGGAATTCTATAATCATGAACTCAAGGTTCCCATAGACAAAAGGTTGCATCCTTTGCCTATTCATGACTAAACAATGTCCAAGATCAAGTAACACCTCACCAAAAAAGGTTAACACTTGAATTAAGCTCCTTAGCTCGTAAGAAGCAAGGATTCAAGAATGCATGCCCTTTCCATACTTGGGGAATCAAAAGTTGGTTAGTTTACTAAGAAACCCTAATCATTAGTGCTTTGGTTATCTATTTTTGTTCAGTGATGCGCCATGCATAGCGCATCCCAAAAAAGGGGCATATGTAGACACCAAAACAACATAAATTTGATTATGTGACTACAAGCACTAACCAAATTGACATACATACCCCTAGGGCAGTCCCCAGAGGTTAAAAAGTGGTCCTAACCACTCCCATAATAGTTTTGGAAGGTCAGATGTCAATTTGGCACCTTTCAGGCACTCTTGTCCCTACTCGTTCCACCCTGGGATGATTACAAACTGGTATTCATCCCACCTCAAGACGATTAGTAGCATTCACTCCAGGGTGGGGCAAATAACAGGTTTGATGGGAAAAAGGTCAAACCTTGACAAATGGCAGCTCAAATCTGCCACTCAACTCCACCTTCAATGCATGGGAGTGCGAGTTACTATTTTTGAGCTCAAAGAGGCAGTCATGGAGCCCTTGATCAAGGAGGAATCTTCTCTCCCTTGACAAGGGATGATGGCCAAGTTGCCTCTGCATGCTCATTCACAAGAGACCCTTAGGTCTATAAAATGGTGAGTCTTATCACCCCAAAAAAAGTATAGAGCAGGATCATTTGGAGCAACAGAGTGCTTTCGAATTACATCCTCACCCCTCACTTGTGCTTCTTACATCCTTGATCTCTCTTTTGGAAGGGAGATTATTTGGTGAACATTGGAAGCACAGTTCGGACCTAAAACCTAAAAATTTGGCCACAATATCCCACCAAATTTTCTGACACAACCCCTAGGAGGTTTTTGACCCATCCCAAGTGGATTGGTGCTGAAACCAAGCCCCAAACGGCAAGCGTCCTGCCCCCGAGTGCCCCCCGCATTGCTGCAGTCCTAATCGCCCCACCCCAGAGTGATTAGATATATGTAGTATATTTCTTTACTATTTATTTTGCATTTTATTTTATGTCTTTCATATATGCTGCCATTCAAATTTCATGGCATTCTAATCAGTTTTGACTGTGTTTTCATTGATTTTCGCTTTCACTAACATACAGGGAGCATTTTCGGATACAGGATGACCGGGGCCAAATCTACAAAATCCGACCTTTTGGGTTGTCTCAAAATGCCCCATTTTGCCTAACCCCAACTTTTCAAGTGTTTTGGAGGCCTTTGGATGGGACATTTAGGAGGTTGGTTTTTGACGTTTTATGACAGTCCTAATCGTCCCACCCTGGAGCGATTAGAAATATATAGAAGATTTCTCAACTATTCCTTTTGTAGTGTGTTACTAATAGTGTTTTCATGCTTTCATCCAAATTTCACCTTATTTTGACATGTTTTTATTACCGTTTTAATTATTTCATGCATGCAGTAATCGAAGTCCTTGGGGATTACACGTTTCCCTCCATCCGCAGGTGCTATTAATCGTTTTCTATTTCTATGAATGCAGGATCTCAAAACTAGATGGGTAGAAAGGAACTATAGGTGCATTCATGCAAGAAACTATGATGTTTGGCCCATCCATTTCAAATGTGGGCATGCAGAAGATCCCAAACGGAAGCATACCATCCGTGGTGCAACAAAACTATATCTAACGCTCCTAGTCCTTGAAAAGGAAGGAGACGTATTGTAACATGATCTCAAAGAAAAATAAATAAAAGAAAGGGCTGCACTTTACATTTTCTTTATATCTCATTTCAGTTCGTTTGTTTTCCCTTTTTCATGCACTTCAGTCCTTCTTCTTCATTAGTAGGACTTAGTGTTTCTCATTCTTTTGTTTGCATCGCACCTGGTACACCTATTTGCTTGTGTATCCTTGTGCTTTCAACATTATACCAAGTAATAAAACAACCATGCTACATTCTAAAAACATATTTCAAGGTAAACTGTGTGATTAAATTATGTTTCTTCTAACTTCTTTAATATCTCAATCAATAAATTTACCTATTCATTACTCTACCCTCAATATCATTCTATTAATATATTTTGGAATGCAATGATGATCCTAGTAAGTTATAGATCAATTTAATATACACTTGTACTAGGTGAATGATTTTAGAAAATTTCTTAGTCCTATGATATTTACTTTATCTCAAATTTCCTGCACTCTCTATTTATTAAACTCATATTCTTTTTCTTCTCAACATCATCACATGTGCATCTTGTAGTGGCCCTGGAAAAACAACATATTAAGTCCTCATCCTATACACACCAAGCATACCATACTAAGTGATGGGTAAACTATTCTACCTTTCAAAGGTATTCACTGAGGTGCCCAAAGTGATCATTTTCTTGCTCCCCCTTGCTTATTATTGGAATATGTGTTATGCATATTCTATAAATTACATTTGCATAATGACTTATGGATCATCCTAGTCTATACTAGTTCATAATCCATCTCACCATAGGCCTATAAGTGAGGTGGGATCACCCATCGTCATTAAAACTAGACTTAGTTTTATTATTGAGGTCATATATAACATTAGAAGATTTGGATTATGTATTCCTCATATCACACATATCCATAATGGCTTATACATTTTTCTATCAATAAATGGTATAAACTCCACTCTTAGTTATCTATGCATCCATAATGATAGACCTTTGCATTAGGCTACACAAAGGGCTACCTAATCAACACAATGATAATTATAATGCAATCTACCTGTCTTCTTCCATAATATAGTGAAACTCAATCATTATATCATAAAATACCTTCTTCCTAGATTAACCTTGTTTACCCTTATTTCCTTATGATCCATTATATATGGTGACCTTTGTTGACCTATTACTATGGAAATACATATTCTCCAATGCATTATTCGTACACTAGATGGAAATTACCTACACTTTTTGATGGTACATAAAAATATTAGCATAAACTCATCCCACTATTTTTTGTCACCTTGATCATCTATGGTTTTGATCCCTTGTTTTTTATCATCACCTACATGATGAAAACCATGATCATCCATGGTACTAATTGGCTGATTTATCTTCCTTATTCTATTTCATCATAGGAGACATGATGAAAACCATTATCATATATATTCCTAATATATCACACAAAATCCTCTCATCTACCCCACTCTATACCACATGACTAGGGGGTAATCTATCCAGTTATACAATAACCTCAAAATAAGGGGTATCTAGCTCTATTTTAAAAGTATGTACAAACCATTCAATTATATGTCTTTTCAATCCACTTAGGTGATTATTCATTAATCAAGATAAAATGTAACCACCTAGGGGTGTATTAGAATGTGAGGTTAAATTCATCACCTCATATCAATATACATGATTGAATTTACTACCTTATATCAATATGTACATCTAAATTCATTGGATCATATTAGTATATGTGAATAAATTAACCTCATATCAATATGTGCAATTAAATATTTCATCTCATATTATAATGTCCAATTAAATTTATCATCCCATATCAATATATATGATTAAATTCAATGTCTCATATCAATATGTGTGATTATATTCATCACCTCATATTAGTATGTGTGATTATATTTATCATATTATATCAATATGTGTGTTCAAGTATGTCAATATTTTCAATCTTCCTAGGCCGTTATCCATTAGTCAAGCTAAGAGAACACTACCTAGGGGTGAATCATAAATTGTGTATTTAAATACGTCTTGTATCTTAGATTATTTATACATTAAAATATACCACTTTGTATGTATGGTAGATCAAAATTATACATTTAGGTATGTCACTTTGCACAAAGATCATTATTTGTGCATTTAAATATCCCACCTTGTATCATAGATCAAAATTATGTATTTCAATATGCCACCTTATATCATAGATAAAAATTGTGAATTTAAATATACCACCATGTATTGTAGATTATTTGTGCATTTAGATACACCATATTGTATATTTGGAAGATCAAAATTGTAAATTTAAATATGATTCCTTGTACATATATTATTATACATATGCTTCCTTATACCAAGATCATGTCATTTGTAGGTGATCCTATATCACATTACTTTGGTTAATCCAAACTATTCTATTAATTTAAATTTATTCAAATTATCTTTTGTTTCCAAACCACCTTATTATTAACACCAAATTTTTATATCTTAAATCCTATTGACTACTCATATCCTATAAAATTAGTCAAGGTGAATCAATCACTTTCATAATCACCTTCAACTCATTTTGAATTACTTAGTTGCTTAATTAAACATTTTTCCATATATAAAATTAGAATTAATTTAAACTATAGATCTAATAATATGTTTAACCAAAACTAACATTAATTTTTATATAATATAATTGTAATCCATCTATGTCACGAATCTCTCTTCGCAGACTTATTCGTGTGATGGACTCATGGATTAATATGTTATCTTGTTAATATGAGATTGAGTTTTTCATGTTTGGTTATTGTAAAAAATCTATTTTTTGGAATAATATTATACTGCTAATAGATTTGCACTATTGTAGAAATATGTTTTCTCATGGGTGGAAGAAAGAATTAACCATCAAGAATGGGATACCATAAGAAAGGGAAATGATGTGATGATTTATTCATCAAACAACGAAGCAACATGGATGAATGCTCTTTTCATGTAGTTGCATATCATGATTTGCATGAGGAAATATACCAAGTTTAGAATGAAACTTGTTTGCTGCATGTTAATATTTCTTTTGATAAAATTTTATTTGTTAGTGAGATCCATTGCAAAGAAGAGTAAATGTTTAATTTTATTGTTTCTTCTTTAAAAAAAAGAGAAATAATATTAAGGATCTATCTTTAAGCTAACATTAATGTTTGAAATTGTTGTTTTAGCATTAATAAGGAAGGATTATAATATTTATTTGAATTTAATAGTGATGAAAATTTTTTATTATTATTTCTTCTAAGGATTCTTGGTTATGAATTTTGTGAAAAAGAAAGGTCACTCTTTGGATAAAATATTCATTAAGGGGCAACTTGATGAGCATGAGTTTGGTTATTTGAAAAACTATTTTACTTCATGCTAAAAACATTACTAATTTAACAATCAAGAAAAATAAAATTTATTAGGACCCTTGCTTTGGCCTTGGTAGAAACATTGGTAAAAATATGTATAAATAATATCTAATGTATGTAGAGCATAAACTATTCAATCATGATTTGAATGAGAAGTGAGACATGCATAGTGGAGGAAGAGATAATAATCCACTATAGTAACATCTTGATGGAAGTGATGATAGGACTTGCCTCACACTAGAAAGAGGAAGAGAGGACAAACAAAAAAATGAGAGGAGGAAAAATGTTGAAGGGAGAAAGAAATTGAACTAATGATTGAAAGGTTGGACATGTACCTTGAAACTCATATTGAAGTTACACTGTGATCTTCAGGTAGACTTTTAAAAAACTTTCTCTCTTGATTCAGAGGCAAATAGTGCTTTTCTTTAAAAATTCAACCCATTTGATTGTTTAACAATGGTAAAATGACTGGTTTAGGATTGAGATTGTTATCTTTGTTCCACAAAAAATAAATAATTAATCTATATATCTGCACCTTGTAAATGTGTTGAATATTGGAATGTTGCATGGTATAGTTATATATATTCATATATGCTTTTAGTAGAACACTTTTTGTGTGGTTTATTCTACCCTATTGAATGCCAAGTTCTAGAACCACCAGGTTTAGTGAATGTTTCTCCTAGAAAATGGACTGAAAGTGAAGAAGCCTATGAACTATATAACTATATAATGAATTGTGTTAGAACAATAGAAAAAAAGTGGGACCAATAGTGCTTACATAATTTAAATATGCAAATATGCTTATACTACCTTGATTAAAATAAGAACTATTACTATGATAAATGTTACCCTGAATACTAAAATATTGTGTGTTGAAAGTATATAGAAGACCCTTCCTTACTACAAATGACATTTTTTTAATTCTTTTGATTTTTCCATAGAAAGGAATATGGAATAATTTGCATGCACATTATTATTAGGGAGGTGTAAACATATAATGAATATATATTATTGTCATTTTTATTAAGAGTATTAATATTATTATTTTAGAATGTCATCTAGTTTGTGGTTGGCATGATGGACTTTCCATGAAACCTGAGAATATTTTAGTCATTCGAATGAGGGTACCCAATAATTTATTGTCTTATTGCAGAAACTAATGGATAAAATTAGTGTTTAGAGCCACCATTCCGAAATACTTGTAATAGAAAGAATGGAGAGCACTTCTTGTTTTACCCAACCAAACTTCTATTGGCTTAGACTACATCGGGGAAAAAAATAATGAGTAATCTCTTAGACTTGAGGTTAGACAAATAAATATATATTTACAATTAAAAACATTTACTACCGACTATGGAAGACCTTATTGTATGTCGATTTGTTTAATAGAAATTATATAATTATAATTTAGTGTGGTTGTAGTATAAAAAATGCATTTCCTAACCCTACATGTCTTATGCTATGGAGATCTTGTATTTTAATTTAAGAAAGATAAGACTCTATAGAAATTGTAATAAGATCCTTCATAAAGTATTTTATTATATATATGACTACTATTGCTTTTATATTTCAGAAGCATGATGTTGTGATGTGTTTGAGTTTGATTTATGATGAAACAAAGCTCTTTGAAGTATTATTTAATGAAATATATATGGAACTATTTTAAATAATATTACTTATTATTTTTATGTAGATTGAATGGCATGGAGCCAATATATGGTCAATGAAGGTGTGAAGTTTCTTTTGGGCTCTTCTAATAACCTCTATAAAGTAGTGAACATGCTTTTAATATATTTCTATTCAGAAAGGGCTTTGAGAGTTTATTTTCAAAAAAAAATATTGCAATGAAATAGAATATGATATTTTCTCCAATGATTTTACAATGTGCTAATGATAATGGATGTTGAATTTCAAACATGGAACCAGATTATATTTATAAATTGAAGGGTAGGTTCATTTTGTACTATCATAAGTATAGGATTCTTATGAAGGTAGACAAGTTATTAGGGGATGCCTTTGACACCTTATTTGGAACAAAATTATTTTATGAATTGAAGGATAAATTAATATTGTAATACCATGAGAAGTATGGAAATCATATGTGGATAGTAAAGGTATCATGGGCTAATTTGTACTTATAAATTAAGGAATAATTCATATTGTAAAATCATAGAGATTATGGAATCTCCCTAGTTAGAAGTAAAGGCATTATGGGGCATCTTTAAATCAATGCAAGAAACTAATTCTTTATGAAATAAGATAAGCAGTGATCCAAATATGGGTTTATTTACCATGAATGTCCCCAAGATATATGAGATGTGTGATTTTTTATGGAATCTCTTTATCTATGAATGAAATTTGATTTAATTGCTAATAAAAATTCTTTTGTTCTTAAATAAATGAGTAATTTATTTGGAATCGTACTTTCATTAGTTATGCATTAATTATTTGATATGAAATTCATGGGATAATTATAATCCTTGTATGATAAACCTTGATATTGCAATTGGAATAGATTATACTTTGGTTTAGAAAAGAACTTGGATAATTTTCAAGTATTCATTATTCTAAATATAAAACTTGATTGTAACTCATTTAGTGATGCAGGAGCATCCAATGGTGTAATATTTATCTTACATCATATAAATTTGTATTTATTTTATTCTATTCTAAAGTTTTTTTAGTTGTTTAAAGGATGGATAAATAGACCTAATGGTGAAATAATCACCCATATATCCTGAGTGGTTTGGGAGATATGTAAGTTTTATGGTGAAAAACCCTGCCAAAATGGTGAAAATTCTACCATTGAAACTTAAAGGTGAATTTTAAAGGTCTTAGAAGCCTCATAGAGGGGTGAAAATTAAGCATGATAGGTATTTTTGAGATTTTTCTAAAAACATGCACTAATAGTCAATCTGAGCAGCAAGCGAGGAGTTATGACCCTGGGAAGTTTTATCTCCGAAATTCAAATTTCAAATAAATTATTTTAGGTGGGAAAGGGGAAACAGGGTATTATAGGGGAATTTCAAAATTGTAAAAGGGGGTCTAGTCTGTATCCTCATTTTTATGAAAAGTAATAGGAAATCTCTGGCACTGTTTTACAAATTTCTCTATTTAGGAAGGTTATTTATGTTCTGTACAAGACAAATCTTCATTTAGGGAATATATTTTGTATACTTGTGATGATGGTTCACTTAAGGGGAAACTCATGCTAATACAAATATCTACATTAAAGGTAGTAGAGGGAAATGAATGGGTATTGCTCATTACACTAGGACTAAAGATCTTTTGTGATGAATCCTAGTGGTATGAAAATATATTTGATGGTTTGTGTCCTTAGATTTAAACATTGAGTAAGACTTACTAGGATAAGACTAGCTCATCATGATCATGATATCGATAGCATTATCCCAAAATAATTAGTACACATGCATAAAATAACCTTTGTATAGTGTAGAGATTCACATGTTTCTTTCAATGGATTGAACAGAATAAGCTAACCGACGGAAGGATGAGATTGATAGCTTAATATTGCACTTCACCTAGTACACTTGCATAGAAAGACATATGTAAGTTGTAGGGATGGGTATACCACATGTTGGATGTAATAAATATGAGTGAATCCTCGAGAAGAGGAGATGTATAACTCAATTAAGGTACACTAAGACCTTGAATATAACCCTAGCCCTATTTAGTTAAGTAAAAATAAGCTCATGGAATTTGCAATGGCTATTTTGGGTTATGAAAATCCATTAACCAAAATTAACATCAAGTTATTAACTCATAACTTCTCATCAACTATAATCACAATCAATTTCACATAGGTCGTCAAAATTATACAACATACATCAATACAATTAAATGACTAGACATAAAACCAAATGAATCATATACATGTATGTGTGTGTGTGTGTGTGTGTGTGTGTATATCAAATGATACAATGTACATAAAAAATGGATGTATCATCATGCACACATAACATCTCTATTATATTATATTACATTATTTGATATGCATATGTGTCATGAGTAAAGTTCAAGAGTATATTAGATAAGTGGCATGACAAGAGTTCAAAGGTCATTTTGTAAAACTATATTATGGAGAAAAAATTCCATAAATTTGAGGTATAAGTTGATTTAATAAATTGATGAAATTGGGGATTATTTTATAATGGATGTTAACATAGTTTATATTGAATTTGTAGATTATGTTATGAGATAGATAACATAGTTTATATTGAAATTGTAGATTATGTTATAATGGATGTTAACATATTTATGTTGATTTTGATGATTACATTATAAGGTAGATAACATAATTTATATTGAAATTGTGGATTATGTTATAATGAATTTTAGCATAGTTTATGTTGAATTTGTAGATTACGTTATAAGATAGACAACATAATTTATATTAAAATTGTGGACTATGTTATAATGTATATTAACATAGTTTATGTTGAATTTGTAGATTATGTTATAAGATAGATAACATAATTTATATTTAAATTGTGGATTATATTATAATGGATGTTACCATAGTTTATGTTGAATTTATAGATTATGTTATAATATAAATAACATATTTTAGATTGAAAAGTTATAAATAATGCTAATATATTGTATAGTTTGTACTTAAATTGGATTAATTAAAGGTATGGGACTTTAGTTTGTTTAGTAAATAGATTTGGATTATTGGATTAACTAATGGTATGGACTTTAGTTAGTTTATTAAATGGATTTGAATTATTTTATTAACTAAAGGTATAGGACTTTAGTTAGTTTGATAAATGGATTTGAAATATTTGATTAACTAAAGGTATGAGACACTAGTTAGTTTGATAAACAGATTTGAATTATTGGATTAACTATAGGTATGAGCCTTTAGTTAGTTTGATTAAAGGATTTGGATAATTGGAGTAATTAAAGGTATGGGACATTAGTTAGTTTGATAAATGGATTTGAATTATTGGATTAATTAATGGTATGGGACTTTAGTTAGTTTGATTGAAGAATTTGGATAATTGGATTAACTAAAGGTATGGAATTTAGTTATTTTAATAAGTGTATTTGGATTATTGGATTAACTAAAGGTATGAGACTTTAGTTACTTTGATAAATGGATTTGGATTATTGGATTAACTAAAGGTATGGAACTTCAGTTAGTGTAATAAATTGATTTGAATTATTGGATTAACTAAAGGTATGAGACTTTAGTTAGTTTGATAAATGGATTTAGATTATTGGTTTAGCTAAAGATAAGGGTATTTAGTTAGTTTGATAAATGTATTTGTATTATTGGATTAACTAAAGGTATAAAAATTTAGTTAGTTTGATAAATGGATTTGGATAATTGGATTAACTCAAGGTATGGGACTTTTGTTATTTTGATAAATTAATTTGTATTATTGGATTAACTAAAGGTATGATACCCTAGTTAGTTTGATAAATAGATTTTTACTAACTAAAGCTATGGTAATTTAGTTACTTTTATAAATAGATTTGAATTATTGGATTAATTAAAGGTATGAGACTTTAGTTAATTTGGTAAATGAAAATAGAAATATTCTTATGTATAAATATATACTGATGTTATGAATACAATAGACCCTTAGGTATGTAGCATCCCTCTAATAGACTAAGTGGAAGGAGCTACTCCTGGTGAAGCAAGTGTAGAATCTGTTATGTGGATTAAAAGAACAATTCATGATAAAGACATGAGAACTACTATGAGTTCTTCTACATTGTATTAGAATATTTTTGGGAGAAAGGGATTGTGGAATCCTTGTATTTTTGAAGACTAAACTTATGCAATAAAGGAAATATTTGAGGTTAGGTTTTCTTGAAAGGGTTTTCCTTAGAATAAATATTGTGTTATGGGTATATTCCTTTATAATCTTATTTTTTTATGCATTTCTTTAAAGTTGATTCTCATGTTTGATTTGAATAGATGCTTAGTAAATATTATTTCTTGATTTGTTTAATTAGATAAAATTTATGTTGTTAAATAAGTGATAGTTTTTAATATTTAATATATACAATAGTAATACCAATGTAATCCCTTAAACTAGTTAGGTTTTTGGGTTGTTACATTTGGTATTAGAGCATTAAGGCATAGGACTAGACACTTTCAAAAAGGAACTCTAGGAACAATGGACTAGAGACTTCCTTGGAATGTGCTAAGGTTTAGGTATCTTCCTATTCAAGCCCTTGCTTAGTTAAGCTAAAGCCAGGAAGACCTTGAACTATGAGTTGCTTTGAAATCTAAACACATAGTCATAGGACTATGAGCTTCCCTAGATGATATCTAGGTATGACATGCTGGAAGCAAGGAAAGATAAGCTAAAAGGATTGCTTAAGTATCAATCCTAGGGATTTTTTTCTCTAGTATGACATATTGTGTAAAGCAAGCATAACTTTAGTCATTAACGAATGAAAGAAGATAGATTGAGTTCATCTATAAATATAAAATAACTCAATTCCTTGTTGGTTAATGAGAATGGTACCTTGTAGCAAAATAAGTGTGACCCAAATTACTACCAAAAAGGTAATATGGGTCATAGCCCAAATGACACCTTATGGGGAATACAAGAGTGGCATTGACCATTATTAATCTAGATTAGCTATGAGAGATATAGCTAACCTTTGGTAAGAACAATTGAAAGTATTCAAATACCTTAATGTAGTGAAAATAAATTCTAAAATAGATAGGAGAACTATCCTACTACAAAATATTATGAAGGAAAAATCTCGTATAGAGGTGGAGCTAGTCAAGGACCTGAAGAATATCAGGGTATACAAATCAATTGATAAAAATAAACAAGGTATGATTGTGTGATTTGGAAATATATATTTTCTTGTAGAATTTTTATTAGTAACCCAGATAGTCGAGTTACCTATCAGGTGCAAGATATAGATTTTGAATGATGGAATAACTTCAAAGATAGCAATAAAAATTTATAAGAATGGTTCTATTCAAACTGTATACCTTTGACTGTATTGAATGTGATAAGTTTAGCTCATCAAGAATGATGCGATGGATAAGCTTAGTTGCGATAATGCATAGTATACCTACATAGATAGAATTTTGTATGTTATTGATTGTTTATTTGCAAACTGTGTAGTGTACCTATACAAAAGAACTTATGTATGATATTGATATTTTATTTGCAAAGTGTGTAGTATGCCTACATAGAAAAAATTGTGTATGGTACTTATTGCTTAATTGCATGGTGCATAGTATACCTACACAAATTATACTTGTGTATGGTATTAATAGCTTATCTACGCGTGATATACCTACACAAACGATAATTGTGTATGGTATAGAGAAGGATACATCCTTCATAATTTTAAAAATATGAATAGTGGTTCATAATATAGAAGGAGTCCTAAGGGATTATAGGATCCCTTAGGAAGGAAATTTGGATAACCTTGATTAAATATTTCTTTATAAGCCTAAACTAGATAGGTTTATAAACATCTAGTAGTTTTAAGGAAGTAGGGTTATCATAGCAAATGTGAGATAGATAACTTTAGCTATATCATCGATGAGATGAGATAGATGGATTAATTCAGATCATAGAAAATATGATATGGATAGCTTTATCTATCTCATGAATAAAGGTGAGATAGATACTTTAAATTTAGATCATCATAGGTGAAGTAACTATTCCTAGTTAAGTTAATCATACTTAATGAGAAGAAATCGAGGAAAATTCTATAAGAGAAAATAGATGTATGGTTCTTTTCTTAGGATTTTGGCTCATTTATCTAGAAACGAGTAGGTAGAAAATCTACTCTAGAGAAGATTATGGAATCCTCAATTTAATTTGTTAAAGAATAACCAAATTTTGAGATTTGTAAACTCTAAAAGGCATAGAGATCCATACAAAGAGAAAATATTGATTTTTAGAAATAAGAAAATCCTATATAACTTCAAGCCTTAAAGAAGGAAAATAGTGGTTTGACTTGAAAATACTTAGATTTAATAAATGTGATCTCAAGATGAAAGTCATAGTGAATTTCAAGCCAAACACAAAGAAAATATTGTCGAGAGTGAGATTTTAGAATGAATGATGAGCTCTTGTACCTTAAGGATGCAATATTTTTACCTAAAATTGACAATTTGAGATAATGTGTTATGCATAAAATGTAATGTTTTCTTCTTTCTTTTTCCTTGCAAGTACAAAAATATAGGAAAATAGGAACAAAAACACCTTTTGAATAGATTTGGAGAAGGATGTTACTACCTCTATTGCTCAATGATTAGGATTGCATCTTACATAAAGTGAGTGTAATATGATATTAGCAAGGGATGATGAAATATTGGAGGCAAAATTGATTAGACGTTTTTCATAGGACTACCCAAACTGTCGAACTCATTTTGGTCATATCTCACTCATCCAGACTCGGATTCAGTTGAAATTTTGAGGGTAGATGCCTGAAAAACCCTAGAACATCTCCACCAATTTTCATAGCATTTGGAGCAACACAGATCCTAGTGCATCCCTATGTGTGAATGACATATTTAGCAAGTGGCTATGTGAGGGTTTCATCTGGGTTGAGTGCAAGCAGCTCTAGAGGTTTTTTTTAGGGCCTTTGGGCCCTAGTGGCCAATATTTTTATGGTTTATGCTCAATATTTTAGTAGGAAATATTACAGGGGATACAAGATGGGTTAAAAATTTGTCTTTCAACAGATCATACTGTGAAATTGAGTGACAATGACTTCCAATTTGTTGCACAAAAGAAAAGTGAAAATCATACCTTTCCACGACGTCTAGGGCAAGGATTAAAGAGATCAGGAAACAAGTTTCAAGTAGTTGATAAAAAAATGGCTCATATCTCAAGTGAATCTGGTGCTAAGGTGTTATTTTGTGTTTTTATGTGTGAGTGTTTTATATGTTTTTTGTTTTTATTTGTTGTCTGTTGTTGGTTGTTTTTATTTTTATTTTTGTTTTATTTTTTAATTTTTTAGGTTTTGGTTGTGTTTATTTTTCATGTTTTTTTTTGGGTTATGCCTTTGTAGTGTTTTGTGGTTTTTGTCTTGTTTGTGTTTTGTTATGTGGTTCTTGTGTTTTTCTATGTGGTTTGTGTTGTGGTTTCTTTTATCTTATTGTCCGTGTTTGGTTGTGCTTTTGCTTTTGACACACTCAAGGAGCATGTTTTTTATTTTATTTTATTATTTTTGTTGTAATTTACTTATTTTTAAATTGGTTTTGTGTGTTTGTTTGCTCCTTGAGTATGTCAAAGGAGGTAGGCCAGGTCTGAGTCCTGGGCATTTTTTGCGGAATGGATACCCCTACCTCCTTGGGTCTTACCCGAAAGTGGCATCCATTTTGGGATGTTTTCCACAAAAAAAAAAAAAAAAAGGATGATGAAATATTATTTAAACTCAATAGAATGGAAGTTAGACATTATCCTTGATCATCTAACTTTGTATAGCAGGGATGTTTTTGCAGGAAACACCTAGGATGGTGTTTAAACCTAAGGGGTAGGATGTCATGACCCTCCCTGGTAGGCCTTATGGCATGAAAAACTATGTGTTGTTTAAATATAACTTGTACATAGTTTTTTTGTAATTAAATAGCTATGCAATGTATAGAATCAACCCTAAGGGCTATTATATATATTTATAATAGTAGATTAATGTATTATAAATAATAAAGAGTATTACATATATATTTATAATAAATACTATTATATATTTATAATAGTAGAATATTCTATTACAAATAAAATGTTATTTATTATAAAGACTACAATATATTTATAATAGGAGAATAATATACTATGAATAAAAGAATATTTGAAAATGTTCATTCTTAAAAAAAAAGTGAAGGGACATTTATAAATGTAGGGAAAAATTATTAAAAATTACATTGAATATATTTGGAAGATATCCATACTATCTTGGACCTTTATTTGGATAAGGGTAGATATATTTACATTAAAGAAAAGAATGGCTCTGTGACATAAGAGGGTAGAGGCCTTTAAGGTGGGTAAGTAACATTTATATTTAAAAAGACTTTTGGGTATAGGTAAATATAGAAGGGAGGGCCTTGGCTTTAAAATGGAAGAGGGAAGGAGAGGATTGGGATTCAAGCATGGACGAAGAAGGTCTAGTAGGCAATATTAAGGTGAAAAGAACTCGAAGATTGAGGGTTAGGGGTATTCAATCCCATTAATGCTTACAAATATGATTACTACCTTTTTGGAAATGCTCACTACATTTTTTTATTTATGCTTACCTTTCATTTGTGTTCATATTAGTGAAAAATCTCTAGTGAAACACAAATCATATGATGAAGAGACAAAAATAAATTTAACCTTATCTTTCTCAGTTTAGGTATCCTGAAAGGGACTCCTATGTTAAATAATTCTCATACTTCTTATTAACATCTCTTTTTCACATGCATTTTACATCAAATTATGCTCTATAGTAAGAACAATATTTACTTCAAGCACAATTGGAATTTGTGCCTTTTTGCTGCATTTTAGCTAACTGATTCTTGCTTAGTTTGATTTAGTAGAAGATATCCTTTCCTAGCTCTAGATTTGGTTTGGTTTTGAAATTAGCTTTAGGGAAAGTTGATTAGATTTAGCACCATGGTTGCATTTTATTTCCTTAACTATAGACCAAATTATATTATGCTAGGTAAGGGTGTAGGATATTCATCTTTTTCTGATGGCAGACGGGAATATCACATGCTCACAGACTACAAAACCACATTCATTAATCTGGAAAATACATACATAAACAGCTTGCAGGCTTACAATAGCTAGTGCTCGGTTTAGCTTTCCACTCACACTTCTGCGTATGATCTCCGATCCACCACCCCATTCTATTATAATGCTTGAGTTTTTATCATGGTCTCGACCCTCTAGGCCATTAATGATCCACCTGCTCGAATATATTAAAAAAAACCTGCAAAATCGGCTTCCCCTGCCAAGTCTTCAATTTTCCTCTCTGTAATTGGCAACTGTGTCGAGTCTTCAATTTTACCTCCGTAATTGGCAACTGCCCCGATCTGCCATGAAAGTACACATTTATGAGACCCTTGACCTGCAACTGCTGCTTTGTTAGAATGTTGACTGTTTCCTCTTTTCCCATGCTCGTGGCCATCCACGTGTTTATTTTTATTTGCGTTCTTCTTAGCCGCTATATCGCGACATGTCACGATATTGCGACACAACCTCTACCTTGCCTTCGTCTCCCTTTGGTGTTGTGACCTTGCGACATAACTTCCACTATGCCTTGATTTTATTTTGATGTTGCGACATCGCGACGTCGTGATATCATGACAAAACTCTCACTGTGCCTTGCTTTTCTTTCAATGTCGTGACATCACGACATTGCGATATCGCGACATCATGATATCATGACAAAACTCCCGTCGTGCCTTGCTTTTCTTTCGATGTCATGACATCATGAAAAAACTCCTGCCATGCCTTGCTTTTCTTTTGATGTCATGACATTGTGACGTCGCGATATCGTGACGTCACGACAAAAATCCTGCCGTGCCTTGCTTTTCTTTTTGCGTTGTGATTTCGTGACGTCGCGATATCACGACATCACAAAATCGTGACTATTTTGACTTTCGCCCTTTGCTTTCTTCCTGCGTCATGATTTTGTGACCCTCCAACTTCTGCCTTGTTCCTGCTAAACACTTAGAAACAAAAAAAAAATTGGAAACACTTAGAAAAATTTGGCTGATGCAAGATTGCCTTGCTGTCGCCGAATGCTCTTGCATCAAACACCTAAGGTAAATGGAGAAGTGACCTTCACTTCTATGTTGTTTGGTCCACGTATTTTGTAACATCTCCAAACATGCACCTACCTTTGTAGCCTACTTAAACCCCATCTCCTGGCAAAATTTTTTTTTGCCTTCTACTAGACAAATTTTGGCACTGCTGCACACCTTCTCGTCCATTGCCTGTAATGGCTTTAACTTGTGGCGAACTCCATATTTCGTTAAGGAGTATGTATTTGCATGACCATCATGCACTGAACTTCGATCAAACTACCATGGCCTTCCTAACAGTAAATGGCAAGCATCCATGGGGAAAACATCACACAAGACCTCGTCCTGGTAGTTCCCAATATTGAACGTGACTAAGCACTATTCACGAACCCATGCTCTATGGTCCTTTTGCAATCATGCAATCCGGTATGGATGCGGGTGTCTCCTCCTTTCTAGCTGTAACTTAGCAACCATCTATTTCGAGACTAAGTTATCAGTACTTCCATTGTCTATAATAACATTACAGACTTTACCTAAACTTTTGCACCTCATGCAGAACAGGATTCTCCTCTACTCTAGTTTGTCTTCATCAATCAGCATGGCTCTCCTTATGACCATGACTTCTCTCTCTACCTCCTCAGAATTTTCTGATTCAGCATCTTCCTCTACTACCACAGCTCTGGCAAGACCCTCAGGTCTCTTGTTCATCCTCTCGTGGTGCTGGGGACACTCGTATGCATGATGTCCCTCTTCTCCACAGTGGAAATAGGTTCCATGAAACACTCCTCTTCCATACCCACATCTAGATCTACCTCTTCCTCTTGGGTAGCCATTGTTCTGAACTTGGGGTTTATAATCATCACCTGCCTTCTGCTCTTGGCTACTGCTAGCTTCTTCTTTCTTCTCCTCTTTTCCTTCATCTTTTCTTCCACCAGTATTTCCTCCATGCCCTCTTCCTCTTTGCTTGCTCTCAAACCTTTGGTTTAGTTTTTCTTCAACCTTCAAAGCAAACTGGTAAGCATCTTCAATGGTGCTCACCCAAACTAGGCTCAACTCTTCCTAGATACTAGGTCTCAACCCATTGATATAACGGGCCACCTTCTCCTTGCTTGCCTCTAAATGGCCAATTTTGATGGAGATCTTATAAAAATCCTCTATATATTCTTGGACAATTTTGTTCATCTGCCTCAAACTCTACATTTTCCTCAGCAGATCCAGTTCGTAATCTGCAGGAATAAACTGTCTTTTCAGCTTCTCCACCATTCGTGCCCATTTTGTTATCCATTCTTTTCCTCTTCTGTTCCGCTCCAGCTGTACTCCCTTCCACCATATGCTGGCATGACCCTTCAGCTTGGTCTTGGAAAATTTGACCCTCTCAAGATCTTCAACTTCTTCATACTCAAAGTATTCTTCTAGATCGTTGATCCAGTCGATCAATTCCTCTAGATCCAGGTTCCCAAAATACATGGAAACCTCCATCTTCGACTTCTTTCCAATCTAAGAGATGGCTTTGTACAACCTGGCTTGTGCCGGATCTATAGCCTCTTCTTCTTCTTCAAACTGGTTTTCTTCTTCATCCACTTCATCTTCACTGCCTTCATCCCTTTTGGGTTCATGCCTTCTGCGTAGCCCTTCTTGCAGGGCCTGAACTTGCCTTTGCAAACCTTGAAAATATTTCATCGACACCACATTTCTTACTCCACCATGGTTTCTTCATGGAGGCAATTTTCTACCAGGTCCTGGCATAAACTGCCTCATGTTCGACGAATCTTCTTACGCACTCAAAGACCCTAACTCACTCTCTCTCTCAAAACCCTACCACAGATCCTGGTGTAACTGCCTCACATCCGGTGATCTATTACACACTCAAGAACATTAGCTCTGATACCATTTGATGGAAGACGGGAATATCACATGCTCATAGACTACAAATTCACATTCATTAATCTGGAAAATGCATACATAAACAGCCCACAGGCTTACAACAGCTAGCGCTCGGCTTAGCTTTCCACTCACACTTTTGCGTGTGATCTCCGATCCACCACCCTATTCTATTACAATGCTTGAGTTTTTATCGAGGTCTCGACCCTCTAGGCCATTAATGACCCACCTGCACGAATATATTAAACAAAACCTGCAAAATTGGCTTCCCCCGTCGAGTCTTCAATTTTCCCTTCGTAATTGGCAACTGCCCCGATCCGCCATGAAAGTACGCATTTATGAGACCCTTGACCTGCAACTGCCGCTTTGTCAGAATGTTGACTGTTGCCTCTTTTCCCGTGCATGTGGTCGTCCACGTGTTTATTTCTTATTTGCATTCTTCTTGGCCGTGATATCGCGACATGTCACGATATCGCAACACAACCTTCGCCTTGCCTTCGTATCCCTTTGGTGTCACGACCTCGCAACATAACTCCCATCATGCCTTGCTTTTATTTTGATGTTGCAACATCGCGATGTCACGATATCGCAACAAAACTCCCGCTGTGCCTTTCTTTTCTTTCGATGTTGCGACATCGCGATGTCATGATATTGCGATGTCACGATATTGTGACAAAACTCCCACCGTGCCTTGCTTTTATTTCAATGTCGTGACATCGTGACAAAGCTCCCACCATGCCTTGCTTTTCTTTCGATGTCGCGACATCACGACAAAACTCTCGCAATGCCTTGTTTTTCTTTTTGTGTCACGATTTTGCAATGTCACGATATCACGACATCACAAAATCATGACTATTCTGCCTTTCACCCTTTGCTTTCTTCCTGCGTCATGATTTTGCGACGTCACGATATCGTGACGTCATGATTTCATGACCCTCCAACTTCTGCCTTGTTCCTGCTAAACACTTAGAAACAAAAAAAAAATTGGAAACACTTAGAAAAATTTGGCTGATGCAAGATTACCTTGCTGTCGTCGGATGCTCTTGCATCATGTTCTCTGTTGGACATCATATTTAGGATCCATCTAAAATTTAAACTAGATCAAGTTTCTAGTGATACATTAGAAAGCTTTATTAAAGCTTGGCTTAAGTTTTAAATGCTCTATGGTGGTTTAGGGCTTGGTGTAACTACCTTTTATGGGGTTTCTAAGCTACCATGGCATATTTGAAATGTCTGGTGAGCTCACAATTATTTTGGTTATTTACCCTTGTCCCACATGTGTTGTGTTATAAGACAAATGTAAAATAAGAGGTGTGTGACACCTAAGGGCTTACATCCAATCACCTAGATGCTTGGCTAAGCCTAGTCCCAAATCATCTACCTTCCTTGACCACCTATGTTGTGAACCTAGTATGTGGTAGTTTCCTTTGCTAAGGTTCATGTAGTTTGGATTTCATGGCCTTTGGTTTCAACCAGTGAATGTTGATTGACTCACCATGTTTTAAAATTGAACTAAAAAATAGCATTTTTAGGAAAGTCTGAGCCACTGATTATTAGACTCATAAAAGTATGACCAAGGTTGAATTTAGTTAAAGAATATGTACCCAATGGTTGGGAATATTCTTGGAAAACCCCTTTTGAGCGTGTGTGTTGTAGTCGCTCATTATAATTTTTGAAAAAAATGGCATAAAAAATATGAGATGGATTAGATTATGATATTTAATTCATTGAGAAGAATAAAAGAGGTTATTTTTAATTCTCAAGTATAAATGGTTGTATTTAATTGAATTAATATAACTTATATTTTCATGAAAAAAAGATTATAATATGGACTATGTTTTATGGAAGATAAATAAGTTTATATTTGAAGGTTAGAGATTATGTTAAGAGTTATATAACATGATTTATATATGAATACTATGGATTATGTTATAAGGTAGATAACATAGTTTATATTGAAATTATGGATTATGTTATAATGGATGATAGTTTATTTTAAATTTATAGATTATATTATAAGATAGATAACATAATTTATATTAAATTTGTGGATTATTTTATAATAGATATTGACATAGTTTATGTTAAATTTGTAGATTATGTTATAAGGTAGATAACATAATTTATATTGAAATTGCAAATTATGTTATAAATAGTGATTAACATAGTTTATGTTGAATTTGTAAAGTATATTATAAGATAGATAACATAGTTTATATTGAAAGTTATGGATTATGTTATAATGGATGTTAACATAGTTTACATTAAAATTGTGGGTTATGTTATAATGGATGTTAACATAGTTTATGTTGAATTTGTAGATTATGTTATAAGATAGATACAAAATTTATATTTTAGGATTAAGTTTTAATGGATGTTAACTTAGTTTATGTTGAATTTATAGATTAAGCTATTAGGTATATAACATAATTTATATTGAAATTGTAGATTATGTTATAATTGGTGTTAACATAGTTTATGTTGAATTTGTATATTATGTTATAAGATAGATAACATAATCTATATTGAAATTTTGGATTATGTTATAATGGATATTAATATAGTTTACGACAGATAACATAATCTATATTAAAATTGTGGATTATGTTATAATGGATGTTAACATAGTTTATGTTGAGTTTGTAGAATATGTTCTAAGGTAGATAACATAATTTATATTGAAATTGTATATTATGTTATAATGGATGCTAACATAGTTTATGTTGAATTTGTAAATAACGTTATAAGATAGATAACATAGTTTATATTGAAATTCTAGATTATGTTAAAATGAATGCTAGCATAGATTATGTTGAATTTGTAGATTATGTTATAAGATAGATAACATAATTTATATTGAAATTGTGGATTATGTTATAATGGATGTTAACATATTTTATGTTGAATTTGTAGATTATGTTATAAGGTAAATAACATAGTTTATATTGAAATTGTAGATTATGTTATAATGAATGTTAACATAATTTATGTTGAATTTGTAGATTATGTTATAAGAGATAACATAGTTTATATTGAATTTGTAGATTATATTATAATGGATGTTAACATAGTTTATGTGGAATTTATAGATTATATTATAAGATAGCTAATATAATTTATATTGAAATTGTGGATTATGTTATAATAGATGTTAACATAGTATATGTTGAATTTGTATATTATGTTATAATTTAAGTAATATAGTTTATATTGAAATTGTAGATTATGTTATAATAGATGTTAACATTGTTTATATTAAATTTGTAGATTATGTTATGAGGTAGATAAAATAATATATATTGGAAATAAGATAGATTATATATAATTGAAAGGAACATAGTTTATATTAAAAGTTATATATTATGTTTAAAGGTAAATAACATAGTTTATATATAAAGGATTATAGATGAAGATAACATAATTTATGTTCAAAAGTTATGAATTATGCTAATAGATAGTATAGTTTGTACTAAAATTGGATTAACTAAAGGTATGAGACTTTGGTTAGTTTGATAAATGGATTTGGATTATTAGATTAACTAAAGGTATGGATATTAGTTAGTTTGATAAATAGATTTGTATTATTGGATTAACTTAAGGTATGAGACTTTAGTTAGTTTGATAAATGGATTTGGATTATTTGATTAACTAAAGGTATTTAATTTAGTCAGTTTGATAATTAGATTTGGATTATTGGATTAACTAAATATATGGGACTTTAGTTAGTTTTATAAATAGATTTAGATAATTAGATTAACCAAAGGTATGTTCTTTAGTTAGTTTGTTAAATTGATTTGAATTATTGTATTAACTAAAGTTATGGGATATTAGTTAGTTTGATAAATATATTTGAGTATTGGATAAATATATTTGATTATTGGATAAATATATTTTGAACTTAGATAAATGTATGGGACCTTAGTTTGATAAATGGATTTGGATAATTGGATTAACTAAAGGTATGTGACTTTAGTTAGTTTGATAAATAGATTTGGATTATTGGATTAACTAAAGGTATAGGACTTTAGTTAATTTGATAAATGGATTTGGATAATTGGATTAACTAAAGGTATGGGAGTTTAGTTAGTTTTATAAATGGATTTGGATTATTGGATTAACTACATGTATAGGAATTTAATTAGTTTGATCAATGGATTTGTATTATTAGATCAACTAAAGGTATGGGAATTTAGTTATTTTTATAGATGGAATTGAATTATTGGATTAACTAAAGGTATGGGACTTTCATTATTTTTATAAATGGATTTGGACTATTGGATTAATTATAGGTATGGGGCTTTAGTTAATTTGATAAATAAAAATAGAAATATTCTTATGTATAAATGGGTATCAATGTTATGAATACAATATACCCTTAGGGGTGTACTACCCCTATAATGGACAAAGAGGAAGAAGATACTCCTTGAGAAGAAAATGTAGAATCTATTATATGGTTTCAAAGAATAATTCAAGATAAAGATGTGAGAACTACTATGATTTCTTATGCATTGTATTGGCATATGTTTGGGAGAAATGGATTATGGGATCCTTGTATTGTTGAAGACCGATATTATGCAATAAAGGAAACATTTGTGGCTAGGTTTTCCCAAAAGGGTTTCCCCTAGGATAAATATTTGTTTATGGGTATATTTATTTTTAATCTTATTTTTTATGTATTTCTTGATAGTTGAATCTCATATTTTATTTAAATAGATGCTTAGTATACATTATTTCTTGATTTGTTTAATTAGATGAACTTTATGTTGTTAAATAAATGATAGTGTTTAATATATATATATATAACAATAATACTAGTGCAATCCCTTAAACTAGTTAGGTTTTGGGGTTGTTACAATATACCATTAACTTGGGTAGTTAATAAAAGATAAACTCTAACCATTTTGAAAACCATAGGTAATAGGACATGGTTATAGTATATGTTCATGAGACTTAAAACCTAAAAGTTACTCATTATAAAGGATGGTAATTTACTAAACATCCAATACATTTGAAATGGAAATGAGTTTATAAAGTAAGGTTACTTTACTATTCCATTCTTTATATTAAAATGATAGGGCCATGAAATATGTACTTTCATGATAATGTTAAGCCTAGTTTATTTTTAAATAGAATGAGAATATATTTAAATATAAAGGAAGTATACTTTATAAAGTGCCTTGTAAGAATGAGAATGTACTTGATTTATTGCTCTTGATGAAAGTAAAGGTTTATTGTGAGTTACTGCATCCTTTCAAGTTAGATTAAGATATGGATACCATGTTTTAACTTAGAATAGACGTGTGAGGGTTTTTAATTTGATTGCTTTATTTAAAGTTTTATTTAAAAGTAATGCCATCCTTAATAAGTTGCATAAATTATACTTTAAAAGTTATGGTGAAATGCAAACTCTAGTTTAAGGAAGGGAGTATCTTAGGAGTTGTGATTAGAATAGTGTAGATAGAAATATGAGAACTCTCCAAACAAATATTTCATAAAACCTAATCACGTGGAAGATGATTAGTTAAATTAAGTTGTGATCTCTTATAATAAAAGCTTAAACTTATTTATCATGAAGGATGATATTTAATCATGTTTCCCTTAATCATTGTGAAGAATGAATGATCTAAATGAACCCAATACCATTGGAATGAAGGTATGCATTTAATGTGATTTAAGAATAGCCACTTTTTGATAAAATAGGTTGGAAGAAGTGACTTTATCAGAATATGTAACAAGGGGTAGTATGAGATGTCAAATCTAGGTCATTGCATGAGAAGTATGATGATGGTTACTCATGATTTTTGTGAATAGGAGTTATCTAACATGATAAAATAACATAGATTAATCCACAAAAGTTGTTATGGGATAACTACCATTATTTATAACATGGAAAGTGAGACTAGGTCCAGAGCTAGAGTAATGGCATGGCCCTAGTTGACTCCAATGAAGTAGACATTCAACTAAGAACTAAGCATATACACTAACCTCTTTCATAATATTTAGGAGCAAGAGGGCTAAATTAAAACATAGATTCCTCATGTTAAGGGATGGGGAGAATATGCATCCATTATCTAGGTGTTATAGACCCTAGAGGATAACTCAAACCATGAATCTAAACTCATTCTAGAATAAAAAAATGAAAAATAAGAAGACATATTCACAAAAAGGTATCTTCTATAGGATCTGTACAATCTTGTCCACTTGGGAGACTATCTATAGTAGTCCTAATTCCCAAAAGTGGTATGCTATACCTCATACTGATTAAACATTGGGTGATCATCAAACCAATTTAACTTGAAATTTTTTCCTATAGGCTGAGTCTAGATAGTAAAATCAAACACAAATTTTTACCTTGAGGAACTAGTGAGCTAGACTGAGTTGTGCAACCAGGCAAGTAGATTTGGGTTGTTACAATAAAGTAGTTTCCTTTGATAATGAAACATGCTAACATAAGTAAAATTAGGATTTTCTTATATTTTACTTTTTTTTGAACCATAATTACTTTTCCATATCAATGAAGTAAGTGAATTTATGAAGACATCATCAAAATACATGAATTATTTGGAAACATAAACACAATTGAAGTAACTAAGTTGGAGTCAGAGCTTTTTTCTCTCAAGGTGGTTGGGATTGATCACATTTAAGACTATATTGTGATATTTAAGGCATTAAGAGCATATATTGCATCTTATATAAGCAAAAATAAAGATGATATAGAATGTGTGAATATTATCCTCGTTAATCTCTCACTTTATTTTTAGATATTGGGCCTCATGGTTAATATAATTTCTGCATTCATGAAATCTCAAAAATCTCCTCCTCTTGATTACTGTTTCTCTTAGTTTATTTTTAAGTGGCTATCAAAATTTATTGTAATACTTTATAAATACATACTCCTGTAAAGAAATCCAAGCCTAAGTAGGCTATAATCTAAGGATCCAAAGACTAGACAAAGTCTTCAAAGAAGTTAAAAACCATCTATAGATGCTAAAGTAAGAAGGTCATCCTATAAACATTACTTCCTAAAATTATAAGGGATTGAAGTTGAGACTTTGAATATGGGTGGATGTCAATTATTTTATTTTTTATGGATATAACTCTAGAAAAGAGTGTGTGCAAGAGTTTGTTAAATTTAATCTAATACTAAGACTTAAAAACCTAAAGCACCAACATATTTCACATAAAAATAAATGCTTTATTCCATATGAGACTCGTTGAACGCCAAACAAATTGATTATAGTCAACATGGTTAAACATATAATTATGACCACTTGAGTATGAACATGGTTAATGATAAACAATAACTAATAGCATAACTCACAAAAAATGATTACATTATACACATTGATTAAGCATCATGATATATATTAATCTTAAATTTAATCTATACTCATTCCTTTATGTCCATGATAGACATTTAGGGTGGTAAAATTTTAAGTCCCATCCACCAAAATATGGCCTTGTTGGTGTTTTAACAGTTTGCTAAAGAGAAATGCCTAGTGGTGGATAATGTTTAGAAGTCCATTAAAGCTCAACTGATTCTGGTGCTCTTTTTATAAAAAGTAAAGTTGAGAGGTTCAAGTGATCTCCTGGGTAGTGAATATCTGTATTCATGTTTATGGGCTTAGGAGATGATAATATTACCAAAAATTTACATGTTTCATCCAAAGGAGTTAGGGGGAAGGCTCGTTTATCTAGTACATCGAGACTTGATTCTTTGGAGTTTTGTCTTAAGGAGGCTCAGACCAGTAGGATTTATTGAGGTGTTTCAAATACTACCAGTAGTGTAAGAGGGGGTTCATTGAGAAAATATAAATGTCTTTCAAAAAATCCCCAAAAATGTATACCCTTAGGTATTCATTACTTAATTAGACTCTAAGCTTTTGAGCAAGGATAACCTAAAGGAAAAATTAGTTAGGGAAGTTTATTATCCTGATGTTGTTGGTCATGGAAAGGTTAATGCCACTCATAAGCTTAATGTGGTGGAAATTAAATTACGCTTTATTTTGGTCTTGTTGAAAATTGTCATAGATTACATTGAGGAGATGACTTATATTGTGGGAGAAATCATAGAGGAGATGGAGTTGGTTGAGAAGGTCTAGAACTAACTTAGTTCTAATCTTGTTGTCTAGTTTGGAGGTTCTTCTTTTTGTTTTTGAAGTTACTCCTATTGTTTTGTCTAGTTCTATTTTTGCTCTTCCCCTTTGTGTCGGTCATTTCATACTATCTTGTGTAGTTGTGTTTTTCTATGTTGTTTTCTCTTTGGGTGGAGTTGATATTAAAAGTTGAGGGAATTATTTCAAGACCCTCCTTCCATAATAGTACCAAAAAAAAAGTTTGGACTGGGTTTTAGATAGGTATTTCCTTTACACTCTGTCAAAATGAGCAGTGAGATAATTGGGAGAAAAACATATGGATAAGAGTGCAATGTGAAGAAGTAATCTACCTAAAAGTATTTGTCTAGGAAATAAAAGTATGTGAAAGACTGGATTTGAGTGATTCTATGGGATAATGAACATTTGTAACGATGCCTTAATTTAAAAATGGTTGAACGACCAGAAGAAAAATCCAATATTGCAGGTTACCCATGTTTAGATCCCACAATTACACTTCAGTTGGGAAAATATGCACATGATATTTTTATAGAAAAATTATCTTGACTAATCCAAAAAACATCGTAAGGAGTTAGCATGCCCTACCCTAGGTCTAAGGTAAAATTGTGTGTTCTATTTTTGGTTAATCTTCCTCATGACCTTAAAATAATAGTATGCATCACACAAGTTAGGCCTCCTGTGAAAGTTCACATCCATCAATTACACCATAATATCTCCTTTATAACATTTATCTTTGATCTTGGTTCCCATACCTGGTTAATAATGATAATCATGGATGTTCACTTTAAATGCTTAACACAAAGCTCCTAAAGCATGACATGGTAAGAAATTGCTAGCTATGGTTCGTTACTTCTATAAAGAGGTATTTTTATGAATATCTTTGGTAGATAAGTTAGGTTCTAGTGAAACATAGAAGAGAAAAGATGAAGAATTTGAGATTTTTAGTGGTTTATTTGATAGTAATTGGAGCCACTTGTTTAGTACTATGCTCTTAACTTGAAGTGATTGTTTTAGTTGAAGGGGAAGGATGGTAGCTTGGTATTGCTACCTGGTATGGCCCTCCAAATAGATATGGGAGTGAAGGCAAGTATATGAATACTCAATCCCATCTAATACAACCATATTGGTTTTATATTTACATTTATAATGTGGTGTGTTGCATTATTCGTCTTGCTAGAGTAGTTAGATATGCAAGTATATTTTATTTTAATATATTTTTAATCTAATATAGTCATTATATATTGAACAAGAGATGCGTGCAGATATCCTACCTTGGTAGAATAGATACCTTTTGCATCAAAAGTGACAATAGTGGGTCCATTCCTCTATAGAGGAGGGAAAGCCTACAGAGAGTTCTATCAGGTTTATCTATATATGTACCTAAAAGATGCGTATAATAGAAATATTGCACACAATGGAGGGAGCGTAACTCTCTTGTGTGATTTAACTTATGAGAAAAGAGTGATGTGCAAGGAAGGATGCGCAATGTCTAAACTACATGGAGCTTGTTCATCGTAGGTCAACCTTATCCCATGCATGTTGCCTTAAGCGCAAGGAGTAGATGCACAAATAAGGTGCACAAAAAACTTACGCACTATGAAGGATGTGCAAGGACCAAAACGCTCTTAAGAGGAGTGATTTTATGTTTGACTAGGTCAAAAACTATTACGCAATGGGGAAGTGCACAGTTGCTATACGTACCAAGTTAAATGTGCAAGACCATTTAAATATGGTAAAAAAGGTGATTTAGGATTTTTAAGGCACTAAAGAACAAAATCGCTAAAAGACAAAAAATAAATATTTTAATAAAATGAACAATATAAAGTGCTTATTCACACAAATACACCTATGCAATGCCTATGCGCTCAAAAAAATAGTGTAAGGTGAAAGCACGAGGATATGGAAACAAAACGAAAATGCCAAGTGCGATGTATGCAAAAGCAAAATGTAACGCTAAGTCCTACAAACTGAAATGCATGAAAGGAGAGAAACATAAACGAATTGAAACAAGATAGAAAGCAAATTTTGAGTACAGACCTTTTATTAATTTGCTTTAAATTTAGGTTACAATACGTCTCCTCCCTTTTCGAGGGCTAGGAGCGTTAATTAGGGCTCTATTACACCACGAATTGGTATGCTTTCTTCTACGTACCCACATGTAAAGTGGGTGGGCCAAATGTCATCGCCGCTTGCGTGAACGCGTCTTTGATTCCTTGCTGCTCCTCCGATGTTGAGATCCTGCATTCAAAGAAACAGAAAGGGATTAATAGCACCTATGGATGAATTAAGACATGCGATCCCCAAAGCCTACGATTAGTGCATGCGTAAAATAAATAAAATGATAACTAAAACATATCAGAATGAGCTAAAAACTTGATAGAGGCATGAGAACATTACCAGGAAGGCACTGCAAAAGGAATAGTCAAGAAATTTTCCATAGATTTCTAATCACTCTGGGGTGGGACGATTAGACCTGCAACAAAATGTTAGAAAGCACCCTCCCAAATGTCCTATCCGAGAGGCTCAAAATCACCTGCAAAGTTGGGGGTTAGATAAAAAGAGGTATTTTGGAAAGACCCAGAAGGTCATATTTTGCCAATTCGACCTCTATCACCCAGAATATGATGATGCTCCTGATATGTTAGTGAAAGCGAGAAATAACAGAAACATGATCAAAATTGCTCAAAATAACATGAAATTTGAATGAGAGCCTATCTGAACAACCTAGAAGCAAATGCAAAAAAAATAGAAATGAAATCTACTATAGATTTCTAATCGCTCCAGGGTGGGGCGATTAGGACTGTAGCAGTGCGGGGGGCACCCGGGGCAGGATGCCCACCATTTGGGGCCCGATTTCGAAACCAATCCACTTGGGATGGGTCCAAAACCTCTTGTGGGGTATTTTCAAAAAATTTGGGTGGGATACTATGGCCAAATGTCAGGTTTTGGGTCCGAATTATGCTTCCAATAATCACCCAATAACCTCCCTTCCAAAAGAGAGATCAAGGATGTGAAAGGCACAAGCAAAAGAGTGAGGACGTAAATCGATAGCACTCCGTTGCTCCAAATGCTCCTAACCTATTTCTATTTTGGGATGAGAAGACTCACCATTTTATAGAATTGAGGGTCTCTGTGAATGGGTATGCATAGGCGCCACTTGGTGATCATGCCTTCTCAAGGGAGAGAAGATTCCTCCCTGATTAAGGACTCCATGACTGCCTCTTTGAGCTCAAAAAAACTCACTCGCACTCCCATGCAATGAAGGAGGAGTTAAGTGGAAAATCTGAGCTTCCATTTTTCAAGGTTTGACTTTTTTCTCGTCAAACCTGCTATTTGCCCCACTTAGGGGCGAATATTGCTAATTGTCCCTGGGTGGAACAAATACTAGTTTGTAATCGTCCCTGGGTGGAACGAATAAAGAGCAGAGTGCCTGAGAGGTGCCAAATTGACCTCTAACCTTCCAAAACTACTATGAGAGTGGTTAGGACCACTGTTTAATCTCTGGACGCTGCCTTGGGGGCTGTGTATGTTAGTGCGATCAATGTTTGTAGCCACATAATCAGATTGGTTTTGTTTTGGTGTCTACATATGCCTCTTTTTGGGATGCCCTATGCGTGGCATAGTGCTGAGCAAAAATAGATAACCAAAGCACTAATTATTAGGGTTTCTTAGTAACCTAACCAAATTTTTATGCCCCAAGTATGGAAAGGGCATGCATTCTTGAATCCTTGCTTCTGAAGAGCTAAGGAACTTAATCTAAGTGTTAACATTTTTTGGTGAGGTGTTACTTGATCTTGGACATTGATCAGTCATGAATAGGCAAAGGGCACAACCTTTTTTTTGTGGGAATCTTGAGTTCATGATTCACAAATTCCAAGTGTTTGATCAACTTGTGATTATTGCTTGTTTGCTGCCCCAAGTAGGGGCGTGATTGTCTTTGTCAATGATTCTTTGAATGCATGCCATTTCCTTGATTGGGTGTGTATTTGTTTATTGGTGACTAAGTGTGACTACCCCCTCAAGCAATGAATCGATGAGGGAATGACCTACATGAGAGAAGCGATGAGTCACTTGACCCAAGGGTGCCTTCAGTTGTTTTCTGTTGAATGATTATGTAGTTTCCCAACATTTAGACCTATTTTTGGTGGGTGTTAACCCTTTTTGGGATGCCATTTAGGGATGAAATTCTCGAAAATACGTCCTCCCGTGGAGCAGTCTAACTATGGTAGCATTCTTAGGGAGTAGGATAGTGAGGATTTGTGACCCCGATGTCTATTTTGAATGCCAAGAAGCGCAGAAAAAAAGGTGCCTTGTTCGGCAATGTTATTGCTATTTTTTTGTGCATTTGGGTGCATTTTTTTATTGTTTTTTATTTTCTTGAGCTGATTGGATGCGGATCGTTGCGCCGCATGAAAGGGAGTGATACTAAGCAGTCAAAATCCTCTCGACACAGGCAACTATATGAGGTAGGTGCTAGTGGGCGTGATGCGGGGGCTAGCAGCAGTCGCCCTGAAAGGTCCCATAGGACCCACACCACGGGGGGTAGTTCCCATTGCACCGATCCTACATGATCATGGTGGCTGAAGCCCTAGGCTTGGGCATTTTTGAACTTTTACTTTTTTTTTGTGAGGTTAGAGGACCGACTGATTGTAGCCTATGGGCATTTTTGATGATATATATACATGACACTCTTTTTTTGGTATACACTTGTCATGGTTTTTGTTTATTTTTATGCACATTTATTTATGTTGATGTATGCATTTGGTATTATGAATGTGATGTTTCTAATTATATGATGTATGCATATGGAATGGATGAAATGATTTGTGGATAACTTGTTGATGGTACCATATATTGTATAGGATTTACTGGCTTTCTGTACTATGTGATGGCTCTGTGAAATGACTTTGCATATGGTAATTTTGTTCTGGTATTTTTCATATTTTCTGATGGTGATGTAAGAATGGGATGTATTGCAGTTGTGTTAAAATGTAGTTAAGGTTTTCTGAGACTCAGAAGTTTTAACTAACTAGCCAAGACTATACTTTTATCCTACAAGACTTTTGAATAAGGTATAAATTCGACTTGACTTTGACCAAGTTATTTCACATCCCTGTGTGTGCAATTGAGTTCGTTTATGTGGTATTTGTCAGGATACTACCAGTGCCAGATAGGCTATCAACCAAACCTATACTAAGGATCACCTAATTAGCTCCACTAACTCCTTTGTTGTATTTAGGCAGATTAATCTATGGTGCTATCTAGGAGACCATGAGCTAGCTCATCCACATGCAAACATTGATCTACACACAAGTTAATGTGATAGATATATCATCATATGGGAGGTTTGCCACCAGTGACCAATACATTATCCACCAAACCGGTACTAAGGTTCACCTCATGACCTTCTGAATGCTAAGAGTTCTAGGGATTCAAGTTCGACTCCCTTCTTTTCTTCAATTGTATTGGGATACTTGCTCTGCTATAGTGATAAAAATCACTGTTTTTTTTTGTTTTTTCTTTTGAGCAAAGGATTTGAATATTGAGTGATGAAAATCACTATTGCTTGTGCCTTTTGATGTATGCACTTTGGTTTTGATATCAAATTTTGGAGTTTTGACTTTCGCAAATTTTTTTGATGTTTGCAATTTTTTGAGAACTTGGGATTCTTGGGGAATTGGGTAGGGAAGATGCTTGTCCTTTTGCAAAATCTTAGCATTCTTGGGGTCATTCGTACAGGGGGATGAGCAAGATAACCTTTTCACTAGATGGTATCCTGGATTGCTTTGCAGGTTTCATCTTTCATTTACACAACTTGGGAATTTTTTTGTGTTAACTTGTGTTGGGATGCTACGTAACGAGGTGTGATCCAAGTAAAACTCTCCCTTTGTAAAAATTTGTCTAAATTTGTACAAGTATTTAGCTAGAAAGATAACGATAGTTTGAATGACGAAAACTCTAAATACAGTAGAAGGCAACTGACTATGATATGGAAAAAAAAATGTGAATGGCGTTTATTTACGATGAACTATTTACAAAGTGGAAGAATGTGGAGACTGATGGAATTACCCGTGATTACAGCCTATGGTGCTTTTGACCCGTATGATCAACAAATATGCAAATGTATGTATGGGATGCCTAATGCAGCTATTATTTTTGTGTTTTCGATTGATTGATTTTTGTGAGTATTTTGAGTATGCATGAAAATGAGATGCAAAAGTTTTCTTTATTGTTTTGATGATTTTAGTATGCATGGAAATGAGATGCAAATTTTTGTTATTTTTGATGATTTTGTTGTTTTTGAATTTTCTTTATGGTTGGTTCATTCCACGTGAGGGCGGACCAAGTGATTCTTTCAGATCATTGGAGGTTTTGACCAAAGGGATTATGGGCACCTTTGGGGCATTTTTAGGGTTGACCAAGCGATTGCGGGAATCCTTGGAGCTTTTTGGTTTGACCAAAGGGGTAATGGGCACCTTTGGGGCATTGGTGGGGTTGACCAAGTGATTGCGAGAATCCTTGGAGCATTTTGGTTTGACCAAAGGGTTTGTGGACACCTTTGGGGCATTTTGGGATTGAACAAGTGATTACAAGAATCCTTGGAGCTTTTGGTTTGACCAAAGGGTTTATGGACACCTTTGGGGCGTTTGGTTTGACCAAAGGGATAATGGGCACCTTTGGGGCATTTTTGGGGTTGACCAAGAAATTGCGGGAATCCTTGGGGCTTTTGGTTTGGGCTATGGCTATTTTAAATATGGAAAGGCCTCAAATGACCGATGTTAAAGGGTTCTAGTTCCTTGATTCCATCAAGAGAGGCAAGCCGATATGTTCTAGGTCCCTTAGATGATACGGCAAGTTAGAATTCTATTGGTTCTCTTTTAAGACCAAGTCACCAACCTAAAAATCCCTTCGGTGAACTTTCATGTTGTACGCCCTCCAAAGTCACTCTTGATAGATACGTAAATTCTCAAGAGCATTGATATATCGTTTGTCAAGCAACGTAAGTTGGTCTAAACGAGCCTGCTACGCAGTGTCATCATCGATGAACTCTTGTAGTGAGATGCATAGGGAAGGTATTTCCAAATTGAGAGGCATGAATACCTCGGAGCCATACACCAACAAAAATGGAGTTGCCCCAGTGGGCATCCGAATGCTAGTGCGATAAGCCCACAGGGCAAGCATGATTTGAACGTGCCAATCCCTGTGACTATATGTGACAATATTTTTGAGGATTGCAACTAGCATTTTGTTTAACGCCTCTGCTTGCCCATTTACCTATGGATAATAGGATGTTGAAAAATTGTGCTAAATTTTGTACTTTGTTTTCAATGCATGCATGTCTTTATTCTTGAATGACGTCCCATTATATGATATGATCTTGGATGGAATACCAAAATGACATATGATATTATGCAAAATAAACTCCGCAATGCAAGGTCTAGTCATAGAGGTTAGCGAAATTGCTTCCACCCACTTGGTGAAGTACTCTGTGGCCGTTATGATAAATGTGTGATGACCCGACGATGCAAGGGAGATATTTTTGATTAGATCTAAGCCCCACTACAAAAATAGCCAAGCTGATTGGATCGGTTGCAAGGCCTGAGAAGGTACGTGTGTCAAATTGGCATGGTGTTGACACTTCATGCACTTCCTTACATAGGCACAACAATATCACTCTAAATATGGCTAGTAATAGCCCATGTGAAGAATGCGCTTTGCGATGGCCATACCACTGAAGTGGCTATCGCATGTACCATCGTGCACTTGGGTGATCACCCAAGTGGACTCCTGTTGGTCCAAGCAATGAAGGAGGATTCCTTCATAGCTATGACGATACAAAATGTATCCTAGCAAGACATGTTTTGCCATTTTCTATTTAAATGATATTTTCACGACATGCGTCAATCCAAGTGGGAGGTTACCTAACTTGAGGTAGTCTCTTATGGGTGTATACCAATCCTGCTAATTAGAAACCTTGATGGTATGAACGACCAATCCCTCTTGTAATTCATCCCTAGCAAAAGCTGAGCGGGAAAGAACTTGTAAGAATAGAATTGTGTTGCTATTAAGAGGGGTTGGGGAGAACAAGGATCCCCAGTCGACATGATTCAAACAATCATGGATTTGAGAGAAATCATCCTGAGATGGTTCAATATAGATCAAGTGGATCCCTGACGTTAGGTTAGAGCTTGCATGCTCCATCGCAGATTGTGATAATGTTCTAACTTGAATGGTTGTCATTTCACCAGAAGGGTCTTGCGGGATTAGTGACCCCAAGGAGGCCATAGTATTCACAAAATGATTTGATGATCGAGGGAGTGCCTCGATGTCATACTGAAAGCACGAGGATACGAAACAAAAAGGAAAGTGCCCAATATGATGCTTATAAAATCAAACTTAACGCTTAAAGCCTATGTATTGCAAAATACACAAAAAGAAAGAGCATAGATGAATTGAAACAAGATAAAAGCAATATAAAATATGGCCCTTTTTATTGATATGCTTTTCAGAGTTGTGTTACAATACGTCTCCTTCCTTTTTAGGGGATAGGAGCGTCAAATAAGTTTCTTATCGCATCTATAAACGACAATCCTTATTCCACGTGCCCACATATAAGATGGGCGGACCAAAATGTCACCGCAACTTGTGTGTATGATTTTTCACTCCTTCCTACTCTTTTTATGTCAAAAACCTATGTTCAAAGAAATAGAAAATATTAGTAGCACCTGCAGATAGAATAAAGCATGTATTTCCCTAGGCCTACTGTCAATCTATGCATGAAAATATTAAAACGATAATCAAATGACCGCTGATTGACCTGAAATTTTGACAAAAGCATAAATATATTATCAAAATACCCCTGCAAAAATAACATTCAGGAAATTCATCACAGATTTGTATTCTCTCCAAGGTGGGATGAATAGACCTGCAATAACCTATCAGAAAGCACCCTCTTCAATGTCCTGTCCTGGAAGCTCCAAATGACCTGCAAACTTGGGGTTGACTAATTGGGGGTGTTTTGGGAAGACCCAGAAGTTCAGATTTCTCCAATTTTACCTCTATCACCTAGATTTTGTTGGTGCCATCTGCAAGTTAGTAAAGGCAAGAAATGACAAAAACCTGGTCAAAATTGCTCAGAATGAAATGAAATTTGAACTGTAACCTATTAATCATATCTATAATAAAATGCAAAATAAAAACCAAATAAATATATCATAGATTTCTTATCATCCCAGGGTGGGGCGAATAAGACTGTGACAGTTTGGGGAGCAACCGGGGGCAGGACGCCCACCGTTTGGGACACTGTTTCAACACCAATCCACTTGGGATGGATCCAGAACTCCTTATAGGGTGTTGTCGACAAAATTTGTGGAATATTGTGGCTAAAAATTGGGTTTTGGGTTGGGATTCGTGCTTCCAATAGTCACCCAATAACCTCCCTTTCGAGTGAGAGATTAAGGATGTGAAGGCACAAATTACAAGTATGTAAATTGGCAACACTTCGTTTCTCAAATACTCCTCTGTCTATCTCTTGGGTGAGAAAACTCACCTATTTATAGAACTAGAGTTTTTCTATTTGAATTGCACATGTGAGGGCACCACTTGAGTTGTTTGTCCTATTTTGAGAGAAAAGCTAATTCTCTAATTTAGAATCTCCTTGCATGAGGTTTCTAAAATAAATACATGCATGACTGAAGTCTCTCTTATTGATATAAAGTCGTTCCTTGCAATTGCATGGCCTGTAGCTTTAGTTAACTGGCAGACTTGTCGATATTTGACTTTTTGCCAATAAAACTTGCTATTCGCCCCACCCTGGGGCGAATTCTTAATCATCCCTGGGTGGGACGAATGCCAGTTTGAATTCATCCTAGGGTGGGACGAGTAGGGAAAAAAGTGCCAAAAAGGTGCCAAATTGACTTCTGACCTTCCAAAACTGCTTTTGGGAGTGGTTAGGACCATTTTTTAACCTCTGGGGGCTGCCCTAGGGGCTGTGTGTGTCAATGCAATCAACGCTTGTCATCACATAATCGGATTGGTGCTGTTTTGGTGTCTACAGATGCCCCTTTTTGGGAAGCGTTGTGCAAGGCGCAATGCCAAGAAAAAATAGATAACCAAAGCACTAATGATTAGGGTTTCTCAGTAACCTAACAAAATTTTGATGCCCCAAGTATGGAAAGGGCATGCATTCTTGAATCCTTGCTTCTGACGAACTAAGGAACTAAAGTCAAGTGTTAACCTTTGTTGGTGAGGTGTTACTTGAACTTGGACATTGATTAGTCATGGATAGACAAAGGGCGCAACCTTTTGTTTGTGGGAACCTTGAGTTCATGATTCACGAATGCCAAGCGTTTGATCAGTTTATGATAGTTACTTGTTTGCTGCCCCAAGTAGGGGCATGATTGTCTTTGTCAATGATCCTTTGAATGCGTGTCATTTCCTTTATTGGGTGTGTTTTTGTTGATTGGTGACTAAGTGTGACTATCCCCTCAAGCGACAAATTGATGAGGGAATGAGCAACATGAGAAAAGCGTCGAGTCACTTGACTCAATATGACTTAAGTAAGGGTGCCTTCAGGTTTTTTACCGTGGAATGCGTAAGCAGTTTCCAAACATTCTGACCTATTTTTGGTGGGTTTAAACCCTTTTTGTGACGCATTTTGGAGCTAAAATTGTCAAGAATCCGTCTTCCCATGGAGCGGTCTAGCTAGGATAGCCTTCTTAGGGAGTAGGATAGGGACAATTTGTGACCCCAACATCTATTTTGGATGCCAAGAATGTCAGGCACAAATGCGTCTTCGTTCGACAATGTTATTGCTATTTTAGTTAGGTTTTGACCCTTTTTGGGACGCCATTTAGGGATGAAATTCTTGAAAATTTGTCCTCCCATGGAGCGGTCCGGCTATGGTAGCCTTCTTAGGGAGTAAGATAGTGAGAATTTGTGACCTCGACATCTGTTTTGCATGCCCGAAATGTCAAGTGCAAAAGCACTCTCATTGGACAGTTTTATTGCTTGTTTTTGGTGCATTTTGTGCAGTTTTTGATGATGATGTATGCATATGGGATTATGAATGCGATGTGTCTAATTAGATGATGTATGCATATGGAATGAATGAAATGAGTTGGTGATAACTTGTTGATGGCACCATAGACTATTCAAGATTGATTGGCTTATTGTACTTATGCAATGGATTTGTGGGAGGACTCGGCATGTAATAACTTTGTTTTTATATTGTACATATTTTTGGATGATGATGGACGTAATGAAATGTACCAGTTGTTTTTGAAATGTAATTAAGATTTTTTGAGACTCAGATATTTTACCTAACTAGCCAAAACTATACATTTATCTCACAATATTTTTGAACAAGGTATAAATCAGACTTGAGTTTTGCTCAGTTATTTCACATCCCTGTGTGTGCAATTGAGTTCGTTTATGTGGTATTTGTCAGGATACCACCAGTGCCAGATAGGCTATCAACCAAACCTATACTGAGGATCACCTAATTAGCTCCACTAACTCCGTTGTTGTATTTAGTAAGATTAATCCATGAGACAACCTAAAGTACCATAAGCTAGCTCATCCACATGCAAACATTGGTCTGCTCACACACACAGCTAATGTGATAGACATATCGTCATGCATGTAGGATACCGCCATTGCCAGGTAGGTTGTCCACCAAACTCGTAATGAGGATCACCTAGATGGTTTTTTGAATGCTGAGAATTCCAAGGATTCAAGTTCGGGCTTTTTATTGGCTCAACGGTTTAGGATATTTGCTCGTATACAAAGTGATGAAAATCACTGTTTATTTTTTTCTTTCTTTGTTTTTCTTTTGGAGCAAGGATTTTGAATAGTGGTGATAACCACTGTTATTTGATTTGGATTTTGAGCTTTGTAAGGTGAAGCTGGTATGTTTGTTATTGGTGAATAACATTGATACTTTTAGGCCTTGGGGATGACTACCCATCATTGGCAAGGACGTGTAGTACGAATCCTTATGAATTTGGGAACCAAAGGGTAGTATGGAGATTATGAAGTAAGGGTATTGATATTTTAGGCCTTGGGGATGACTACCCATCCTTAGTAGGGATGTGTAGTACGAATCCTTATGACTTGGGAGAAAAAAGATGATTATGATGATGGCTTGTGGAAATATTGTTTTTGAATGATCATTGATCCTTTTAGGCCTTGGGGATGACTACCCATCCTTGGTAGGGATGTGTAGTACAAATCCTTACAACTTTGAGGACAAACGGTGATTGGGATTTGTGGTAGTGGTGAAAACCACTGTTGATTAGGGGGAATGGATGGGGAAGAGCTTCTCCTTTTTTCAATTCTTAGCACTCTTGAACCATTCGCACAGGGGGATGAACAGGCTAATCTATCACTTATGGTACCCTAGAATGCTTTGTAGGTTTCTCTTGTGTTCACACAACTTAGGAATTATTTTATGTGTTTTAATTTGTGTAGGGATGTTATGTAACGAGGCTTGACCCAAGTAAAACTTTTCCCTTGGAAAATCTGTTTAACTTTGTACATTTTTTGGCTAGCAATTTAAAGACAGTTGAATGACGAAAACCCTATATACATTAGGAGACAACTGACTTTGCTAAAAATGGCGATGGTGTTATTTGGGATGTATGCATTTATATAATGGATTTGATGTGGAAAATGATGGAATTGCCAAGTAAGGACAGTCTATGGTGCCTTTGACTTGTATGACCTAGCAAATATGCAATGTATGGATGTGATGCCTAATGCAACCTATATTTTTGTATTTTGATTTTTTTTTTTTTGAGTATGCATGAAATTGAGATGCAATTTTTTTGTTTATTTTTGATGATTTTATTGTTTTTGTTTGTTTTTGACTATTTATTTTGACCAAGCGGTTATGGTAACCATTGGAGCTTTTGGTTTGACCAAAGGGTTTATGGATACCTTTATTTTTGGGGTTGACCAAGCGATTGTGGGAATCCTTGGAGCTTTTGGTTTGACCAAAGGGTTTATGGATACCTTTGGGGCATTTTGGGTTGACCAAGCAATTGTGGGAATCCTTGGAGCTTTTGGCTTGACCAAAGGGTTTATAGATACCTTTGGGGCATTTTGGGTTGACCAAGCGATTGTGGGAATCCTTGGAGCTTTTGGTTGGACTATGGCTCTCTAAATGTGGAATGGCCTCAAATGACTGATGTTCAAGGGTTCTAGCTCCTTGATTCCTTCAATAGAGGCGAGTCGGTATGTTCCAGGTCCTATTTTACTATCAATCACATAAGGACCTAACTAGTTTTCTACAAACTTGTCCCTTATATGGGATGACAAATTAGAATTCTGTTGGTTCTCTTTTAAGACCAAATCTCCAACCTGAAAGTCCCTTAGGTGAAACTTCATGTTATAAGCTCTCTTAAGTCACTCTTGATAGATATGCAAATGCTCGAGAGCATTAATGTGTCATTCGTCGAGCAACGTAAGTTGGTCTAACTAGGCCTGCCATGCAGTGTCATCATCGATGAACTCTTGCATTGAAATGCGTAGGGAAGGGAGTTCCAACTCAAGAGGCATGACAGCCTTGGAGCCATACACCAGAAAAAATGGAGTTGTCCTAGTGGGTGTCCGAATGCTAGTGCAATAAGCCCATAGGGAAAGTGGGATCTGAATGTGCCAATCCTTATGATTATCTGTGATAGTCTTTTTGAGGATGGCAACTAGCATTTTATTGGATGCCTCGGCTTGCCCATTTGCCTATGGATAATAGGGTGTTGAAAAACTATGCTAAATTTTGTACTTTGTGGTCAAAGCACACATGTCTTTGTTCTTGAAGGGCGTACCATTATCCGAGAGGATCTTGGATGGAATACCAAAATGACATATGATTTTATGCATAATAAACTCCGCAATGCAGGGTCCAGTCATAGAGGTTAACGAAATTGCCTCCACCCACTTGGTAAAATACTCTGTGGCTATTATGATAAATGTGTGATGACCCGACGACGCAGGGGAGATATTTTCGATTAGATGAAAGCCCCACTACAAAAAATGCCAAGCCGATTGGATCGGTTGTAAGGCCTGAGAAGGTACATGTGTCAAATTGGCATGATGTTGACACTTCACACACTTCTTCACATATGCACAATAATCTCGCTCTAAATATGGCCAATAATAACCCATGCGAAGAATGTGCTTTGTGATGGCCATACCGTTGAAGTGGCCACCGCATGTACCATCATGTGCTTGGGTGATCGCCCAAGTAGACTCCTGCTAGTCCAAGCAACGGAGGAGGATTCCTTCATAGCTTCGACGATACAAAATATCTCCTAGCAAGACATGTTTTGCCACTTTTTTTTTGAATGATATTTTCGCGGCTTGTGTCAATCCAAGTGGGAGAGAACCTAGCTTGAGGTAATACCTTAGGGGTGTGTACCAATCCTGCTAATCAGAAACCTCGATGGTATGAATAGCCAATTCCTCTTGAAGTTCATCTCGAGCAAAAGCTGAGCGGGAAATAACTTGTAAAAACAATGTTGTGTTACTATTAAGAGGGGTAGGGGAGAACAAGGACCCCCAATTGGCTCGAGTTAGACAATTGTGAATTCAAGAGAACCTATCCTGAGATGGTTCAATTTGGATCAGGTGGATTCCTAGTGTTAGGTCAGAGCTTGCACGCTCCATCGTGGATTGCAATAATGTTTTGAACTGAATGGTTTTCATTGCACCAAAAGGGTCTTGCGGGATTAGTGACCCCAAGGAGGCCATAGTATCCACAAAATAATTCGATGATTGAGGGAGTGCCTCGATGTCATACCATTCAAGTTGTGCCAAAAATTTGTCTACAAGGGCTTTATAGGCCTGTAGAACTAGACATTTACATTGGAATATCCCCTTAACTTGATTGACAATTAACAACGAATCACCAAAGATGTTTAAACGTTTAATGTTCATGGTTACTGCTGTCCGAAGACCTATGAGCAAGGCTTCATATTTTGCATTTTTATTGGTGCATGGGAAGTCTAATTTAAATGACAGAGGCATTGGATCCCCTTGTGGAGTGAAGAATACAATTCCTACACCACCTCCTTAATCATAATTAGAACCATCGAAGAATAGGGTTATGTCAGCCTGTGACTCAGGATCATCAGAATCTAGCAATTCTGAAACATGGAAGACCCCATCATCAGGTATTTCAAAGGTCAAAGGCTGATCGTCTTCAAGAGGAGCCTATGCCATTTGATCGACGATGACTTGAACTTTTATGGATTTTTGTCCAATGAATTCTATGTCAAACTTCGTCAACAACATGATCCATTTTGTTGTGTGGCTACTATGATAAGTACGACTCATCATGTATCGCAATGGATTCTCCTTAGACACAACATATGTCTTGTTGCTCAGCATGTAATGGTGTAGCTTCTTAGTAGCAAACACCACTACCAAATAGAGCTTCTCAATGTATGCATAGTTAAGTTCATAACTGACCAGGGTGCGGCTAAGATAGTAAGTAGCCTGTTCTTTGTGCAATTCATTGTTTTGGGACAACATGGCACCCAGTGCCACCTTAGTAGATGAGATGTATAAGTAGAACGACACTCCTGGTCTAGGTGGTGCCAATACTGGTGGCAAACCCAAGTGCTGTTTAATGTCATCAAAGGCTGACTGGCACCAATCATCCTAATGGAAGGCTACCCCCTTGTGCAATAATTTATTCATGGGTTGGCACTTGTCAGATAACTATGCTATGAAACGTTTGATTGATGCGACCTTCCCCTATAGAATTTTGAGCTGCTTGATGGTAGTTGGGGGAAGCATTTCAAGGATTGCCTTGACTTTTTTTGGATCCACCTCGATTCCTCGCTTGGAGACTATGAAACCTAAGATATTTCTAGATGTGATGCCAAATACGCACTTCTTGGGGTTTAGTCTGACTTTATGCTCAATGAGGCGATCAAGGATCTTGCATAAGTCATCAAGATGATTGGGGCACAAAAGGGATTTGGCCAACAAATCATCCATGTAATCTTCCAAAGTTTTGTGCATGTAATCATGGAAGATGTACGTCATGGCACGTTGGTAGGTGGCACCAGCATTTTTAAGGCCAAAAGGCATGACCTTATAACAAAATGTCCCCCAAGGCATTATGAACGTCATTTTTAGTTGGTCCTTAGGATTGATACAAATCTAATTGTATCCCGAGAAACCATCCATGAGGGAAAGCATTTCATGGCCTGCTATAGTGTTTACCAATGCATCAATACTAGGCAAGGGAAAATCATCCTTAGGACTCGCTTTGTTTAAATATCAAAAATTGGTGCATATGTGAATCCTCCCATCGGGTTTTTTGATGGGAACCATGTTATACAACCATGGTGGGTAATCCATGCAGATGACAAACTATGCATCCAAAAACTTTTGTAATTCGTCTTTGACCATTAAAGCCACTATTGGGTGCATCTTGCGTAGTTTTTGCTTTACTGGCTTGATTGTCAGATCCAATGTTAAATTATGCATGACTAGCTATGGGTCTAGCCCTAACATGTCTTTGTATGACCATGCAAAAACCTCCTTCTCCTTGAGAAGGATAATGTAATCGGCTTGCTCTTTGGGGGAGAGACTTACCCCTAGCTTGAGAATCCATGGATTCATTGGATCTATGTCGATGTCTACGCCAGTCGTTGCCTCAACCGACATGTGGGATCCATCCTGCAATTGGTGTGGAGTTGGGATCAGATGGATATCATTTGCTGAATTAAGATCATTGTTAGGAATGTCAGGTTCCTCTTCAGCATGGAAGACATCCTGAGTCTGTCCTGGAGTGAAATGAAACATCCCAGCATAAGTCCAGTACTCTGATGGGGATGGTGGTGTGTCAGCATGATCCCAATCTATAGCCTCTATGTCTATATGCACAGTGTGTTGGGTCAACTAGATCATGGATGGGGGCAATCAAGTCAATGGATATCATGTTGATGAAATGATTGTAACCTCAATTACTACAGGTGTGATGACTCGAACATTCTGGATGTTCTTGATGCTTTGGATCTAGCTCAGTGGGCACTACGACAAATGGATTAGCCCTATGTGTGTATAAGAGGATAGGATTTGCCCTAGGCATTGATGGTGCTATAGGGTCTCTAGGTGAAAGATGTTTTTTGTGTACCTGGAGTAGCGGGTGTAATAATTGCTATAACAACACCTTGTTTATGTGCCACCTATGTCTGAGCCCTATGTGTAAGTGTTCAAACATGTCATCTATGTCCAAGGGATATTACTGCTGTTGCATATGATTTTATTGAGCGTGCATATCCTCCATTGGAACATCCAAAGGGAACATGTTCAAGAAGCTTTCTTGAGAGTCATCCATGGAATGCATTTGGGAATGATTGTTATTTAACTCAAGAGGATCCCAAGGTGCTACCTCATATTCCAACTCATCATCTAAAGGCCCTTATTGGTATTTTCCATACCCTTCATGGAGGTGAGTCTTTGAATTGTCTCCCATTGCGACCAAAGGGAAAGGGTTGTTGAGGTCAACAAGGTTGTTTGTTGGTAGTGGGAAATAATCCCCCAATGTATAAGTTGTGTTTGGATTGGCATATGGATCTAATGCCAACCCATCCTTGGTGCCTATCCCTAGGCCTTGCATGTTTTTGGCCAAGATGTCTAGGGGCAAGGGGTGATTAAACCCTACTACTGACTTATCATAAGGCATTTGGTATCTTGGTTAGCACAAAACACACAATGCTTGTTCATACCTACCCAAACCATATCCATGCCAATTGCATTGGCTAAGATATCTCAATGCGAAGTTTGGGTTAGATAGATAATTGACATCCTCAACAAAGGGCTCTTCATCTTCCTCTTCTTGTAGGGAAGGTTAAACACAATTATCTAGGCCCCCATAAATGAAGTTTGTCTGATTGGGTGGGTAGCCTAGAGGCACCACAGAGCCTATGGGGAGTCTAGGTCTCCCCATGTCCTGCATAGACTCAAGTGTAGGCGTTACTATAATGTTTTGCACTAGATACTCCCCCAATCCTGTATTGGCCATATCAACTATGATTGTTTGCATTTGAAGGGGAGCGAATGGGAGGTCTCCTTGAGTCCACTCCATGTGGGGTGATCTAGGTGTCTCAACTTCCATTCTACTAGGATTCTCTTCTATCGAGATGTTGGATACTAAGGGTGGTTCCTCTTCCAGGGGCTTCTTTCCCTTGTCCTTTGGTGTAGCTAATGTAGGTGGCATCATTGTGGGAGGACCAAATGAAGAATATGGACCCGCTTGGAAATTTGATTGCCTTGCTAATGGATATTCCTATGTAATCGGACCCCATTTAGATGGATTTAATTGAAAATCCAAGTGCATTGACGGAAGGGTCGACTGCGGCATTAGTTGCACTGAATTGTAGTATTTGAAAGGCTCCAAGTCTGCTAGGACTACATGCACCTGTCCTTCAAATGTATACTTCAAGCATTGATGAGCAATTGAAGGGACACACTTCATGTCCCGAATCCAAGGTTGCCCCAACAAGATATTGTAAGCCATCTCACCTTCTAAAATGTGGCACAATGTATGAATGGTATTTTGTCCCACTTGGATGGGTAGGACAATTGTGCCAATTGTCGAGCATATCGCATCATTGAATGCTTAAAGAATATAAGTGGAAGGTACAATGTGAGAGGCCAACAACTTCAAATGTTTTAATGCGGTGGTTGTAATAATGTTACTGGATGAACCAGTGTCTACCAACACCCTCTTATATGGAATCCCGTTGACCTGCATAATAACGTGTAGGGGTGGATCCGCCACATCACCAGCCATTGATTTTAATTCATCTTCTCTAAAGGTGATGACTGGTTTAGTACATTTTTTCACATGGCCCATGAAGTTGTTGAAAGAATTTGCTTCATAGGGATGCAGCTCAATTGCCTTTAATATCTCCATGAAAGCCTCCCGATGGGGCACTGATTGTTGAATAAGTTCATATATGGAGAGCCTAGCCGACGTGGTCCTTAGAATTTGAAAATCCCTAGACTCTGTGTGCATAAATTATCGCCTAGGGCGATGTTGTTGATTTTGTTCCTATATTTGGTTTTATCTATCATAATTGTTTGGAGGCACTGCCTGATAGTTAGAATTACGAGGCTATGTTGCTTGGCCAGGCTTAGGGTTGTTGATAGCAACTTGATTGACCATGGTGGGTTTCTATTGCATAGTCCCTGTTTTAGTGCTCTTATTCCATTCTTTTTTCTTAGGCTTGGCAATTTTGCCATCCTGTATCTTGATCTCTTTGATGATTCTGGATTGCGCCAGAGCTTCTTCTAAAGTGGCATATTGCTGCAGCTGCAATAGAACATATATCGATTGCAAACAGCTCTTTGCGAACATTTGAGTTAGGTCAAACATAGGAGGGAGGTAGGATAGCTTTGAAAGCAATGTCCTCCATCGGTTCCCATATGCCACCATAGATTCCTCCTCATACTGCTTGAGGCTAGCTAGATCGCTTAGTGATGCCTTTTTCTTTGTGTTGAAGGTGAAATGTTCTAGGAATGTGTCCACTAGCTGATCCAAGTTACAGATGTGCTTTGGTAATTGGGTGAACCAGTCAGAGGTAGGGCCTACGAATGTGGTTATAAATGTTCTTAATAACAAAGCATCGTTATCTTGAATGCCAAAGCATTGGCTCAGGAATCAAGTCACATACTCTTGGGCATCTTCCTTCCCTCTAAAGAGTGCCAACTGGGGTAGCTTAAAGTGTTCAGGGTATGGAGGTGATGCCATTGACGGATGCACAAGATGACTACGGAGTTGGCATAAAGTAGGATTTTGGGGCCCAAAAGTCTTGAGCTCCATAGTCTCTAAGCACTCTAGCAATGATTTATATGCATCAAAGGACTTGATCTCCTCCTCCTGGGTTTGTTCCCACTATGGGTTGTGGGGAACTTGAGGCCTTTGGAGGGGTAGTTGGGTAGCACCCCTTCTACCTGGATAGGGCATTTTGGCCCGCTCTTCTTCTTGTTCATAGTCCTCATAAGCTTCTTGAGGAGTGTCTGGCCTAGGCCTGTAAACATTGATGGGTGCCCGTGGAGGGTGCCCATAGTAATTTATGGGAGTGACCTCCCACTCAGGTCTAGAATGTCTTAGAGGTAGTGCTTGATGAGGTCGTGGAGACCTGTCTCGCACTAAGGGGTTGTGCCTCTCATACATCTCATATTTATGTGCACGAGGTGCTGGGACCTTCTCAGGCACATTGTTGTGAAGCAATTTAATTGTCTGATGCTAAATGCGCTCTTGGTTAAGGTGACACAAATGTTCTAATTGTTGTTGGTCTTGTCTGAGCTGCATGATTTGTGCTTGAAGGGATGCTAGTTTGGAAAATGCCAAGTCAATTTGTTACACTATTTCTTGTTTAGGAGGCCTATATGCCTCTCCTACATGTCTTTCTTGGTCATGGTGATCTGAGACCCCTATGGGCTGCTTCCCTCTATCGAGGTTAGCGGCATTCACTTGAGGCTCTGGCCTCAATGAGTGATCCTGATACATAGTCGGTGTGGATGTGCATCATTCCCACATTGTGTATCGCTCTTGAGGAACATAATGGTCTTCCTCACACTCTCTGTTATATGCATAAAAGGTTCGAGCAGAATTGTCTTGCCCTGTCTGGAAATCCTGATACTCTGGATATTGCCTAGTGTTTCTAACAGTAATACGGGGTAAATGAGGGATGACGAAGTCATGTGGTCCCTCCTTCTGGACCCTCTTTTGCTCTAACACTTCATCACTAGGCCACTCATAATGAGCGTCTAAGGGAGGCCTACTTTCTATGTTAAGTGCCACGTGTAAGTTCTATTGAAATGACCTAAGCTGAGTGGGTGTGCCCATCAAGGAGGTGCCTCTATAAACATGTTCTATGATGGTGTGAGTTGGAGTGCCCCTCAAGGAGGTGCCTCTATAGTCATGTTTTGTAATGGCATGGTGTGGACTAACTTGTTTATCCTACCACCAAGGAGGGATGATCAAGTCCTCAGGACTATATCGGAGGTGACTTGTCCCCCTTGGTGCACTCTTTACAGCTTCTGCCCATGATTGGGCTCGGCTACGGGTGTACATCATGGTGATGTTTACCTAAAAATGTGTAGATTATTTTTATGATTTTTTTTTTGATACACTAAATAGAAAATATCACACACACAAGCAATGATTATCTCTTTTAAAGATTAAAAGTGTGCCCTAAATTTGGTTTAGTGTGTTTTGCTTTTTCATTTTTGAAAACTTTTTGTGAAAACCGTTTAAATGCAATTATGAAGGCTCTTATGACTCCTAAAATGGTCGCCCCTTCAATATACCATTTCTGGACTGATATACCAACCTCTCTATATACCCGCCCTTACGTGAGGGAGACTATAGGTACATGAGAGCAGATGATACATGGAACATAAGCGGTACGAAAGGGGAATCACTCTATTTATGACACCTACCATAGAAGACTTATCCTCATGCACTGGGAATCACCTCAAGCTACACTTGGTCAGCTTTCATCAGGATTTATGTCTAGCAACAGTCATGATCGGGGTTATGGATGCAATATCTCAAGCCAAGGTGATGATGAAATCCACCATTGGTCTTGCTCAAGGGTTGGGGTTTTACGACCAACTCCTTGTGTTTAAAATACCATGTGGTGTGTGGGGGTTATTTTTAAATTGCAAAATTGAAAAAAGCAAGTATTTACACTCTCCTATGCAAGAAAAAATCAGAGAACAAAAAATAGAAAACAAAAAATTGACAAAATGTGTTTAAAACCCCTACCTTTTCTCTGCCTAAATCGGATGTCTCTGAATTTCTACCTGAAACAGTCTAGCGTTTGAAAACTTGGTACCTGTAAGCAACAAAACAAGCAACTTTAATCAAAAATTTAATCTTAAAAATAAAAGGACACATGACCCACTATGATTGCCATTGAAAGCACGAGGATACGGAAACAAAAAGGAAAGTGCCCAATATGATGCTTATAAAATCAAACTTAATGCTTAAAGCTTATGTATCACAAAATACACAAAAAGAAAGAGCATAGAAGAATTGAAACAAGATAAAAACAATATAAAATATGGCCCTTTTTATTGATATGCTTTTCAGAGTTGTGTTACAATACGTCTCCTTCCTTTTTAGGGGATAGGAGCGTCAAATAAGTTTCTTATCGCATCTATAAACGACAATCCTTCTTCTGCGTGCCCACATGTAAGATGGGTAGACCAAAATGTCACCACAACTTGTGTGTATGATTGTTCACTCCTTCCTGCTCTTCTGATGTCAAAAAACTATGTTCAAAGAAATATAAAATATTAGTAGCACCTATAGATAGAATAAAGCATGTATTTCCCTAGGCCTACTGTCAATCTATGCATGAAAATATTAAAACGATAATCAAATGACCTTTGATTGACCTGAAATTTTGACATAAGCATAAATATGTTATTAGAAGACCCCTGCAAAAATAACAGTCGGGAAATTCCTCATAGATTTGTATTCGCTCCAGGGTGGGACAAATAGACCTATAATAACCTATCAGAAAGCACCCTCTTCAATGTCCTATCCTGGAAGCTCCAAATGACCTGAAAACTTGGGGTTGACTAATTAGGGGTGTTCTGGGAAGACCTAGAAGGTCAGATTTCTCAAATTTTACCTCTATCACCCAGATTTTTTTGGTGCCATCTGCAAGTTAGTAAAGGCGAGAAATGACAAAAACCTGGTCAAAATTGCTTAGAATGAAATGAAATTTGAACTGTAACCTATTAATCATATCTAGAATAAAACACAAAAGAAAAACCAAAGAAATATATCATAGATTTCTAATCATCCCGGGGTGGGGTGAATAAGACTATGACAGTTTGGGGAGCGCCTGGGGGCAGGACGCCCACCGTTTGGGACACTGTTTCGGCACCAATCCACTTAGGATGGATCCAAAACTCCTTATAGGGTGTTATCAATAAATTTTGTGGAATATTATGGTCAAAAATTGGGTTTTGGTTTGGGATTCATGCTTCCAATAGTCACCCAATAACCTCCCTTTCGAATGAGAGATTAAGGATGTGAAGGCACAAATCACAAGTATGTAAATTGGCAGCACTTCGTTGCTCAAATGCTCCTTCTTTGTCTATATCTTGGGTGAGAAAACTCACCAATTTATAGACCTAGGGTCTCTCTGTTTGAATTGCGCATGCGAGGGTGCCACTTGAGTTGTTTGTCCTATTTTGAGAGAAAAGCTAATTCTCTAATTTAGAATATCCTTGCATGAGGTTTCTAAAATAAAGACATGCATGACTGAAGTCTCTCTTATTTATATAAAGCCATTCCTCACAATTGCATGGCTTGTAGCTTTAGTTAACTGGTGGACTTGTCGAGGTTTGACTTTTTTCCAGTCAAAATTACTATTTGCCCCACCCTAGGGCGAATTCTTAATCATCCTTGGGTGGGACGAATGCCAGTTTGAATTCATCCTAGGGTGGGACGAGTAGGGAAAAAAGTACCAAATTGACTTATAACCTTCCAAAACTACTTTTGGGAGTGGTTAGGACCACTGTTTAACCTTTGGGGACTGCCCTAGGGGCTGTGTGTGTCAATGCGATCAGTGCTTGTCGTCACATAATCGGATTGGTGCTATTTTGGTGTCTACACATACCATTCAAGCTTTGCCAAGAATTTATCCACAAGGGCCTTATAGGCCTGCAGAACTAGGCATTTACATTGGAATACCCCTTTCACTTGGTTAACGATTAACAATGAATCACTAAAGATATTCAAGCGCTTGATGTTCATGGTGATGGCTGTATGAAGTCCTATGAGCAAGGCTTCATAGTCGGCATTGTTATTGGTGCACAAGAAATCAAGTTTAAATGATAGAGGCATTGGAGCCCCTTGTGGTGTGAAGAATACAATTCCTATACCACCCCCTTGCTCACATTTAGGACCATTAAAACATAGGGTTATGTCGGTTTGTGACTTAGGCTCATCAAAATCTGGCAATTCTAAGACATGGAAGACCCCATCATCAGGTAGATCTATTGCCAGAGGCTAATCATCTTTGAGAGGATCATCTGCTAGTTGATCGGTTATGACTTGACCCTTGATGGACTTATGTCCAATGAATTCGATGTCAAACTTCATCAACAACATGATCCATTTCACCGTGCGGCTACTATGATAAGTATGACTCATCATGTATCGCAATGGATTCTCCTTAGACACAACATACATCGTATTTCTCAGCATGTAGTGGCATAGATTTTTGGTAGAAAACACCATTGCCAAGCAGAGCTTCTCAATGTATGCATAGTTAAGTTCATAACTGACCAGGGTGTGGCTAAGATAGTAAGTAGCCTATTCTTTGTGTAGTTCATTTTTTTGGGCTAGCATGGTGCCCAATGCCACCTTAGTAGCTGAGATGTATAAGTAGAATGACACTCCTAGTCTAGGTGGTGCCAATACTAGCGGCGAAGCCAAGTATTGTTTAATGTCATCAAAGGCTAACTAGAACTCGTCATCCCAATGAAATGCTATCCCCTTGTGCAATAATTTATTCATGGGTCGATACTTGTTAGATAACTATGCTATGAAGCGCTTGATTGATACGACATTTTCCTATAGGTTTCTGAGCTTCTTGATGGTAGTTGGGGGAAGCATTTCAAGGATTTCCTTGAATATTTTTAGATCTACCTTGATTCCTCATTTTGAGACTATGAAATCCAAGAGTTTTCTAGATGTGATACCAAATTGCACTTCTTGGGGTTTATTCTGACTTTATGTTCAATGAGGCAATCGAGGATCTTGCTTAGATCATCGAGATGATCTGAGCACAAAAAATATTTGGCCAATAAATCATCCATGTAATCTTCCAAAGTTTTATGCATGTGATCGTGGAAGATGTAGGTCATGGCACGTTGGTAGGTGGCGCCAACATTTTTAAGGCCAAAGGACATGACCTTATAACAAAATGTCCCCCAAGGCATTGTGAATGCCATTTTTATTGGTCCTTGGGATTGATACGAATATGATTGTATCCCGAGAAACCATCCATGAGGGAAAGCATTTCATGACCTACTATGGCGTCTACTAATGCATCGATGCTAGGCAAGGGGAAATCATCCTTAGGACTTGTTGAGTGGTGTTTTCACCCAATTGTGAAAGCACACTCTCCGGTAGGATCCGAGTCCCAAAATCCTCTGCTTGCAAAGAAATTACAACAGATAATTTCTCCAAGGTTCCTGTTATGCTAGCTCTTTGTATACCAATGATGTTTTAATTTAAATGCTGGGAATACCTTAGGGTTGCAAGTGGATGTTAACAAGGGGCACTATGGTTTATTTTAATTTGAATTTACAATGGACTCAAAGTGAATAAATCTAAGAACTGAATCTATTTCGATCTTGAGCTTTGATGGATTTTCAGTTATTTATTTGAATGACAGTAATTAAAATGCAGAAAATAAAATAAGGGATTGAAAATAAAAGAAATGCAAATGAAAATGAAACTAAACTACGTCCAGAGTGCGACCATCCTGATTGACAAAATCGAAGATAATGAGGTTTTTGCATGCAACCTAACCTATTGAACCTGCAAATTCGCACAATCCAGATAAGCTAGGTGCGGGTTTCTAGGGTTTTTTTACTATAATTTCAGATTTAGACATTCGCATGAAGCAACCAAGAACACTTGCATTAAACTTCACCTAAAAGCCTAGAAATCTGAAAGGGAAAGATAAAACATTAAATCTTGCATGCAAAAATGACTCCTTCTTTCTTATCAATGAGATGCCAACTCTCTGTATTTCTGTATTAAAATGATATATCAGTTACATTGAAAAAATGTTCCAGGTTTAACAAATCCAGAACAAATGAAGGAAATTGCTCCAAGTGCAGGCCCAGAATGGCTTGTAGCCTTTGTCTCTGCAACTCTGCTAGCAACAATTTCCAACCCTTGTATCAATCTGTGCTTCTGATTTTATACTGTCTGGGACGGCTCTCTGTTTCACCCTGCGTCGCTTCGTTTCACCTCCTAGAATGCATCGTTTCGTATTCCCGCCTTTTTGTTGCTTTGAATTCATGCTCGATGCTGAAACGTTCGATATTTTCTGTTTTCTTGTAATGCTTCTGTAACCCCGACACCTGTATGCCACGTGTTTCGTGCTTTCTACACATTCTGTAACGGCCCCATGTAAATCATGACATTATTATGCATGCAGCTTTGCTCCTTTGCCTTCACCGTGAAAACGTGACATGTCACGATATCGCGACGTTTTTCGGCCAACAACCTTCTTGCCTTCTTGCCCAGCAAAAACGCGACATGTCACAAAATCACGACGCTTTTCTGTTCCGTACACTTTGCTATTTTTCTATCATGAAATCGTGACATTTTTCTTCTCCGTACGCCTTGGCTGCTTCCTATCGTGAAATCGTGACGCTTTTTTGTTTGGAGCTATCCTGCGGCTTTCTGTCACGAAATCGCGACGCTTTTTCACTTGGTACGCCTTTTGCCGCAACCTATCATGAAATCATGACATTTTTTGTTTGATATGATTTCGAATACAACCTGTCATGAAATCGCAACGTTTTTCACTTTCGTACTACTTTGCCGGCTTTCCATCGCGAAATCGCTACGCTTTTTATTTCGGGCTGCTCTTGCTGTATTTGGCAGCGAAAATGTGACATGTCATGAAATCGCGACATATTTTCCATCCGTACAACTTCGCTGCTTGGGGGCCGCAAAACCACGACCTGTCGCGATATCGCGACGTTTTTCTGCTTCGTGCCCTTTGGCCGTTTTCTGTCGTGATATCGCGACATTTTTCCACTTCATGCCCCTTTGCCTTTTCTTGCCGCGAAATCGTGACGCTTTTAGTGCCTTGCCCTGTTTGATTGGTTTGACCCACGATTTTGCGACATGTCATGATTTCGCGACAATTTTCCATTCTGCATTTCTCTCTCCTCTTTCGGCCGCGACAGAGCAACATGTCACGATTTCGCGACACTTTTTCATTTTCTTTCTCTCTCCTCTTTCGGCCGCGACGGAGCAACATGTCACGATTTCGTGACACTTTTTCATTTTTGACAGTGATGGCACGACATGTCACGATTTCATGACACTTTTTCATTTTCGGCCGCGATGGCGCGACATGTCGCGATTTCGCGACACTTTCTATCCTTGTGCAATTTTGCCCCTTTTTCTTGATTTTTAGCATCTGGGTCACTGAGATTCCTTTTGAAAGCATGCAAAAAAGGTGGGTCCCCAATTTTGGGGTGTGTTGTGGATCAGCCACAACAAATGGCGACTCCATTGTCAAATGCTCTTGAGCATTTTAGTGAGAACCCAACCTAGAAACATATACAAACTCGAAAACATGTGTTAGCACATAAGCAATATAAACAAATGCCCAAAGATCAGAAGTACATGAATCATCAGAATCATCAAGTATTAGCTCGGTGTGTGCAATGAATTTCATTCCCTATCGTTTGAAATTGATCAACATTCCATTGTCAGTTTTACATGAATGCATATGTGAGATTGTGAATGATTTGTGTAACCTGATAACTATGCTAAGAGATTTTGCTCTTGTAAAGGCCTAAAATTTCTAGTATCATGCACAAACCTTCAAGATTGCCAAACCCTCTTAGGATCCACTAATTAATTGCTTTATTATATCCCAAAGTTGGTTATGAGTCCCTACTATCTTGAACCCATGTGCAAGTGAATGTGAAATCAGAACTTTGGGGAATCAGACTCCCAACCTAACCAAGATGGGAGTTTAACCCTATCCTTACTATTCTGATTTAGAGTTCATTACCTCACTTTGAGCAAAATAATTTAACCAATTATGGAAGAAATGGTCATGCTAGTCTAACCCTTTGGACAATCAGTGGTCTTGTTTTTTAGACAAGACATGTTGCCATGCATGGGCATACTTAACCCCACAATCCAAGACTTATCTTCATTTCTTTGGACCTTGGGGATGACTACCCATCCTTTGCAGAGGACAAGTAGTACGATCCTTCCAATCCAAAATAAATATGAGATGGGAAAAATTAATTTTTTACTTCTTGGACCTTGGGGATGACTACCCATCCTTGCTAGGGACATGTAGTACGATCCTTCCAATCCAAGCTTTGGATAAAAATGGAAAATATTAATTTATTGCTTAGACCTTGGGGATGACTACCCATCCTTTGCAGAGGACAAGTAGTACGATCCTTCCAATCCAAGACTTATTATGAAATGAGACATAAGAGCTTTGGGGAATTGGATCCTCAACCTAAGCGAGATGAGAATTTATGCCCTATCCTTACTACTCCATGTAGGTCAAATCAAAGCTTTGGGGAGTTGGATCCTCAACCTAAGTTCGATGAGGATTTAATCCTATCCTTACTACTTGATTTTAGGCTTTAAGCTTTATGGAAGTGGTCAAAACCACTGTTTTAAGGATCATGTTGCATAATAGGATAGACATGAAAAACCTCTTTCGCCCAACCTTTTCTTCCAAGTTAGGTTTTGATCATTTTGCTCAAGATCCTTTTTAATGTGTATAAGATGTGCTTGGTTCTAGACATCTCAAGACTCAGTTTCCAACCTTAGGATTTTTTTATATTTATGTTATAACACAACCCTAAGAGGATTTGACACACTTTAATGATTTGTACCTGAGATGCATATGCAACTAAGATGGAATGTATATGTAAAGTGAGATGTAACATGAATGCATTATCTTTGAATTGCAGATGAAATTATTTGCCATACAAAACTGACTACTTCATGCATCACAAGTTTCAAACGATATAACTTAAAATGTTTGTGTGACTTGTGGAGCTTTTACAAGACAATTCCAATATTTCATATTCTCCTAATCTTAAGCATAAGTTGACATCTCAATTTTTTATTATTTTATTTATTTTTTTAATCAAAATAAACAAAACATGTCAATTGAAATCAAACCCACAACCTAAATCCTAACTAGACTAACAATCCTAAACAATGAAAACAAAATCTGAAAATCCCCACCAAAACCGAAAAGAATAACATCAAACTCTCACAACCTAAGGGCTAAAATAATGCTTTAAAATCTGCCCATTAACCGGTAGCATAAAATCTTTCCCTTCTAAAGTTTTTAGCCTGAAGGTATTTTTCCCGAGAATTTCTGAAATCTGATAGGGGCCTAACCAAAGACAATCAAACTTTTGATGATTCCCTTTTTCCTCATGTCTTTTGTCCCATAGTAATACCAAATCTGAAATTCTGAAGGACTTAATTTTGGCCCTTCTCGTCAAACCATCTCTTGATAACTTCCCGGTGTTTATTCATGTGATTCATGGCTTCTTCTCTCTTTTCATCAAGGTGCAGCAAATGACTTAACTTGGCTTCAACTTGATCATCTGTCCCCAAGTACTCTTGTATGAAATGCAAGGTCTGCAACTTCAAATTTGCAGGAAATATCGGGTCTTGCCCATAGACCAAATGATAGGGAGTATTCCCTATGGATTCTTTTACTCTGGTCCTATCTGCCCAAAGGGCAAACTTTAATTGGTCATGCCAATCCCGAGGGTTCTTTTCCAGCAATTTCTTAATGGTGTTCAACAAATTTTTATTTGAAGATTCGGCCAAACCATTTCCTTGAGGGTAATAATTAGATGCAAACTTTAAGCTCACTTTGTTGTCATATGCCCAATCTACAAATTGTGTAGAAATAAAAGCTTTACCATTGTCACTGACAATAGAATCGGGCATTCCAAATCTTGTTATAATATGGTCCTCAAGGAATTTTATTACAACGTCTGTGGTGGCATGTTTAGTAGGAATCGCTTCTGTCCACCTTGTACAGTAGTCTGTAGCTATCAATATGAATTTATGAGAATCAAAAGAATTTGGGTTAATAACCCCAATGAAATCTAGTCCCCACTGTGCAAATGGTCTCATTTCAACTACAGGTTGTAATGGCATGGCTGCATTTCTTTCTCTATTGGCAGCCACTTGATAGATATGACAAGATCGTACATGGGCATGTGCATCTTTGAAAATGTGGGGCCAGTAGTATCCTCGCTCTCAGGATTTGATGCGCTGTAGCATTTGCCGCACCATGACCAGTTCCATGTTTCCCGTGAAATTCCTGCAACACCCTGGCAGCTTCTTCTTTGTTCGTGCACCTCGGTAGATCCCTTCATGATTCTTCCTGTAAAGAACACCAGATTTCATCAGATAATTGATAGACTTAAGCCTTAAAGCTCTTCTTTGAGTTGAATTCAGATTAGAAGGACACTTACCATTCAATAGAAATTGCACAATGTCAACATACCAGTCATCCTTAGAGATGTATTCTGCATTTGAATACTGGCATGTTATTTGCGGATTATTTTCAGCGATCGCCTTCACCAGTCCCTGTCCTCGAACTAGTTTCATAGGTTGGATTTCGAGATCAAATTCTTGGATGGTGGAAATCCATTTCCCTCTTTTCTCACCTAGTTCATTCTGTAAAAACATGGTCTTAACAACAGGGTCAGGCACGATGGCAATAACTCTGCTGTGCACAATGTAATGTCTAAATTTTTTTACCATTTTAAAAAGTGCGTACATCTGCTTATCAAGGATGGAATACCTTAATTGAGCATCTTTTAGAGGGGCACTTAAAAATGCTATGGGGTTTTCTGCACTATCCTCACCTTTCTGGGTTAAGACACTCGCGAAAGAGTGTTCTGATGCGAAAGCATAAATATAGAAAGGTTTGGAATAGTCTGGACTTATGAGGACCGGGGCTCTAGAAATGGCATCTTTGATGTTCTGAAAGGCCACCCTACTTTCCTCGTTCCATCTCACATCTACATCCTTTTTGAGCATTTTGTTCAGAGGCTTGGCTATCTCAGAAAAGCTTGAGATGAACTTCCTCACAAAATTAACCTACCCAAAGAAAGATCTCAATTCTTTTTTACTACCCGGGAGAGGCAAGTTTTGGATAGCTTGTATCCTTTCTGGGTCGATGGATATGCCCTCTTTTGAAATGATGTGACCAAGCAATTTTCCTTCTGTTACTCCGAAAATGCACTTTTTGGGATTTAAGGAAATTCCATGTTCTCTGCATCTTTGAAGCACTTTCTTCAAATCTTTAACATGGTCTTCTCTCTTTTTTGAGAATACTAGAATATCATCCACATACACGATGATACATTTGCCTATAAGCCCTTTGAATGCATAGTCCATGGCGCGTTGAAATGTTGCACCAGCATTTAACAATCCAAATGGCATTCTCTTATATGCAAATGTCCCCCACTTGGTGGTGAAGGCTGTTTTCATCCTGTCATTTGGATGTATAAGAATTTGGTTGTATCCAGAATACCCATCAAGAAAAGACATCATTTCAGATCCATTTACCATTTGTAGAATTTCATCAATTGAAGGCAATGGATAATTATCCTTTTGAGAGGCTTTATTAAGATTTCAAAAATCTATGCACAGCCTAATCTCTCCACTCTTTTTTCTTACTGGAACGAGGTTAGCAACCCAGGTTGAGTGCCTAACAGGAAATATGATCTTCGCTTCCAATAATATTTTGACCTCCTTTTCTATTAATGGCTCCAATAGCGGGTTAACAACTCACTGTCTTTGCCTAAAAGGCTTGGAGTCCGGCTTCAGAGGAATGGTATGTGTGATGATGTCTTGGTTGTATGTTTTCAGCTCATTGTAATTCCAAGCAATGCAATCTATGTAATGCTTCAATGCCTGTATTATGTTGCTCCTTTCTTCATCTATACATGCCTTTGCAATGTACACCTCCTTTGGATTGTCTGCACTCCCTAGATTAATTGAATCACATGCATCTTTGGGGAGTGGGACTCTTTTTCCTTTTTTGGTCTTGTATCCCACGTCGAACATTTTCTCCAATGAAACCACGTCTTTAGGTATTTTTTTGGATTGACATGCGGTTTCACTCTCATTTTCTGTTTCATCTTGCCACCTTTGCTCCTCATCAATCACCTGATTTTCAAAAATACCCGAGTTCATGACAAATTTGAAGATGTGTCTATCATTTTCAAAAACCTGGAAATTCTTGACATTATCGGGTATTGATGGACAAGGAACTAATTCAATGGAAAAATTTTTACACCTTTTTATGTCAACCGGATTTAACATGCCCGCGACGACTGCAAGAGAGTCTGCTATTCGGTTTCCTTTTCTAGAAATAAGGGCTATATTGAATGCGTCGAATTCCTCAATAAGGTCCATAACCCTAGTTCTATAAAGGCTCGCATCTCCGTCATGGCATGTATACTATCCTTTGATCTCGCTTGACTACTAGCTCAGAATCTCCCAATACCTTCAAGCATTTAACTTGCTTGCTCAATGCTAGACGTAAACCAAAGATCAATGCTTCGTATTCTGCCACATTGTTTGTGCAAGGAAATTGCAATCTATAGGCAGCTAATAATGGTTTACCTCCTGGACCAGTGAGCTCGACTCCAGCTCCTGCTCCCTGTCTAGATTTGGATCCATCAAATCTGAGCAACCATGTGCAATCATTTTTCTCAAAAGAGCCACCATGACATGTTTCCTCTTTAGGCTCTTCAATAGCTTCCTCAACATCAAGTGCATAAACCCCCAGTTCTGGCTCAGAAAACTAAACTTCATTCGGCTTGTTAAATTCTGTTATGATTTCTTTAAGCCTCGGTTCATTTTCCACTCGATTTGATTTGCAATTCCTTTCCAGGGTAGCCACATATGTGAGCAGTATGTTGAAAAATAGCCATTCAGAGTTTTCATCCAATCCCTTGCAAGTAGCATTCCATATCTACTTGGGATATTAACAACCGGAATGTCGACAACCTGATGGACCCTGGGTTCAGAATTTAATTGAATTTTGACATCATATAGGGTCCCTACCACATTTACCTCTGATCGGTCCAATTGCAAGACCTTGCATTTGGATGAAATAGTTTGCAGACCTAGCATTTGACATATCTTCGAAGGCATGAGGTTGCTCGTGGCACCCGTGTCCACCAAACAGTTATGCAAATTCTTACCCGCAATTCTTAGAGTCAATAAGAATGGCGGGACATCCCGTCTCTCCTTTCGTAAAATTAGATGGGACTCAACTCCTTTTCCCTTCCACATTTGATCAGGTGAGTTCAGAGCCTTTATCAACGCCTCCTTTTGGCCAGGCAATCTAGCCGCGTCCAAGAACGAAAGGCTAGATTTGGACTTCTTCAGATCCTCCACTATGTCATAGTTTGGTTTTTTGGATTTGACTGTCTTCTGCACGTCATTAGACATTTCTCTTCTGAGTGGAGGAGGAGGATTATTATCTGCCTTAGTATCCGAAGGAAGAATAGAGTTGTTTGGAGGTGTTGATGAGGTTTTAGGGGCTTTAGATTTACTTCTCAAATGGTATCCATGATTCCCCTTTCTAAAGTCTCAAAAATCTTGCACCTCCTGTTCCAAAATTTTGTCTTCTTCTTCCTCACTCTCACCTTCTTGATGATACAAAGTTTCCACCACCATAATGTTATCGTCCTGATGTTGCGATGGACCCTCATTTGATACCAGTTCCAAATCATCAACTTGGGCCTGAAGACAATGAGTGTATCTAGCAATTTTAGGACAATTCCTCTCATTGTGTTCTTTTGTGTTGTGCAACCTACACCCCCTTTCCCATGCCAAATCTGAAAGATTCAAAAGGGAATTGGATTGACTAGGTCCTGTAGAAGTATCTAGTTGATTAGCAATGGGAGCGGGTACTCCCCCATTGTTTGGCTTTGTGTTCCAATGTCTCCCTCTATTGTTAAAATTTTGATTTGAGTGAGGGGCATGGGATTCATACTTCTGCTTTTGAACCATGTCATTGCTCAGGCTTATGAACTATTTTCTTGAGCTCTTCGACCTTCGAATAAATCTCCTTCGGTGGAATCACATTGTTGTTAACCCCCATTGGATTTGCATAATTGGTGGGGTCTTGATTCAACATTTGGGTCGGGTTTTGAGGAATTTGATTCCCGTATGGATTGACACTTTGAATCGGAGTTGGATTTGGGAAAGGAACTATAGCCTGAGAATTAACTTGGTCGGTTCCTTGCATAGTCGATTGACTATTCTACAAAAATGCGGGAATAGGTGGAATGGATGTAATTGGTTGGATTGGAATGGGTGCATACGCAGGTGCTGGTGGATACGGTTGCTGATATGGGAAGGTGTTCATGCTTGGCATTTGTGGTGCCATGATCTGATTTGCCAAGGGAGCTTGACCATATGGAGCATATTGTCCCATCATAGGCATCTGGGGAAATCCATAGCCTTGTGGTGTCATTTGCTGCTCGATGGTCATGGCTTCATTATAGGCTAGAGCGAGCATGGTGACTTGAGGATTTCGTCTTGCAAACATGGCTGTCATGGGGTCCAATGCCCCAAAATATATCTACAAAGCCACTGTGGGATCGATGGCAAAATGCCGAACTGCTCTATTATAGCACTTTTGGAATTTCTGATTAAATGTTCTGATTGGTTCCCCCTGGCCCCTTTTGCATGTAATGAATTGATTGTAAATGGTTGCGGGATCCAAAGGTGACCTAAATTGATTAACAAAGGTGTTCTCCATTTGCGCCCATGAAGTGATTGAACCAGTTGGTAAGCATATATACCATTCATATGCTATTGGATCTAAGCTCATGGGGAAAAGTCTGCAAGCCACATCTTCATGTTGGACTTGCAGCCTAATTAAAACATCCCTATAGGCTTGGATATGTTCTACTATTCTTGGGCCATCTGGTTTGTATTTAGGCAAAAATATTTCTATGTTCTTGGGGATTTCATGGATATCCCCTGCAATGTTCAAAGGAATATTGTTAGCTCCATACCAAGGAGCTGCTAGAGGTTGAGCCATTTGACTCAAAATCGATGAAGACAACCCTACAAGAGCAGTGGAAATATTACTGACAATAGGAACACTAGTGGCAACTAGTGTTACTGGTGTAGGTCCACTCGATGTTCCTGGAGCAAAAAGGTCTTTTGTGACTGGTAAGCTTACAACTTGCTTGGTTTTATTCTTGGGAGTACCAGTGAGTGTAAGGTCATGGAATATGGTTTCCCCGGTTGTTTGGGACCTAGTCGCAATACGACATGGTGGGTCCAGCCTACCTGATGAAACCCTCGATTATTTCTTGCAACAGAAACAAAAACAAATGCTGCAGTTTAGCCGTTTGTGAGATTTAAGATACAATTTCAAAATCGAATAAAAAAGATATTACTTATGCATGAAAATCAAAATAAAGTAAACCAATCAGGCCCTCCTTCTAGCGCCAATCTGTTGAGTGGTGTTTTCACCCAATTGTGAAAGCACACTCTCCGGTAGGATCTGAGTCCCAAAATCCTCTGCTTGCAAAGAAATTACAACAGATAATTTCTCCAAGGTTCCTATTATGCTAGCTCTTTGCATACCAATGATGTTGTTCAATTTAAATGCTGGGAATACCTTAGGGTTGCAAGTGGATGTTAACAAGGGGCACTATGGTTTATTTTAATTTGAATTTACAATGGACTCAAAGTGAATAAATCTAAGAACTGAATCTATTTCGATCTTGAGCTTTGATGGATTTTCAATTATTTATTTGAATGACAGTAATTAAAATGCAAAAAATAAAATAAGGGATTGAAAATAAAAGAAATGCAAATGAAAATGAAACTAAACTACGTCCATAGTGCGACCATCCTGATTGACAAAACCGAAGATAATGAGGTTTCTGCATGCAACCTAACCTATTGAACCTGCAAATTTGCACAATCCAGATAAGCTAGGTGCGGGTTTCTATGGTTTTTTTACTGTAATTTTAGATTTAGACATTCGCATGAAGCAACCAAGAACACTTGCATTAAACTTCACCTAAAAGCCTAGAAATCTGAAAGGGAAAGATAAAACATTAAATCTTGCATGCAAAAATGACTCCTTCTTTCTTATCAATGAGATATCAGCTCTCTATATTTCTGTATTAAAATGATATATCAATTACATTGACAGAATGTTCCAGGTTTAACAAATCCAGAACAAATGAAGGAAATTGCTCCAAGTGCAGGCCTAGAATGGCTTGCAGCCTTTGTCTCTGCAACTCTGCTAGCAGCAATTTCCAACCCTCGTATCAATCTGCGCTTTTGATTTTATACTGTCTGGCATGACTCTCTGTTTCACCCTACGTCGCTTCGTTTCACCTCCTAGAATGCATCGTTTCGTATTCCCACCTTTTTGTTGCTTTGAATTCATGCTCGATGCTGAAATGTTCGATATTTTCTATTTTCCTGTAACGCTTCTATAACCCCGACACCTGTATGCCACGTGTTTCATGCTTTCTGCACATTCTATAACGGCCCCATGTAAATCACGACATTATTATGCATGCAGCTTTTCTCCTTTGCCTTCACCGTGAAAACACGACATGTCGCGATATCGCGACGTTTTTCGGCCAACAGCCTTCTTGCCTTCTTGCCCAACGAAAACGCGACATGTCACGAAATCATGACATGTCACGAAATCACGATGCTTTTCTATTTCATACACTTTGCTATTTTTCTATCATGAAATCATGATGTTTTTCTTCTCCGTACGCCTTGGCTGCTTCCTGTCACGAAATCGTGACGCTTTTTCATTCGGAGCTATCCTGCGGCTTTCTGTCGTGAAATCGCGATGCTTTTTCACTTGGTACGCCTTTTTCCGCAACCTACCATGAAATCATGACTTTTTTCACTTGATACGCTTTCACTGCAACCTATCACGAAATCGTGACGTTTTTCACTTCTGTATCGCTTTGTCGGCTTTCCATCGCGAAATCACTATGCTTTTTATTTCGGGCTGCTCTTGTTGTATTTGGCAGCGAAAACGCGACATGTCGCAAAATCGTGACATATTTTCCATCCGTACAACTTCGCTGCTTGGGGGCCACGAAACCGCGACCTATCGCGATATCGCGACGTTTTTTCGCTTCGTGCCCTTTGGCCATTTTCTGTCGCGATATCGCGACATTTTTCCGCTTCATGCCCCTTTGCCTTTTTCTGTCGCAAAATCGCGACGCTTTTAGTGCCTTGCCCTGTTTGACTGGTTTGACCCGCGATTTTGCGACATGTCGCGATTTCACGACAATTTTTCATTCTACCTTTCTCTCTCCTCTTTCGGCCGCGACGGAGCAACATGTCACGATTTCGTGACACTTTTTCATTTTCTTTTTCTCTCTCCTCTTTCGGCCGCGATGGAGCAACATGTCGCGATTTCGTGACACTTTTTCATTTTTTGCAGCGATGGCACGACATGTCACGATTTCGTGACACTTTTTCATTTTCGGCAGCGATGGCGCAACATGTCGCGATTTCGCGACACTTTCTATCCTTGTGCAATTTTGCCCCTTTTTCTTGATTTTTAGCATCTGGGTCACTGAGATTCCTTTTGAAAGCATGCAAAAAAGGTGGGTCCCCAATTTTGGGGTGTGTTGTGGATCAGCCACAACAAGACTCACTTTGTTTAGGTCTCAAAAATTAGTGCATATGCGAATCCTCCCATTAGGATTTTTGATGGGCACCATGTTGGATAACCATGGTGGGTAATCCACACGGATGACAAACTATGCATCCAACAACTTTTGCAATTTGTCTTTGAAAATTAAGGCCACTTTTGGGTGCATCTTATGTAGTTTTTGCTTAACTGGCTTGACTATTAGATCAGGCATTAGATTATGCATGACTAGCTACGGATCTAGCCCCGACATGTCTTTGTAGGACCATGCAAAAACCTCCTTCTTCTATTTGAGAAGGGCAATGTAGTCAGCTTGCTCTTCGGGGGATAGACTTACCCCTAGCTTGATTATCTATGGATTCATTGGATCAGAGCCGATGTCTACGTTAGTCATTTCCTCAATTGACATATGGGATCCATCCTCCAATTGATGTGAATTTGGGATCAAGTGGATATCAGTCACTGAATTTAGATCTACATTAGGAACTTTGGGTCCCTCTTCAGCATGGAAGATATCTTGATTTGGTTCTAGGGTGAAATGAAGCATCTCATCGAACGACCAGTACTCTGATGGGGATGGTGGTGAATTGACGTGATTCTAGTCTATGACATCTATGTCTAGATACAATGACCATGCTGGATCGGATGGGTTGTGTATGGGGGCGGTTAAGTCAATGGAGATCATGTTGATGAAATGATTTTGGTCTCCATTATCGTGGGTGTGGTGAATCAGACTTCCTTGGTGATCTCTATGCTCTAGATCTAGCTCTGGAGGTATTGGCACGAATGGATCGACCCTATGTGTGGATAGGAGGAGAGGGTCTACCCTCGACACTGATATCGCTATAGGGTCTTTAGGCGAAAGGTGCTCTTTGTATGCCCAAAGCGGCGGATGCAACACTTGGTCCAACTGTGCTAGTTTTAGGTACCACCTATGCCTTGGCCCCATGTTTAGTTGTTCAAACATTTCATCATCCATGGGGTATTTTTGCTGTCACATATGGTTGAGATAGGTCATCTTAGTTTCATATTCATAATAACTATTGGAGATCCAAAGGTCTTCGTTGGTTCCAACAACTTTTTGTGACATGTGAGGCTTGTCCTGCTCAAGCAAATTGATATGGTCCCATTGGGGTTGTTTCACTCTTTATGGGAGGACCTGATTTTATTGAGGTGGCACTTGCTCAATTGGAGCATCCAAAGGGAACATTTCCAAGAGGCTTTCTTGATAGTCATCCATGAGGGTCACTTGTGAGTGATTGCTATCTAATTCAAAAGGGTCCCATGATGCTACCTCATATTTTGACTCGTCTTCTAAAGATCCTTCTTGACCTTGTCTATATCCCCCTTGTAGGTGAGTTTTCAAACTTTCTCCTTTCTCGGTTAAAGGGAAGGGGTTGTTGAGGTCAACAAGGTTGGTTGTCAACAATTGGAGGTAATCCCCCAATGTGTATGTTGTGTTAGGATTGGCATATGGATCTAATGCCAACCCATCCTTGTTGCCTATCCCTAGGCCTTGCATGTTCTCTACCAAGATGTCCAAGGGTAAGGGGTGGTTGAACCCTACTCCTAATTTATCGTATGGCATCTGATATCTTGGTTGGAAAAGAACATGCACTCCTTGCTCATATCTGCCCAACCCATATCCATGCCAATTGCATTGGCCAAGATATCTTAAAGCAAAGTATGGGTTGGACAAATAGTTGACATCCTCAATGAAAGGCTCTTCATATTCTTCTTCTTGCATGTAAGGTTCAATGCCATTATCAAGGCCCCCATATACAAAGTTTATCTAGTTTTTTAGGTAGCCTAGAGGAAAAATGGTGCCTATGGGGAGGCGAGGTCTCCCCATGTCCTACATGGAATCAAGTGTAGGTGTTGCTACAATGTTCCACACCAGGTACTCTCCCAGGCCCGTATTGGCCATCTCAATGATGATCCTTGGTGGTTGAGGGGGAGGGAATGAGAGTTCTTCCTGAGTCCACTCCATGTTATGTGAACTAGGTGTCTCAAATTCCATTTGGCTAGGCATATCTTCGATAGAGATGGTTTATACTAATGGCGGTGCATATTCCAGGGGTTTCTTCCCATCGTCCTTCAGTGTGGCCACCGTAGGTGGTGTTGTTGGTGAAGAACCAGATGATGAAGATAGAACCATCTGGGGATTTGATGGACTTAATAGTGGGGATGTATGCAGAATCGAACCTTGTTTAGATAAATTCAACTAAAAATCCAAATGTATTTATGGAAGGGTCGATTGCGACATCAGCTGCACCACATTGCAATACTTGAAGGGTTCTAAGTCCGTTGGGACTACATGCACCTACCATTCGAATGTATACCTTAAGAATTGGTGGGCTATTGAAGGGACACACTTCATGTCCCTAATCTATGGCTGACCTAGAAAAATATTATAAGCCATATCAGCCTCCACGATGTGGCACAATGTAGGAATAGTATTTTGTCCCACTTGGATGGGTAGGACAATTGTGCCAACTGTCAAGCATATTGCATCATTGAATGCTCATAGAGTGTAGGTGGAGGCCACGATGTGAGATGCTGGCAACTTTAGATGTTTCAATGTTGTTGTTGTAATGATATTACTAGATGATCCAGTGTCCACCAACACCCTCTTATACAAAATCCCATTGACCTGTGCAATGACGTGCAGGGGTGGATCCGCCATGTCACCAGTCATTGATTTCAATTCATCCTCTCTAAAGGTGATGACTGGATCGATGCATTGCTTGAAATACCCTATGAAGTTGTTGAAAGAGTTTACTTCATGGGGCTACAACTCAATGGCTTTAAGTATCTCCATTAGAGCCTCCTTATGGGGTGATGATTATTGTATGAACTCATAAATGGAGAGCCTAGCCGACATGGTCCTCAAACTCTGGGTGAGTTTGGTCCAAATTGTGGCCACTGGTCTAGGTGGAGGAGGTTGCATAGGGTGCTGTTGTGGTTGTGATGTTGTTGCCACCTCTCCTATAGCCATCGCGGGTGTAGCTGTACCTAGGTACCTTTTGTTCCAAGTCACTATACTGATCATCCCTACATACCCCTGCATGGGGCGGTTCTATGTTACCTCATTGACTTGTAGGGTCTTTGCCTGCACATCATGGGCAGGCAGGGGGTCCTTGAAGACCTCCATCTATTGGTTGCTTGGTGCCATGGGGTTATCCACCGCCAACATTTTGTTGTCTATTAGGTCTTGCACCAAGCCTTTAAACTTCCAACATGCATTAAGATCATGTCCCTTCTGTCGGTGAAACCTACAATACAAGTCTTCCCTGTAGCCCTTAGGTTTTGGAGCATTGGGGTCTACGGGTCAACTCTTTGGTAGGTTTATCAAGTTTACCTCTGACAAGCGATCAAACAAGGAGTCTTTAGACTCGGTGTAAGGTGTGAATTGTCACCTAGGGCGACACTACTAATTTTGATCTTGTCGATGGTTTTCTCTTTCATAACTATCAATAGGGACCACCTGATAGTTAGCATTTGGGGGTTTCATTGCTTGTATAGGCTTAGGTATGTTTATAGCAACCTGATTGACCATAGCGGGTTTTGGTTTCGTGATCCCTATCTTGGAATTCTTAGACCATTCTTTATTCTTTGGCTTGGCAATCTCACCATCCTGAATCTTGATCTCCTCAATGATTCTGGATTGTGCCAGAGCTTCCTCTAAAGTGTCATATTGTTGCAACTGTAATAGCATGGAGATCGATCTCAAACAGCTCTTTGAGAACATTTGGGCAAGGTCAGTCATAGGAGAGAGGTAGGGAAGCTTTGAAAGCAATATTCACCATCGATTCCCATAGGCCACCATGGTTTATTCCTCATACTACCTGAGGCTGGCTAGGTCGCTTAGTGATGCCTTCTTCTTGGTGTTGAAGGTGAAGAGTTCGAGGAACGTGTCCACTAGTTGATCTAGGTTACTGATGCTGTTCTTTGGCAATTGAGTGAACCAATTCGAGGTAGGACCTACGAACATGGTTATAAATTTTCTTAGCAGCAAAGCGTCATTGTCCTGAATGCCAAAGCATTGGCTCAAGAATCTAGTCACGTGCTCCTGGGCATCCTCATCCCTTCTAAATATTTCTAACTAGGGTAGTTTAAAGTGTTCAGGGTAAGGGGGTGCTGAAACTGATAGATGCATGAGGTGACTATGGAGTTGGCGTAAAGTGGGCTTTTGGGGCCTGGAAGTCTTGGTCTCCATAGACTCTAAGTGCTCTAGCAATGCTTTATATGCATCGAAAGATTTAATCTCTTCCTCCTTAGTTTTCTCCCGTTGCATATTACGGGGAACTTGAGGCCTATGGAGGGGTGGCCGGATAGCACCCCCTCTACCTTGGTAGGGCGTTTTAGCCTGCTCTTATTCTTGCTCATACTCCTCATAGGCTTCTTGAGGTAGCGACCTATAAACATGGGTGGGTCCCCACAGAGGGTGTCCATCGTTGTTCTTGGGAGTGACCTCTCGCTTGGGTCTAGGAGGTCTCGAAGGTAGCACTTGGTAGGTCATGGAGGCCTGTCTTGCACCAAGGGGTTGTGCCTCTCATATAGTTTTGCCCTTTAGGTGTGAGGGGTTGGAACCCTCTCAAGCACAGTGTTATGGAGCAGCTCATCTGTTTGACATCGAATGTGCTCTTTGCTAAGGCGATACAGGTGCTCTAACTATTATTGGTCTTGCTCAAGCTACATGATTTGCGCTTGGTAGGCAGCATATCTAGCAAATGCCAGGTCGATTTGTTCTGTCATCTTGAGTCTAGGAGGCTTAGATGCCTCTCCTACATATTTATCTTGGTCGCGATGATCTCTGATCTCTATAGGTCACTTCCTTCTATGGAGGTTGGTAACATTCACCCAAGGCTCTGGCCTTAGTAGGTGATCTTTATAGATAGTAGGTGCAAAGGAACATTGCTCTCGCATTATGTATTGCTCTTGAGGAATGTAATGGTATTCCTCGTGCTCCTTTTTGTATCTGTGAAAGGGGCGGGCAGAGTTGGATCACCCTGTATAAAGAGCCTTGTGCTCTGGATTTGGCTTATTATTCCTAATAGTGATGATGGGTAGAGGAGGGATGACATAATCATGTGGCCCCTCCCTATGGACCCTATGTTGTTCTAGCACTTCATTGTGTGGTGGCCACTCATAACAACCATCTAAGGGAGCCTTCCCATTTATGTTGAGTTCCACGTGTAAGGATTCTTCCTGAAAGGGTCTATGTTGAATGGGAGTGTCCCTCGAAGGGGTGCCTCTATAGTCTCATTCTAAAATGGTGTGATGTGGACTATCTTGGGGGTCAGGCCGCCAAGGTGGTATGACCAAGTCCTTGGGGCTGTAGTGGAGGTGACTTGTGCCCCCTTGTACACTTTTCATAGCTTCTTCTCGTGATTGGGCTTGGCTATGGGTGTACACCATGGTGGTGTCTCTCTACAAGATACGTAGGTTTTTATATCTTTTATGATTTTTATTCTACACTAAACAAAAAGGAACCACACAATCAAAGAAGTGATTATCTCGTTTATAGATTTAAAGGTGTGCCCTAAATCTAGTTTAGTGTGTTTTGATTTTTGTTTTTGAAAGCTTCGTAAAGAACGTGTTGTTGTTCATGCAATATGATGGCTCTTATGTCTCAAAAAATGGTCACCCCTTCAATATACCACTTCCAGGATGTTATACCAAACCTCTCAATATACCCACCCTTACGTGAGGGAAACTATTGGTATGCGAGAGCAGAATGGTACATGGAACATAGGCGGTACGAAAGGGGAATCACCCTATTTTTGACACCTACCATAGAAGACTTATCCTCATGCACAGGGAATCACCCCACCTACACTTGGTTAGCTTTTGTTAGGATTTATGTATAGCAACAGTAGCAACCGGGGTTATGGATGCAAAAATTCAAGCCAAGGTGGTGATGAAATCCACCATTGGTATTGATCAAGGGTTGGGGTTTTACGACCAACTCCTTGTTGTTTAAATTACCATGTGGTGTGTGGGGTTATTTTTACTTATGCAAGGAAATTAAACATGTAGTAAAACCTTCCTAAGAAAGAAAAGAAACTAAAAAATACAAAGACAGAACACAAAAAAATGATAGAAGGTATTTAGAACCCCTACCTCTTCTCTACCCAAACCAGATGTCTCTGAATTTCTACTCTAAAACTATATAGAGAGCTAATCATATTGGGATGGGATGAATAACATATCTGTATTCGTCATAGGGTTGGACGAATTCCCATTCGTCCCTGGGTGACACGAATTCTAGCTCTATACTGGTCACAGACTGGAATGAACAACATTCCAGTGCTTGAAAGATTGGTACCTGCAAGAAAAAAAAACACTTTTGATAAGAAATTTGATCTCAATATCAGAGGACTTTGTCCCGCCATGATCGCCACTGAAAGAACGAGGATATGGAAACAAAACGGAAATGCCGAGTGCGATGTATGCAAAAGCAAAACGTAACGCTAAGTCCTACAAACTGAAATGCATGAAAGGAGAGAAACATAAATGAATTGAAACAAGATAGAAAGCAAATTTTGAGTACATCCCTTTTATTAATTTTATTTAAAGTCAGGTTACAATACGTCTCCTCCCTTTTCGGGGGCTAGGAGCGTTAAGTAGGGCTCTATTACACCACAGATTGGTACACTTTCTTCCGCATGCCCACATGTAAAGTGGGTGGGCAAAATGTCATTGTTGCTTGCATGAAAATGTCTTTGATTCCTTGCTACTCCTCTAGTGTTGAGATCCTGCATTCAGAGAAACAGAAAGGGATTAGTAGCACCTGTAGATGAAGTAAAACATGCGATCCCCAAAGCCTACGATTAGTGCATGCGTAAAATAAATAAAAAGATAACTAAAACATATCAGAATGAGCTAAAAAATTTATAGAGGCATGAGAACATTACCAGGAAGGCACTACAAAAGGAACAGTTGGTAAATTCATCACAGATTTCTAATCGGTCTAGGGTGGGATGATTAGACCTACAAAAATATGTCAGAAAGCACCCTTCCAAATTTCCTATTTGGGAGGCTCCAAATCACCTATAAAGTTGGGGGTTAGGTAAAACGGGGTATTTTGGAAAGACCCAGAAGGTCAGATTTTTCCAATTCGGTCTTTATCACCCAAAATCTGATGATGATCCTGGCATGTTAGTGAAAGCGAGAAATAACAGAAACATGATCAAAATTGCTCAAAATAACATGAAATTTGAATGAGAGCCTATCTGAACAACCTATAAGAAAATGCAAGAAAAAAATAAATGAAATCTACTACATATTTCTAATAGGTCCGGGGTGGGGCGATTAGGACTGCAGTAGTGTGGGGGCACCCGGGGGCAGGACGCCCGTTGTTTGGGGCCTAGTTTTGGCACCAATCCACTTGGGATGGGTCCAAAACCTCTTGTGGGGTATTATCAAAAAATTTGGGTGGGATACTATGGCCAAATGTTAGGTTTTGGGTCCAAATTGTGCTTCCAATAATCACCCAATAACCTCCCTTCCAAAAGAGAGATCAAGGATGTGAAAGGCACAAACAAAAGGGTGAGGACGTAAATCGGTAGCACTCCATTGCTCCAAATTCTCTTGACCTGTTTCTATTTTGGGGTGAGAAGACTCATAATTTTATAGACTTGAGGGTCTCTATGAATGAGCATGCAGAGGGGCCACTTTGCGATCATGCCTTCTTAGGGGAGAGAAGATTCCTCCCTGATTATGGACTCCATGACTGCATCTTTGAGCTCAAAAATGCTTAATCGCACTCCCATGCAATGAAGGAGGAGTTAAGTGGTGGATCTGAGCTACCATTTGTCAAGGTTTGACTTTTTGCCCATCAAACCTGCTATTTGCCCCACCCAAGGCTGAATGCTGCTAATCGTCCTTGGGTTGAATGAATACCAGTTTGTAATCATCCCTATGTGGAACGAATAAAGAGCAAAGTGCCTGAGAGGTTCCAAATTGACCTCTGACCTTCCAAAACTGTTGTGAGAGTGGTTAGGACCATTTTTTAACCTCTGGAGACTGCACTGGGGGCTGTGTATGTCAGTGTGATCAGTGTTTGTAGCCACATAATCAGATTAGTGCTATTTTGGTGTCTACATAGGGTAAAATTGGAAAACGAATAATACGATAAGAAATTGCACAAATAGAATTTATTCTCTAAAAATAAGCAGACTACAAATGCAGCTTTAGAATGCAAAAATAGAAGGATTTTACAGAAACATCTGCAAGAAAAGTTGGAGGTTCAACTTAGATGGGAGACTGTGAATGTTACTGCTTCACCTCCTCAATTAGGCTCCTTCTCCTCTGTCTACACTGTTGTGCTCTACTCATTTTGATACCTTGCTTTCGTTGCTTATTTCTAAATGGCACCACCACCTTATATAATTGGGTGGAATAGAGAATAAGGCTTATCCTCTAACATGCAATTAATGCAAAACTAGGGTTTTTGACCAATCACCGAATGAATTAGGGTTTCCTCCTATCTTCAACTATCAATATTAATTTATTACATAGGATATTGCAGTGATCGTACGTCAGAGATCTGTGATCGAATTTGGGTGATAAGATATGTGAAAGATATTACGGGAATGAAATCAAGTTTAATTTCTAACATCCTTATTTAAACAAGATTTCACAAATACTTTGATACCCAACATTTCCATTATCCTATTGAAGTCCTCCTTCAAAGGTTTTGTGAAAATATCGACTACCTACTCTTTAGACCTGTAAAACAGTAACTCAATTTTGTTAGCTTTCACCAGCTCTCTAATGAAGTGGTTGTGGATATCAATGTGCTTTGTCCTACCATGAAATATTGGATCCTTCAATAGTTCTATGGGGGAATTTTTGTCACAAATAATTGTTGTCACTCCTTTCGGTGGATGATTTAGCTCATCCAATATTCTTCGTAGCCATACTACTAGGCATGTGGATGATGTAGTGGCAACATAATTTACCTCAATAATGGACAATGCAACTATCGGTTGCTTCTTGGTGACCATGAAACTTCTCCTGATCCATTATGGAAAGCATAGCCAAAAGTGATCTTCTAATCATCAGTGATGCCATAACAATCACTATCTATGTAGCCAACCAGTTCTAGCTAGTATTTTTTGGTATAAAAAATTCCATGGTTTCGTATCCCATTGACATAGCATAAAATCCTTTTGCCTACTTTCCAGTGTGTGTCCTTTGGAGTCTCCATAACCTACTAATTAAGATTACTCTAAACATCAAATCAGGTCTATTTGCATTCAAATACATGAGACTACAAACTAACCTTTTATACAAAGTTGGATCAACATTTCTACTACAATTTGTTTTACTCAGCTTCAGACCTGTGGCAACAGGTGTAATGACAAGTTTGCTATCTTCCATATTAAAACTTTAGGACATATTTCACATACTTAACCTAAGAAATGAAGATTCCATCTACATATTGGTAAACTTCAATGCCAAAAAAATATTTCATCATCCCTAAATCCATCATCTCAAATTCCTTTATTATGGTTGTTCTAAACTGGTCAAATAATACATTGATGTTTCCAATGTATATCAGATCATCTACATACAAGCAAACGATTATCATCCTACCTTCTACGTTTTGATTTAGGTACAAGGTGTGCTCATATGGGCATTTGATAAATCTATTCTCCTAAAAATAGCCATAAATCCAACTGTACCATACAGGGTCTTCTTTAGTTTTAGGACCTTACCTTCTTGTACTTCCAACTCATAGCTAGGTGGCTAGTCTATGTAGACCTCCTCTTCCAACACTCCATTGAGGAAGGCATAATTGGTATCCATATGGTACACATTCCAATCTTTCTAGGCTATCAATTCCATAATCATTATGATTGTATCAAGTCTCGCTACAAGTGCATACATCGCATGATATTCAATACCTGACTTCTATTTGTATCCTTTCACCACTAGTTTGACCTTATTTCGATCAACTTCTTCTTGGGAATTAAACTGAGTTTTGTATATCCATTTGAATCCAATGGTCTTCTTCCCTGCTGGGAGATTTGTCAACTACCATATCTTGTTCTTCTATATGGCTTCTATTTCCTCATCCATAGCCTTCACCCAATTTTGATTCTAAATTGCTTATTTAAATGAAATTGGATCACACTCAGAGAATAAAGAAAATTTAGAATGCTCCTCATCTATTTGAGTTTGGGTTACCTCATATTTCTTGCAATCTCCTCGTCTTTGTTGATGTCCTAAAATTGGAGATCATACTTACAAGTTGAGGTTTTTGTGATGATGAGGTAATTTTGTTGCTATCTCTAGTATTGATGCTTGAAGCTATAGGGTGATGCACTATATTTTCTCCTTCCAAGTCCTCAGACTTGATAATTGTTGGCTCAAGATGACTAGTCTTCGATTTTTAGTTCTAGGCTTCATCCTCCAAGAACTTCACATCTTAGATGATAATAAGCTTCTTCATCATAGGATTATACAACCTATATGCCTTCGACTCTTCACTATACCCAGTGAAGATGAATTTCTATGCCTTTTCATCCAGCTTCTTCCTCTTCTCATCTGGAATATGTGCATATGCTATTTACCCAAAAAATCTTAAATGAGCCACACTAGAATTCTAATTGCTCTAGGATTACTGAGAAATCATGTCCTTCACATTCTTAGTGGGACATTGATTTAGCAGATAAACTGTAAAACATACAAATTTTTCCTAGAACTCATGTGGAAAGTTCTTTACCTTCAGCATGATCTGTGCCATCTCTATGATTGTTTAGTTCTTCCTCTCTACAACACCATTCTGCTATGGTGTGTATCTGATAATGAACTGCTTGTGAATTCTATTTTACTTGAAAAAAATTTGGAATTCATTCGAGATATACTCACCTCCTTCATCTATCCTAAGAGTATTTACTTGGTAGTCATTCTTTTTCTCAACCAGAGCCTTGAACTCCTTGAATTTTTTGAATACCTTTGATTTTTGTTTGATGGGATATACCCATGTCCTCTAATTGAAATTGTAAATGAAATTTAGGAAGTATTTATAACTTGCAAATGAGCTAGTTTGCATTGGACCATAGATATCCGAGTACAATAACTCCAATGGTTGTGAAGCTCTCTAATACTATCCTGCAAGGAACATCCTTCTATTGCTTTCCAACTAAGCAACCTTCACAGAATTGACTTGGTTGCTCAATAAGGGGTAAACCCATTACCATTTGCTTCTTATGCAGCAATTTCAGCCCACTAAAACTTAGGTGACTAAATCAGAGATGCCACAACCAGGTAGCATATTTCTCCACTACACTGAATGAATTCAGTGATTCATTCTAAATCTATAGGGGAAACATCTTGTTCTTAATCATGGACATTGTTGCTATTTTTCCATGCTCTTTATCACTGATGGTATAAAATCCATCATTGAATTGAATAATGTACTCATTCTGCACAAGTTATCCAATGCTCATCAAATTATGCTTCAAACCAGGCACATAATAGACATCGGTGATCTACTTCCTTTCACCTTGCCTAGTGTGGATAAGGATTTTTCCTTTATCCATTATAGGAACCTTGTTGTTGTTCCCCATATTCACTTCGGATTGGACTATTTCATCCAACTGTGAGAACATATCTCTATTCCCAGTCATGTGGTTGCTGCAACCACTATCGAGATATCAAATATTCTTTTGGCTCTCCTCCTCAATACTACAATTCAACAAAATATTCCCTCCAACATCTCTACTCTATATTTTTAGCTTCATTTGTGTAGTGGGATTTTTGTTTGTTATCTTTAGTCATCTTATTTCTACACTCAGAGATATAATGATTGTATTTCTTGCAGTAATAACATTAGATCTTCAATTTATCAGTCCTCTGATTAGATCCTCCTTACTAATTTCTACCATTGGCTCTTCCTCTTGCTTGATGGAATTTGTAACTAGTCTCTCCATTGTTGGAATTTGACCTTCCTCCTTGCTTGTGGCCTCTCGTACACATACCTCTACCTCTTCCTCCTTGAGAATTGAAATATCCTTGGTGGGATTCTTTTCTACTACTATCTCAGAATGAGACCTATGCTTTGAATGATTACGCCAAAGAGCACTGAGATGACCAAATCAACCTCTGCTCATGTGTTTGCAGAGAACCCATGAAATCATCTATAGAGAGGGTTGTCAAATCCCTTGATTCTTCAATCACGATCACTATCGAGTCAAACCTTGTTGGTAGGCTCCTCAGTATCTTCTCCACAATCCTCTGATTTGCCACATTCTCTCCATTCAACTGCATTTGGTTGATGACATGCATTGTTTAGGTGAAAAAGTCGCTCATAGACTCTGAATTGCTCATCTACATGTTCTCGAACTCCTTTCTCAACATCTGCAACCACACCAACTTCACCTTGTTGATGCCCTTGAAGGAGTTGGCTAAGATTTCCCAGGTCGCCTTCAATGTGGTTGCTGCTATAATTCATAGGAATATTGTCTCCTCAACCACCTACATTATGTAAAATAATACCTTTTGGTCCTTCTTCCGATTCTCCTTCAACAAATCTTACTCTGCCTAAGAGAGAGCTCATAGCTGCTGCATTTGCTGGCTCTACATAGCCATTCTAGACTAGGTCCCATAGCTCCTACGACCTGAATAGTATCTTCATTTGGATACTCCGGTAATCATAATATTTACTATTGAATCATGGGATCTACAACTACAACGGGTTGCTATTGGAAGCCATCGCTTCTTATCATCCACGAGAAGTCTCTAGCCTTGATACTAATTTGAAAGATGTGCATAATAGCACTCTTGCACATAATGGAGGGAGCGCAACTCTCTTGTGTGATTTTACTTATGCGCAAAGAGTGATGTGCAAGGAAGGATGCACAGTGTCTAAACTACGTAGAGCTTGTTGACTGTAGATCAACCTTTTCTTGCGCATGTTACCTTAAGCACAAGGAGTAAGTGTACAAATAAGGTGCACAAAAACCTTGCACATTGTGAAGGATGCACAAGGACCCAAATTCTATTGAGAGGAATGATTTGACGTTTGACTGGGTCAAACACTATTGTGTAACGAGGAAGTGCACATTTGCTATGCACACCAAGCTAAATGCACAAGACCATTTGAAGATGGTAAAAAAGGCGATTTAGGATTTTTAAGGCACTAAAAGACAAAATCGCTAAAAGACAAAAAATGTATGTTTTAAGAAAATGAACAACACAAAGTGCTTATTTACACAAATACAACTGCGCAATGCCTATGCTCACACGAAAATAGTGCAAGGGCAGATTGGAGAGAATAATGCGATAAGAAATTGCACAAATAGACTTTATTCACTGAAAATAAGCAGACTACAAATGTAACTTTCCAAAGCAAAAATAGAAGGATTTCAACAAACATCTCCAAGCGAAGTTGCAGGTTCAACTCAGACAGAAGACTGTGAATGCTGCCACTTTCTTTACGTGCTTCGATGCCTTGCTCTTGTTGCTTCTTTCTGAATGGCACCATCGCCTTATATAGCTTTTTTCTGATATATCATTAATGCAAAACTAGGGTTTTTGACCAATCGCCAAACGAATTAGGAATTTCTTGCTATCTTCAACTGCCGATATTAATTTCTCATGTGGCAGATTGCGGCCATTGGATGTCAGAGATCTGCGATCGGATTTGAGCGATAAAATCTGTGAGAGATCTTACAAGCTTGCAATACCTAACAATACCTACTTACATTCATTCATACATACTGGTTTTGGAGAGAGGAGCGTCCTTGCATCGATCTATCTCTCTAATGTCTTACCCAGTAATATCGATCTATCTGTTTCTTACCCAAAAAACGAAACAGGTGAAATGCGAGGTGAATGGGTTATGTTCACAGACGCTGGTGACCGTAGTGGTTACGGATGAATGCCCAGGTTGCACAGAAGCAGAAGCGCACTTTGACCTCAGTGGCACAGCCTTCTCCGATATGGCACTTCCTGGCCAAGGGGAAAAGCTTCGCAATGTTGGGCGCGTGAATATCTTATTCACAAGGTGGGTAAAATATTTGTCTAACATATGGAGGTAGAGTTACAGGAAATTCATATTTGACACGCTTCGCTTCCTTATTGTCTTACGTAACTATTATGTTGGGTGGTGGTGATGGTGGCATATGAAAGGGTTGCATGCGACTATCCCGGACGGAACATTGTATTTGACACGCTTCGCTTCCTTATTGTCTTACGTAACTATTACGGTGGGTGTTGGTGCTCGTGGCATATGCGCTTATTGGTTATCTGTGCTTATTGAATTTGAGGAGGCGACGGTGACCTTGAGCCGTCTATCTAAAGCAGGTACCCTACTCTACTGACTGGTCCTGGATGGTACTCTAGTTTTGAGAACAAGGTCTAGTCCCTGTCCATGTTATAATCTGTCTATAATTTTATTTGGTTTTTATAATTTGTGTTTGACACTTGCAGGCAGAATCAGAGACGTGGGAAGCAATGAAACAGTCGTGGGGAGCAAACTGGGCTTTGAACAGTGGAGGACCTCTGAAACCTCCATTTTCCATCCGGTTGCAGTCTCTTTCCACTGGAAAAACACTGACTGCATATGACGTTATTCCACAGAATTGGCAGCCCAACGAAAGTTACAAGTCCAATGTCAATTATGCTGCCTTGTACTAAGCTATGCAGAATGTACCTCGATGTCGATGTCCCGTTATTTGATTCCTACGAATGAATAGGCCACATGACTGACTAGAAGTATTTACTAGTCTTTCTGTTATTGTTATTTGGTCATATACCTGATCGCTATCCATGGAATAAACGTACGGATAATTTACTCCAACATGGCTTCACTTGTTTGTGTCAACGAAATTCCATGCACGTCGGAAGTAATTAGAACGTAAAATCAACCCAGAAATATCGCTGGATATTACTACACAGAAAAAACAGAAACAAAGTAAGAACACAGATTTCTACACCATGCAACTCGTCCATCATTGTCTTCAATTGTTTGTGTCACGTGGGTTTGAAATCCATATTTACTTCTGCTCAAAGTTGCAATATCATTCAATGTGTTTGAAAACTGTATTAAACATAATTATAAATAACTCTGTACACGGAAAAGCAATCTAAAACAATTTAAGCATTAATATTGATGAACAATGGAAACCAGGTTTAAGCATAATTTTTGGCTGATTAGCCTCTAATGTTTATATCTAAATGAAACTAATTCTCATATTGAATCCTTGATATAAGTTATATGCTTATACCACAAGTCTTGATAATGAAAAAGAAGCACTCAAACAAAAAATATTATTTTTATTAATCATATAATTAATTTTTATGGAATTATAAAATTTATAATTTTTAAATTATCAATTTTAAAAATATTTTTAAAAAACCAATATATATTTTGGTTTATATATAAAATCGCAGGTTTTTTTTGTTTTAACAAAAGTTCATCACATGTATGATGAAACACAAATTAATTCTTTTAAGTAAATTCAAAAAATATCTATAAAAATAATAACGTAAAATGAAATAGGTATATTATATAAAAATAAATAAAATTTGCTAAAGTTGTTTAACAATCAAATGTTATAAAGAATTATGTCAACAACTAGTCCTTATCCGGACGTTTGCTAAAATAAGAATTAATGTTCACTTGAAGTCATGTGGAGCCTTGTATTGGGATATTTATATGTTGCCTTACTCAACTTATGAGTAGCGTTTCTTTTAACCTTAACCTTCGTTAAAATATTATATGGTAGTATTTATATACCTACTAGTCCCTTTCTTCGATAGGGAGATTATTTGTCCAAGGTTGCCTTTCATATTTTTAGTGATTTTTAAATTATTTATTTTGCATTGTAGAGTATCTTTTATTTCATTTCTTCTTAATTATATTATAATTTTTAACAAAGTATCATATTGTGTTTGAATTTTTATTTCTAAATTTGGTTAATTGATTTAAAATGAAAATTTTACAAGTAGCATATTTCATTTCAAAGATCTAGCTATATAGCAAGTTTGTTGATTAATATTGAATTTTTGAGAGTTTTCTAAATATCTCTAATTAGAGTACAAATAGCATATTTCGTTTCAACGATCTAGCTATATAGTTAGTAATTTTGTTGATTGACATTGGATATTTGAGAGTTTACTAAATATCTCTAATTAGAGCTTAGATCATAAACATCATATTCTTCCACCTTTGTGAACTTCCATAGCTGAAGATGATTAGACTAGGAAAATATTTATCAAGAGGTTTAATCATATTACTCTCTTATGGCTAGTCATTGCACCCATTAATAAAAAAATTACGATCAATTTTCCTTTCAAGGCCCAACTGTACAACAAGATTATAAATAAAAAAAATTGAAGTTTTTTTATAAACTTAAACTAGTTTGTTATATTTTTTAAAGTCTAATTTTATCTAATTTTCAAATACTTTCCTTCTATAGCATAATAAATGAAGGTAGCATACAATGAAATAATGAATACATTGCTCAAATATGATCATCTCTTATTGGTAGAATATTATTTAATGAATCTTATTACATGGAAAATCCCTATGAGTTTCTAGACCACATATAAGTCATTAGTTTGTTCAAGTGGATATTACAATGCTTCCAAAAAAGGGCAATCAGTTGATAAATCTAAAACATGACCATAGAAGATGAATCAATAGAGATATGATAAACCACAAATAATTTTAGATTCTTGAAAAGATTTCAGGAGGGTTCATGATTTAGTATATTTTTAAAATTTGCCACTCATGGGATTATTTCACTCATACAAAAGGTATATGCTTCCATTTTCAAATTCAGATTTTGAATTTCAACATATTCCATTGAACGTTTTGTTATTTGGTGGGAAAAATAATTTTAGAATAATATACAAGATTTTTATGGCTACAAGGGTTATGTTCATTGCAAATAACTGGGTGAATGTTTCACATCTTTACAAGTTTTTTATTTATTTAGGATATTGCATGCTATGTTGCCATTGAATGTTTGGTGAAAATTTGACCTCCCTTCTTATTATAAAGTATGCTAAATATTTGATTTCTATGTTTGGTGGAGGTCTCAAAGTGTTGTTGTAGAAAATATGGGTATCTCTATAAATATGGGGTATGTGGTGTTATAAGATCTTGGGTTTAACCTATACATGACATATTTTTTAAAGGGGTATTAATTTTTTTTTGTGTCTTTACCACTTCAATGATGAGTGACATAGTGGATAGTTTATGGGTGTCAAGTCATTGAAGGACTTATTTTAGGTTTTGGATATCATAGGTGCCTTTTGAAAATATATTCTTCTTAAGATTAACGTGATGGAAAATTACTTTCCATGAGATGTCTACTATATACTTTATGGACTAATTTTCCTTTTGGCTAACACTCGAACATAGGATTTATATTCCTATAAGGTCTATGTTTCAAATACTTTGCTCTTAATTATTATATTATTTACCTTACATGATATGTGATGGTTATGTGATACTTTAATCACATTATTTTTTTATAAAATATCACATCTTATTCAAAGACACCGCTTATTACAAAACAAGTTGTAAATCAAACAAATAGTGTCCAAATTACTAGCAAATACAAATGATACTTAGAATTAAATGATCAATTATTTTGTTAGGGTTTTTGATGCAACACAATTGCTAGGCAATGCATGAAAGTATTTTAATTTTTTTTAGTATTTTAAATTTTGATCGTAAATTTGGTTATAAAAAGTAAAATTAGTGGATGACATAATTGATTTATACAAAAGTGTTCCCAAACTTTTTTTCAAATCATATGATTCTTTTTATCTCTTCATAGTGGTGTTTTATTTTGTAGCAATGTATTTCTAGCAAAATAATATAATTATTTGCAACACATATCGAGCATGTATAGTATGAATGCATAATAAATGGATAAAGAAAATCTGCATAAAAGATCATCATGAAATCTCTAATTCAAATTATAGAATTATCGAGGTCAATTTTTGGGATATTAATCAACATAGATTTGAAGGAAGAGGACCTTATTTAATATAAGAGAAAAGAGGACCTTTTATAACTGAAAATAGGACCTTTGATGGATATAAAATTGAAGGATGAGGACCTTTTATTAATAAATTAGCCATCCAAAATAATTTAGTTATAGAAGGTCTGAGACCCACCTGCACTATTGATCCCATTTCTCATCATCAATATGTGGATGATACTTTGCTTTCATTCCTGGCCTTGATTTTGTAAGCTAAAGTGGTAAAATCCATCTTGGAATATTTTGATAAGGTGAATGATTAGAAAGTTACCTTCAGGAAGAGCATATTTTTTTCTTGAATACTCCATTGGACTGATATAGAAAGATAGTTGATATCTTGGGGTGTACTTTCAGATCTCTTCCCTCATCATATCTTGGAATATTGATGTTTAAAGTATTATTAAAACCTTCTCTTTGAGATTCTATAGTGGAAAAGGTTCAAAGGAATCTCGTTGGGTGGATAGGCACCCTCTTAAGCCAAGACAAGAAAATTCAATTAGTCAAAGCCTCCTTGTAAAGAATCTCGGTATATTTTTTATCTCTCTTCAAAATTTTGAGAAAATTCCTAGACAAAATAGAACAAATCCAACACTCTTTTCTCTTTTTAGGGGGGGGTTGAGGACAAAAAGAGATTTCACTTGGTGGATTGGGATCAAGTTTGCAATTTAAAGGAAGAAGGGGGTCTTGGTCCGAGGAAGCTAAAAATTCTTAAAAAAGGCTCTAGTTGAGAAGCAAGCATGGCAACTGGTTAAGGATGAGGACACCAATTGGGTCAAGATAGTGAAGGTAAAGTATATTTTGGATGATTAATAAATTTTTAAAATCACAATCATTCCCTTTGGGATCTACCTTTCTAGCTTGGTTGGCAGACATTCATATATCTATAAGGGCTTGAGGTGGATTGTGGGAGATAGCAACTAGATGGACACCTAGGTGGCTAACTCTTTGCTTATCCATAGATAGAATTTTGTAGGCCTAAAGCCAATCACTAATTGATTTTTTGATCCCAAAGTTTATGACTTCATTGAAGTTGTCAATGGGTACCTTTGATGGAAATCAATTGACTTCTATAACATCTCCTAGGTGGAAAAAGAGGTTTTACATGTGTTTTTTTATGAGATCAAATGAATGCTTACTCCAGGTACAAGTTTTAATGATAGGTTAATTTTGGGCTCTACAAAGGATGATAATTTCTCGATTAAATTGGCCTATCATTGTTTAGATTCTGACGTTGATCCTTGGTTCCCTATTAATCAGGTTTGGATTAAAGGCTTTATCCCTAATGTAAATATATTTTTTTATTATTTATCTAAGGGATATGTTTAACGATTGATAGTCTCCAAAAGCGGGATCTGAGTACTCCAAATAGATGTTTCTTATATGAAAGTGAACTAGAATTGCCTTGGCACCTATTTTCTATTTGCTCCTTTACTTTTGAGGTGTTTAGATTATTCTTTAAGGAGTTGGATGTATCATGGGTTATCCATGGATCTCTAAAAGATTTTGTTGACCAATGGTGTCCTCCTTTCCACTCAATTCATCTTCACCATCTTTGGAAATTTGGGTTACCTCACTTATGGTGGTGAATTTGGAAGAAAAGAAACAACCGAGCTTTTAAAGAGATTAGTTGGTTAGAGCCCTATGTCTCCTCAAGGGAAATTAGTGACATAGTGGAGAATTTCAAATCTTTTAACTTGGAAAGGGTAACCTATGATTTAGAAATTGGTTTAGAACATGCACTGGGTTTGTTAATGTATCCTCTGAATGTGGTAGTTAGGATGGCTCGAGACAAGTCTCATATTTTTTGGGAACCCTCTTCGGTTAGATGTATGGAATTAAATATTGGTGGAGCTTTCAAAGGGAACCCAGGTCTGATGGATGTAGGTGGCCTTTTTAGAAATTCAAATGGTGAAATTTTTCTTACATTTGTTGAATTATTAGGTCACCAAACTAACCTCTTCACTAAGGTACGAGCACTATTTCAAGGATTATCTCTCCTGGAGATGGTCAATTACATGAATTTTATTATTGAGGGAGAATCAATAAATATAATCAACATGGTTAAATGTAGTCAGACCCCATCATGGATGGTTTTACACTTCATCTTCGAAGCTACAATAATGATACGAAGTCTGTAAGAGGTCTAAATTTATCACTGTTTCAGGGAAGGTAATAAGATCATGGATCTTCTCGTAAACTGAGGTCTCCACATCAAAAATATTCAAGTTTGAATGGAAAATTGCCTTGATGATATTAGAATCTTGGATAATGAATGCAGAAAACAGGGAGAATAGACTTGGTCTTTGGTTTTAGGTCATTTGGATTTTTATTTTTAGTTTATCCAGGTGGAATACCAACTAAAATTTAACTCCATATGGTACCAATCCTTATAAGTCTCAAGATGTGAAAAATATAATAAGGGGTAGGTGTTAAGTTATATTAGCACTTTTTAGATAACATTCTTTGTCAAGGATTATTACGTTTAGTACGTGGCTAGTCAGGAGGATCAGTAGGTTGTATATTGAGGAGAGTAGGAAGGATTAAAGGTGTGGAAGAATATTTTCCTTGTGTTTCTCCCTAAGGTTGTAGGGGGCTGGGATGATGTTGTTGGTGTGGAACTAGGGGATCTTTAGTTGTGATCTGATCTGGAGGGATTTTATATCGTATCCTTGGAATTATTGTTCTTCGTGCCTCACTTGTAGATATTTTGGTAAGCGAATCATGATCCTTCATTTATGGGATTGGATTTGATTATTTTTTTACATAATTTTTAACCTTGGTAGATTCCTAAATATTTTTACAGTCCTAAAAGTTGATGTCTTTCCTAGATGGAAGTTCGAAGGAGTGTAGTGGTGGACTAGAGGTGGTTCTATTATCCATCCTATGCTCAAAGGTGGTAGTTTTTTGTGGGTGAAAGTATCATTATATTATCATGTGAAGGATGTGAGGATACACGTGGGACTAGATCACATGGTATACAGGTAGAGAGATAAGAACATTCATTGTTATCCTAGTATTTTATCGCTCGATGGTAGGTTGGGGTTGATGGAAGGCAATAATTATTCTACTATTTACTGTAGAGATGTTAGGTAGATTTTCAAGATGGTCACCCTGATCCTAGAGCCTCAATCACTTACAATGTATGAGGAGGTCCGTAAGATATTGAAAAAAGAGAATGTGCTTGAGTATATACTAAAATTTAATGACCCACACTCAGATATGGCCAAGAATCTTGTTTAATCATGGCATGAGGGGATGGTAAGAGTGGTTTATTTTGATATTGAGATAAAATTCCTCCTAATTATTGAGGTTACAGGGCTTGTGGTGGATAGATTGGTCCATAAAGGGAGAAGCACTCCTTGGTGAAGGAAGTGCAAGTGTTCTTGGGAGGTGAAGAAGAGCTAGATAGGATCCAAAGTGGGTTTAGACGAAACTCTCTCAGGGTACCTTGATATCATTCAGTGCTAGTGATAATACATTATTTCACCTTAGAAGAGAATTTGTTGATATTGAAGAGCTACCATTTCATTATTCTTAATCATTTGTGATGCAAGAAAATGATGAACATCCTATCATTTCTATTTAAATATTTGGCAAGAATAATTTTGAAGGTTAAGAACAGTGTGGCCTATGATCCATGGCAACAAGGTTTGTTAAAGATGATTTTTGATCATGTGGTAAAAAAGCAGGGCTTGGATGGTGATAATATCCTCAATACTTTGATTAATATTTTGGTCCCTATGGCGGGTTTCGGACCTATTTTATTTTAGGGGATTCTAAGGCTTCGATCCATGAGACCATGAATGCCACCCCCATACTGATAAATCTAGAAGATTTCATGGAGTCTACTCTGAGAGGACCTAAAAAAAGTGAAGAATGCACTAGGAGGTCAAAGTGTTTGGTGCTTGAGAGTGTGATTACTGGTAAATACCCGATGATTGTGTATGATTATAAATCAAATATTTTTCCTCATTTAGCTAAGAATTCTATGTTAATTCTAGAAGTGGGAGGTGCAAGGAGTATCCAAAACCTTAGATTCCATTTAGATGGTTACAACTCAAAGGCTCTTAATTTGATGATTTTAAAGTTGTAGCATTCGATGATTGATTTCATGCAACCATAAATTTATTGCATTGAGGATGTGTTGGCCCTCATGGGATGGCAAGTCACCAATGGAGATAAATTAAAGGAGTAAAAAATAGTCCCTAGTGGGACTAAGTTTTGAGTTTGCGTGTCTATTTCTTATCTATATGTTTTGCTTAGTCTTTAGGGCCTACATGTATGATATATTTTGATTATTTTTGGGGGCCTACGTACCTGGTTGATTCTCCCTACGTGGGTTTGATGGTCTTCGGTATTTTATTTTTCTAAAAAATTAGTTTGTTATTTATCAGTATCAATATTTAGTTGGTAGTTTTTGTATGGTCTCTCTTTACATCCTAATGGATTCTGAGGTTAGATCTAATTTTTGTTAAGGTTTGGAGGCCCTTTCAAATATTCTTCATCTACCTAATAAAAAAAAACATCTAAAAGAAAATAAACTTTGGAATTTATTAGATTTTATATGGATAATGAGCTAGATAATCGTTCATAAAATCCATAGGTCATGCATAAACTTAGGATTGTTTTTCAAAGTGTTGAGCAAAGCCAATGCTATGTTATTAAATACTTTTGCAATCAATCTTGTTATCTTAAAGATAGCCTTAGCATTGTTGAAGAGTTTATTAAAGTAGTTTTATGAAGCTATAAGAGGGGTTTCATGCTATAGGTAGAACCAGCAAAATGTGTGAACATTACATTAATTATCCTCAATAATATTTTACATGAATATAATAATATTACTATATTATTTAATATTATTTGGATATTTTATCGACAAGAACCATTCTTTAAGTGCTTATTACTTTTAATGTGTTTATGATATAAGGTAGCTATGAATTTAAAAGGGGACTATATCCTCTAATTAGGGTCATCCAAAATAAGACCCAATTAGAGAAGATGTGTCATAAAAGAAGGAAAACCTAAAATAATAGAGGTGGAATTTCTTCAAAAAATTATACAAAAATATTGCTTATTGTTTTCATAACATGTAGGGATATAATTTAACTAAGGTATTATCTCTTATAATCAAGAATCTTGAGGATAAGGCTATGAAATATGGAGATGAGGATTCTCTCCTTATTACACAAGGAGATGATGAGCATGAGGATGATACTTTATAGACGCACATGGTGGCTCACTCAATATACTAGACTTCCACATATTTGGAGGAATGGATTGTAGATTTTAGAGCAACACGATGCATTAAACAAAGGATTTTTATGATTTGATTAATTATAAGAGACATCATCATAGTGACCAATTAATCTCTAATGATGATTATTTCTTGTGTGTATTTGGATGAGTGATATGACTATCAAATCTTGATATTTTGATGGTTTTGTCCATGTTATAGGTATTAGCCACAATATTTTTTTTGCCCATCACTTTATGACAATAATAAAAAGGTGGAATTTTTTTTAGATGCATGGGTGATCAATGATATTGATGACAAATATAATAATATTTATTCATGATATTGCAATAACTTATTCACTACAACTTATTCACCCCAACAAAATGGTACAACAAAAAGAAGAAATCATTCCATTATTTAAATGGTATACTGAAAGTTTTTGTTTTGAATTTAAATGGTGGAATTGACAGCCACCATAAATACAGGCAGGCTATCTAGATTTTATGGTTTCCATAGTATTTTGTGATGTCCACTCTGACAACCGCCATACATATATTCATGTAGTCCACTCCTATAACCACCATGTCATAATAATTTTAAACCTTTTGTGCTACTAAAAGTATAAATAAAAGGGCAAATGTTTAGTCTGATGAGGCCAAATATTTGAACCTCTGAAATCTTCCCCCCTTATGGAATTTGGTCAAACAAATTGGTCTACACCTTGGATCCATGGTACACTTGAAGTTGAAAGAAATAAAACTTGATTGATAATATTGGGTAAAAGCATTTAAAATATGCTATACATACAAAATAGATCATCCACAACAATACTTAAAAGTATTAATCCTAAATAAACTTGGTCAAGATGATAACCTTTAGTAGAACATCTAAGAGTTTTTTATGTAAAGCATATGTGCACATACCAAAGTAAAAAAGCATAAAATTAGATTAAAGTACTATATTTGGGTTATTTCTTAACTATGATGATGATTTAAAATGATATAGAGTAACTCATCTAAGTAGAGATGTGGTTTTTGATGAAGGGAACAAAACCCTTATTAAAATTTCAAAGGTCAATACATGCCCTCTTTTGAATATTTTATCAGATCAAGAAAATTCTTTATTTGAAGATTCAAAATTATAAATTTTTAATGAATCGATTAAAGAATATGAATTCATACTGTCACTAAAAAGAAGATATACAAAATGCTATATAAATACACTTAAGGAATCAAATTTAGAGAAATTTATAGATCTTACCAATATAAGACCTCAAACTTCTAGCATGAAAAGAACAAATATGAGTTTCATGAGTTTAGTAGTAGAACCTACAACTGCATAAGTCATTACAAGATCTTATCACTACAAGATCTTAATCTTGTAGCATGAAAATTACATATATGATTTTAATAATTTTAATAGCAAAACCTACAAGTACACAAGTCGCTATAAGATAACCATAATAGAAAACACCCATGTAATCCAAATATGTAACATTGAAGAATAATAAAACATGCAATCTAGTTGATCTAGCATAATGGAAGAAAGTAGTAGGATGTAAATGGGTATACAAGTGATACCTGTTGTGGTTAATATGATATCATATACTATTTGGATTCCCACACCCCCTATTGCGGTTAATATGATCATTTAACCTGGAGGTTTCAAAGAGGTAAATTAAAAATTCCTCTTCATCAAGATTTGATCAAAATCATCTTTGATTATGTGGTGCCTTCTAGGAATATTTTAGGTGATAAGTTTTTATCCACTCTTCTGTCTAGCCCTTGTTCTTGGTTGTTTCAAAATATTTTAAGAATTCGGATTCTTCCTCTTGGAAGACATACTTTGATCTTGAGTACTTTCCCAACATGAAGCTTGAACAAGAAAGTATTCTCTTAGATGATCCTATCCTGAGTGACTCCTAGGATTATACTTTCTTCTACTTGGTTTGAATTTTGACCTGGTACTACCCTCGGTGTAAACTAAATCCCAGATGAATTTTCCTTTTTGGGGTGTGAGGGAAAGTAGCACTAGAATGAGGAGGTTAAAAACACTGATGTCCAAAATGGCTCCCTTGAATTCTACCAAGGTGTCTAATATTGAGGAATCCCCTATCCCAACTTCTAAGAAAGTCAAATTTTTGGATAAGTTGGAGAGCAACTCATCTCCAATCTATGAGATTGATGTGACTTGATATGTGAAGGTCCCACAACCTTCCCCTTGCACTCCCATCAAGAATTTGGATTTGAATATTTATAATTCTATCTTTGAGCTTAGGAAGGTGGTTGTCTCCAATGATGAAGTGTCCAAAGTTTTGATTAATGGATATGACTCTAATTCCTCTATGTCCTAGGTTTTGACCCTTTAGTTTTTAAGCCCAAATAAGGTAATCTCTTTTGTTGTTTTACTGGTATCCAGATTTTTCTCTCCCCTATGTGGGAGTCATTTCTTCTTTTCTAAGATCTATTGAATTTTTTTGTTTCTTTGGCTTCTCTCCTATTGATAGTTGTATCTCAGCTTGATAGTCCCTTTGGATTTTTGGTATTTCATCTATCTATTTGCTTTTGGTGGTTTTTTTTATCCTCGATCAATCTATTTTTGGTCTTGGAATATCATGTAAAATATTTGGGGACCCTTTCAAAATCCCTTCTACCTTTTTATAAAAAACAAAGCTTTGATCATACTTCAACTATCATAAATGAATATTTATTTGGCACATTTCCAAACTGAATATAAGATTTCTCTTTCTAGAATACTCAAACTTATAGAAGACTTACATGTATAATGATCAAGAGAAAATAATAATTCTACCATTCTCATGCAGTACATCCCAGTAGAATTATTATAAAAAGGCTTTACCAATAAAGAAATCACATTCAAGAATAATTTCATTGATTGACCTGATTCATAGTGGTATTATCTTGATTATATTTTTGAATACTTTAACATAGGTAATTTTATCTTCATGCACATAGATGGGTTGCCCTTATTATTTATTTTGATAGCCTTGTGTTTTTTTAATTTTAAGGGATTTATAAAATGTATCTCAAGAAATAAACATGGATGAAGGCTCCTTGCTCTTACTCATTCCTTATATGAAACCCTAGGTAACATTTATTGAAAGTGTAATCTAATTCATGAACAAGGTCAAAATTGTATGATGTAATCTTGAATATGCATAAGGGAATCCCTTGTAAACTCTATTTCAATATTTATAATATATTTAATGTAATTTTTATGGACTATGGTTAACATTCTAATGGTTAAACCCACCTTAGAAAAATGAAATTAATTTTAAAATCCTCTTGCTATGTTTGATTAGGTTAGTATTATTTATGTAATTTAGGTTTTGATATTTTTACAAATACACCCATCACTCCATCCTTTATTATTGGAGTGTTGTGATTTTTATCCATAGACAATATAGTTATTACCTACTTGCTTACAATCACCTTACATTTTTTTCTCTTTTTTGTTTTTTTACCCCCTTACACTTTGTATATAATATTGAAGTGCAAGGGTTACTTTTATTTATTTTAAGAATATATTACGAATTCCAACATGGTATAAAGTGGAGGTATGGAACAACATTACTTGATCATGCAAAAAGTATATTCACAAAAAATAATCATTCTTTCAAAAATAAGGACAAAATACTCTATCAAATTTATAAGCATTTTGGGCATAGGAAGCATATAATGATTTTTAATTTTTAGATTTTTATTTCTTCTTAATATACTAGAGAATTCCTACATTCTCCAAAATTTTCTTTGCTATCACCAAGGTATGCTCACAAAATGTAATTCAAATATTTCCATATAATTTTTCTAGGGATGTTATGGCATAAATATAGAAAGTAAGTAGGGAAGGAGTTTTTTGAATTTAAAATTTTACCCTTTTTCCACATGTGTTGTCTATGGCACTATGTTATAGGGGAAGAGCATCCTTCTTAAAGAAAATTTTGGCCACACATGTGTGAAATCTAAGGGTTGTAATTTGGTTAAAAATTCCAACATAGGATGCTTAATTTGTACATGATGTAAGTTTAAATTTACATATTTTCATGACTATTCAAATCAACTTTAACAAGAATAGAAGGTATGTATGCTACCTATTTAATTATAGTCTCGTATCATTACAAACTAGCTAATAAAATAGGCAATGGGGCACTAGATACAAAAGAGATATTTATCAAATATTTCCATTACATATTTGCTCTATCTTGTAATGGTCTAAAGTGTTATGATAAATAGGGATGGCATTAAAATTTTAACAAGGTGCTTCAACTAGTTGGCTATACCAAAATGGCTAAGACTCTTATGGATGGGAATATTTGGATTCAAATACCTCTAATGAAACTATTTTCATTGTTTTTCATATAGGAAGTAAAAATATTATTGTCATGCTATCCTATATAACACATTATTTTTATCAACAAAGACTAGATATCGACTTCCTCTGGCACAAGAAGATGAAGGAAGATGGATTGTTACCCATATGGTGTTACTTTATACAATTTAAACAAAATTTTTACTTATATAATTCCAATCAACCAATCATAAGATAGTAAGTGTTATCAATCTAGCAAAACAGAGGAGTTGAAGTGGTAAAATACGATTAGAGTTTCATAGAAAATATAAGTTTTCTAAGTGGTAGGTTGGGATTGAATCTTGCATCTCTAAGGTATGCACATTTAATTTTTATATTTTTGAGGTCCACTAGGGAAAATCTTCTATATTCATCTATTAGTTCAATGACTTGTTGCACTGCTAGGGGTTAGATTGTGTAATATGGAGAATCAATACCTAGTTATTTATCTTAATGAATAAAATTATAGTATTTGATCAACCAAAATGATTGGTTTAGTATGCAACAAGAACATATGGTATATCTTTCAACGACATAAAATATTATCTCTTGATGATGAAACATGCCAACATAAGTAAAAATAAGATCTTCTATTTTTCTTGTTGTCTAAACTTAGATTGTTTTCCATATCAATGAAGTAAGTGAACTTATGAAGACAACATCAAAATACATGAATTATTTGAAAACATAAACACAATTGATGTAACTGATTTGGAGTTAAAAATTTCTTCTCTCAAGTTGGTTTGGTTGGATTTGATCACATTGAGGACTATATTATGATATTTAAGGCATTGAGAGCATATATTACATCTTATAGAGGAAAAAATAAAGATAATATAGAATGTGTGAAGATTATCCTTGTTAATATCTCACTTTCTTTTCAAATGTTGAGCCTCATAGTTAATATAATTTCTACATTCATGAAATCTCAAAAATCTCCTACTAGTGTTTCTTTTATTACTTATTTTTAAGTGGCTATAAAAATATATTGTAGTAATTTATAAGTGCATAATTGTATAAAGAAATTCAAACTTGGACTAATTCTTCAAAAATATGAAGACCATCTGCAGATGCTAAAAGTTAGAAGGATATCCTATAAAAAATTACTTCCTGAAATTACAAGGTATTGAAGTTCAGACTTTGAAGATGGGTGGACGTCAATTATTTTATTTTCGATGGATATCACTCTAGAAAAGAGTGTGTGAAAAGAGTTTGTCAAATTTAATCGAATACTAAGACTCCAAAACCTAAAGCACCAACATATTTCACATAAAAATAAATATTATTCCATATGAGACTCGGTGAACGCCAAACAAATTGATTACAGTATATAATTATGATCACTTGAGTATGAGCATGGTTAATGATAAACTATAACTAAGAGCATCACTCATGAAAAAGGATTACGCTATACACGTTGATAAAACATCATGATAATATTAATCTTACATTTACTGTATACCCATTCCTTTATGTAATGTTTGGACTGGGTTTTAGATAGGCATTTCCTTTACACTCTGTCCAAAATGAGCAGTGAGATAATGGGAAGGAAAACTTATGGATAAGAGTGCCTGGAATGGGCTCTGCATGTTATTTCGCATCATGGGCTTCACTTGGGGGCAATTTTTCTGATATGTCAATTTAATTACTTTCGTTTACGTATTTTTAACATAACAACATATTCTATTTCTGTTTTTACTATTTATGTACATCTATTTTATGTTTAAACTCCAAAGGTCAATTTTCAATTTTATTTGCAAAGGTCATCTAATTGGACCTAGGGGGCTTGATTGTTGTGCCTCCAAGGACTCTCTTACAGCAGCCTAAGTAGGCCCCCTAACGCTAATCAAATATTTTTCTAGTCCATTATTTTTTTTTATAGGAACGGGTTTATTTTGACTTCACTAGGGCAAGGAGAATTAAAGCTTGGATCAGCCATCGATTTGAGTTAAGTGATTTTGTTCTTATTAGTGTTTTTTTTTTATCTATATTCTTAAGCATATGAATATTAAAAAGCATATAGTTTGTATCTAGGTTAATTCCTGCATATTTATTTTTAATTAATTATGTTTTAATTAATTAAATAATTATGTTTTAATTAATTAATTCTGTTTGGGAAGAGAGAAATTGATTAGACGTTTTTCGCATAACTGCCCAAACTACCGAACTCGTTTCGGCCATATCTCACTCATCCAAACTCGGATTGAGATAAAATTTTGAGGGTAGATGTCTGAAAAACCCTAGAACGTCTCCACCAATTTCCATATTATTTGGAGCAACATAGATCCTAGAATATACCTATGTGTGAACAATATATTTGGCAAACGACTATACGAGGGTTTCATTTGGGTTGAATGCAAGGAGCTCCAGAGGTTGGTTTTTAGGGTCTTCGAGCCCTAGTGGCCAATATTTTTGTGGTTTATGCTCAATATTTTAGAAGTAAATATCATAGGGGATACAAGATGGATTAGAAATTTGTCTTTCAACAGATCATGCTATGAACTTGAGTGACAATGACTTCCAATTTTCTACACAAAAGAAAAGTGAAAACCATACCTTTCCACGACGTCTAGGGCAAGGATTAAAGAGATCACGAAATAAGTTTCAAGCAGTTTATCAAAAAATGGCTCATATCTCAAGTGAATCTAGTGCTAAGGTGCACCCACAAAATAATTCTACTATGAAAACCCCTATCAAGGGTAAGAATTTCGAAGAATCAGTCCCAAAAATAAATTTTAGGGATGCTCTTCATGGTGGACAGCCTCAGCCCAATGCTAATATCAATATTAGGGCTTCCCATAAACCTCTAAGAATGCCTAATATTGATCCCAGGAAAATGAAGTCAGGATGTCTTAAAGTAGCTGATGGAACTCCTATTGTTAAGCTTGATATGGGTAACATTCAGACTGGAGTTGAAGATTTGGAAAAAAGAGGACTAATTTGTTGGTTCGTGGGTTTTCGTTCAAGTCTATCTGCTTTCAAAGTCTGGGCTACAAAAAGCTGGAAAACTAAATATGAGTTACAAATCTCTATTTATCCAAATGGTTATTTTATTGTTTTATTTGCTAATAATGAAGATAGAGAGAAAAATTTTCAAGGGAGTCCTTGGTTTTTTGGAAGGACAGGGCTTTTCATGAAGCCCTGGCATACTAAATTTAAAGCCAAAGAAGATATGCCTTCTATAGCTCCCGTGTGGGTTAGAATATTTGGCCTCCCTATTGAATTTTGGAATCATACTATTTTTTCTTCATTTGGAAACTCTTTAGGAACTTTTATGATGACTGCTAATTGTACTCAAAATTTTGAACTATTATTTATGCTCGAATTTGTGTTTTAATGGATTTTGACAAACCCCTACCTAAAAATATCACATTAAAATTTGGGGAAGACACTTGGGAGCAATTAGTGGACTATGAGAACATTCATTTTCATTGTGGTCATTTGGCCAGTGCAACCCAAATAAAATTCCTAATCAAAAGAAAGAAGATATAAACTCAGCAGGTTTCCAAATACCTAAGAAGAAGAACACTAAAAAAAACTAGTTATGAAGGATCAATCAAAGTCATTTGCTAATATGTTTGAAATCCTTTCCACAAATGATGTCCCAAGTGAGGAAGAGGAAATAATGGAAATTGAAATCTTAGAAACACAATTTAAATATGAAGGGAAGAACTCAGAGACAAACCAACAAATCAAAGTTTTTCAATAGAAAAAAAGGAGAAAATTTACACAAGAAAAACAATATTTCAAATGTCAAAACTTCAAATAATGCAAGTCCCAATATAGACTCCATTGAACCATCTAGTAAAATTTTGGCTGTGTATGAGCATTCTTCAAGGTTAGAAGCCATCTCATATTCAATTTGAATAAGTCAAGAAACAGGGGAAAAAAATTGAATATGGATTCTAATAAAAAAGTAGGTCACAAGACCAATCAATATCATATGGTAAAAGAAGGTGAAAAGCTTGTAAAGGAAGGTAAGATTAATGCCCTTCCCAAATTTTTTAGCCCTGTTATTAATGAATATCATCACTTGGAATATTAGAGGACTCAAAGGGAGTCTTTCAAAACAAAATCAAATTAGAAGAATGATTCAGATAAATCATCCACATCTTGTTTTCATTCAAGAAACAAAGATGTCTATGGAGGATATGGACTTAATTGCTAGTTGGAAAAGTGGTTTCCCTTAGTTCCCAAGGGACTTCGGGTGGCATTGCTTGTCTTTGGGACCCAAAAGAGGTAGTTATTCACCATATGGTTGGTAGTTGGGGTTTGTTGGCTATAGCTATTCAAAGTAGACATTCCAACCAGATTATGCTTTGCATTACTGTTTATGCCCCGACTTCTTTGGAGGAAAAAAGAAGACAATGGAAGGATATTACTCATATTATATCTCATTTTCCTAAATCTTGGATCTTGATCGAAAGATATTTCAATACCATCCTCTCTCTAGATGAGAAAAGGGGGGGAAATAGAAATTTGGACAAAAGCACTGACCTCATGAGTGAATATATTACAAACCTCCATCTTGTGGATATCCAACCAGATAATGGCCTTATGACTTGGTCTAATAGAAGTCAAGGCTTAGCTGGTATAATGAAGAGATTGGATAGTTTTTTGCTCTCTAAAAATTTCTTAATCCATGGTCACATTCCTAAAGTGAAGACTCTAAATAATGCTGGTTCGAATCATTGGCTAGTCATGGTGGAAATGTGGAAAACCAATGTGACTTTCTCTCCTTTTCATTTTTAATTTTTTGGTAAATAAAAGTCTTCATTAATCACCTGGTTTTGCAAGCTAACCCAAAACCTATTAAAATATTCAGCATTCTACTGAGATTGTAGATCCTAGTCATCCTTTAAAATTTCTTACCAAAATTTGTGTTGAATCCCCTACAACACCTTACTAAAAAGGCACACCCATACCTAAACATAACTGTATACATTACTTACATTGACAGAAAATTGAAGTTTGGAACTTTGCACTTGTGAAACCTATTGCTTACCCATTTCCTATTCTCTGTCAAAATCCTCCAAGGCTTACACCCTGTTACCTTCATTTCCAATTTGGTATGATTTAGAGGGAAACCCCATAGTTATTACCAGCTCCATGGGGAAAGAACACCCATTCATATTTCTCCTTAACGGGTAGGTTTTTTTTCATGACTAATAATGTTTTCTACTTCACGTGGCACACCTTGTGTCCATGTCACCAAAATACCAACATCAACACCTATGTTGGCTAATTTGTCGATTCTCCATGGAGTTTTTTTGCAATTGGTTAACAGGTTGATGATGTTCATCGAATCATCTTCAATCATCAAGTTACCTTGAGTTGCTTGGGCTACTTGCAACCCTCTCCAAAGGGCTCTAACTTCTGCTTCGTTATTAGTTCTGATTCCCAATGGTTCAATGAAGGCCTTGACCATATTTCCTTGATGATCCCTGATTATTCATCCATATCTAGATCTTCTCGGGTTCTCCTTGGCTGCACCATCAAAATTTAGTTTAAACCAACCCTGGGGGGTGGCTCCCAAGAAATCTCATTTCTAGGATTGGTCAAAGGAATGGAAGGTTTGTCCTCAATACCTAAGTCCCGAGCTAATTGTTTTTCTTGGGGAGGAATTGAGTGGTTCTCATCCACTAAGGTGCTAAGGTTTTATTTCGCAAAGACAATAATCCTGTTGAGGATGGTTTTTGGGTTGTGAACGGTATCCTTAAAGGCTCTATGGTTCCTTTCTAGCAAAATCTGCCAGAGAAAATGATGCCAACAGATTTTCCATAGGTACTTAAGTTTTAGGCTAACAAAGGGTTGAGGCCATTGATGGAACACTTCGGATATAAGATCATGATTAACCCATGAGATCCTAAAGGCTTGGAAAAGTTCATCCAGGAGGGATTCTGCTATCGAAAACTCCATAAACAAGTGTTGGGTTGTCTCCCATCCTGCCCTGCACATGTAGCAATGGTTACCAATAACCATACCTTTGGATAACATATTGTCCATAGTGAGGATTTTTCCTTGAATCACCAACCATGAAAAAAAGGATATTTTAGGAATTAAGTCTTTGATCCAAACCAAACTCGGTTGAAATTGTTGACCTTCCACATTGAGAAGCAAATTATAGGCAAAATTAACTGTGAAGTCACCACTTTCAGTCTCAGCCCAAATAATGTGATCTTCATCCTCTCCAGAGGGAATAATTTGCTGAGTTAAAATGTTATAAAGCTCTTCAGACTCCTCTTCAAAACCCTATACTCTGATGTGTTTCCACTTGTTGATATTTATATCCTGCCACATATAATTTGCAACCTTCTTCCCAATATGCAACTCCATATGCTCTTGAATCCTAGCCAAATGAGTATTCTAAGATAATTCCTCAGCTCTCACCCACCGATCCTTCCAAAAGCCTATTGTTTGCCCATTTCCTAGAATCCATTTAAGACCTTTCTTGACAAGATCCCTGCTCGTGAGGATTGCCTTCCAAAAAGCAGACCCTCTGCTTGCTAAGTTTTCATTAAGGAAGTGCACACCTTGGAGGTATTTCCTCCTAACTATGGCAGTCCATTCATTATCGACCTTAGTCAATAACCACCATGCTTGTTTGGCTAACAAAGATGTATTGAGATGAGCAAATATCCTCAATCCTAACCCCCCATCAGCTTTAGGTTTGCAAACCTTGTTCCAACCTACTAAATGGATCATTTTCTTATCCTCAGTACCTGACCAGAGAAATTTTTTTTGAAGCTGCTCAATTTTGTGATACACCTTGTTGGGAGATCTGAACACTGATAGGAAGTAAACGAGTATACTTTGAAGTGAAGCCATAGTTAAAAATGCTTTGCTTTCTTGAGATAACAGATGTCCTTTCCAACCTGCTAGGTTTCTTTGGATCCTCTCCAGAACTATGTTCCACATTGATCCTTCAGGTTTCCCCATAAATAGGGGAAGACCTAAATAGGATGTGGGAAGGGATGCAATCTGACATTCCATGATCCTTGCTATGTTGTTTTTCCTAGGAATGGGGGTATTGATGAAATAAAGTTTGCTCTTATCAAAATTCACTTTCTGTCTAGCCGCTTCTTCGTACATTATGAGAATATTTTTAATCCTTCTTGCCTCAACCCCAGAAGCCAAATTCAGTAGCAATGTATCATCAAAAAATTGTTGATGTGTCATCGTGGCAGTTAGCAATGTGGCCTTGATACCTGATATGAGTCCAGCTACCGCTGTTGCCTTAATGGTTCTTCCCAAGGCCTCAGCTACGATGATGAACAACATAGGACTTATGGGATATCCTTGTCTTAGACCACATTTGCTTTGAAAAAAACCTGCAGTAGACCCATTAACCAAAATTGAAAAACAAGGCTTAGAAATACACTCTCTTATTAAATTGACCCATTTCATGTTGAAGCCAAATTTTAATAAAACTGCCTTTAGGAATTCCCAATTTATCCTGTCATAAGATTTGTTCATGTCTAACTTTAAATCCATGACTATTTTTTTGGTTTGAGTGGCTGTATGAAGAGCCTCATGAACAGTAATAACTCCATCTAATATTGATCTTCCTTGTACAGAAATTCCTTGACTTGGATCAATGATAACCGGTAGAACTTTCTTCAAACGGTTGGATAAAACTTTGGACAAAATTTTATAGGATATATTACACAGGCTAACCGGCCTAAAGTCAACCATAGTCTTGGGGTTGGGGCCTTTAGGGATAAAAGCAATGAAAGTTGAATTGAAACCCCTTGGAATATGATTTGAACTTTGGAACTCATTGATTGTAGAAATAAATTCTACTCCAACAATATCCCAACAAACTTCGAACAACCATGATGAAAACCCATCCGGCCCAGGATCTTTGTCAGGATCCATGTTAAACAAAGCCTCCTTGATCTCTTCATCTAAAAAAGCTGCTGTAAGAGACTCATTAATCATTTCATCAATGAGTTGTGGAATGAATTGAAGGAGAGAGTCCTTTGCTTGGGCATTACAGACTCGTTCTTCACCCAATAATGACCTAAAAAAATTAATAGCCTCGTCCCTGATCTCCTGAATTTTTTGAGTTGAGGATCCATCCACCTTAGTTAAATTTCTAATATTATTGTTGCTTCTATTGCTCAATGTGGTAACATGGAAAAAATTTGAATTAGAGTCCCCTTCCTTTAGCCATAATGCCCTTGATTTTTGCCTCCAATACATCTCATCACAAGCTAAAATATTATAAAACTCACAAAGGGTTTCCTTCTCTCTAGTCCTTGTCGCCTCATCATAGGTTCCATTTTGGATTTTGCTTTCTATTATTCTAATTTTTTCCCCGACTGCTCTCTTATTCTCAAAAATATTTCCAAAGACTTATTTATTCCATATTCTAAGGTTGTTTTTCACCATCGTAAGTTTTTGAGATAGTTTGAAAGAAGCACTTCCCTGGATAGGCTGCTGCCACCATTCCTCTATTCGTTTCTTGAAGTCCGGATGTTTAACCCACATTGACAAAAATCTAAATGGCTTTTTAAAGGAGTTAGCCTGAAATGCCTCCCATAGAATAAGATTATGGTCTGAAGTGCATTTAGGAAGGGCTTGTAACACTGAATCACCAAACATTGTTGTAGCTTCCTTGGATAAAAAAACCTATCCAACCTTTCTTGAATTAGCTGACTTCTTATCCTCTTGTTACTCCATGTAAATTTGGCTCCTTTTAGTCTTACATCCATCAATTCATTTTTGTTAATGAATTCATTGAAGTCCTCCATGCTCCTTGAGGGTAACCCAGATCCTCCCTTCTTATCATATGGGTAAAGAGGGTATTGAAATCTCCCCCAGTCACCCAAGGAATGTCTTTAAAATCTTGGCTCAAATGCCCCAAAAAATCCCATAGTTCAGACAACCCTTGGATAGAGGTGGGGGCATAAACATTTGACATAATCCAATTCTTATTAGTATCAAAATCATTAAATAATACGCTTAAGACTCTTTTGTTTGCCTGAATAATACTTCCTTCTATTTTAATAGGATCCCATAAGATCATGAGGCCCCTAGATGCTCCTCTCGCTTGTTGAAAGGCCACTTCCCCTTGCTTCCAAATCCTTCTAGCTATAAGTGCTAATTGTGTCGCATCTGTTTTGGTTTCTTGAAGAAAAATGATAGTAGGATTCCAATCCTTCCTTATAGAATTCACCATCCTTTGTTTTGGTGGGCCATTTAGGCCTCTCACATTCCATGAGAGAACCTTCATTTAGACTGTTTGATATTTTTTCCCCACCCCCTTCCTTGAGCCAAAGGGGGTTTGTCAATTTTGTTATTATCCTGGCTAGGAATAGCTTGCTGTAACAATGTTCTTTGCTTTCCATTTGCAATTTCTTCATTGATTCTCATTCTATAGTGTGTTTAATGCAAATTTGAGACAGATATTTTAAGGTGACTGAGTATAGAGGACAACAATCTCCAGTAGATAGAGATCCATTAGCCATGGAAGTGAAGATAGGTGTCTTTAGTGGATAGATATCCATTAGCCAAAGTAGTGGGGGCAAAAATTCTTCTAGGCCTCACAGAGAAGAGAAGTGTAGATGAAATTAAACTCACAACTCGGTTAGAGGAATGGGAAAAAAGAGAAGAAATATTATGGAAGCAAAAATCTAGAATTCAATGGCTCAAAGAAGGAGATCGAAACACAAATTTCTTCCACAAATATCTTCTAGCTCGAAGATCTCACAACTTTATTTATTTCTTAAATTCAGATTCTGGAGATGTTGTTTATACTTGGGATGGCATGAAATCTATTGTTGTTGATTACTTTTCCAATATTTTTGCTGCTACTTCTCTTGAATCAGCTTCACAACAAAATGTTCCTTAAGCAATCCCTTCTATTATCACTTCTGAGGAGAACTCTATTTTGATTGCTCCTGTTACTATCAATGAGCTTCAACAAGTAGTTTTTAAAATGCAAAAAGGGAAAACCCCAGGTCCTGATGGTTTTCCTATTGAGTTCTACCAAGATTTATGGGATATCTTTCATGTTGATTTATTAGAGGTGGTGGAAGAAGCCAGGAAAGCTAAAGAAATTTTGAAGGTTATCAATAAAACTTATATTACTCTTGTTCCAAAATCTCAATAGGTTGATCATATCTCAACTTTTAGACCTATTTCTTTATGTATGGTCTTCTCAAAATCATTAATAAAATCATGGCAGAAAGGTTGAAGCCTCTTTTGCATAAGATTATTTCCCTAGAGCAAGGGGGATATGTGGAAGGACGTCAAATAGTAGATGAGATAGTTCTTGCTCAGGAAGCCATCCATTCCATGGATATGCAAAATTCTCCTTCTATGTTCATTCGGTTAGACTTATCCAAAGCTTATGACAGAGTGGATTGGCACTTCCTTATCAAATTTTTGAGATAATTTGGTTTCTCTAAGGATTGGATGGATTGGATTATGGGATGTATCTCTTTAGTTTCCTACTTAGTTCTTATCAATTGCATGCCTTATCAGTATTTCCCAGCTTCCAGAGGTATTAGGCAAGGTGACCTGCTATCCCCTTATTTATTCATCGTTCTTGCTGAATGCTTGGGTAGGACTATAATCAAAAATAGGGAAAACAAAACCCTTGAGGGAGTTACCATTGCTCATGGAGCTAGACCTATCTCTCATCTTCAATTTATGGATGACTCTACTCTTTTAGGTAAAGCTACAGTTAAGGAAGCTTCTAATATTAAGCAAATCATTAGTTGTTTTTCTAAGGCTATCGGGCAGTTGATCAATGAAGACAAATCTAAAGTTATTTTCTTTCACTGCTCTTCTAGACAGGAATCCATGGTCTTGGATAAATTAAGATATAAGAATACCTCTCTTCCAATCACTTATTTAGATATTCCCATAAATATTCAAAGGCAAAAAAATAAATATTGGAATTGGTTGTTGGACAAAGTCAAGAAGAAAATTGGAAAGTGGACCAACAAGTGGATTTCTTCTGGGGGTAGAATCACCTTGGTAAAATCAGTCCTTCAAGCTATTACCATTTATGTTTCTTTCGTTTTGAATATCCCAAAGTATGTTCTTTGAAAATTGGATCAAATCAGTCATCGTTTCCTTTGGAGTGGTACTAAGGAGAAAAGAAAATGGGCCTTAGTGAAATGGGATACTTTATGTCTTCCTAGGAGTGAAGGGGGGTTTGGATTCTGATCTTCAATTAATAACAACAAAGCTTTAGCTACTAAATTATATTTGAGGATGTTGCATAACCCCAATGCACTTTGGGAAAATAATCTTCGTGCTAAATATGCTGAGAACAAAAGTCTTGAAGACCTTGTTCGCTATCAACTTCCTACCAAAGGTTCTCCTATTTTAGCATCTCTTAAGACTGGTGAGGATTCGATAAAGAAAAAAATATTTTGGATCATTCATAATGGTCAACATGCAAAATTTTGGATAGATTCTTGGGATGGTCGCAAGCCTTTGATAACTCAGTTTCCCTATTGGAGGCCTTGGATGGAGGAGCTTCACCGAGCTAATTGGATAAAGGTGGCTAATTAATGTCGGTACCATACTTGTAATTCAAAGGTTGGTAGATATTAGATCCCTATTGAGGATTGGCCTATTCAAATCCCAAAAATGCAAAGACAATATTGAAATCATTGAGGATATGGAAGCAATGGCATATCGGGTGTGATGCAAAAAAAAGCATACGAAACTCTAATTCCTACGAATGAACAAAGGACTAAAGTGCATGAAAAGGGAAAACAAATAAACTAAAATGAGATATAAAGCAAATGTAGAGTGCAACCCTTATTTTTATTAATTTTGCTTTCAGATTAGGTTACAATATGTCTCCTTCCTTTCTAGGGGCTAGGACCGTTAGATATAGTTTTGTTACACTACAGATGGTATGCTTCCCTTTGGGATCTTCCACATGACCACATTTGAAATGGGTGGGCCAAAAATCGCCGCCTCTTGTGTGAATGCATTTGTAGTTCTTTTCTACCCCTCTGGTGTCAAGATCCTACATTCAAATAAATAGCAAATGATTAATAGCACCTACGGATGGAGGGAAACATGCAATCCCCAAGACCTTTGATTAATGCATGCATGAAATAATTAAAATGGTAATCAAAGCATGTCAAAATAAGATAAAATTTGGACAGAAGCATGCAAACACCATCATGAACACAATGCAAAAGGAACAGTCAAGGAATCTGTTGTAGATTTCTAATTGCTCCGGGGTGGGACGATTAAGACTGTCATAAAATGTTAGAAAGAAACCTCCTAAATGTCCCATACAGAGGCCTCCAAAACACCTACAAAGTTCGAATTAGGAAAAATAGGGCACTTTGAGACGACCCAAAAGGTCGGATTTTGCAGATTTGGCCCCGATCGCCTTGTATCCGAAGATGCTCCCTATATGTTAGTGAAAGCGAAAAACAATGAAAACATAGTCAAAACTCGTCAGAATGACATGAAATTTGAATGGCAGCATATATGGATGACATAAAATAATATGCAAAAGAAATAGTGAAGAAATTTGCTACAAATTTCTAATCACTTTGGGGTGGGGCGATTAGGACTGTAGTAGTGCGGGGGGCACCTGAGGGCAGGATGCCTGCCATTTGGGGCTTGGTTTTGACACCAATCCACTTGGGATGGGTCAAAAAACTCCTAGGGGGTTGTATCGACAAATTGGGTGGGGTATTGTGGCCAAATTTTTGGGTTTTGGGTCTAGATTGCGCTTCCAATGTTCACCCAATAACCTCCCTTCCAAAACAGAGATCAAGGATGTAAGAAGCACAAGTGAGGGGTGAGGATGTAATTCGGCAGCACTACATTGCTCCAAATGCTCCTGCTCTATATTTCTTTTGGGCTGAGAAGAATCACTATTTTATAGACATAAAGTTTTGCTTTGAATGTGCATGCAGGGGTGCCACTTGGCCATCATGCCTTCCCAGAGGAGAGAAGATTCCTCCCTGATTAAGGGCTCCATGACTGTGTCTATGACTACCTCTTTGAGCTCAAAAATACTCACTCACACTCCCATGCATTGAAGGTGGAGTTGAGTGGTGGATCTAAGCTACCATTTTTCAAGGTTTGACCTTTTACCCATCAAACCTGATATTCGTCCCACCCTGGAGTGATTGTTGCTAATCATCCCAGGGTGGGGAGAATAGCATTCTATTCACCCAAGGGTGGAACGAGTAAGGAGCAGGGTGCTTGAAAGGTGCCAAATTTACCTCTAACCTTCCAAAACTACTTTGGGAGTAGTTAGGACCATTTTTTAACCTCTGGGGGCTACCCTAGGGGCTATGAATGCCAATTCGATCAGTGTTTGTAGCCACCTGATCAGATTGGTGTTGTTTTGGTGTCTACAGATGCCCCTTTTTGGGATGTGTTGTGCATGGCATAGTGCTGGGAAAAAATAGATAACCAAAGTACTTAATGATTAGGGTTTCTCAGTAACATAACCAAATTTTTACACCCCAAGTATGGAAAGGGCATGCATTCTTAAATCCTTTCTTCTGAAGAGCTAATGAGCTTAATTCAAGTGTTAACCTTTTCGATGAGGTGTTACTTGATCTTGGACATTGTTCAGTCATGAATAGGCAAAGGGCGCAACCTTTTGTTTGTGGAAACCTTGAGTTCATGATTTTAGAATGCCAAGTGTTTTGATCAGCTTGTGATTATTGCTTGTTTGCTGCCCCAAGCAGGGCCATGATTGTCTTTGTCAATGATTCTTTGAATGCATGCCATTTCCTTTATTGGGTGTGTATTTGTTGATTGGTGACTAAGTGTGACTACCCCCTCAAGCGATGAATCGATGAGAGAATGACCAAAATGAGAAAAGCGACGAGTCATTTGACCCAAGATGACTTTTGTAAGGGTGCCTTCAGTTGTTTTACGTTGAATGCTTATGCAGTTTCCCAATAATTTGACCTGTTTTTGGTGGGTTTTAACCCTTTTTGTGACACCTTTTGGGGATGAAATTTTCAAAAATATGTCCTCCCATGGAGTGGTCCGGCTATGGTAGCCTTATTAGGGAGTAGGATAGTGACAATTTGTGACCCCAATGTCGGTTTTGTATGCCAATAATCATAGGCACAAAGGTGCCTTTGTTCAATAGTTTTATTGCTATTTTTGGGTGGGTTTTGACCCTTTTTGTCATGCTTTTTAGGGATGAAATTGTCAAAAATCCGTCCTCCCGTGGAGTGGTCTAGATATGGTAGCCTTCTTAGGGAGTAGTATAGTGACAATTTGTGACACCGTCAGTTTTTGATGCCTTGAAGCGTAGGTGCAAAGGTTCCTTTGTTCGACAGTTTTATTGCTATTTTTGGGTGGGTTTTGACCCTTTTTGTGATGCTTTTTGGGGATGAAATTGTCAAAAATATATCCTCCCATGGAGCGGTCCGGCTATGGTAGCCTTATTAGGGAGTAGGATAGTGACAATTTGTGACCCCAACATTGGTTTTGGATGCCTTGAAGTGCAGGTGCAAATGTGCCTTTGTTCAGAAGTTTTATTGCTATTTTTGGGTGGGTTTTGACCCTTTTTGTGATGCTTTCTAGGGATGAAACTGTCGAAAAACCATCCTCCCATGGAGCGGTCTGGCTATGGTTGCCTTCTTAGGGAGTAGGATTGTAAAAATTTGTGATCCCAATGTCAGTTTTGGATGCCTTGAAGCACAGACACAAAGGTGCCTTTGTTTGGCAGTTTTATTGCTATTTTTTGTGCATTTTGGATGCAGTTTTGGTTGTTTTTTATTTTCTTGCTCTGTAATCATCCTAGGGTGGGACGAATACCAATTTTGTAATATTACCAAGGTGGTACGAGCACTAACTAGAGCACTCATCCCATGGTGGAACGATTATAGGCCTAAGAGCCTATATAAGGGCCAAAACTAGGTTTTGGGCTCATTTGCAATTATTTTTTTTGGCGATTTGGAGCTGTGAGGAGGAGTTCGAGTCTGCGTAGTGGAGCGCTGTCGAGATTTCATAGATACCATGAGTGCATGGACCAGATATTTGAGTGGAAAAGCCGATGCAATACCGGTAGGTGCTCCTCTTTTTTTTGTTTTTTTTTATTTTACAATTCAAAATCGTAATTATTTTATTTTGTATTTTGTTTTTTCATTTAAACTAAGATCAAAACCCTAGTTTAATTGTTTTGTATTTGTATTTTGTGTGGCATTTGTTTAAACTAAGATCAAAACCCTAGTTTTTTTTTTTTTAATTGTTTTTATTTTGTTTTTTGTATTAAGTTTAAACTACGATTAAACCCTAGGTTAAAATTTTGTTTTTATTTTGTTTTTTGTTTTTGAGTTTAAACTAAGGTTAAAAACCCTAGGTTAAAAATTTTGTTTTATTTTGTTTTTTCGTTTTTTAGTTTAAACTAGAGTTAAAAACCCTAGGTTAAAATTTTGTTTTTGTTTTTTTTTTAGTTTAAACTAGAATTAAAAACCCTAGGTTAAAATTTTGCTTTTGTTTTTTTTTTAGTTTAAACTAGAGTTAAAAACCCTAGGTTAAAATTTTTGTTGTTGTTTTGTTTTTTTTTTATTTTTTAGTTTAAACTAAGGTTAAAAACCCTAGGTTCAAATTTTGTTTTTATTTTGCGTTGTTTATTGATTTTTTTTGAATGTTTGTACTGTATCTTTTGTTAATGTTGCTGTATAGTTTATTAAATGTTTTTGTTGTACAGTTTGTATACATTGTTGTATATTTGTTTTAGTGCTGTACAGTTTTTTGTTGTCATGTTTTAATTTTTTTGTGTTGTTTTGTTTTGCAGGTGGTGAAGTGTCGGTACTATCAACCGATGGTATTTTCTGATGCATGGGATGCACTGACTATGGCAGAATGGGATTGGCTTGATGCCCTTGGGATCAAGAAGGTGACTCAGTTAGAGCCTATGGTGGGAGATAGGGCATATTTGACTGCCCTGATCAATTTGTGGGATCCCCGCACCAACACATTTCATCTCCCAACAGGGGAGATGATAGTGAATCTAGAGGATTTTTATCAGATTCTACATATTTTGATAGATGGGATGCCCATTCGGATGACTCCTCGGGATCAGCAAACGATGGTGCTAACACAGTACTTTGGGCATGCGAGAAAGATGGGGGTGGATGGGGCAGTGGAGAGGGTAGAGGGGGACTGCCTGATTGGCAGGATTCTGGTGCGATGGTGGTTTAAGAAGGGCATGTTGGGTGTGAGGCATGCATTGCTTATGACCCTCATATCCAACATGCTAATTCCTGACTCCTCAGGTGTGAGGTTCCCTTGGAACCTGTTGGAGGTAGTGTTCAAACTGGTGGAGTGTCCAACAAAAGCACCACTAATTATGATGTGGGGTCAGACGCTACTGGCATAGTTATATGATGAGATATACGAGGTCTACTTCCAAAGGCGAAAGGGGATTGGGTGCAGTTACCTATTACAGTACTGGGGATGACAACACATAGTTATGGAGTGGTCGTAGGGGTTACCTTGGACCACTCAGGGGGAGATGGTGGACAAGAAGATTGGCTATGCTGCTCTATGGCAGATATTAGAGGAGCATGGGCATATTCGACGATGGGCAGGTGCCGTAGGGCACTATGATGATGTCTTATCACATATTGCTCCAGGGGAGGTGTTCTGGAGGCCATACCAAGACTGTTTAGCTTGACCTAAGGCTAGAGAGTGGCTCCGATGGGTGCATAGGTGGAGGTGTCTGATTGGCCGACATGAGACCGAGTAGAACTTCCCGTACATCTGGGTGACTCGATAGTTTGGGGTGCACCAAGGATTATAGGGTGAGCCCTTGATCTATCGGTGTCAGGGTGACAAGAGGACTTTGGCCTAGTCGATCATTGAGCTATTGGGTTAGGATTCAGATATAGTGATTGATGTCCCCAACGTGGACAATTTCAGGGTGCCTACAGAGTATGACCAGTGGTGGATGATGCGACGATGGCAGGGTGAGGGGCCTCTAAGAGGTGCAGATGTGGCAACAACAGGTGGTGAGGATATAGAGGCATCAGGGGAGGGTTGGGGAGCTTTGCTTTATGATGCGAATATGGTGGAGTTTGATGACTTGACTAGGGATGACCTAGGGGTTTCGAAGTAGCTAGATATCCAGGATGTTTCGGAGCAGTGGGTGCCAGAGTAGCATGCCATCCCAAATATGCCCATGCCTCAGGCAGTCCTAGGGGATATGGAGGCTAGGTATCACACTGAGATAACATGATTGGAGGAGCTGCTGTAGAGACAAGATGAACACATCGTCGATATGGATCACCTACAGGTGAATTTGGCACAACAGGATGAAGCATTGGCTGCATACCATCGGTGGGATGTGGAGTGGGGTCAGTTTTGAGTGGAGCTAGAGGCCGAGATTTTTTGCCTTGGTGGAAAATTACCTGAGCTTACTGGATGTGGATCTTCACACTGAATGAGAGATAGTGATACTGAGCAGTCTTCTTCCTCTCATCATAGGTGGGTGGGTGAGGGTAGCGCTAGTGGGCATGATGCAGGGGTTGGTAGCAATCGCCCTGAGAGGTCCCATAGGACCCACACCATTGGGGGTAGTTCTAGTCTCACCGATCTTGTGTAATAATGGTGGTCGAATCCATAGGCTTGGGGTTTTTGATTGTTTTGATTTTTTTGTGAGGTTAGAGGACCGTTTTATTGTAGCCTATGAGCATTTTTGGTGATATATATACATGACTTTATTTTTGGATTATTTCATTGTTATGATTTATGGTTTATTCAGCCACATTTGTTTCTGTTGATGTATGCATGGGTTATTATGAATGCGATGTTTCTAATTATATGATGTATGTATATGGAGTGGATGAAATGATTTGTTGATATGCAGGTGGTGACACCATGGACTGTATAGGACTTATTGGCTTTATGTACTATGTGGTTTCTTTGTGGGATGAATTTTCATGTAATATTTTTGTTTTTGTTTGTATTTTCTGATGGTGATGTAAGAATGGAATGTACCGCAGGTGTTTTAGAATGTAGTTAAGGTTTTTTGAGACTCATATGTTTTAACTAACTATCCAAGACTGTACATTTATCTCACAAGAATTTTGAACCACATACGAATTAGACTTGAGTTCGACCAAGTTATTTCACATCCCTATGTGTGTGATTGAGTTCATTTATGTGGTATTCATCAGGATACTGCCAGTGCCAGATAGGTTGTCAACCAAACCTATACTGAGGATCACCTAATTAGCTCCACTAACTCCTTTGTTATATTTAGTAAGATTAATCCATGGGTCAATCTAAAATACCATAAGCTAGCTCATCCACATGCAAACATTGGTCTACTCACACACAAAGCTAATGTGATAGACATATCGTCATGCATTTAGGATACCGCCATTGCTAGGTAGGCTATCCACCAAACCCGTAATGAGGATCACCTAAATGGTTTTTCAAATGCTGAGAATTCCAGGGATTCATGCTCAGGTGTCTTTCGGTTGCTCAACTTGTTGGGATACTTGCTCTCATACATAGTGAAGAAAATCACTGTTTATTTTTCTCTTTTATTTTGAGCAAGGGGTTTGAGTAGTGGTGATAACCACTGTTATTAATTTTGATTTTTTATTTTGCATTTGGATTTCAAAGGTGATCTCATAGGTTGTTGGCTTGTGAATGGCATTGATCCTTTTGGCCTTGGGGATGACTACCCATCCTGTTCAGGGATGTGTAGTACGAATCCTTATGACTTTGGGAATCAAATGTGGTTGGGAGTTTGCTTTGGAATGGCATTGATATTTTAAGCCTTGGGGATTACTACCCATCCTTCTTAGGGATGTGTAGTACAAATCCTTATGACTTTAGGGATCAAAGGTGTTTCAAGATTTTTTCTAGTGATGAAAACCACTATTTATTATGGGGAATTGGATGGGAAAGAGTGTGTCCTTTTGTCAATTCTCAGCATTCTCGAACCATCTGCACAGGGGGATGAGCAGACTAACCTTTCCCTATGGTACACTAAATTGCTTTAAAGGTTTCATTTTTTGTTCACACAACTTGGGAAATTTTTGTGTTTTAGCTTGTGTTGGGATGCAACGTAACAAGGTGTGATCCAAGTAAAACTCTACCTTTGTAAAAATCTATCTGACTTTGTACAGTTTTTGGCTAGAAATCTAAAGATAGCTGAATGACGAAAACCTTGGATACATTAGAAGACAACTGATTATGACGAAAACCTTGGATACAATTTTTGGCATTAATCTTTGATGGATTATTTTCCAAATGGATGAATGTGGAAAATGATGGCAGTGCCGAGTAATTACAACCTATGGTGCCTTTGGCATGTAAGACCAACAAATATGCAATGTATGTTTGCGATGCCTAATGCAACTTATTGTTTTTGTGTTTTGATTTTTAAGAGTATGCATGGAAGTGAGATGCAATGTTATGTTATTGTTTATTATCTGTTGTTTTTGGTTGGTTTTTTTTTTTTTTTTGTTTTTTTTTTTTTTAAATATTTGTTTTTGACCAAGCGATTGTGGGAACCCTTGGAGCTTTTGGTTTGACCAAAGGGATTATGGGTACCTTTGGGGTGTTTTGGGGTTGACCAAGTGATTGTGGGAATCCTTGGAGCTTTTGGTTTGACCAAAGGGGTTATGGGAACCTTTGGGGCATTTTGGGGTTGACCACACGATTGTAGGAATCCTTGGAGCTTTTGGTTTGACCAAAGAGATTATGGGTACCTTTGGGGCATTTTGGGGTTGACCAAGCGATTGTGGGAATCCTTGGAGATTTTGGTTTGACCAAAGAGATTATGGGTACCTTTGGGGCATTTTGGGGTTGACCAAGTGATTGTGGGAATCCTTGGAGCTTTTGGTTTGACCAAATGGGTTATGGGCACCTTTGGATCATTTCGGGGTTGACCAAGTGATTATGAGAATCCTTGGAGCTTTTGGGGTGGGCCATGGATCTTTTAAATGTGGAATGGCCTTAAATGAGTGATTTTCAAGGGTTCTAGTTCCTTGATTTCATCAAGAGAGGCTAGTCGATATGTTCTAGGTCCTATTTTATTGTCAATGACATAAGGACCTAACTAGTTTACCATGAACTTGTCCCTTAGATGGGGTGGCAAGTTAGAATTTTGTTGGTTCTCTTTTAAGACCAAATCACCAACCTAGAAGTCCCTTAGGTGAACTCTCATGTTGTATGCTTTCTTAATTTACTCTTGATAGATACATAAATGCTCGAGAGCATTGATGCATCTTTCGTCGAGCAACGTAAGCTAGTCTAACCGGGCCTACCGTACAATGTCATCATCGATGAACTCTTGCATTGATATGCATAGGGAGGGTATTTCCAACTCAAGAGGCATGACTGCCTCGGAGCCATACACCAGTGAAAATGGATTTGCCCTAGTGGGCATCCAAATGCTAGTGCAATAAGCCCAAAGAGCAAGTGGGATTTGAATGTGCCAATCCTTATGACTATCTATGACCGTCTTTTTAAGGATGGCAACTAGTGTTTTGTTTGACGCCTCTGCTTACCTATTTGCCTTCGAATAATAAGGTGTTGAAAAACTGTGCTGAATTTTGTACTTTGTTGTTAAAGTATGCATGTCTTTGTTCTTAAATGACGTCCCATTATCCGAGATGATCTTGGATGGAATGCCAAAATGACATATAATGTGTAAAATAAACTCCGCAATGCGGGACCCAGTCATAGAGGTTAGTGAAATTGCTTCCACCCACTTGGTGAAGTACTCTATGGCCGTCATGATAAATGTGTGATGACCTGACAACATAGGGGAGATCTTTCCAATTAGATCTAAGCCCCACTATGAAAATAGCCAAGCCGATTGGATCGGCTATAAGGCCTGAGAAGGTACATGTGTCAAGTTAGCATGGTTTTGACACTTCGTGCACTTTCTCACATACGTCCAACAATATCACTCTAAATATGGCCAATAATAGCACATGCAAAGAATGCACTTTGCGATGGCCATACCATTGAAGTGGCCATTGCATGTACCATCATGCACTTGGGTGATCGCCCAAGTGGACTCTTGTTGGTCCAAGCAACGTAGGAGGATTCCTTCGTGGCTTCGACAGTACAAAATGTCTTCTAGCAAGACATGTTTTGTCACTTTCCATTTGAATGATCTTTTCACGTTGTGTGTTAAACCAAGTGGGAGGCTACCTAACTTGAGATAGTCTCTTATGGGTGTGTACCAATCCTGCTGATCAAAAACCTCGATGGTATGAATGGCCAATCCCTTTTAAATTTTATCCCTAGAAAAAGCTGAGAGGGAAAGAACTTGTAATAATAGCATTGTGTTGCTATTAAGAGGGGTTTGGGAGAACAAGGATCCCCAGTTGGTGTGATTCATATTATCATGGATTCGAGAGAACCGATCCTAAGATGGTTCAATCTGGATCAGGTGAATTCTTGGCACAAGATCAGATCTTGCATGCTCCATCATGGATTGCGATAATGTTTTAACTTGAATGGTTGTCATATCACCAGAAGTGTCTTGTGGGATTAGTGTCTACAGAATGATTCGATAATCGAGGGAGTGCCTCGATGTCATATCATTCAAGTTTTTCCAAGAATTTTTCCACAAGGGCTTTGTAGGACTGCAGAACTAGGCATTTAAATTGGAATACCCCTTTCACTTCATTAAAAATTAACAGCGAATAACCAAATATATTCAAGTGTTTGATGTTCATGGTGATGGTTGTCTAAAGACCTATGAGCAAGGCTTCGTATTCAACATTTTTATTGGTGCATGGAAAATCAATTTTAAAGGATAGAGGCATTGGAGCCCCTTGAGGTGTGAAAAATATGATTCCCATGCCACCCCATTGCTCACATTTAGAACCATCAAAAAATAGGGTTATGTCGGCCTGTGACTCAGGCTCATCAGAATCTGGCGATTCTGAGACATGGAAGACCCCATCATCAGGAAGCTCTATGATCAGAGGCTAATCATCTTTGAGAGGATCCTTTGCTATTTGATCAGTGATTAATTGACCTTTGATGGACTTCTGCCCAATGAATTTGATGTCAAACATCACCAACAACATGATCCATTTTGCCGTGCGGCTACTATGATAAGTATGAATCATCATGTACCACAATGGACTCTACTTAGACACAACATATTTCATATTGCTTAGTATTTAATGGCATAGATTTTTGGTGGCAAATACCACTGCTAAGCATAGCTTTTCAATGTATGCATAGTTAAGTTCATAACTGACCAGGGTGCGGCTAAGATAGTAAGTAGCCTATTCTTTATGTAGTTCATTTTTCTAGTCTAGCATGGCACCCAGTGCCACCTCAGTAGATGAGATGTATAAATAGAATGACACTCCTGGTCTAGGTGGTGCCAATACTGGCGGTGAAGCCAAGTATTATTTAATGTCATCAAAGGCTGACTGACACTCATCATCCTAGTGAAATGCTACCCCCTTGTGAAATAATTTATTCATGGGTCGACATTTGTCAGATAATTACGCTATGAAGTGCTTGATTGATGCGACCTTTACCTGTAAGCTTATGAGATGCTTGATGGTGGTTGTGGGAAGCATTTCAAGGATTTCCTTCACTTTATTTGGATCTACCTCGATGCCTCATTTTGAGATTATGAAACCTAAGAGTTTTGCAGATGTGATGCCAAATACACACTTCTTGGGGTTTAGTCTGACTTTGTGTTCAATGAGGCAATCAAGGATCTTGCTTAGGTCATCGAGATGATCTGGGCACAAAAGAGATTTGGCCAACAAATCATCCATATAGTGTTCCAAATTTTTATGCATGTGATCATGAAATATGTATTTCATAGCGCGTTGGTAGGTGGTGCCAGCATTTTAAAGGCCAAAGGGCATGACCTTATAACAAAATGTCCCCAAAGGCATCATGAACACCATTTTGAGTTGATCATCGAGATTGATATGAATATGATTGTATCTCGAGAAACCATCCATGAGAGAAAGCATTTTGTGGCCTGTTGTAGTGTCTACCAATGTGTCGATGCTAGGCAAGGGGAAATCATCCTTGGGACTCGTTTTGTTTAGATCTCAAAAATTAGTGCATATGCGAATCCTCCCATCAGGCTTCTTGATGGGTACCATGTTGGACAACCATGGTGGGTAATCCATGAAGATTACAAACTGTGCATCCAACAACTTTTGTAGCTCATATTTTACCATTAAGGCTACTATTGGGTGCATCTTACGTAGTTTTTTCTTGACTAGATTGACTATCGGATCAAGCGTTAGATTATGCATGACTAGATGTCGGTCTAGCCCCGACATGTCTTTATAGGACCATGCAAAAACCTCCTTCTTCTCTTTGAGAAGGGCAATGTAATTGAATTTCTCTTCAGGGGATAGACTTACCCCCATCTTGATGGTTTATGGATTCATTGGATTAAATTCGATGTCTACATCAGTCGTCTCTTCGACTGACATATGAGACCCATCCTCCAATAGGTGTGGAGTTGGGATCAGGTGGATATCATTTTTTGAATTTAGATCTATTTTTGGAACATAAGGTTCCTCTTCAGTGTGGAAGATATCCTAAGTTGGTCCTAGGGTGAAATGAAGCATATCGTCGCAAGGCCAGTACTCTGATGGGGATGGTGGTGAGTTAGCACGATCCCAGTCTATGGCATCTAGGTTTAGATACAATGGTCATGCTGAATAGGCTGGATTGTAGGTGGGGGCGGTTAAGTCAATGAAGATCATGTTGATGAGGTGAATTTGGTCTCCATTACTATGCGGGTGGTGAATCAGACATCCTTGGTGATCTTTGTGTTCCATATCTGGCTCTTTGGGTATTGGTACAAATGGATCGGCCCTATGTGTAGATAAAAGGATAGGGTCTGCCCTTGGCACTGATGGCTCTATAGGGTCTCTAGGTGGAAGGTGCTCTCTGTATGCCTAAAGTGGTGGGTGCAGCACTTGGTCTAATTGTGCTTGGTTTAGGTGCCACCTATGCCTTGGCCCCATGTTTAGCTGTTCAAACATATCATCAATGTCCATGGGGTATTATCATTGTTGCTACCACATGTGGTTGAGATATGCCATCTCAGTCTCATTTTCATAATCGCTATCAGAGATCCATAGGCCTTCATTTGCTCTGACAACTATTTGTAGTAGGCGAGGCTCGTTCTACTCAAGCAAGTTGATTTGGTCCCATCGAGGTTGTTCCACTCTCTACAGTAGGACCTAATTCTCTTGAGGTGGCATTTTCTCAATTGGAGCATTGAATGGGAACATCATCATAAATTTCTCCTAATAGTCATCTATGGGTGTCACTTGCAAGTGATTGCTATCAGACTTGAAAGGGTCCCAAGGTGCTACCTCATACTCTGACTCATCTTTTGAGGATCCTTCTTGGCTTTGTCTATATCCCTTTTGGAGGCAAGTTCTTGAACTTTCCACTTTATCTATCAAAGGGGAGGAATTGTTGAGGCCCACAAGGTTGGTTTTTAACAATGGGAGATAATCCCCCAATGTGTATGTTGTGTTAGGATTGGCATATGGATCTTGTGCCAACCCATCCTTGTTGCCTAGCCATAGACCTTGCATGTTTTCTACCAAGATGTCAAGGGGCATAGGGTGGTTGAAAACTACTCTTGATTTGTCATACGACATCTGATATCTTGGTTGAAAAAGAATGCACACCCCTTGTTCATATCTACCTAACCCATATCCATGCCAATTACATTGGCCAAGGTATTTCAAAGCAAAGTTCGGGTTGGACAGATAGTTGATGTTCTTAGCAAAGGGCTCTTCATCCTCTTCCTCTTGTAGGTAAGGTTCAATGTCGTTGTCGAGGCCCCCATATACAAAATTTGTCTAATTTGGTGGGTAGCCCAAAGGGAAAATAGTGTCGATGGGGAGGCAAGGTCTCCCCATGTCCTACATGGACTCAAGCATGGGTGTTGCTACAATGTTCTGCACTAGATACTCCCCCAGGACCATATTGGCCATCTCAACGATGATCATTGGTGGTTAAGGGGGAGGGAATGGGAGTTCTTCCTGAGTCCACTCCATGTTGGGTGAACTAGACATCTCGACTTCCATTCGGCTAGGCACCTCTATGGTAGAGATGGTTGAGACTAATGGCGGTGCCTCTTCCAGGGGTTTCTTCCCATTGTCCTTTGGTGTGGCCACCTTAGGTTGCATCATTGGTGAAGGACCAGACGATGAAGATGGACCCAGCTGGGGATTTAAGGGACTTAACAGTGGGGATGTATGTGAAATCAGACCCTATTTGGATAGATTCAATTGAAATTCCAAATGTGTCGATGGAAGGGTCGATTGCGGTATCAGCTGCACTGCATTGCAATACTTGAAGGGCTCTAAGTCTGTCGAGACTACATGCACTTGCCCTTCGTATGTGTACTTTAGGCATTGATGGGCTATTGAAGGGACACACTTCATGTCCCTGATCCAAGGCCGACCTAGCAAAGTGTTGTAGGCCATCTCACCTTCCAAGATGTGCCACAACGTAGGAATAGTCTTTTGTCCTACTTGGATGGGCAGGACAATTATGCCAACCATCGAGCATATTGTGTCATTGAATGCTTGGAGAGTATAGGTGGAGGCCACAATGTGAGATGCTAGAAACTTGAGGTGTTTCAATGTGGCTGTTGTGATTATATTGCTGGACAAGCCAGTGTCCACCAACACCCTCTTAAACAAAATCTCATTGACCCACGTAATGACGTGCAGGGGTGGATCCGCCATATCACCAGTCATCGATTTCACTTCATCTTCTCTAAAGGTGATGACTGGTTCTATACATCATTTTACATGTCCCATAAAGTTTTTGAAAGAGTTTGCTTTGTGGGGCTATAGCTTGATGGCTTTGAGTATCTCCATTAGAGCCTCCCGATGGAGTGGTGATTTTTGGATGAGCTCATAGATGGAGAGCCTAGCCGACATGGTCTTTAAACTTTGGGTAAGTTTAGTTTGAATCATGACCACTGGTCTAGGTGAGGGAGGTAGCATAGGGTGATGTTGTGGTTGTGATGTTAAAACCCCTCCAATAGCTATAGCGGGGGCAGCTGTGCTTGGGTACCTCTTATTCCATGTCATTATGCTTATCATCCCTACATACCCCTACATGGGGTAGTTCTGTGTCACCTCGTTGACTTGTAGAGTCTTTTCCTATGCATCATGGGCAGGCAAGGGGTCTTTGAAGACCTCCATCTATTGGAAGTTTGGTGCTACGGGATTATCCATCACTAGCATTTTTTTGTCTATTAGGTCTTGCACTAAGCTTTTGAACTTCCAACACGCGTAAAGGTTTTGCCTATAGCCCTTAGGTTTTGGTGCGTTGGGGTCTACGGGTCAAATTTTTGGTAGGTTTATCATTTTTGCCATGGACAAACGGTCAAACAAGGAATATTTAGATTCTATGAAGGGTGTGAATTGTCGCCTAGGGTGATGCTGCTGATTTTGCTCTTACCTATTATTTTCATTCTCATAGCTTTCAAGAGGAACTTCCTGATAATTAGCCTTTTGGGGCTCTTTCATCTATGCAGGCTTTGGTATGTTTATGGCAACCTGATTGACTATAGTGGGTTTTGGTTACATGGACCCACTTTTGGCATTTTTGGTCCACTCTTTCTTGCGTGGCTTGGCAATCTCGCCATATTGTATCTTGATCTCCTCAATGATTCTGGCTTGCGCCAAAGCTTCCTCGAGAGGTGTATTGTTGTAGCTGTAATAGCATGGAGATCAATCTTAGGCAACTTTTCGAGAACATTTGGGTCAGATCAGCCATGGGAGGGAGGTAAGGAACCTTTGAAAGAAATGTTCTCCACCGATTTTGATAGGCTACCATGGTCTCCTCCTTATACTATCTGAGGATAGCTAGGTCACTTAATGATGCCTTCTTCTTGGAGTTGAAAGCAAAATGTTCAAGAAATGCATCCACTAGCTGGTCCAGGTTGTTGATGCTATGCTTCGGCAACTGGGTAAACCAATCTGAGGTAGGGCCTACAAAAATGGTTATAAATGTTCTTAGAAGCAAAGCATCGTTTTCCTAAATGCCAAAGCATTGGCTCAATAATATTGTCACGTGTTCTTGGGCATCCTCCTCCCCTCTAAAGATTGCCAATTAAGGCATTTTGAAGTGTTCAGGATATGGGGGTGCCAGTACTAAAGGATGCATTGAGTGACTGCAGAGCTGGCATAAAGTGGGCTTTTGGGGACCAAAAGTCTTGGTCTCCATAGACTCTAAGTGCTCTAGCAACGCTTTGTATGCATCGAAATATTTGATCTCTTCCTCCTTGGTTCATTCCCATTGTGAATTGTGAGGAAATTGAGTCCTATGGAGGGGCAACTGGGTAGCGTCCCCCCTGCCTTGGTAGGGCATTTCATCCCACTCTTCTTCTTGCTTGAATTCCTCATAGGCTTCTTGAGGAGTTCTTGGGTATGACCTATAAACATGGGTGGATGCCCACGGAGGGTGCCCATCATTGGCTCTAGGGGTGGTCTCCCACTCAGGTCTAGGAGGTCTTGGAGGCAACACTTGATAAGGTCATGGAGACCTATCTCACACCAAGGGGTTGTGCCTCTCATACAACTTTGTCCTATGCGTGCGAGGGGTTGGGACCCTCTCAGGCATAGTGTTCTGGAGCAACTCATCTGTCTGACGCTGAATGCACTCTTTGCTAAGGTGATACAGGTGCTCTAACTATTGTTGGTCTTTCTCAAGATGCATGATTTGTGCTCAGTAGGTGGCATGCTTGGAAAATTCCAAGTCAATTTGTTCTACCATATTGAGTCTAGGAGGCCTAGATGCCTCCCCTACACATCTATCTCAGTCATGGTGATCCGAGATCTCTATAGGTTGCTTCCCTCTATCGAGGTTAGCAGCATTCACTTGAGGCTCTAGCCTCAGTAGGTGATCCCGATAAATAGCATGTGCATAAGTGCATTGTTCCCATGTTGTGTATTGATCTTGAGGAATGTAGTGGTTTTCCTCATGCTCCCTTTCGTATATGTGAAAGGTGCGGGCAGAGTTGGATCACCCTATCTGAAGAGACTTGTGCTCTAGATTTGGCCTATTGTTTTTGACAGTAATAAGGGATAGAGGAGGGATGATGTAATCATGTGGCCCCTCCTTATGGACCCTATGTTGTTCTAGCACTTCATCATGTGATGGCCACTCATAACAAGTGTCTAAGGGAGCCCTCTCATCTATGTTGAGTGCCACGTGTATGGACTCCTCTTGAAAGGGCCTATGTTGCATGGGCATGCCCATCGAAGGGGTGCCTCTATAGTCCCATTTTGTCATGTTATGATGTGGACTATCTTGTGGGTCAAGCTGCCAAGGTGGTATGACCAAGTCCTTGGGGCTATAGCAAAGGTGACTTGTGCCCCCTTGTACACTTTTCGTAGCTTTTTCCCATGATTGGGCTTGGCTATAGGTGTACACCATGGTGGTGTCTCTCTACAAGATATGTAGGTTTTTATCTTCTTTACAATTTTTTATGCTACACTAGGCAAAATGGGACCACACAATCAAAGCAATGATTATCTCGTTTATAGATTAAAGATGTGCCCTAGACCTAGTTTAGTGTATTTTGATTTTGTGGTAAAAACCTTGTAAATAAAATTTTGTTGTATATGCTATATGAGGTCTCTTATATCTCCAAAAATTGCTGCCCCTTCAATATACCACTACTAGGATATTATACCGAACCTCTCAATATACCCGCCCTTACGTGAGGGAAACTATTGGTATGTGAGAGCAAAAAAATACGTGGAACATAGGCAGTACGAAAGGGAGATCGCCCTATTTTTGACACCTACCATAGAAGAATTATCCTCATGCACTAAGAATCACCCCAGCTACACTTGGTCAGCTTTCATCAGGATTTACGTCTAGCAACAATAGCAATCAGGGTTATGTATGCAAAATTTCAAGCCAAGGTGGTGATGAAATCCACCGTTGATCTTGATCAAGTGTTGGGGTTTTACGACCAACTCCTTGATGTTTATATTATCACATGGTGTGTGGGGTTATTTTTACTTGTGCAAAGAAATAAAACATGCAGTAAATTTTTTTATGCAAGCAAAGAAAAAAAAAAAATCATAGAAACAAAGACAGAGAATTACAGAGGATGTTCAAAAAACCTACCTCTTCTCTGCCCAAATTGGATGCCTCTGAGTTTCTGCTCAGAAACTGCACAGAGAGCTAATCGCCCCGGGGTGGGATGAATAGAAAATATGTATTCATCACAGGGTGGGAAAAATTCCTATTCTTCCCTAGGTGACATGAATTCCAGGTCTGTATTCATCACAGGGTGGCACGAGCAGCAGTCTAGCGCTTGAAGGATTAACACCTACAAGCAAAAACACAAAAATTTTGATCAAAAATTGATCCCAAAATTAGGGGATTTGGTCCCACTATGATCACCATTGAAAGCACTGAGGATACAAAAGCAATGGCGTATTGGGTGCGATGTAAAACAAAAGCATACGAAACACTAAGTCCTACAAATGAAGAAAGGACTATATTGCATGAAAAGGGAAAACAAACTAACTGAAATGAGATATAAAGAAAATGTAGAGTGCAGCCCTTATTTTTATTATTTATTCTTTGAGATCAGGTTACAATACATCTCCTTCCTTTTTAGGGGCTAGGAGCATTAGATATAGTTTTGTTACACCATGGATGGTACGCTTCCCTTTGGGATCTTCCACATGCCCACATTTGAAATGGGCAGGCCAAATGTCATCGTCGCTTGTGTGAATGCATCTTTAGTTCTTTGATACCCCTTCGGTGTCAATATCCTACATTCAAAGAAACAAGAAATGATTAATAGCACCTACAAATGGAGGGAAACATGCAATCCCCAAGGCCTCCAGTTAATGCATGCATGAAATAATTAAAATGATAATCAAAACATGTTAGAATAAGATGAAATTTTGATAGAAGCATGCAAACACCATCATGAACACACTACAAAAGGAACAGTTGAGAAATCTACTGTAGATTTTTAATTGCTCTAGGGTGGGATGATTAGGACTATCATAAAATGTCAGAAAGCAACCTCCTAAATGTCCCATCCAAAGGCCTCCAAAACACCTGCAAAGTTGGGGTTAGGTAAAATAGGGCATTTTGAGACGACCTAGAAGGTTGGATTTTGCAGATTCAGCCCCGATTTCCCTGTATCTAAAGATTTTCCCTGTATGTTAGTGAAAGAGAAAAACAATGAAAACATAGTCAAAACTCATCAAAATGGCATGAAATTTGAATGGAAGCATATATGGATGACATAAAATAATATGCAAAAGAAAAAGTGAAGAAATATACTATATATTTCTAATCACTTTGGGGTGGGGTGATTAGGACTGCAGCAGTGCGGGGGGCACCCGGGGGTAGGACGCCTGCTGTTTGGGGTTTGGTTTTGACACCAATCCACTTGGGATGGGTCCAAAACCTCCTAGGGGGTTGTTTCAACAAATTGGGTGGGGTATTGTGGCCAAATTTTTGGGTTTTGGGTCCGTATTGCGCTTCCAATGTTCACCCAATAACCTCCCTTCCAAAAGAGAGATCAAGGATGTAAGAAGCACAAGTGAGGGGTGAGGATGTAATTTGGCAACACTCCATTGCTCCAAATGCTCCTACTCTATCCTTTTTTGGGGTGAGAAGACTCACCATTTTATAGACCTGAAGGTCTACTTTGAATGTGCATGTAGGGGCGCCACTTGGCCATCATGGCTTCCTAGGGGAGAGAAGATTCCTCCTTGATTAAGGGCTTCATGACTGCCTCTATGACTACCTCTTTGAGATAAAAAAATGCTCACTCACACTCCCATGCATTGAAGGTGGAGTTGAGTGGTGGATCTGAGCTGCCATTTGTTAAGGTTTGACATTTTACCCGTCAAACCTGTTATTTGCCCCACCCTAGAGCGATTGCTTCTAATCATCCCAGGGTGGGGCGAATAGCATTCTATTCACCCCAGTGTAGAACGAGTAAGGAGCAGGGTGCTTGAAAGGTGCCAAATTTACCTCTGACATTACAAAACTACTTTTGGAGTGGTTAGGACCACTGTTTAACCTCTGGGGCTATGTATGCCAATTCGGTCAGTGTTTGTAGCCACCTGATCAGATTGGTGTTGTTTTGGTGTCTACAAAGATATCTAAGGCATCCTTCATATGAGATACCTCTCTTGGTCCCATGAAAATATTGTTTTGGATGGAACAACACTACTAAGGGTGAGTATTCAGTTGCTCAAGGTTATTTGACCTTATGCCATAATAATCCCAACCATTCTTCTAACATATTTTCTCAATTGTGGGCTCAAAATCTTTGGCCTAAGGTGAGGTTATTTAATTGGCTTTTATTGCATTGTAGGGTGCTTACTGCTGAGCAACTTATGAAGTGTGGTTTTCATGGCCCTTTTAGATGTGAAATGTGTGAAGAGAATGTAGAAAATATCAACCATATTTTTATTGAGTGTATACTTTAGCCTCTAATCTATGGAGAAGAATGGCCACTTTACTTGGCTTATAGTGGTCCAATTTTTTTACTTTTGAATAGCTTTGGAGGGATTGGCCTAATTAAGAGGGTTTTGATCATTTTATTTGGTAGTTAGTTTGGATGGGTTCTACCATTCTTCTTTGGAATATTTGGAATGAAAGGAACAACCAAATTTTTAATCAAGATAGGAAGGATATTCACTATATTTGGCAAAATACCATAGCCAACTTAGTTGAATCAGTCCATCAACTACTTAATCACCCCCAAAAATCCCACCAAAGATGGGATCAAGTGATGCAAATATTGAATATTAAACCTTCTAAGGGAAACCAACTTAAATGGAATGTGAGTATTAGTAAGATGGATAGGACTAGAAATTGGCAACCTCATCCTAAGGATTTTGGAAAAGTCAATACTGATGGAGCCTCTAGAGGGAACCCTGGAAAAGCTAGTGTGGGAGGAATCGATAGACTTTCAGATGGCTCCCTGGTTTTTACTTTTGCTTGAGAATTTGGGTATTCTTTCCAATAACCTTGTTGAGGGGTATGGTATCCTCAGAGGCCTTCAGGAGGCTACTAAGGTTGGATGGGAAAAGGTTTTATTTGAGTCTGAATCTCAACTTATGATTAATCTCTTGAAGACTTCTTCTAAGAATCATAAGGTGGATTGGAGAATAAAAAGGATTATTGAGAAGATTTAGTTAATCCAGATGGGATTTTTGAAAGTTGATTACAATCATGTGGTCAGAGATCAAAACAAGAGTGCTGATGCTTTAGCTAATTGGTCTTTGGACAAAGGTGATATTACTTGCTATGGCCACCCTCCTATATGGTGGGCTTCTCAAATTAGGGAAGCTCTTCTTTCTATCATTTCTTTGGATGGCTCCAGTTCTAAAGGTACCTAGTTTCTTCTTGTATTTTTTTTGCTTCTCTTTGGTTCATTCAATTTTTTTTAGTTCCCTAGCTCATTCTATTCTTTATTTTGTTTCCACTGTTGATTCTTGCCTTAATAGTCTTTTGGTCTAGATAGGTCATTGTTTTGTTCATTTTTTTTTTCTTCTTTGTTTTTTTGTTTAGTTTTTTAAGGTGGGTGGGTTCTTTTGTTTTGTTTTTTTTTTTTGTGTTCTTTGTGTTGTTTTTTGTTGTTCTTGTGTTTTTGTTGTTTTATTTTTTTTATGTTTTATGTTATGTTTTTTGTTATTGTTCTTGTGTTTTTTTCGTTCTTGTTCTTGGGTTTCTCTTTGTTTGTGTTATTTCATGTTTTTATGTGAGTGTTTTCTATATTTTTTGTTTTTGTCTATTGTCTGTTGTTGGTTGTTTTTTATTTTTATTTATTTTATTTTTTAGGTTTTGGTATGTGTTTTTTTTTTCATTTTTTATTTTTTTGGGGTTATGTCTTTGTAGTGTTCTGTTGATTTTGTCTTGTTTGTGTTTTGTTATGTGGTTCTTGTGTTTTTCTATGTGGTTTGTGTTGTTGTTTCTTTTATATTATTGTGCGTGTTTGGTTGTGCTTTTGTTTTTGACACACTCAAGGAGCATGTTTTTTATTTTATTTTATTATTTTTGTTGGTATTTACTTATTTTTAAATTCTTTTATCTTATTGTGCATGTTTGGTTGTGCTTTTCTCCTTGGCACTTCCTGGCCAAGGAGAAAAGCTTCACAATGTTGGGCGTGTGAATATCTTATTCACAAGGTGGGTAACATATTTGTCTAACATATGGAGGTAGAGGCATAGGAAATTCATATTTGACACGCTTCGCTTCTTTATTGTCTTACGTAACTATTATGTTGGGTGTTGGTGATGGTGGCATATGAAAGGGTTGCATGCGACTATCCCGGACAGAACATTGTATTCCACATTAATGTTGGCTCCAACGCTTATTGGTTATCTGTGCTTATTGAATTTGAGGATGGCGACGGTGACCTTGGATCCGTCTATCTAAAGCAGGTACTCTACTCTACTGACTGCTCCTAGATGGTACTCTAGTCCATGTCCATGTTACATGTCCACATTTGCTAAAATAAGAATTAATGTTCACTTGAAGTCATGTGGAGCCTTGTATTGGGATCTTTATATGTTGCCTTAATCAACTTATGAGTAGCATTTCTTTTAACCTTAACCTTCGTTAAAATATTATATGGTAGTATTTATATACCTACTAGTCCCTTTCTTCGATAGGGAGATTATTTGTCCAAGGTTGCCTTTCATATTTTTAGTGATTTTTAAATTATTTATTTTGCATTGTAGAGTATCTTTTATTTCATTTCTTCTTAATTGTATTATAATTTTTAAAAAAGTATCATATTGTGTTTGAATTTTTATTTCTTAATTTGGTTAATTTATTTAAAATGACAATTCTACAAGTAGCATATTTCATTTCAAAGATCTAGCTATATAGTAAGTTTGTTGATTAATATTGGATATTTGAGAGTTTTCTAAATATCTCTAATTAGAGTACAAATAGCATATTTCGTTTCAATGATCTAGCTATATAGTTAGTAATTTTGTTGATTGACATTGGATATTTGAGAGTTTACTAAATATCTCTAATTAGAGCTTAGATCATAAACATCATATTCTTCCACCTTCGTGAACTTCCATAGCTGAAGATGATTAGACTAGGAAAATATTTATCAAGAGGTTTAATCATATTGCTCTCTTATGGCTAGTCATTGCACCCATTAATAAAAAAATTACAATCAATTTTCCTTTCAAGGCCCAACTGTACAACAAGATTATAAATAAAAAATTTGAAGTTTTTTTATAAATCTAAACTAGTTTTTTATATTTCTTGAAGTCTAATTTTATCTAATTTTCAAATCCTGTCCTTCTATAGCATAATAAATGAAGGTAACATACAATGAAATAATGAATACATTGCTCAAATATGATCATCTCTTATTGTTAAAAAATTATTTAATTAATCTTATTACATGGAAAATACCAATGAGTTTCTAGACTACATATAAGTCATTAGTTTGTTCAAGTGGATATTACAATGCTTCCAAAAAAGGGCAATCGGTTGATAAATCTAAAATATGATCATAGAAGATGAATCAATAGAGATATGATAAACCACAAATACGTTTAGATTCTTCAAAATATTTCATGAGGGTTCATGATTTAGTATATTTTTAAAATTTACCACTCGTGGGATTATTTCACTCATACCAAAGGTATATGCTTCCATTTTTGGGATGCGATGTGCAAGGCGTAGTGCCGAGCAAAAAATAGATAACCAAAGCACTAATGATTAGGGTTTCTCAGTAACCTAACCAAATTTTGATGCCCCAAGTATGGAAAGCACATGCATTCTTGAATCCTTGCTTCTGACAAGCTAAGGAGTTTAATTCAAGTGTTAACCTTTTTCGGTGAGGTGTTACTTGAGACATTGATCAATCATGAATAGGCAAAGGGCGCAACCTTTTGTCTGTGGTAACCTTGATTTTATGATTCATGAATGCCAAGTGTTTGATTAGCTTGTGATTATTGCTTTTTTGCTGCTCCAAGCAGGGGCGTGATTGTCTTTTTCAATGATCCTTTGAATGCGTGTTATTTCCTTGATTGGGCGTGTATTTGTTGATTGGTGACTAAGTGTGACTACCCCCTCAAGTGACGAATCGATAAGGGAATGACCGAAATGAAAAAAGCGATGAGTCACTTGACCCAATATGACTTAGTAGGGGTGCCTCTAGTTGTTTACCGTTGAATGCGAAAGTATTTTTTGAACATTCTGACCTATTTTTGGTGGGTTTTAACCCATTTTGTGATGCATTTTGGAGCTGAAATTGTCAAAAATCCTTCCTCCTGGGGAGTTGTCCAGCTATGATAGCCTTCTTAGGGAGTAGGATAGTGACAATTTGTAACCCCAATGTCTATTTTGGATGCCAAGAATGTCAGGCACAAAAGTGCCTTCGTTCGGCAATGTTATTGCTATTTTTGGATGGGTTTTGACCCATTTTGTGACACCGTTTGGAGATAAAATACTCAAAAATCCATCCTCCCGTGGAGCATTTCGGCTATGGTAGCCTTCTTAGGGAGTAGTATAGTGAGTATTTGTGACCCCGACATCTATTCTGCATGCCTGGTATGTCAAGTGCCGAAGCACCTCATTGGACAGTTTTATTGCTATTTTTGGTGCATTTTATGCATATTTTTATTGTTTTTGAAATTTTTGCTCTGTATTCGTCCCTGGGTGGGACAAATTACTATTGAGTATTCATCCCAGGGTGGGAGGAGTGCTAACCAGAGCACTCATTTCAGGGGGGAATGATTACATGCGCAAAATCCTATTTAAAGGCCAAAAAAGAGTTTTGGGCTCATTTGCATTTGGTTTTCCTGGCGATTTGGAGCTTTGAGGAGGAGGAGGTCAATTCTACGAAGCGAAGCACTATTGAGTTTTTCATACCACCATGAGTGCATGAACCATATCAAGCGGCAGAGTCGAAGCGAGACCAGTGAGTGTCCTTCCTCTTTATTGGTTGTTGGTTACAGTTGTAAAACCGCAAGTTATTTGTTTTTTGTCCTTTTGTTTGTTTTGTTTGTTTTTCTTTTGTTTTTCAAATTTAAAAATGAAACCTTAGTCTACCAAAATTAACACTTAGTTTAAAACTTAGTTGAACCCTAGTTAAACAAATATCAGAAGTTTAGTTTAAAACTAAGCTTAAAAAAAAAACTTAGTTTAGAACATAACTAAAAACTTCGCTTAACTCAAATTTAACAAAGATCAAAACTTAGGTTAGAAACATAGGGTAAAACTGAGTGTAAAAACATAGCTCAACCCTTAGTTATTGGTTGTGGTTTGTGTTTCTGTGTTTTTAAGTGATCAGTCAATTTGTTTTTAGAGTTAAAAACCCTAGGACTGACAAACAATTATTTTTTAATTTTTTTGTTTTTAATTTATCAGTTAGAGTTAAAACCCTAGAACTGACAAATTAATTTTTGAATTTTTGTTGTTTTTTTTTCAATTTATCAGTTAGAGTTAAAACCCTAGAACTGACAAATTAATTTTTTGAATTTTTGTTGTTTGTTTTTCAATTTATCAGTTAGAGTTAAAACCCTAGAACTGACAAATTAATTTTTTGAATTTGTGTTGTTTGTTTGTCAATTTATCAGTTAGAGTTAAAACCCTAGAATTGAAAAATAATTTTTTGTTAATTTGTTTGTTTTTGTTTAATTTATCAGTTGAGAATGAAAACCCTAGAACTGACAAATTAGTTTTTGAATTTTGTTATGTTTTTGTTTAATTTATCAGTTGAGAATGAAAAAACCCTATAACTGACAAATTATTTTTTGTTAATTTGTTATGTTTTTGGCTGTACCTTTTTATGCCTTGTTGTATAGTTTTTCATTGTTTTAATGTTTTTGTGTTGTTTTCTTTTGCAGGTTGTGAAGAGCCGGTACCGTGTGCCCACGATTTTCACTGAAGCGTGAGAGGTGCTGACTTTGGTTGACTGGGATTGGCTTGATGCCCTTGGGCTCAAGTAGGTGACTCAACTGGAGCTAGTGGTTAGGGATCGGGCCTATTTGATGGCCCTAATCAACTTATGGGATCCCTGATCCAACACCTTCCATATCCCAACAGGGGAGATGACGGTGACCTTGGAGGATGTCTATCAGATTCTTTGGATTACGATAGATGGACTGCCGATCTGGACAACACCGCGAGATCAGTAGACAACAATGTTGACATGTTACTTTGGACATGGAGAGGATATGGGGGTGAACATCCTAGTGGAGAGGGCAGAGGGTGACTACCATATTGGTGGCATACTAGTTCGATGGTGGCTAGAGAGGAGTGTGTTGGGAGTGAGAGATGTATTAATGATGGGCCTCATTTCCAACATGCTGCTACCCGACTCGTCGGGCATGAGGTTATCATGGAACCTGCTAGAGGTGGTGGTTCAATTTGTGGAGTGTCCTATGGATGCACTGATGATCATGATATGGGGACAAACTCTGCTAGCACAGCTCTATGATGAGATGTACGAGGTACACTGCTAGAGGCAGAAGGTGATCAGTTGCAGCTACTTGTTGTAGTGTTGGGCGTGGCAGCACATAGCAGTGGAGAGACTGATGGGGCTGCATTGGATGACTCGAGCAAAGATGGTAGATCGAGAGTTTGGTTATGGGGCACTATGTTGTCAGTCTGAGGAGCAAGGATAAATTCAATAGTGGGCAAGTGTCGTAGGGCACTATGTTGATGCCTTCGCTTGGCTTACTCCAGGGGAGGTGTTCTGGCACCCCTATCGGGATTGTCCAGCCTGTCCTGAGGCTGGAGAGTGGCTTTGGCAGGTTCATAAGGGGTGGTGGCTGATTGGACGACACAAGACCAAGTAGGAGTTCTTCCCATATAGCCAGGTTACACGATAGTTTGGGGTGCACCAGGGGTTGCCTGGGGAGCCCGTGATCTATCGACACTAGGGGGACAAGAGGATTCTGGACCGGCTAGTCATTGTGCCATTGGGTGAGGATCCAGATACAATGATTGATGCACCAGATGTGGATGACATTAGGGTTACCACTGAGTATGAGTAGTGGTGGATGCTACAGTGATGGCGATGCGAGGGGCCTCTAGGCGGGGTAGTAGGTGATGAGGGTGTAGAGGCACCAAGAGAGGGTTGGGGTGTTCCACTGGATGATGCGGACATGGTGGAGGTTGAGGATGTTGGAGGGGAGTTTGGGGTGTCAGATCCTCCAAAGATGCAGGACATCCTAGAGCAGTGGGAGCCAGAGTAGGCTACTATTCCAGATTTTCTAATGCCTCAGGCAGTTTCGAAAGACACAAAGGCAAGCATGCAAGCTGAGAATGTGCGATTAGAAGGGCTACTACGGAGATGAGATGAGGAGTTAGGATAAGCTTTGTAGGAGAGGGATCTCCTACGGACTCAGCTGGCGAAGTGGGAGAACACATTTGTTGCGTACCACCAGGGGGATGGGGACACCAATGCTACATGGGAGAGGGATCTCCTATGGGCACAACTGGCAGAGAAGGAGAAGACTTTAGTGCAGTGCGATGATGCAGTAGCTTATTACCATCGATGGGAGGCAGAGTGATTTCGATGGGAGGTAAAGTGGTTGCAGCATTGGATGGATATGGAGGGAGAGATTATCCACCTCAGTGTGCGGTTACCTGATCCCCCTAGAGGTGGATCTTCACATCATATGAGAGATAGCGATACTAAGCAGTCAGCATCATCTAATCACAAGTAGCTAGATGAGGGGGGCACTAGTGGGTGTGATGTAGGGGTGAGTAGCAGTCGCCTTGAGAGGTCCCATAGGACCCACACCACTGGGGGTAGTTCTCATTGCACTGATCCTATGTGATCATGATGGTTGATTCCCTAGGCTTGGGGGTTTTTGAGTTTTTGGATTTTGTTGCAAGGTCAAAGGACTAGTTCAATGTAGACTACGGGCATTTTTGATGATATATATACATATGACTTTATGTGTTTTGTTTATACACTTTTTGTGGTTTGCTTTTATGGTTATGCACAGGTATTTATGATGATATATGCATGTGGTATTATGAATGAAATGAATTGGGGAGAACTTGTTGATGGCACCATAGACTATACAATATTGACTGGCGTGCTGTACTTATGGGATGGCTTTGTGGAATGACTTTTCATGTGAGAACTTTGTTTTTGTATTTTTCATATTATCGGATGGTGATGGACGTAATGAAATGTACCGGTTGTTTAAAAATGTAGTTAAGCTTTTTTGAGATGCAGATATTTTAACTAACTAGCCAAAACTATACATTTATCTCGCAAGACTTTTGAACAAGGTAGAAATCAGACTTGAGTTTGACCAAGTTATTTCTCATCCCTATGTGTGCAATTGAGTTCATTTATGTGGTATTTGTCAGGATACCGCCAGTGCCATATAGGTTTGTCAACCAAACCTGTACTGAGGATCACCTAATTAGCTCCACTAACTCCATTGTTGTATTTAGTAAGATTAATCCATGGGACAATCTAAGGTACCACAGGCTAGCTCATCCACATGCAAATATTGTTCTGCTCACACACAAAGCTAATGTGATAGACATATCATCATGCGTGTAGAATACAGCCATTGCCAGGTAGGCTGTCCACCCAACCCGTAATGAGGATAACCTAGATGGTTTTTGAATGCTAAGAATTTCAGGGATTCAAGTTCAAGATTTTTAGTTGCTCAATGTGTTAGGATACTTGCTCGTATATATAATGATGAACATCACTATTTATTTTTCTCTTTGTTTTTACTTTTCTTTTTGAGCAAGGATTTTGAATAGTGGTGATAACCACTGTTATTTGATTTTTGATTTTGAGCTTCGTAAGGTTGAGCTTGTAGGTGTTTGGAGTATGAGTGACTTTGATCCTTTTGGCCTTGGGGATGACTACCCATCCTGTTCAAGGACATGTAGTACAAATCCTTATGAATTTGGGAACCAAAGGGGATTAGGGAGATTATGAAGTAAGGGCATTGATCTTTTAGGCCTTGGGGATGACTACCCATCCTTGTCAAGAGCATGCAGTACGAATCCTTATGACTGTGGAGACCAAAGGTGATTGGAGATAATCGTGATGATGGCTTGTTTGGAGTTTTCTTTTGAATGGTCATTTATCCTTTTAGGCCTTGGGGATGACTATCCATCCTTGTCAGGGACATGTAGTATGAATCCTTACGACTTTAGGGACCAATGGTGATTGGAAATTTTGGTAGTTGTAACAACCACTTTTGATTAAGGGGAATGGATGGGGAAGAGCTTGTCATTTTGTCAATTCTCAACACTCTTGAATCATTCACACAGGGGAATGAACAGGCTAATATTTCACCTATGGTACCCTAGACTGCATTGTAGGTGTCTCTTACATTTACACAACTTGGGAATTATTTTATGTGTGTAACTTGTGTAAGAATGTTACATAACGAGGCGTGATCCAAGTAAAAATATTCCCTTGTAAAATTTGTTTAACTATATATAGTTTTTGGCTAGAAATTTAAAGACATTTGAATGACGAAAACCCTACATACATTAGGAGACAACTGACTATGCTAAAAATGGGGATGGTGTTATTCTGGATGTATGCGTTGATAAAATGGATTGGAGGTGGAAGATGATGGACTTGCCGAGCAATTACAGTCTATGGTGCTTTTGACTTGTATGACCTAGTAAATATGCAATGTATGGATGCGATGCCTAATGCAACTTATATTTTTGTATTTTGATTTTTACGAGTATGCATGGAATGGAGATGCAATTTTTTTTTTGTTATTTTTGATGATTTTATTGTTTTTTTTTTTGTTTTGAATATTTATTTTGACCAAGTGGTTATGGGTACCCTTAGAGATTTTGGCTTGACCAAAGGGTTTATGGACACCTTTGGGGCATTTTGGGTTGACCAAGTGATTGTGGAAATCCTTGGAGCTTTTGGTTTGACCAAAGAGTTTATAGACACCTTTGGGGCATTTTGGGATTGACCAAGCGATTGTGGGAATCCTTGGAGCTTTTGGGTTGACCAAAGGGTTTATGGATACCTTTGGGGCATTTTGGGTTGACCAAGCGATTGCAGGAATCCTTGGAGCTTTTGGGTTGACCAAAGGGTTTATGGGTACCTTTGGGGCATTTTGGGTTGACCAAGCAATTACGGGAATCCTTGGAGCTTTTGGGTTGACCAAAGGGTTTATGGATACCTTTGGGGCATTTTGGGTTGACCAAGCAATTGTGGGAATCCTTGGAGCTTTTGGGTTGACCAAAGGGTTTATGGATACCTTTGGGGCATTTTGGGTTGACCAAGCGATTATGGGAATCCTTGGAGCTTTTGGTTTGAACAAAGGGTTTATGGATACCTTTGGGGCGTTTTGGGATTGACCAAGCGATTGTGGGAATCCTTGGAGCTTTTGGGTTGACTAAAGAGTTTATGGATACCTTTGGGGCATTTTTGGATTGACCAAGCGATTGTGGGAATCCTTGGATCTTTTGTTTTGACCAAAGGGTTTATGGATACCTTTGGGGCATTTTGGGTTGACCAAGCGATTGTGGGAATCCTTGGATCTTTTGGGTTGACCAAAGGGTTTATGGATACCTTTGGGGCATTTTGGGTGGACTATGGCTCTCTAAATGTGGAATGGCCTCAAATGACTGATGTTCAAGGGTTCTAAGTCCTTGATTCCTTCAAGAGATTCTAGCCGGTATGTTATAGGTCCTATTTTACTGTCAATCACATAAAGACCTAACCAGTTTGCTGCGAAATTGTCCCTTATATGGGACAGCAAATTAGAATTCTATTGGTTCTCTTTTACGAGAAAGTCACCAACCTAAAATTCCCTTAGGTGAACCTTCATGTTGTATTCTTTCTTAAGTCGCTCTTGATAGATACGCAAATGCTTGAGAGAATTGATGCGTCGTTCATCGAGCAACGTAAGTTGGTCTAACTGGGCCTGCTACGTAGTGTCATCATCGATGAACTCTTGCATTGAAATGCACAGGGAAGGGATATCCAACTCGAGAGGCATGACTGCCTCAGAGCCATACACCAGCAAAAAGGGAGTTTCCGCAGTGGGCATCCAAATGCTAGTGTGATAAGCCCATAGGGCAAGTGGGATTTGAATGTGCCAATCCTTGTGACTATGTGCGCCAGTATTTTTGAGGATGGTGACTAGCATTTTGTTTGATTACTCTGCTTGCCCATTTGCCTAAAAATAATAGGGTGTTGAAAAACTATGCTGGATTTTGTACTTTGTGGTCAAAGCATGCACATATTTATTATTGAATGATGTCCCATTATCCGAGAGGATCTTGTATGGAATACCAAAACAACATATGATGTTATGCAAAATAAACTCCACAATGCGGGGTCCAGTCATAGAGGTTAGAGGAATTGCTTCCACCCACTTGGTGAAGTACTCTGTGGCCGTTATGATGAACGTGTGATGACCCAATGATGCAAGGGAGATCTTTTTGATTAGATCAAAGCCCCACTACAAAAAAGGCCAAGTTGATTGAATTGATTGCAAGTCCTGAGAAGGTACATGTGTCAAATTGTCATGGTGTTGATAATTCATGCACTTCTTTACATATGTGCAACAATATCACTCTAAATATGGCCAATAATAGCCCATGCAAAGAATGTGCTTTGTGATGGCCATACCGTTGAAGTGGCCACCACACGTACCATCATGTGCTTGGGTGATCACCCAAGTGGACTCTTGCTGGTCCAAGCAATGGAGGAGGATTCCTTCATAGCTCCGACGATACAAAATGTCTCCTAACAAGACATGTTTTGCCGCTTTCTTTTTAAATGATCTTTTTGTGGCTTGTTTCAATCCAAGTGGGAGGTTACCTAAATTGAGGTAATCCCTTATGGGTGTGTACCAATCATGCTAATCAGAAACCTCGATGGTATGAACGGCCAATCCCTCTTGAAGTTCATCTCTAGCAAAGTTGAGCAGGAAAGAACTTGCAAGAATAGCGTTGTGTTGCTATTAAGGGGAGTAGGAGAGAACAAGGACCCCCAGATGGCTTGAGTAAGATAATATTGGATTCAATAGAACCTATCCAGAGATGGTTCAATATGGATCATGTGGATTCTTGGCGTTAGGTCAAAGCTTGCTCGCTCCATCATGGATTGCGATAATGTCTTGACCTGAATGGTTGTCATTTTTCCAGAAGGGTCTTGCAGTATTAGTGACCCCAAGGAGGCCATAGTATCCACAAAATGATTCGATGATCGAGGGAGTGCCTCGATGCCATACCATTCAAGTTGTGCCAATAATTTGTCCATAAGGGCTTTGTAAGCCTGCAAAACTAGGCATTTACATTGGAATACCCCCTTAACTTGATTTACAATTAACAACAAATCACCAAAGATGTTTAAACATTTAATGTTCATGGTGACTATTGTTTGAAGGCCTATGAGCAAGGCTTCATATTCTACATTGTTGTTGGTGCATGTGAAGTATAATTTAAATGATAGAGGCATTGGAGCCCCTTGTGGTGTGAAGAATACAATTCTTACACCACCTCCTTGCTCACATTTCGAACCATCAAAGAATAGTTTCATGTTTGCCTGTGACTCAGGCTCATTAGAATCTTGCGATTCGAACACATGGAAGACCCCCTCATCAGGTAGTTCTACGGTCAGAGGCTGATCATCTTCAAGAGGAGGCTCTACTAGTTGATTGGCGATGACTTGACCTTTTATGGATTTTTTTCCAATGAATTCTATGTCAAACTCCATCAACAACATGATCAATTTTGCCATGCGGCTACTCTGATAAGTACAACTCATCATGTATCACAATGGATTCTCCTTAGACACAACATACATGTTGTTGCTGAGCATGTAGTGGCATAGATTTTTGGTAGAAAACACCACTGCCAAGCAGAGCTTCTCAACATATGCATAGTTAAGTTCATAACTGACCAGGGTGCGACTAAGATAGTAAGTAGCATGTTCTTTGTGTAGTTCATTTTTATGGGATAGCATGGCACCTAGTGCCACCTCAGTAGCTGAGATGTATAAGTAGAATGACACTCCTGGTCTAGGTGGTGCCAATACTGGTAGCGAATCCAAGTATTGTTTAATATCATCAACTACTGACTGGCACTCTTCATCCCAATGGAATGCTACCCCCTTGTGCAATAATTTATTCATGGGTCAGCACTTTTTAGATAGCTGTGCTATGAAGCACTTGATTGATGCGACCTTTCCCTGCAGGCTTCTAAGCTGCTTGATGGTAGTTGGGGGAAGCATTTCAAGGATTGCCTTGACTTTGTTTGGGTCTACCTCGATTCCTCATTTAGAGACTATGAAACCCAAGAGCTTTCCAGATGTGACACCAAATACGCACTTCTTGGGGTTTAGTCTGACTTTATGTTCAATGAGGCAATCGAGGATCTTGCTCAAGTCATCGAGATGATCTGGGCGCAAAAGATATTTGGACAACAAATCATCCATGTAATCTTCCAAATTTTTGTGCATGTAATCATGGAAGATGTATGTCGTGGCACGTTGGTAGGTTGTGCCAGCATTTTTAAGGCCAAAGGGCATGACCTTATAAAAAAATGTCCCCCAAGGCATTGTGAATGCCGTTTTTAGTTGGTCCTCGGGATTGATATGAATTTGATTGTATCCCGAGAAGCCATCCATGAGGGAAAGCATTTCATGGCCCATTGTAGCATATACCAACACGTCAATGCTAGGAAAGGGAAAATCATTCTTAAGACTCGCTTTGTTTAGATATCAAAAATCAGTGCATATGCGAATCCTCTCGTCAGGATTTTTGACAGGCACCATGTTAGAAAACCATGGTGGATAATCCATACAGATGACAAAATACGCATCCAACATCTTTTGCAACTTGTCTTTGACCATTAAAGCTACTATTGGATGCATCTTACGTAATTTTTAATTTACTGGCTTGATTGTTGAATCAAGCGTTAGATTATGCGTGACTAGCTGCGGGTCTAGTCCCGGCATGTCTTTGTAGGACCATGCAAAAACCTCCTTCTTCTATTTGAGAAGGGAAATGTAGTTGGCTTGCTCTTTAGGGGATAAAATTACCCCCAGCTTGATGATTTTCAAATTCATTGGATTTGAGCCGATGTCTACGTTAGTCGTCTCCTCGACCGACATGTGGGACCCGTCCTCCAACTGGTGTGGAGTTGGGATCAAGTGGATATCATTTGCTGAATTTAGATTGTCGTTCAAAATGTTAGGTTCCTCTTTAGCATGGAAGATATCCTGAGTCTGTCCTAGGGTGAAATGGAACATCCCATCACAAGGCCAGTACTTTGATGGGGATGGTGGTGTGTCAACATGATCCCAGTCTATAGCATCTAGGTCTAGGTGCAATGACCATGTTGGGTTGGATGGATTATGGATGGGGGTAGTTAAATCAATGGAAATCATGTTGATGAAATGATTTTGGTCTTCATTACCATGGGTGTGGCTGCTCAGGCATCCTAGATGATCTCTATGCTCTATATCTGGCTCTGTGGGCACGAGCACAAATGGATCGACCCTATGTGCAGATAAAGGACAAGGTCTGCCCTAGGCACTGATGACTCTATAGGGTATCCAAGCAGAAGATGTTATCTATATACCAGAGTGGCGGGTGTAGTAATTGCTATAACTATGCCTGGTTTAAGTGCCACCTATGCCTTGGCCCTATGTGTAGTTGTTCAAACATGTCGTCTATGTCCAAGGGATATTGCTATTGTTGCATATGATTGAGATAGGCCATCTCAATTTCATCTTCATAATCACTGTCAGAGATCCAAAGGCCTTCATTGGCTCCAACAGCTGTTTGTGACATATGAGGCTCATCTTGCTTGATCAGATTAATGTGGTCCCATCGGGGTTGTTCCGCTCTCTACAGGGGGACCTGATGCTCTTGAGGTGGCATATGTGCAATTGAAGCATTCAAAGGGAACATTCTAAGGAAGCTCTCATGATAATCATCCATGGGATACACTTGTGAATGATTCCTATCAGATTCAAAAGGATCCCAAGGTGCTACCTCGTACTCTGACTCATCTTTTGAAGACCCTACCTGGTCTTGTCCGTAACCCTCTTGTGGGTGAGTCCTCGAAATTTCTCCCATTTTGACTGAAGGGAAAGGGTTGTTAAGGTCAACAAGGTTGGTTGTTGATAATGGGAGATAATCCCCCAATGTATATTTTGTGTTAGGATTGGCATATGGATCCAATGCCAACCCATCCTTGTTGCCTATCTCTAGTCCTTGCATGTTCTCTACCAAGATGTCCAAAGGCAAGGGGTGGTTGAACCCTACTCCTAAATTGTCATACGACATTTGATATCTTGCTTGGCACAAAACATGCACTCCTTGCTCATACCTGCCCAACCCATATCCATGCCAATTACATTGGCCAAGATATCTTAATGCAAAGTCTAGGTTAGACAAATAGTTGACATCCTCAACAAAGGGCTCCTCATCTTCATCTTCTTGCATGTAAGGTTCAATGCCATTATCCAGGACCCCATAAATAAAGTTTGTCTGATTGGGTTGGTAGCCTAGAGGAACCACAGTTCCAATGGGAAGGCAAGGTCTCCCCATGTCCTGCATGGACTAAAATGTGGGTGTTGCTACAATGTTTCACACTATATACTCCCCCAAGCCCATGTTGGCCATCTCAAAAGTGATTGTTGGTGATTGAGGGGGAGCGAAGGGGAGTCCTTCCTAAGTCCACTCCATGTAGGGTGAACTAGGCGTCTCAACTTCCATTCTGCTAGGCATCTCTTTAGTAGAGATGGTTGAGACTAGGGGTGGTTCCTCTTCTAGGGGTTTCTTTCCCTTGTCCTTTGGTGTGGCCACCATAGGTGGCATCATTGTTGAAGGACTAGATGAAGAAGATGGACCTGGTTGGGGATTTTGTGGACTTGTCACCGGGGATGCCTTCAGAATTGGACCCTGTTTAAATGAATTCAACTAAAAATCGAAATGTGTTTATGGAAGGATCAATTGTGGCATGAATTGCACTGTATTGCAGTACTTGAAGGGCTCTAAGTCTGCCAGGACTACATGCACCTGGAATTCAAATGTGTACTTTAAGCACTGATGAACTATAGAAGGGACACACTTCATGTCCCTAATCCAAGGCCGCCCCAACAAGATATTATAGGCCATATCACCTTCCAAGATGTGGCACAATGTATGAATAGTATTTTGTCCCACTTGGATGGGTAGGACAATTGTGCCAACCATCGAGCATATCGCATCATTGAATTCTCGAAGAGTATAGGTGGAGGCCACGATGTGAGATGCCAACAACTTTAGATGTTTCAATGCTACTATTGTAATAATATTACTGGACGAACCAGTGTCCACCAATACTCTCTTATACGAAATCTTGCTGACCCACACAATGACGTGCAGGGGTGGATTTGCCATATCACCAGTCATTGATTTTAATTCATATTCTCTAAAGGTGATGACTGGTTCTGTACATTGTTTTATATGTCCCACGAAGTTTTTGAAAGAATTTGCTTCGTGGGGTTGCAGCTCGATGGCTTTTAATATCTCCATTAGAGCCTGTCGATGGGACGCTGATTGTTGAATGAGATCGTATATGGAGAGCCTAGCCGACATGGTCCTTAGACTTTGGGTAAGTCTAGTCCGAATCATGGCCATTGGTCTAGGTGGGGGAAGTTGCATAGGGTGTTGTTGAGGTTGTGAATTTTATGGAACCTCTCTTGTGGCTGCCACAGGGGCAGCTCTCGGGTATCTCTTGTTCCTAGTCACTATGCTTATCATCCCTACATACCCTTACATGGGGCAATTTTGTTGCACCTCATTGACTTGAAGGGGTTTTTCCTGTGCCTCATGGGTAGGCAAGGGGTCTCTAAAGACTCCCATCTATTGGTTTTTTGGTGCTACAGGGTTGTCTACTGCCAATGTCTTATTGTCAATTAGGTCTTGAACCAAGCCTTTAAACTTCCAACAGGCATTAAGGTCATGTCCCTTCCATCTATGGAACCTACAATACAAGTCCTCCCTATACCCCTTAGGCTTCGGTGCATTGGGATCTATGGTTTGAATCTCTAGAAGGTTGATCAGGTTCGTCGCTAACAAGCGATCAAATAAGAAGTCCCTAGACTCTATGTAAGGTGTGAATTGTCGCCTAGGGCGACGCTGCTGATTTTGTTCCTGCCTATAATTTTCTCTGTCATAATTGTTAGGAGGCACCGTCTGATAGTTAGCCTTTTGGGGCTGTGTTGCTTGTGTAGGTTTAGGGACATGTATAGCAACCTGATTAATCGCAGTGGGTTTGTGTTGCGTGGTACCTGGTTTGGTGGTTTTAGAACATTCCTTCTTTTTAGGCTTGGCAATTTCACCATCCTGTATCTTGATCTCCTCAATTATTTTGGCTTGCACCAGAGCTTCCTCAAGAGTGGCATATTGCTACAGCTGCAATAGCACGGAGATCAATCTCAAACAGCTCTTTGAGAACATTTGGGTTAGGTCAGACATGGGAGGGAGGTAGGGTAGCTTTGAAAGCAATGTCCTCCATCGGTTCCCATATGCCACCATGGTATCTTCCTCATACTGTCTGAGGCTAGCTAGGTCACTTAGTGATGCCTTTTTCTTAGTGTTGAAGGTGAAACATTCGAGGAACGCGTCCACTAGCTGATCCAAGTTATTGATGATATGTTTTGGTAACTGAGTGAACCAATTCGAGGCAGGGCCTATGAATGTGGTTATAAATATTTTGAGCAACAAAGAATCATTGTCCTGAATGCCAAAGCATTGGCTTAGGAACCTAGTAACATGCTCTTGGGCATCCTCCTCTCCTCTAAAGAGTGCCAAATAGGGCAATTTAAAGTGTTCAAGGTATGGAGGTGTCGGTACTGACGGATGCACAGGGTGACTATGGAGTTGGTGTAAAGTGGGATTTTGGGGCCCAAAAGTCTTGATCTCCATTGACTCTAAATGCTCTAGCAGTGCTTTATGTGCATCGAAAGATTTAATATCTTCCTCCTTAGTTTGCTCTTGTTGTGGGTTGGGGGGAACTTGAGGCCTATAGAGGGGTGGCCGAATAGCAGCCCCTCTGCCTTGATAGGGTGTTTGAGCCCACCCTCCTTCTTGCTCATACTCCTCATAGGCTTATTGAGGAGTTTTTGGATGAGACCTATAACAATTGGTGGGTCCTTGTGGGAGGCACCCATCATTGTTCCTGGGAGTGGCCTCCCGCTCAGGTCTAGGAGGTCTCAGAGGTAGCACTTGGTAAGGTCACGGGGACTTGTCTCACACCAAGGGGTTGTGCCTCTCATACACTTCTAATTTATGTGCGTGAGGGCTTGGGACCTTCTCAGGCATAGTGTTATGAAGCAATTCAACTGTCTGACGTTGATGCACTCTTTGTTAAGGTGACACAAATGCTCTAATTATTGTTGATATTTCATGAGCTGCATGATTTGCGCTTGGAAGGCGACATGTCTGGAAAATGCCAAGTCAATTTGTTCCACCGTCTTGTGTTTAGGAAGCTTGGATGCCTATCCTACATGTCTATCTATGTCTTGGTGATTCAAGACCCCAATGGGTTGCTTTCCTCTATCGAGGTTAGTAGCATTCACCCGAGGCACTTACCTCAATGGGTGATCCTAATATATAGCAGGTGCGGAGGTGCATCGCTCCCACATGGTGTACTAGTCTTGAGGAATGTGGTGGTCTTCCTCATACTCCCTTTCGTATGTGTGAAGGGTGCAGGGAGAATTGGCTTGCCCTGCCTGGAGAGCCCTGTCCTCTAGATTTTGTCTAGTGTTTCTAACAGTAATAAGGGTTAAAGGAGGGATGACAAAATCATGTACCTCCTCCTTATGGACCCTACGTTGTTTTAGTGCTTCATCACTAGGCCATTCATAATGAGCGTCTAAGGGAGGTCTACTTTCTATTTTGAGTTCAATGTGTAGGTTCTCCTCTTGAAAGGATCTATGCTGAGTGGGGGTGCCTCTTAAAAAGGTGCCTCTATAGTCCTGTTCTGTAGTGGCATGATGTGGACTATCTTGTGGGTCAGGCCACCAAGGCAGGATGACCAAGTCCTCAGGACTATATCGAAGGTGACTTGTCCCCCTTTGTGCACTCTCTGTAGCATATTCCCGTGATTGGGCTCGAATATGGGTGTACCCCATGGTGATGCTTTCCTACAAGATGCGTAGATTTTTTTTTTTATATTTCGTTTTATGATTTTTATGCTACACTAAATAGAAAGGAAACACACACAAAGCAATGATTATCTTGTTTAGAGATTAAAAGTGTGCCCTAAATCTGGTTTAGTGTGTTTTGATTTTTTGTTTTGAAAGCTTATGTAAAGAATGTTGAAATGTAGTATGATGGCTCTTATGACTCTTTTTGGTCGCCCCTTCGATATACCATTGCCAGACCGATATACCAACCTCTCTATATACCCACCCTTATGTGAGGGAAACTATTGGTATGTGAGAGCAGATGGTACATGGAACATAGGCGGTATGAAAGGGGAATCACTCTGTTTATGACACCTACCATATAAGACTTATCCTCATGCATTGGGAATCACCCCAGATACACTTGTTCAGCTTTTATCAAGATTTACATCTAGCAACAGTCACGATCGGGGTTATGTATGCAATATCTCAAGCCAAGGTGGTGATGAAATCCATCATTGGTCTTGCTCAAGGGTTGGGATTTTACGACCAACTCCTTGTCATTTAGATTACCACGTGGTGTGTGGGGTTATTTTTAAGTTTCATAAATGAAGGAAACAAGCATTCAAACTCTCCTATGCAAGCAAATAACCAGAGAACATAAATAGAAAGCAAAAAAATTGATAGACGGTGTTTTAAGACCCCTACCTCTTCTCTGCCCAAATCGGATGTCTCTGAATTTTTTCCTTGAAATTGCATAGAGATCTATTCATCCCAGGGTGATATGAATAACATAACAATATTTTTTTTAGGTTAGGATGAAGTCCTATTCATCCTTGGGTAAGATGAATTACAGCTCTATAATCATCACAGATTGAAACGAACAACAGTCCAGCGTTTGAAAACTCGATAACTATAAGCAAAAGAAAAAAACTTTTGATTAGAAAGTTAATATTAAAATCAAGGGATAGAGGTCACACTATGATCACCACTGAAAGCATGAGGATACGAAAACAAAAAGGAAAATGCTAAGTGCGATGCTTTTAAAACCAAACTTAACGCTAAAAGCCTATGTATTGAAAATGCATAAAAGGAAAGGAAATAGATGAATCGACACAAGATAAAAGCAATGTGGAATATGGACTTCTTTATTGATATGATTTTAAATCTATGTTACAATACGTCTCCTTCCCTTTTAGGGGATAGGAGCGTCAAATATGTCTCTTGTTACATCTATGTATAACAATACTTCTTCCGTGTGCCCACATGTAATATGGGTGGACCAAAATGTCACCACCACTTGTGTAGATGATTTTTGACTCATTATTATTCTTATGTCAAAGACCTAAATTCAAATAAATAGAAAAGATTAGTAGAACTTGCAGATAGAATAAAACATGTATTTCCCAAGGCCTACTGTTAGTGCATGCATGAAAATATTAAATCGATAACCAAATAATATCAAAGTGACCTGAAAATTTGATAGAAGCATAAATATGTTATCAAGAAGCCACTGCAAAAATAATAGTCAAGAAATTCCTCACATATTTGTATTTGCTCTAGGGCGACATGAATAAACCTGCAACTAATTGTCAGAAAGCACCCTCTTCAATATCCTATCTAGAAAGCTCAAAATGACCTACAAAGTTGGGGTTAGCTTATTGGGGGTGTTTTGGGAAGACCCAGAAGATCAGATTTTTCCAATTTGGCCTCTATCACCTATATTTTTATGGTGCCATCTGTAGATTAGTAAATGCAGGAAACAATAAAAGCATAATCAAAACTTGTCAGAATGAAGTGAAATTTAAACTATAGCATATTTGAATAACCTAGAATAAAATGCAAAAGAAAAATTAGATAAATATACCACATATTTCTAAACGCTTCGGGGTGGGGCGTTTAGGGCTGTGACAGTTTGGGGGGTGCCTAGGGGCAAGACGCCCACTGTTTGGGACTTTGTTTCGGTACCAATCCACTTGGGATAGGTCCAAAACTCCTTATGGGGTGTTTTCAACAAATTTTGTGGAATATTGTGGCCAAATTTTTAGGTTTGGGCTTAGATTTGCGCTTCCAATAACCTCCCCTTCGAATGAGAGATTAAGGATGTGAAAGACACAAATCACAAGTAGGTATGTAAATTGGCAGTACTTCGTTGCTCAAATGCTCCTTCTCTCTATCCATTTTAGGTGAGAAAAATCACCAATTTATAGACCTAGGGTCTCTCTGTTTGAATTGCACATGTGAGGGCGCCACTTGAGTTGTTTGTCCTATTTTGAGAGAAAAGATAATTCCCTGATTTAGAATATCCTTGCATGAGGTCTCTAAAATAAATACATGCATGATTGAAGTCTCTCTTCTTGATTTGAAATCGTTCCTTGCAATTGCATGGCCTACAGCTTCAGTTAACTGGTAAACTTGTCGAGGTTTGACTTTTTCCCAGTCAAACTTCCTATTCGCCTCACCCTCGGGTGAATGCTGATATTCATCCCTGGGTGGGACGAATGCCAGTTTGTATTTGTCCCTGGGTGGGACGAGCAGAGAGCGAGGTGCCAAATTGACTTTTGACCTTCCAAACTACTTTTGGGAGTGGTTAGGACCACTGTTTAACCTCTGGGGGCTGCCCTAGGGGCTGTGTGTGTCAATGCGATCAGCGCTTGTCGTCACATAATCGGATTGGTGCTATTTTGGTGTCTACACCAAAAAAGGGCAATCATTTGATAAATCTAAAATATGATCATAGAAGATGAATCAATAGAGATATGATAAACCACAAATACGTTTAGATTCTTCAAAATATTTCATGAGGGTTCATGATTTAGTATATTTTTAAACTTTACCACTCATGGGATTATTTCACTCATACAAAAGGTATATGCTTCCATTTTCAAATTCAGATTTTGAATTTTAACATATTCCATTGAACGTTTTGTTATTTGGTGGGAAAAATAATGTTAGAATAATATACAAGATTTTTATGGCTACAAGGGTTATGTTCATTGCAAATAATTGGGTGAATGTTTCACATCTTTACAAGTTTTTTATTTATTTAGGATATTACATGCTATGTTGCCATTGAATTTTGGGTGAAAATTTGACCCCCCTTCTTATTATAAAGTATGCTAAATATTTGATTTCTATGTTTGGTGGAGGTCTCAAAGTGTTTTTGTAGAAAATATAGGTATCTCTATAAATATGGGGTATGTGGTGTTATAATATCTTAGGTTTAAACTATACATGACATATTTTTTAAAGGGGTATTAATTTTTTTTTGCGTCTTTACCACTTCAATGATGGGTGACATAGTGGATAGTTTATGGGTGTCAAGTCATTTGAAGGACTTATTTTAGGTTTTGAATATCAAAGGTCCCTTTTGAAAATATAGTCTTCTTAAGATTAACATGATGGAAAATTACTTTCCATGGGATGTCTACTATATACTTTATGGACTAATTGTCCTTTTGGCTAACACTCAAACATAGGATTTATATTCCTATAAGGTCTATGTTTCAAATACCTTGCTCTTAATTATTATATTATTTACCTTACATGACATGTGATGGTTATGTGATACTTTAATCACATTGTTTTTTTATAAAATATCACATCTTATTCAAAGACACCACTTATTACAAAATAAGTTGTTAATCAAACAAATAGTGTCCAAATTACTAGCAAAGACAAATAACACTTAGAATTAAATGATCAATTATTTTGTTAGGGTTTTTGATGCAACACAATAGCTATACAATGCATGAAAGTATTTTAATTTTTGATCATAAATTTGGTTATAAAAAATGAAATTAGTGGATGACATAATTGATTTATACAAAAGTGTTCACAATTTTTTTTTCAAATCATATGATTCTTTTTATCTCTTCATAGTGGTGTTTTATTTTGTAACAATGTATTGCTAGCAAAATAATATAATTATTTGCAACACATATCGAGCATGTATAGTATTAATGCATGGTAAATGGATAAATAAAATCTTCATAAAATATCATAATGAAATCTCTAACTCAAATTATAGAATCGAGGTTCATTTATGGGATATTAATCAACATAGATTTGAAGTAAGAGGACCTTATTCAATATAAGAGAAAAGAGGACCTTTTATAACTGAAAATAGGACCTTTGATGGATATAAATTTGAAGGACGAGGACCTTTTATAACTAAATTAGCCATCCAAAATAATTTAGTTATAGAAGGTCTGAGACCCACATGCACTATTGATCCCATTTCTCATCATCAATATGTGGATGATACTTTGCTTTCATTCTTGGCCTTGATTTTGTAATCTAAAGTGGTAAAATTCATCCTAGAATATTTTTAGAAGGTGAATGATTAGAAATTTAACATCAGAAAGAGCATATTTTTTTCTTGAATACTCTATTGGATTGATATAGAAAGATAGTTGATATATTTGGGTGTACTTTCAGCTCTCTTTCCTCATTGTATCTTGGAATATCGATGTTTAAAGGATTATCAAAACCTTATTTTTGATATTCTATAGTGGAAAATGTTCAAAGGAATCTCGTTGGGTGGAAAGACACCCTCTTAAGCTAAGACAAGAAAATTCAATTAGTCAAAGCATCCTTGCAAAGCATCTCGATATATTTTCTATCTCTCTTCAAAATTTTGAAAAAATTCCTATATAAAATAAAACAAATCCAACACTCTTTTCTCTTGTTAAGGGTTCAGGAAAAAAAATTATTTCACTTGGTGGATTGGGATCAAGTTTGCAATTTAAAGGAAGAAGGGGGTCTTGGTCTGAGGAAGCTAAAAATTATTAAAAAAGGCTCTGGTTGTGAAGCAAGCTTGGCAATTGGTTAAGGATGAGGACACCAATTGGGTCTTGATAGTGAAGGTAAAGTATATTTTGAATGATTAATAATTTTTTAAAATCACAATCCTTCCCTTTGGGATCTACCTTTATAGCTTGGTTGGCATTCATTCATATATATGCAAGGGCTTGATGTGGATTGTGGGAGATAGCCACTAGATGGACACCTAGGTGGCTAACTCTTTGCTTATCCATAGATAGAATTTTGTGAGCCTAAAGCCAATAACTGATTGATTTTTTTATCCTAAATTTTATGACTTCATTGAAGTTGTCAATGGGTACCTTCGATGGAAATAAATTGACTTCTATAACATCTCCTAGGTGGAAAAAGAGGCTTTAAGAGTGTTTTTTTATGATATCAAATGAATGCTTACTCCAGGTACAAGTTTTAATGATAGGCTAATTTTGGGCTTTACAAAGGATGATAATTTCTTGATCAAAATGACCTATTGATGTCTGGATTCTGAAATTGATCCTTGGTTCCCTATTAATGAAGTCTGGATTAAAGTCTTTATCCCTAATGTAAATATGTTTTTTTATTATTTATCTAAGGGATATGTTTAACAATTGATAATCTCCAAAAGCGGGATATGAGTACTCCAAATAGATGTTTCTTATTTGATTATTGAGGGAGAATTTATAAATATAATCAACATGGTTAAAGGTAGTCAGACCCCATCATGGATGGTTTCAAACTTCATCTTCGAAGCTACAAGATTGATACAAAGTCTGGAAGAGGTCTAAATTTATCATTGTTTCAGGGAAGGTAATAAGATCATGGATCTTCTTGTAAACAAAGGTCTCTACATTCAAAATATTCAAGTTTGAATGGAAATTTTCCCTGATGATATTAGAATCTTGGATAATGAATGCAGAAAATAGGGAGAATAGACTTGGTCTCTGGTTTTAGGTCATTTGGAGTTTTATTTTTAGTTTCTCCAGGTGGAATACCAACCAAAATTTGAACTAAAATTTAACTCCAGATGGTACCAATCCTTATAAGTCTCAGGATGTGAAAAATATAATAAAGGGTAGGTGCTAAGTTATATTAACACTTTTTAGATAACATTCTTTGTCAAGGATTATTACGTTTAGTACATGGCTAGTCAGGAGGATCAGTAGGTTGTATATTGAGGAGAGTAGGAAGGATTATAGGTGTGGAAGAATATTTTCCTTGTGTTTCTCCCTAAGTTTGTAGGGGGCTAGGATGATGTGGTTGGTTTGGAACTAGGGGATATTTAGTTGTGAGATGAGTTGGAGGGATTTTATATCCTCTCCTTGGAATTATTGTTCTTCATGCCTCACTTGTAGATATTTTGGTAAGCGAATCATGAGCCTTCATTTATGGGACTAGATTCGATTATTTTTTTACATAATTTTTAACCTTGGTAGCTTCCTCAAACTTTTTGCAGTCCTAAAATTTGATGTCTTTCCTATATGGAAGTTCCAAGGAGTGTAGTGGTGGACTAGAGGTGGTTCTATTATCCATCCTATGCTCAAAGGTCGTAGATTTTTGTGGGTGAAAGTATCATTATATTATCATGTGAAGGATGTAAGGATACACGTGGGATTAGATCACATGGTATACAGGTAGAGAGATAAGAACATTCATTGCTATCCTAGTATTTTCTCTCTCGATGGCCAATCACTTACAATGTATGAGGAGGTCTGTAAGATATTGAAAAAAGAGAATGTGCTTGAGTATCTAATAAAATTTAATGGCCCACACTAGGATATGGCCAATAATCTTGCTTAATCATGGCATGAGGGGATGGTAAGAGTGGTTTATGTTGATATTGAGATAAAATTCCTCCTAATTATTGATGTTACAGGGCTTGTGGTGTATGGATTGGTCCATAAAAGGAGAAGCACTCCCTGGTGAAGGAAGTGCAAGTGCTCTTGGGAGGTGAAGAAGAGCTGGCTAGGATCCAAAGTGGGTTTAGACAAAACTCTCTTAAGGTACCTTGATATCATTTGGTGCTAGTGATAATACATTATTTCACCTTAGAAGAAAATTTTTTGATCGTGAGGAGCTACGATTTCATGATTCTTAATCATTTGTGATGCAATAAAATGATGAACATACTATCATTTCTATTTCAATATTTGGCAATGATAATTTTGAAGGTTAAGAACAGTGTGGCCTATGATCCACTACAACAACGTTTGTTAAAGATGATTTTTGATCATGTGGTTAAAAAATGGGGCTTGGCTGGTGACAATATCATCAATACTTTGATTAATATTTTGGTCCGTATGGTGGGTTATCGGACCTATTTTATTTTAGAGGATTCTAAGGCTTCAATCCATGAGACCATGAATGCCACCCCCATACTGATAAATCTAGAATATTTAATGGAGTCTACTCTGAGAGGACCTAACAAAAGTGAAGAATGCACTAGGAGGTCAAAGTGTTTTGTTCTTGAGAGTGTGATTACTGGTAAGGACCCGATGATTGTGTATGATTCTAAATCAAAGGTTTTTCCTCATTTAGCTAAGAATTCTAAGTTAATTCTAGAAGTGGGAGGTGCAAGGAGGATCCAAAACCTTGGATTGCATTAAGATGGTTACAAATAAAAGGCTCTTAATTTGATGATTTTAAAGTTGTAGCATTCGATGATTGATTTCATGCAACCATAAATTTTAGAATCCAGACATCGATCAAAATGACCTATCGACGTCTGGATTCTAAAATTGATCCTTGGTTCCCCATTAATCAAGTCTATATTAAAGGCTTTATCCCTAATGTAAATATGTTTTTTATTATTTATCTAAGGGATATTTTTAACAATTGATAATCTCAAAAAGCGAGATATGAGTACTCCAAATAGATGTTTCTTATATGAAAGTGAACTAGAATTGCCTTGGTACCTATTTTCTATTTGCTCCTTTACTTTTGAGGTGTTTAGATTATTCTTTAAGGAGTTGGATGTATCATGGGTTATCCATGGATATCTAACAAATTTTTTTGACCAATGGTGTCCTCCTTTCCATTCAATTCATCTTCACCATATTTGGAAATTTGGGTTACCTCACTTATGGTGGTGAATTTGGAAGAAAAGAAACGACCGAGATTTTAAAGAGATTGGTTGGTTAGAGCCCTATGTCTCCTCAAGGGAAATTAGTGACATAGTGGAGAATTTCAAAGCTTTTAACTTGTAAAAGGTAACCTCTGATTTAGAAATTGGTTTAGAACATGCACTGGGTTTGTTAATGTATCCTCTGAATGTGGTAGTTAGGATGGCTCGAGACAAGTCTCATATTTTTTGGGAACCCTCTCTGGTTAGATGTATGAAATTAAATATCGATGGAGCTTTCAAAGGGAACCCAGGTCTGATGGATGTAGATGGCCTTTTTAAAAATTCAAATGGTGAAATTTTGCTTACCTTTGTTGAATTATTAGGTCACCAAACTAACCACTTCACTAAGGTATGAGCACTATTTTAAGGATTATCTCTCTTGGAGATGGTCAATTATATGAATTTGATTATTGAGGGAGAATCTATAAATATAATCAACATGGTTAAAGGTAGTCATACCCATCATGGATGGTTTTAAACTTCATATTCAAAGCTAAAAGAATGATACAAAGACTGGAAGAGGTCTAAATTTATCACTATTTTAGGGAAGGTAATAAGATCATGGATCTTCTCATAAATTGAGGTCTCCACATTCAAAATATTCAAGTTTGAATGGAAAATTGCCCTGATGATATTAGAATATTGGATAATGAATGCGAAAAATAGGGAGAATAGACTTGGTATCTGGTTTTATATCATTTGGACTTTTATTTTTAGTTTCTCCGGGTGGAATACCAACCAAAATTTGAACTAAAATTTAATTCCAGATGGTACCAATCCTTATAAGTCTCAGGATGTGAAAAATATAATAAAGGATAGGTGCTAAGTTATATTAACACTTTTTAGATAACATTATTTGTCAAGGAGTATTACATTTAGTACATGGCTAGTCAGGGGGATCAGTAGGTTGTATATTGAGGAGAGTAAGAAGGATTATAGGTGTGGAAGAATATTTTCCTTGTGTTTCTCCCTAAGGTTGTAGGGGGCTGGGACGATGTGGTTGGTGTGGAACTAGGGGATCATTAGTTGTGAGCTTAGCTGGAGGTATTTTATATCCTCTCCTTGGAGTTATTGTTCTTCATGTCTCACTTGTAGATATTTTGGTAAGTGAATCATGAGCATTCATTTATGGGACTGGATTCGATTATTTTTTTACATAATTTTTAACCTTGGTAGCTTCCTAAAGTTTTTTGCAATCCTAAAAGTTGATGTCTTTCCTAGATGGATGTTCCAAGGAGTGTAGTGGTGGACTAGAGGTGGTTCTATTATCCATCCTATGCTCGAAGGTGGTAGTTTTTTGTGGGTGAAAGTATCATTAGATTATCATGTGAAGGATGTTAGGATACACATGGGACTAGATCACATGGTACATAGGTAGAGAGATAAGAACATTCATTGCTATCCTAGTATTTTCTCTCTTGATGGTAGGTTGGGGTGTATGGAAGGTAATAATTATTCTACTATATACTATATAGATGTTAGGTAGATTGTCAATATGGTCATCCTGATCCTGGAGCTGATGAGTGTCGTTGTTCATTCATCATTTAATCATTATGTGTGTCAATCCAGGGCGGTGTCCAAGGCTATATACAAAAGAAGGCTCCAACAAGTTAAAGATTAGTTCATTCAGAAAATAGGCTTTATTGATGGATCAGTTAGCATTTGGGGAGTTTGTTGTGACCTCTAACTCCTAAGAACTAAAATTAACTTCTATTTACTTTTGTAGAAATAGAATTACAGGAAATGAAATGACAGAATCTAAAAATTGCAAAAAATGAAATGTTGCTAATTTGAAATGACAGAAAAATAAAGTACAAAATTTAGAACACACACATTCTTGCATGAAATTAAATCAACTAGATAACATCAAAATAGAATTTCATCTACTGCAGGATTGAATCAACAAAAACTGCCAAATTGCAAAATGACAAGATATCTAAAAATTATCGTGTAATGCAAAATTGAATCAATAATAACTATAAAATTGCAAGATGACAAAATATCTGGGAATTGCTGTAAATACAAGGAAATGTTGTCCACTACTAAAATCTGTATTGAAAACTATTAAAGAAATGCAAACTGACAGAATTTTGCTAACCTGTTATAGCAAGAATTTAGTATGAAATTCTGTCAGAAGCTGCCTTCCTCTGGCTTGCAAGTGGGCCCTTGCTTCCAGAACCAAAAGAAGGTGATGAGCTATGCTAAGAAGATCTAACTGTTACTCATAAACCTCAACATGCCAATTGAAAACTAAATATTGCACCTTTTTATTCAATCTGAAAATGCATTACAATAATATAGAAAAAACCTACAAATTACTGTTCTACTACAAAAAAACTTCACTCTATGCTAATTTCAGTATTCTATTGCCTATCTATCTATATATCTATATATTCAACCATCTAGGAGCTTTCTTATTTATAATATAATGCTGATATGTTTGGTTACTGATTTTTAGGGATTTACAACTAATTGCATAATTGTTTCCTAGAATGCAGGAATTTGCTTTATCAAAACTTTATCCATTCATCCTTGTTGGGCTGCATTTGTTGAGGAAATCATGTTAATATGACTTGGGACAACCTCCTGGTCAATTGCCAATAATTTCCACCACTGATTTGTCACTTTTTGAACACTTTCGGTTGTTCCTGTGCTATTCCCCATTCTTGCGTTGCTTATTCCTGCACTGCTCCGGAATAACAGTCAGGTGACCATTCGTTGTTGATTTGTGCTCCAAATGCATAGGGAGGAAGTTGTTGACCGTTTGGATTGTTTTTCCCTTATCTTGTACACCCTTCTGCATTGGTGGCATGTGCTGGAGTGACTGATTCCAAGACCTACTGTATATGTACAGCTAGCTAAAATTTGCATGACTGTGTCTTGTTTTTACCAAATTTCTTGCATTTTAGCCTTTTGACTTGTTGCTTCCATTTGTATCACGTGGCAGTGCTGTCAGGTGGAGAAAGAGTCATGTCTATTCTCCCTCAACTATTTCCAAGTGTTTACATCTTCTTTATTTGACAAATTCCATGCCTTCCTTCAAAGTGATAGGTGGCTGGAATTTGTATGGACTGTGACCTACTATTTCTAGCTGCCAAAACATGCCCAGATGCCCTTTTGGAGTGCTCATAACTTGTTCATCGTAACTCCATTTTTTACCAAATTATGTCCACGTGTTCTTGGTTATATGAAAAACATTAAGTTCAATTTTCAACTCTTAATTCCTCATAAATTACTCCCTACATCGCTATCAAGTTGGCCTTTAACACAAATTTTTACTAGCATTTCCAGCTATCAAAAAGTGTGAAACTGCCATTTTGCAGGCCCCACAACTTCCAGGTTACTTGTCCATATGCCTTCAAATTTGGGTCATGTTTTATATATATTATGAAGTACCATTGGTATGAATTTTGTAGCTTAAATCACTTTGGATCATTCCCAGTAGATTCGCCAATGTTCCCTTTAATGCAGATTTGCACCTGTTAACAACTCCAAAAAAGACTTAAGGCATGAACAATGAGCGTAGGAACGAACAATGAGCGCAGGAACAATGTAACCTTCATAATTTTTTATCTATAGCTCAGATTGACTTGCTTCAAAAAATAAAGTTGTAGTTCTTGATGAGAGGAATCTGTTCATGCCATCAGAATGTAATTGCAATACATGTTTTATTTACTACCTAATCAACTGAAACAGTGCTGAAAATAGTCAAAACAGAGGTATAATGTTCCAAACATAAAATCATGCAAACATGTAACAAATAACATATTTTAATCACTATTTGGCACTTTAACTTTCTCATATTTAATATTATGGTAGTTTTTATATGTCAACCATAGTGTAATAATAAGGCATTTCTAGGCCTCATCATTCCCCCCAGCTTGAACTGATGCATGTCCTCATGCATCCTAGTAGGCCCTAGTAAGATGAAAAACATACTTTTGCCACCTACTACCTGAGAAAGTTCTTCTTACTACACTACACCAAGCATTGTAGTTCCTACAATTTTTTTTTTTGTTTCTTTTTTTTTCTTCTTTTTTTTTTCTTTTCTTTTGTTTTGTTTTTGTACTTGTGGTAGAACTTTAAGAAACTTAATATCTAATGTGCCCTGTTTTTTTTGCAACATTTTCAAGAATTTTTGGCATAATTTGTCTCATTTTGAAGCTTGCTCTGGAATGAGACTGTTGTTCCAAAGTTGCTCTAGAATGAGACTATCATTCTGAAGATGTGTCAAAAACATGCTAAAATGGCCTCCTATGCAAAATTTAGCTGCAGATTCTAGTGCGGGACCATATTTAGAGTGTATAAGCCATTCATAACATCAAAAATTATTTTTCCATATTTTTGTTTAAATGCTATATATTTTTTATTGCAGTAGTAGTAAAACATAATTTTCAGGTGCATTTTATCCTTCTCAGATTTATGAGGCATTGGTGGGGTATCAACTTGAAGTTATCCTTCTGAAATCTGCCCTACTAATAAAGATAAAATGGCTGCCATGTCTGTCCCAAAATTAGGTGTTTCACAATTTTGAATTTTCTATGCAACTAAGGGCAGAAGGGGGGTGTTTCTTGACATTTTGAACAACATGTTCCATTTTTTTTTTTTAACTTGCCAATATTGTATGAACAGTTTATGCCAAATATTGATTATCATATACTAAATGTTAAATGCTTACCATGACTAAATGCAAGAAACACATACCTTATTGTCCTGAAAATTTATCATCCACCTTACAAGCTACTTTTGATGATGATTTTTTTTTAAAATAAGAACAACATAGGTGCAGTAGGTGAGATTTGTACAATGGTAGAACAATGATGGGCGGATCAACAAGGCAATGCATGCTGGAAAACTAGTTTTCATGCAAGCCAACTCAGTAGCACCTCCGAGAAGGTTTTTACTACTGAATTATTCATTTTTTTTCTTTTTTTTCATTCATTTTTTTTTTTTCATTTCATTTTTTTTTAATATATCAGAAGAGGCTGCCATTTCTGGTTTTCAACCAACTTCTATTTTTTTTTTTCAACATTTTTTTTTTTTTTTCAAGGCTAAAAAAATGTGATCATTTGGAAACCTTGTCAGAAGAGGAATCCTCTTCTATCATATGCAAATGCGACTATGTGAAATATTGAGCAAATTCCTTCTTTGTGAGTGGTTTATGGTACAACTGTAAAAGATGTGCATTCACCACTAATGTCCTTGAATCATCAACTAAAGAAAGTTGAACAACTCCATTCTCAAACTCTTCTGGTTCATCCTTGTTGCTCTTAATGTGATCATCATGCCACATTTTCCATTTTTGTTGAATGAACTCTATTTGGTGAAGTGCTTCCAACCAAAGTTCATTAACTACATTCAACTACAAAATCTATTTTTTCTGTACCTGCAACAACTCAATGCCAACTGCTAAAGATGCATAAAGTGTTAGTAGAGCATTAGGATGTTGGATTAATACATCAAACAAATTTAGTTCCTGATTTTTAGTCAACCAACTATTGTTGTTCAAAGGTTGTTTTGGTTGCATTTCAGTTTGTTTTGTACCAAGATGTTTTGAATTGGTTCTTGGATAATGATGCATTAATGAATTAAGAGAACAATGATATGGTGGAAAAGAATGGAAAATTTGTGTATGTTTACCAAAAAAAATTCTTAAAATAATTAACTTTGATAAATGGAAAGGAAAATATGAGAAAAACTGATGACATCCATGTGACAAGTGAAGAAAATTGTTTTGTATTGGAATGGATGACAAATTTTTAGAATTTTGTTTTTGATCATTCCATAATAATTGCTGAACAGTGATTGGTTCATCTTTAAAATCTGCATTTTGAACATTTTCATCAAAAAAAGACTGTTTGGATGAATCCATCTCTTCTACATTATCCCTTACAATGATGGAGGCAAAAATTGAAATGTCCGTTTCATTTTCCTTATATGTTTCACGAAACCATGGGCATCCTAGACAATCATACTTAGGTGGACTAAGGTTTCTTGCAAGCAAGTTTACTCTTTTACCACCGACTTGTCTGTTTTTAGGATATATTTTCTTCTTTTTTCTTGGTTTGTTAAAACATATTTCTTGAAAAATTGTATTAATGATTGGCGCATCTTTAATAACTTGAAGTAAAGGGACTATAACATTTAAATGTTTTAATTCCTTTATCAAATCTGATTTTAAAGATGTTAGTTTTGATATTTCAAATTGTTCAAGATATGATTCCTTTTGTGGGAGATTTTCTTTTTCTTCTTCTTGTTTCAATGTAGATTTGTTTTTATGTGCATTCATTTTAGCTCCTATTTCTACACTAGTAAGTGGAATATGTTGAAGAAGTGGTTTTCCTAAACACAACTAATTTTTATGATAGTCACCAACATTTATTTTTGATTTAGCCATAGAGACAGGGGTTACTTGTTTAACGTTGTTTGGACTGACCACAGGTTGAGCTAAAAATAGAGGTTGTTTTTCATTTTTTTGTTGTTGTTGTTGTCCATGAGAGAAACTATGGGTATGAGTGGGCAATAAATTTGATTTCTATGTTTGATAATTTTGCTACCCTTTGTGCAATTTTTGTTGTTGTCCCCATTGATATCCTTGCAGTTTTGGCTACAACCATGGTCGATGTGGTTGATTCCATTGTTGTTTTATCCATCCATGTTGAGACCACTTTTGGGAATATGCCCATGGTGGTTGACTCCAATATTGTTGAAGTGGTCCTGAATCATACCATGACATATACCAAGGATTATTTCCCCAATGTATAGGAAATTGAGAAGCATTATGATATGGAAACTTAAGAAAATTATCTCCTTGTCCTTGTCCTATGAAATTGAGTTTTTTCATAGGTTGAGGCTATTTTTCAAAGACACTTTTAAGTTCTGGCAATAAACTACATTGATTTGTGGAATGTCCTTTTTGACAAATGCTACATGTAGCTGGTATAAATGTTTTGTTCAAAGGACAATCATGAACAAAGTGTTACTGCTCATATCTTGAACAATAGATAACTAAAGGTTCAGTAGATTTACTCTTTTTATCTACTATTTTATCAAGATGTATAACAATATCAGCTTTAGCAAACTCATTCATGCATTCTTTCAAATCATGTTTATCATTACCACTTCTATGTTTTCTATGCCTTGAATGAGAATAATTTTTGCAAAGTTTAATGATTTCCTAGATTTCAAGTGCATTTGCATCGCCTCTTCCTAAAATATCCAATGCATCCCAAAATTCATCTTGTAGTCCCCTTAAGAATATAATTTTCCACATTTCAGGTTCAACACTACCACATCTATTATGAACAAAAGAAAATATGTCTACATAATCTTCTAAGATTTCATTTTCTTTTTGTTTCATTTCAAGAAATTCATTGTTTTGATTCTTGACTTGACAATATTCTTGGTATCTCTCCAAAAATATATTTTCCATATCATTCTAGGTTCTAATTGAATCAGGTGCTAAGGTGATAAACCATCGTAGAGTTGACTCTTTAATAGTGGAAGGAAACAATTTGAGCTTTTGACTGTCGTTAGTGTAATCATGAGCTTGACAAACAATTTTAAACTCAAACAAAAACAAATCAGGGTCTTCAAATGTAACTCCCTTAAAATTCGGTAACATAGAATATGGAATGACCTTCATGGGAGCATTTTGATTAGGATCTAATTGGATGGGATTTTGAAAAGTGTTGGTAGGTGTACTAGTTGCACTAGGTTGGAGCACATTACTGGCTCTCCCTAGATTCTCTTGTGAGCCTACCCTTATAGGTTCCCAATCACAATTATATATCCTATTCAACTATCCTGATTGTATGGATTTGTCAAGAAAAAAAGGTGTTGAACTATTGATTGGTCCTCCTTGTGATGATTTCTCAAAGGATCTTACAGTTCTGGACATAGGTGATTGTAATTCTTTGAAAGTTCCAGTAGTTTTGGGAATCATAAATTTGGACAACTTTGACATGCTTTCAACCTCTTATGAAATTTTTCTTCCTGTGGTAGGCAAAGGATTTTTCATAATTTGAAATTGTGCTTTCACATCCTTTAACCTATTCATACTTGCTTGTTATCTAAATGAACTAAAATGGAATTTACCAACAACTATTAATTATGCCAGTTATTACATTCAGATTTCACTCTGAAGTTCACAACTTAGCACACTAACAATTATTGGGCTGCGTTCCTCTTCTAACAACACCTATCCCCAGAAACGACACCAAAAATTATGAGTGTCATTGTTCATTCATCATTTAATAATTATGTGTGTCAATCCAGGGTGGTGTCCAAGGCTATATACGAAAGAAGGCTCCAATAGGTTAAATATTAGTTCATTCAAAAAATAGGCTTTATTGATGGATCAGTTAGCATTTGGGGAATTTTTTGTGACCTCTAACTGCTAAGAACTAAAATTAACTTCTATTTACTTTTACAGAAATAGAATTGCAAGAAATGAAATGACAGAATCTAAAAATTGCAAAAAAAGAAATGTTGCTAATTTGAAATGATAGAAAAATAAAGTACATAATTTAGAACACACACATTCTTGCATGAAAGTAAATCAACTAGATAACATCAAAATAGAATTTCATCTACTGCAGGATTGAATCAACAAAAACTACCAAATTGCAAAATGACAAGATATCTGAAAATTGCTGTGTAATGCAAAATTGAATCAATAATAACTATAAACTACAAGATGACAAAATATCTAGGAATTGTTGTAAATACAAGGAAATGTTGTCCACTACTGAAATTTGTATTGAAAACTATTAAAGAAATGCAAACTGGCAGAATTCTTCTAACCTACTGCAGCAAGAATTCAGCAAGAAATTCTATCAAAAACTGCCTTCCTCTGGCCTGCAAGTGGGCCCTTGCTTCCAGAACCAGAAGAAGGTGATGAGATATGCTAAGAAGATCTAACTGTTACTCATAAACCTCAACATGCCAATTGAAAACTAAAGATTACACCTTTTTATTCAATTTGAAAATGCATTACAGTAATGTAGGAAAAACCTACAAATTATTGTTCTACTACAAAGAAACTTCACTCTATGCTAATTTTGGTATTCTATTGCCTATCTATCTATATATCTATATATTCAACCATATAGGAGCTTTATTATTTATAATATAATGCTGATATGCTTGGTTACTGCTTTGTAGGGATTTACAACTGATTGCATAACTGTTTCCTAGAATGCAAGAATTTGCTTTGTCAAAAATTTATCCATTCATCCTTGTTGGGCTACATTTGTTGAGGAAATCACGTTAAGATGAGTTGGGAAAACCTCCTGGTCAATTGCCAATAATTTCATCCATTGATTTGTCACTTTTTGACCACTTTCGGTTGTTCCTGTGCTATTCCCTATTCCTGTGCTGCTTATTCTTGCACTGCTCTGAAACAACAGTCAGGTGACAATTCGTTGCTAATTTGTGCTCCAAATGCATAGGGAGGAAGTTGTTGACCGTTTGGATTGTTTTTCCCTTATCTTGTACACCCTTCTGCATTGGTGGCATGTGCTAGAGTGACTAATTCTAAGACCTACTGTATATGTATAGCTAGTTGGAATTTGCATGACTGTGTCCTATTTTTACCAAATTTCCTGCATTTTAGCCTTTTGACTTATTGCTTCCATTTGTATCACATGGCAGTGCTGTCAGGTGGAGAAAGAGTCATGTCTATTCTCCCTCAACTATTTCCAAGCGTTTACCTCTTATTTATTTGACAAATTCCATGCCTTCCTTCAAAGTGACAGGTGGCTGGAATTTGTATGGACTGTGACCTGCTGTTTCTAGCTGCCAAAACATGCCCAGATGCCCTTTTGGAGTGCTCATAACTTGTTCATCGTAACTCCATTTTTTACCAAATTATGTCCACGTGTTATTGGTTATATGAACAACATTGGGTTCAATTTTCAACTCTTAATTCCTCATAAACTACTCCCTGCATCGCTGTCAAGTTGGCCTTTAACATAGATTTTTACCAGTATTTCCAGCTGTCAAAAAGTGTGAAACTGCCATTTTGCAGGCCCCACAACTTCCAGGTTACTTGTCCATATGCCTTCAAATTTGGGTCATGTTTTCTATATATTATGAAGTACCATTGGTATGAATTTGGTACCTTAAATCACTCTGGATCATTCCTAGTAGATCCGCCAATGTTCCCTTTAACGTAGATTTGCACCTGTTAACAACTCCAGAAAAGACAAAGGAAGGAACAATGAGCGCAGGAATGAACAATAAGCGCATGAACAATGTAACCTTCATAAATTTTTATCTATGGCTCGGATTGAATTGCTTCAAAAAGAAAAGTTGTAGTTCTTGATGAGAGGAGTCTATTCATGCCATCAGAATGTAATTGCAATACATGTTTTATTTACTACCTAATCAACTGAAACAGTGCTTGAAAATAGTCAAAACAGAGGTATAATGTTCCAAACATAAAATCATGCAAACATGTAACAAATAACATATTCTAATCACTATTTGGCACTTTAACTTTGTCATATTTAATATTATGGTAGTTTTTATATGTCAACCATAGTGTAATAATGAGGCATTTCTAGGCCTCATCAGGAGCCTCAATCACTTAAAATGTATGAGGAGATCCGTAATATATTAAAAAAAGAGAATGTGGTTGATTATATACTAAAATTTAATGGCCCACAATGGGATATGGCCAAGAATATTGATTAATCATGGCATGAGGGGATGGTAAGAGTGGTATATGTTGAGATTGAGATACAATTCGTCCTTATTATTGATGTTACAGGGCTTGTGGTGGATGGATTGGTACATAAAGGGAGAAGCACTCCCTGGTGAAGGAATTGCAAGTGTTATTGGGAGGTGAAGAAGAGTTGGCTAGGATCCAAAGTGGGTTTAGACAAAACTCTCTTAAGGTACCTTGATATCATTTGGTGCTAGTGATAATACATTATTACACCTTAGAAGAGAATTTTTTGATCTTGAGGAGCTATCATTTCATGATTCTTAATCATTTGTGATGCAAGAAAATGATGAACATCCTATCATTTCTATTTCAATATTTGGCAAGGATAATTTTGAAGGTTAAGAATGGTGTGGCCTATGATCCACTACAACAAGGTTTGTTAAAGATGATTTTTGATCATGTGGTAAAAAAATGGGGCTTGGATGGTGATAATATCCTCAATACTTTGATTAATATTTTGGTCCCTATGGCGGGTTATCAGACCTATTTTATTTTAGGGGATTCTAAGGCTTCAATCCATGAGACCATGAATGCCACTCCCATATTGATAAATCTAGAAGATTCCATGGAGTCTACTATGAGAGGACCTAAAAAAAGTGAAGAATGCACTAGAAGGTCAAAGTGTTTGGTGCCTAAGAATGTGATTACTGGTAAGGACCCGATGATTATGTATGATTCTAAATAAAAGGTTTTTCCTCATTTAGCTAAGAATTCTAAGTTAATTCTAGAAGTAGGAGGTGCAAGGAGGATCCAAAACCTTGGATTTCATTCAAATGGTTACAACCCAAAGGATCTTAATTTGATGATTTTAAAGTTGTAGCATTCGATGATTGATTTCATGCAACCATAAATTTATTGCATTGAGGATGTGTTGGCCCTCATGGGATGGCATGCCACCAATGGAGATAAATTCAAGGAGGAGTAAAAATAGGCCTTAGCGGGACTAAGTTTTGAGTTTGGGTGTCTGTTTGTTATCTATATGTTTTACATAGTACTTAGGGCCTGCATTTCTGATCTATTTTGTTTAGTTTTTGGGCCCTACGTACCTTGTTGATTCTCCCTATGTGGATTTGATGGTCTTCAGTCTTTTATTTTTCTAAAAATTTAGTTTGTTATTTATCAGTATCGATATTTAGTTTGTAGTTTTGGTATGGTCTCTCTTTACCTCCTAATGGATTCGGAGGTTAGATCTAATTTTTGTTAAGTTTTGGAGGCCCTTTCAAATCTTGTTCGTCTACCTAATAGAAAAAAAACATCTAAAAGAAAAGAAACTCTAGAATTTATTGGATTTTATATGGATAATGAGCTATATAATCATTCATAAAATACATAGGTCATGTATAAACTTCATATTATTTTTTAAAGTGTTGAGCAAAGCCAATGCTATGTTAGTAAATATTTTGGCAATCAATCTTGCTATCTTAAAGATAGCCAATACTAGCATTGTTGAAGAGTTTATTGAAGTAGTTTCATGAAGCCATAAGAGGTGATTTATGCTATAGGTATAACAACCAAAATGTGTGAATATTACATTAATTATCCTCAACAATTTTATGTGAATATAATAATGCTACTATATTATTTAATATAGTTTAGATATTTTTTCCGGACACGACTCATTCTTTAATTGCTTAATACTTTTAATGTGTTGATGATCTAATGTAGCTATAAATTCAAAAGGGGACTATATCCTCTAATTAGGGTCATCCGAAATAAGATCCAATTAGAGAAGATGTGTCATAAAATATGGAAAACCTAAAATAATAGATGTGGAATTTCTTCAAAAATTAATACAAAAATATTGCTTATTGTTTGCATAACATGTATCGATATAATTTAACTAAGGTATTATCTCTTATAATCAAGAATCTTGAGGATAAGGCTATGAAATGTGGAGATGAGGATTCTCTCCTTATTACACAAAGAGATAATGAGCATGAAGATGATACTTTATAGGTACACATGGTGGCTCACTCAACATACTAGACTTCCACATATTTAGAGGAATGTATTGTAGATTCTAGAGCAACACAACACATTAAAAAAAGGATTTTTATGATGTGATTAATTACAATAACCATCATCATAGTGACCAAGTCATCGCTAACGATGATTATTTCTTGTGTATATTTGGATGAGTGATATGATTATCAAATCTTGATATTTTGATGAATTTATCCATGTTATAGGTATTGACCACAATATTATTTCTGCCCATCACTTTATGAAAATAATAAAAATGTGGATTTTTTTTAGATGCATGGGTGATCAATGATATTGATGAAAAATATAATAATATTTATTCATGATTTTGTAATAACTTATTCACTACAAATTATTCACCCCAACAAAATGGTACAAGAAAAAGAGGAAACCATTCCATTATTTAAATGGTATACTGAAAGTTTTTTTTTTGAATTTACATGGTGGAATTCATAGCCACCATAAATCCAGGCAGGCTATCTAGCTTTTATGATTTCCATAGTATTCTGCGATGTCTGCTCTGACAACCGCCATATAGATCTTCATGTAGTCCACTCCTATAACCACCATGTGACAATCATTTTAAACCTTTTGTGCTACTAAAAGTACCAATAAAATGATAAATGTTTAGTCTGATGAGGCCAAATATTTGAACCTTTGAACTCTTCCCCCCTTATGGAATTTGATCGAACAAATTGGTCTACACCTTGGATCCATGGTACACTTAAATTTCATAGAAACAAAACTTGATTGATAATATTGGGCAGAAGCATTTAAAAATATAGTATACATACAAAATAGATCATCCATAACAATACTTAAAAATATTACTCCTAAAAAAACTTTGGTCATGATGATAACCTTTTGTGGAATATCTAAATATTTTTCTAATGTAAAGCATATGTGCATATACCAAAGTAAAAAAGTACAAAATTAGATTAAAAACTATATGTGGGATATTTCTTGGCTATGATGATGATTCAACATGATATAGAGTAATTAATCTAATTACAAAAAAAAAACATGTAAGTAGAGTGTGGTTTTTGATGAAGGGAACAAAACCCTTATTAAAATTTCAAACTTCAATACAAATCATGTTTTAAATTTTTATCAAATTAACAAAATTCTTTAGTTGAAGATTCAAAATTATAAATTTCCAATGAATCGATTAAAGAATATGAATTCATACTGTCACTACAAAGAAGATATACAAAATGCTATATAAATACACTTAAGGAATCGAAGTTAGAGCAATTTATAGATATTACCAATATAAGACCTCAAACTTCTAGTATGAAAAGAACAAATACGAGTTTCATGAGTTTAGCAGTAGAACCTACAACTGCATAAGTCATTACAAGATCTTATCACTACAAGATCTTAATCTTGTAGCATGAAAATTACATATATGAGTTTAATAATTTTAATAGCAAAACATACAAGTACACAAGTCACTATAAGATAACCAAAATAGAAAACACCCATGGGATCCACATATGTAACATTGAAGAATAATAAAACATGCAATCTAGTTGATCTAGCATAATGGAAGAAAGTAGTAGGATGTAAATAGGTATCTAGTGATACCTGTTGTGGTTAATATGATATCATATACTATTTGGATTCCCCCACCCCCTATTGTGGTTAATATGAACATTTAACCTAGAGGTTTCAAAGAGGTAAATTGAAAATTTCTCTTCATCAAGGTTTGATCAAAATCATCTTTGATTATGTGGTGCCTTCTAGGAATATTTTAGGTGATAATTTTTTATCCTCTTCTGTCTAGCCCTTCTTCTTGGTTGTTTCAAAATATTTTAAGAATTTGGATTCTTCCTCTTGGAATACATACTTTGATCCTGAGTACTTTCCTAACATGAAGCTTGAACAAGAAATTATTCTCTTAGATGATCCTATCCTGAGTGACTCCTAGGATTATCCTTTCTTCTACTTGGTTTGAATTTTGACCTGGTCCTACCCTCGGTGTAAACTAAAGCCCAGATGAATTTTCATTTTTTGGGTGTGAGGGAAAATAGCACTAGCATGAGGAGGTTCAAAATACTAATGTCCAAAATGGCTCCCTTGAATTATACCAAGGTGTCTAATATTGAGGAATCCCTTATCCCAACTTATAAGAAAGTCAAATTTTTGGATAAGTTGGAGAACAATTCATCTCCAATGTATGAGATTGATGTGACTTTATATGTGAAGGTCCCACAACCTTCCCCCTGCACTCCCATCAATACTTTGGCTTTGAATCTTTATAATTCTATCTTTGAGCTTAGGAAGGTTGTTGTCTCCTATGATGAAGTGTCCAAATTTTTAATTAATGGAGATGACTCTAATTCCTCTATGGTCCTAGGTGTTGACCCTTTAGTTTTTAAGCCCAAATAAGGTATCTCTTTTGTTGTTTTACTGGTATCCAAATTTGTCCCACTCCCCTGTGTGGGAGTCATTTCTTCTTTTCTTAGATCTATTGCCTTTTGTTGTTTCTTTGGGTTCTCTCCTACTGATGGTTGTATCTCGGCTTGATGGTCCCTTTGGATTTTTGGTATTTCATCTATCTATTTGCTTTTGGTGGTTTTTTTCTCCTCGACCAATCTATTTTTTGTCTTGGAATTTCATGTAAAATATTTGGGGACCCTTTCAAAATCCCTTCTACCTTTTTATAAAAAACAAAGCTTTGATCATACTTCAACTATCATAAATGAATATTTATTTGGCACATTTCCAAACATAATATAAGATTTCTCTTTATAGAATACTCAAACTTATAGAAGACTTACATGTATAATGATCAAGAGAAAATAATAATTCTACCATGCTCATGCAGTGCATCCCAGTAGAATTATTATAAAAAGGCTTTACCAATTAAGAAATCACATTAAGAATAATTTCATTGATTGACCTGATTCATAGTGGTATTATCTTGATTACTTTTTTGAATACTTTAACATAGGTAATTTTATCTTCATGCACAAAGATGGGTTTCCCTTATTACTTATTTTGATAGCCTTGTGTTATTTTCATTTTAAAGGATTTATAAGATGTATCTCAAGAAATCAACATGGATGAAGGATCCTTACTCTTACTCACTCCTTATGAAATCTTAGGTAATATTTTTTGAAAGTGTAATCTAATTCATGAACAAGGTCAATATTGTATGATGAAATATTGAATATGCCTAAGGGAATCCTTTGTAAAATTTATTTCAATATTTGTAATATATTTAATGAAATTTTTATGGGTTACGGTTAACATTCTAATGGTTAAACCCACCTTAGAAAATTATAATTAATTTTAAAACCCTCTTGCTATGTTGGATTATGTTAGTATTATTTATGCACTTGGGGTTTTGATATTGTTACAAATACACCTATCACTCCATCATTTATTATTGGAGTGTTGTGATTTTTATCCATAGACAATATAGTTATTACTTACTTGCTTACAATCACCTTACATTTTTTTCTCTTTTATATTTTTTACCCCCTTACACTTTGTATATAATATTTAAGTGCATGGGTTACTTTTGTTTATTTTAAGAATATATTGTGAATTCCAACATGGTATAAAGTGGAGGTATGGAACAACATTACTTGATCATGCAAAAAGTATATTCACAACAAATAATCATTCTTTCAAAAATAAGGACAAAATACTCTATCACAATTTCTGAGCATTTTGGGCATTGGAAGCATAGAATGATTTTTAATTTTTAGATTGTTATTTCTTCCTCTTAATATACTAGAGAAAACATGCATTCTCCAACATCTTCTTTGCTATCACCAAGGTATGCTCACAAATATAATTCAAATCTTTCCATATCATTTTTCTAGGGATGTTATGGGATAAATATAGAAAGGAAGTAGGGAAGGGGTTTTTTGAATTTAAAATTTTTTCCTTTTTCCACATGTTCTCTCTATGGCACTATGTTATAGGGTAACAACATCCTTCTTCAAGAAAAGGTTGGCCACACATGTGTGAAATCTAAGGGTGGTAGCTATGAATTCAAAATGGGACTATATACTCTAATTAGGGTCATCCAAAATAAAATCCAATTAGAGAAGATGTGTCATAAAATAAGGAAAATCAAAAATAATTGATGCACAATTTCTTCAAAAACTTATACAAAGATATTGCGTATTGTTTTCATAACATGTAGTGATATAATTTAGCTAAGATATTATCTATTATAATCAAGAAGCTTGAGGATAAGGCTATGAAATATAGGGATGAGTATTATCTCCTTGTTACACAAGGATATGATGAGCATGAGGATGATACTTTATAGGCACACATGGTGGCTCACTCATTATACTAGACTTCCACATATTTGGAGGAATGGATTATAGATTTTAGAGCAACACAACGCATTAAAAAAATGATTTTCATGATGTGATTAATTATAATAGACATCATCATAGTGACCAAGTCATCGCTAATGATGATCATTTCTTGTGTATCTTAGGATGAGTGATATGATAATGATATTTTGATGAATTTATCTATGTTATAGGTATTGGCAACAATATTTTTTTTGCCCATCACTTTATGGCACTGCCACCTGGACACATATCCAGATGCTGACTAGATTGCGGGACCAAACGTTGACGTGGAACTACCACCTGGAGCGACATTTGGATGACACATGGCAAACAGCCACTAGACTCGACCTGGATAGGACACGACACATGGCAGACAACCACAAGATGACAAGACAACTTTTGGCGCCACATGGTAGTGTCCAAAAGGTTAGGGGACCGACATCGACTGCTCAAAGGCAATCAACAGCATTGGTGTGGACTGAGGCTTAAAAAGTCCTCATTCATCCTCCATGGGATGAATGTGGGACTAAAGTCCTCACATTTTTTTTTCTTCGTCATGTGGCATTCAAGGAAATAAAAGGGAATTGTGATCCCTTTAGCCCCGTCGGGTGGCCTAGCCTGATCGACAGACCAGCCAACATGTGGGTGCTCCCTCGACAGGAGGTCGAGGTATCGAGCCTCGTTGGGGCCACAATATTTTTGCCACCTAGCTGAATGATCAAGGTACATTTTTTTATTTTTTGAAGTTTATTTTTTTTAATTAATTTAGTTTTAATTTATTAAAAATTATTTTACTTAGAATTATTTTTTTTTAAAGTTAAAATAGTTTTTATTTTTCTTGATAAATTTTTACTTAAATTACTTAGAATTTTTTTTTCATAAACTTCAAAATTCAAACAAAGAAGACTCATATTTTGCAAATTACAACAACATATTTTTTTTTTGTTTTCTCAACATAAAAGGAGATATAAGACATAGAAAAGCATATTTTTTTTGCAAATTCGAAAAGCCTTCTTTCTTCTCAAAACTTGTTAATTTTGCAACATAAAAGGAGCCACTATTTGATTGCAAAATTGTAACACAAGGACTCACAAAAACTTGCAAAATCCAAACATCAAAATTTGTGCATTTGTTTTCTCCAAGGAGATATAATACATAAAATTGCACATCTTTTTTTTGCGAATTTGAGAAGAACTTGTAACCTTGGGCCCATAAAAACTAAGTCGTGTGTTGACTAGTTCTGGAAACCTTTAAAACGTGGGTCGTGTGTTGACTTGTCCTAAAATGAGTGCTCTAAATTCTACATTTTGTAAACATTAATGGGGGATAGAATTCATTTTTTTTGGATACTATAGTTTGCAAAATTGTAACAAAAAAGGGGGGATATTTCAGAGTAAGAAAGGTGCATTCTTGATTTTAATCGACACCTTCTCTTAAAAATTGCTTGGTCTAGTTGTATTTTCGGTTGCATCCGACACCTAGAGTGATACAAATTTGGGTTGCTCTCATGTTTTTATTATTGCACTTACACTCATGTTTTTGTGTGCAATTAAAAATTCAAATACAACATTAAAAGAAGCATTTGAAAAAACCCAAAATTCACTCAAAACACCATGCTAAACTTTGCATAGGTTAAAACAAGTCATTTTTTACTCCCATCAAAAGGTCAAAAATACAAATCACCTTCATTCACTCTCTTTGTTTGGCTTAATATCCTCAATTTTTTTATCCTTCTTAAAGGGTGTTAAATAAGGTTGCATTAAATATCCTAGAGGGAAAAATCAAAATTTTTACACAAAAACTACCCCTTTTTTCATTTGCTCTAGTTTGTTTGGCTTAAAATTCCTCCAAATTTTCATACCTTGGTAAGGGTTTTAAGGCAGGTGCCATTAAATATCTTATAGAGATAAATTGAAAACAACTTCCATATACTCTTTTGAGGGTATAGTTCAAACTAAAACCATCTTAGTCCTATCAAATTTGAAATTTAAACCATGGCCATGATACACAAGTATCTCACTAAGAGCCAACTGCTCAAAGGTTCAAATTATTTAGCTTGGAAGAATAAGATGAAATCTATCTTAACTATAGAGGATTTGTGGTCAATAGTGGACGGAAGTGTCACTAGACCTCAATCACCTGGATTAGATCAAAGAGACTTTGATAAAAAGGATAAAAAACTATCCTTAATGATCTTGCTAGCTATTACTGATGATATCCAACCTCATAAAAGTGAAGCTAAAACTGTAAAGGAGGCATGGGATGCCTTAAATACCATATTTTAGGGAAATAATCAATCCACGATTCTTAACCTTCAAACACAGGTTCATACACTTCACATGAAATCTAGAGAAACAGTAGAGCTCTTCCTCTGTAGAGTGGCCGATTTGAAAACAAAAATGCAAGCCTTAGGAGAAACTATGGAATACAAAGTCTTAATCTCAATTATTTTGAGAGATCTTCCTGACTCCTATCGAATTTTTATTACACCCCTTCAAGTCTCTGGTAGGATAGTGACTTTTGTAGAGTTGGTGAACATGCTTCAAACTGAAGAAGCTAATTAATTCCAAAGAGATGAGGCATCCAACAATGAACTTTTCTCACATAACCAACAAGGAAAGAAAAAGTGGAATCAACAACAAGGCTCTTCTTCTAACAAAAACAAAGGTCAAGGCCAAGACACTAAGAAGAAGGAGAAGCAGTATTGTAAAATCTGTGACAAAGACACTCATAAAACCAAGAGATGTTGGTTTAAGAACAAGCCTCCCAAAGAGAAACATCAAAATAAAAACCAATGCAATGTTGCAAATGAGATGTCTACTACATATTTTAATTCTGATTCAGAGAAAGCACACAGAGTGCTAATTGCTAAAATAGTTTTGTAGAGGGAAAACACATGTGTCCCTTAGGAAAAAGCATAATTTTTTCTCTCTTATTTTAGGCTTCATAAATAGCATAAGTATTTTGTTTGAAGACCTTGCAATAAGGGGTGCTTGTACCTCTTTTAGGCTTCATAAATAGCAAATTCTAGGTGTTTGAAGTACTTGTAACAAGAGGAGTGACTTTTTTTGATGTAAAATTGTCTAGGAGGCAATATTTGTAAAATCCTTCACAACACTCTTGCATTACACACTTTTTGCAATTGAGGGGGGATATAAATTTATTTTCTTCACAATTTTTGTAATAATGGAAGATGGCTTATAAGGGTGGATTTTCGGATTTGACCGACACCTTAGTCACACTTCCTTCAAAATTTAATTACACTATGTTTTGCAACGAGAAGGGGGGAACTTATAAGTGTGCATTTTTGGCAGTGACCGACACCTTAGCTACCTCATATTTTGCAAAATAATATTGTAAAATGAATGAACCTCATATGAAGTGATATATTCTACTACACCTAGTGATTGCAGTGGCTAGTTACCCATGCAATTCGGTTGGATGATGTGATTACCATAAGTACATTCGTTGGCATGAAGACAAAGTGAGGAATGGCCCATTTTTTTGCGTAGGAGCAGCCAGAGCACTGTGATAGAGCAAAGAACTAGTAGATAAACATATTTTTCACTATATTGGGTAGTTATATACATTACCCAAATATTGTTGTATAGAGGGATATGTATGTATTACCCAAATAATGTAATAAGGGGGGATGTTAGAGTAATATTCCATTACTTGGGATATTTACCATATACTCCACTAGGTAAAAGAGTATTTACTATTTACTTTTACCTTGTAGATATTAATTTCTTCTATCCTAGGTTAATATCTAAATATCCTAGGTTAGTGGTTTAGTTAGAACTCTCCTAGGTTAGTAGTTAGCCACACATTTCTTCTAATGTGTATTGTTAGCACATTTCATGCTCAATCAGTTGTTATGTAATCTATATAACTAGCTTAGTTATTCTAAGCTTAGTTAGTTATTTATTAATTAAATTATAGTGCGTTGATTCATTTGAAATCTTCTCCTACCTACATTGATGAACAATGGAATCCAAGTTTAAGCATAATATTTGGCCATAATCGGTGGCACTGGAATTTTTGCTGCTCCTGTTGCTTCGTGCCTGCGGGATATGCATGAAGTGAGGGTTGGAATTAAAAACAAAAACAATCATATAAAAACATTTACTATTAAAATTATTTAATTTACTTTTTCATTGTTAAAATTTTATTTACAAGCAAGTATTTGTTGAGTTATATGATGTTTAAATCAATAATTGATGTTGTGCATAATTTTTTTAATTGTTTTTTTTGGAAATCAAAACTTGTTTTTATGGTTTTTTTTAATATTATCATTGATATTTTGTTTTGGCAGTTCTTTAAGTCTCTTTAATGGATGGAGTTACAGTTTCGGTGAAGTTAATTGAGGTTTCAATTATTCATTAATTATTATCTTTTTAAGATGTTTGAAAATTTTCAATGGTTTACAATAACAATTTAAAGATAGTAGGATTAAATATTTTGAATGTATAAAACCTAAAAAATATGACCAAATTTTTAGTGTATGGACTTCATATTACTTTCTATTAATTATGATAATTTAAACATCATATAACATTATTGTTTTATTGAATCAATTTGTTTACAACTTAAATGGTAAAACCACCACATGCTAAGCAATAAATTTGAAGAAAATAATAATACAATGATAATCTAACAAATAAATCTATAAATATAAACATGAATTAGTTTATAGAGCAATAATATATCATTTAAAAATATAATTAATTTTAAAAACATAAGCTTAGATTCTCCACAATATTATGGAGTTCTAGGAATATAAAAATGATCTAAATTAAATTACTAGACTCTAATCACCTCTTTCATGCTAGAAAGATGATTGTATAGGATTAGTATATATAATGACATAAAAATCAATTGAAGTTAAGAATTATTGAAGTGACTAGCATTCTACAATCATAAAGAACAATTTAAGAATTAGAGATGGTTCAATAAGAGAGTTACAACTGACAATACAAGACCATGAATTTAGTGCATATAACAAAATGAATTTAGTGTTGAGTTACATTTAGTGTTGGATAGAACAAAATGAACTTATTATAAAAGTCATACAATATTGTAAAGTAAGACAATCTCTTTTTCAAAAGATAAAATATTACAAAATTTTGGCATCAGATATAGCTATATAGTAAGTTTGTTGATTCACATTAGATTTTTGAGAGTTTACTAAATATCTCTAATTAGAGTACAAATAGCATATTTCGTTTCAACGATCTAGCTATATAGCTAGTAATTTTGTTGATTGACATTAGATGTTTGAGAGTTTACTAAATATCTCTAATTAGAGCTTAGGTCATAAACATCATATTCTTTAGCTGAAGATGACTAGACTAGGAAAATATTTATCAAGAGGTTTAATCATATTGCTCTCTTATGGCTAGTCATTGCACCCATTAATAAAAAAATTACGATCAATTTTCCTTTCAAGGCCCAACTGTACAACAAGATTATAAATAAAAAAAATTAAGTTTTTATATAAACCTAAACTAGTTTGTTATATTTTTTTAACTCTAATTTTATCTAATTTTCAAATCCTTTCCTTCTATAGCATAATAAATTAAGGTAGCATGCAATGAAATAATAAATACATTGCTCAAATATGATCATCTCTTATTGTTAGAAAATTATTTAATGAATCTTATTACATGGAAAAGCCCTATGAATTTCTAGACCACATATAAGTCATTAGTTTGTTCAAGTGGATCTTACAATGCTTCCAAAACAAGGGTAATCAGTTGATAAATCTTAAATATGATCATAAAGATGAATCATAGAGATATGAAAAACCATAAATACGTTTAGATTCTTGAAAATATTTCATGAGGGTTCATGATTTAGTATATTCTTAAAATTTACCACTCATGGGATTATTTCACTCATACAAAAGGTATTTGCTTCCATTTCCAAATTCAGATTTTGAATTTCAACATATTCCATTGAACGTTTTGTTATCTGGTGGGAAAAATAATGTTAGAATAATATTCAATATTTTGAAGGCTACAAGGATTATGTTCATTGCAAATAAGTGTGTGAATGTTTCACATTTTTACAAGTTTTTTATTTATTTAGGATATTGCATGCTATGTTGCCATTGAATGTTGGGTGAAAATTTCACCCCCCTTCTTATTATAAAGTATGCTAAATATTCAATTTCTATGTTTGGTGAAGGTCTCAAAGTGTTGCCATAGAAAATATAGGTATCTCTATAAATATGGGGTATGTGGTGTTATAAGATCTTGGGTTTAAACTATACATGACATATTTTTTAAAGGGGTATTAATTTTTTTTGTGTCTTTACCACTTCAACGATGGGTTACATAGTGGATAGTTTATGGTTGTCAAGTCATTTGAAGGACTTATTTTAGGTTTTGAATATCATAGGTCCATTTTGAAAATATATTCTTCTTAATATTAACATTATGGAAAATTACTTTCTATGGGATGTCTACTATATACTTTATGGAATAATTGCCCTTTTGGCTAACACTCGAACATATGATTTATATTCCTATAAGGTCTATGTTTCAAATAACTTGCTCTTAATTATTATATTATTTACCTTACATGACATCTTATGGTTATGTGATACTTTAATCACATTGTTTTTATAAAATATCACATCTTATTCAAAGACACCACTTATTACAAAACAAGTTGTTAATCAAACAAATAGTGTCCAAATTACTAGCAAAGACAAATGACACTTAGAATTAAATGATAAATTATTTTGTTAGGGTTTTTGATGAAACACAATAGCTAGACAATGCATGAAAGTATTTTAATATTTTTTAGTATTTTAAATTTTGATCATAAATTTGGTTATAAAAAGTGAAATTAATGGATGACATAATTGATTTATACAAAAGTGTTCACAAACTTTTTTTCAAATCATATGATTTTTTTTATCTCTTCATAGTGGTGTTTTCTTTTGTAGCAATGTATGGCTAGAAAAATAATATAATTATTTGCAACACATATCGAGCATGTATAGAATGAATGCATAGTAAATGGATAAAGAAAAGTTGCATAAAAGATCATCATGCAATCTTTAATTCAAATTATAGAATTATCGAGGTTCATTTTTGGGATATTAATCAACATAGATTTGAAGGAAGAGGACCTTATTAAATATAAGAGAAAAGAGGACCTTTTATAACTGAAAATAGGACCTTTTATGAATATAAATTTGAAGGATGAGGACATTTTATAACTAAATTAGCCATCCAAAATAATTCAGTTATAGAAGGTCTGAGACCCACCTACACTATTGATCCTATTTCTCATCATCAATATGTGGATGATACTTTGCTTTCATTCCTGACCTTGATTTTGTAAGCTAAAGCGGTAAAATCCATCCTGGAATATTTTGAGAAGGTGAATGATTAGAAAGTTAACTTCAAGAAGAGCATGTTTTTTTCTTGAATACTCCATTGGACTAATATAGAAAGATAGTTGATATCTTGGGGTGTACTTTTAGCTCTCTTCCCTCATCGTATCTTGGAATATCGATGTTAAAAGGATTCTTAAAACCTTCTCTTTGAGATTCTATAGTGGAAAAGGTTCAAAGGAAGCTCTTTGGGTGGAAAGTCACCCTCTTAAGCCAAGACAAGAAAATTCAATTAGTCAAACCCTCCTTGCAAAGCATCTCGTTATATTTTCTATCTCTCTTCAAAATTTTGAGAAATTTCCTAGATAAAATAGAACAAATCCAACACTTTTTTCTCTTGTTAGGGGTTGAGGAAAAAAAGAGATTTCACTTGGTGGATTGGGATCAAGTTTGCAGTATAAAGGAAGAAGGAGGTCTTGGTCTGAGGAAGCTGAAAATTCTTAAAAAAGGCTCTGGTTGTGAAGAAAGAATGACAACTGGTTAAGGATGAGGACACTAATTGGGTCAAGATAGTGAAGGTAAAGTATATTTTGGATGATTAATAATTTTTTAAAATCACAATCCTTCCCTTTGGGATCTACCTTTCTAGCTTGGTTGGTAGTCATTCATATATCTACAAGGGCTTGAGGTGGATTGTGGGAGATGGCCACTAGATGGACACCAACACCTAGGTGGCTAACTCTTTGCTTGTCCATAGATAGAATTTTGTCGACCTAAAGCCAATCAGTGATTGATTTTTTTATCCTAAAGTTTATGACTTCATTGAAGTTGTCAATGGGTACCTTCGATGGAAATCAATTGACTTCTATAACATCTCCTAGGTGGAAAAAGAGGCTTTAAGAGTGTTTTTTTATGAGATCAAATGAATGCTTACTGCAGGTACAAGTTTTAATGATAGGCTAATTTTGGGCTCTAAAAAGGATGATAATTTTTTGGTCAAAATGACCTATCGATGTATGGATTCTAAAATTGATCCTTGGTTCCCTATTAATAAGGTCTGGATTAAAGGCTTTATCCCTAATGTAAATATGTTTTTTTATTATTTATCTAAGGATATGTTTAACGATTGATAATATCAAAAAGTAATATCTGAGTACTCCAAATAGGCATTTCTTATATGAAAGTGAACTAGAATTGCCTTGGCACCTATTTTCTATTTGCTCCTTTACTTTTGAGGTGTTTAGATTATTCTTTAAGGAGTTGGATGTATCATGGGTTATCCATGGATATCTAACAGATTTTGTTGACCAATGGTGTCCTCCTTTCCACTCAATTCATCTTCACCATCTTTGGAAATTTGGGTTACCTCACTTATGGTGGTGAATTTGGAAGAAAATAAATGACCGAGCTTTTAAAGAGATTGGTTGGTTAGAGCCCTATGTCTCCTCAAGGTCAATTAGTGACATATTGGATAATTTCAAAGCTTTTAACTTGGAAAGGGTAGCCTATGATTTAGAAATTGGTTTAGAACATGCATTGGATTTGTTAATGTATCCTCTAAATGTGGTAGTTAGGATGGCTTGAGACAAGTCTCATATTTTTTGGGAACCCCCTCTAGTTAGATGTATGTAATTAAATATTGGTGGAGTTTTCAAAGGGAACCCAGGTCTGATGGATGTAGGTGGGCTTTCTAGAAATTCAAATGGTGAAATTTTGCTTACCTTTGTTGAATGATTAGGTCACCAAACTAACCACTTCACTAAGGTACAAAAACTATTTCAAGGATTATATCTTTTGGAGATGGTCAATTACATGAATTTGATTATTGAGGGATAATCTATGAATATAATCAACATGGTTAAAGGTAGTCAGACACCATCATGGATGGTTTTAAAATTCATATTTGAAGCTACAAGAATGATACAAATTCTGGAAGAGGTCTAAATTTATCACTATTTTAGGGAAGGTAATAAGATCATGGATCTTCTCGTAAACCAGGGTCTCCACATTCAAAATATTCAAGTTTGAATGGAAAATTGCCCTCATGATATTAGAATCTTGGATAATAAATGCAGACAACAAAGAGAATAGACTTGTTCTCTGGTTTTAGGTCATTTGGAATTTTACTTTTAGTTTCTCCAAGTGGAATACCAACTAAAATTTGAAGTAAAATTTAACTCCAGATGGTACCAATACTTATAAGTCTGAAAAATATAATAAAGGGTAGGTGGTGAGTTATCTTAAAACTTTTTAGATAATATTATTTGTCAAGGAGTATTGCATTTAGTATGTGGCTAGTCAGGAGGATCAGTGGGTTGTATATTGAGTAGAGTAGGAAGGATTATAGGTGTGGAAGAATATTTTCCTTGTGTTGCTCCCTAAGGTTGTAGGGGGCTGGGACGATGTGGCTGGTGTGGAACTAGGGGATCTTTAGTTATGAACTAAGTTGGAGGGATTTTATATCCTATCCTTGGAATTATTGTTCTTTGTGCCTCACTTGTAGATATTTTGGTAAGTGAATCATGAGCTTTCATTTATGGGACTAGCTTCAATTATTTTTTTACATAATTTTTAACCTTGGTAGCTTCCTAAAGCTTTTTGCAGTCCTAAAATTTGATGTCTTTCCTATATGGATGTTCCAAGGTGTGTAGTGGTGGACTATAGGTGGTTATATTATCCATCCTATGCTCAAAGGTGGTAGTTTTTTATGGGTGAAAGTGTCATTATATTATCATGTGAAGAATATGAGGATACACGTGGGACTGTATCACATGGTATACAGGTAGAGAGATCAAAAAATTGATTACTATCCTAGTATTTTCTCTCTTGATGGTAGGTTGGGATGGATGGAAGGCAATAATTATTCTATTATTTACTATAGATATGTTAGGTAGATTATTAGGATGGTCACCCTGATCCTGGAGCCCCAATCACTTACAATATATGAGGAGGTCCGTAAGATATTGAAAAAAAAGAATGTGCTTGAGTATCTACTAAAATTTAATAGCCCACACTTGGAGATGGCCAAGCATATTGCTTAATCATGGCATGAGGGGATGGTAAGAATGGTTTATGTTGATATTGAGATAAAATTCCTCCAAATTATTGAGGTTATAGGGCTTGTGGTGGATGGATTTTTCCATAAAGGGAGAAGCACTCCCTGGTGAAGGAACTACAAGTGTTCTTGGGAAGTGAAGAAGAGCTGGCTAGGATCCAAAGTGGGTTTAGAAGAAACTATCTTAAGGTACCTTGAGATCATTTGGTGCTAGTGATAATACATTATTTCACCTTAGACGAGAATTTGTTGATCTTGAGGAGCTACAATTTCATGATTCTTAATCATTTATGATGCAAGAAAATGATGAACATCCTATCATTTCTATTCCAATATTTGGTAAGGGTAATTTTGAAGGTTAAGAACGGTGTGGCCTATGATACATTGCAACAAGGTTTGTTAAATATGATTTTCTATTTTAGGGGATTCTAAGGCTTCGATCCATGAGACCATGAAAGCCACCCCCATACTGATAAATCTAGAATATTTCATGGAGTCTACTCTGAGTGGACCTACCAAAAGTGAAGAATGCACCAAGAGGTCAAAGTGTTTGGTGCCTAATAGTGTGATTACTGGTAAGGATTCGATGATTATTTATGATTCTAAATCAAAGGTTTTTCCTCCTTTAGCTAAGAATTCTAAGTTAAGTCTAGAAGTGGGAGGTGCAAGGAGGATCCAAAACCTTAGATTCCATTCAAATGGTTACAACCCAAAGGCTCTTAATTTGATGATTTTAATGTTGTAGCATTCGAATATTGATTTCATGCAACCATAAATTTATTGCATTGAGGATGTGTTGGCCCTCATGGAATGGCATGTCATCAATGGAGATAAATTCAAGGAGGAGTAAAAAATAGGCCCTAGAAAGACTAAGTTTTGATTTTGGGTGTTTGTTTGTTATCTATATGTTTTGCTTAGTCTCTAGGGCCTGCATGTCTGATTTATTTTGTTTAGTTTTGGGGGTCTACATACCTAGTTGATTCTCCCTACATGGATTTTATGGTCTTCAGTCTTTTGTTTTTCTAAAAATTTAGTTTGTTATTTATCAGTATCGATATTTAGTTGGTAGTTTTTGTATGGTATCTCTTTACCTCCTAATGGATTTGAATGTTAGATCTAATTTTTGTGAAGGTTTGGAGGCCCTTTCAAATCTTGTTCGTCTACCTAATAGAAAAAAACATCTAAAAGAAAATAAACTCTAGAATTTATTATATTTTATATGGATAATGAGTTATATAATCGTTCATAAAAACCATAGGTCATGCATAAACTTAGGATTGTTTTTCAAAGTGTTGAGCAAAGCCAATGCTATGTTATTAAATACTTTTGCAATCAATCTTGTTATCTTAAAGATAGCCTTAGCATTGTTGAAGAGTTTATTAAAGTAGTTTTATGAAGCTATAACAGGGGTTTCATGGTATAGGTAGAACCACCAAAAGATTTGAAGATTATATTAATTATCTTCAACAATATTTTATGTGAATATAATAATGCTACTATATTATTTAATATAATTTAGATATTTTTCTCGACAAGACCCATTCTTTAAGTGCTTACTACTTTTAATGTGTTGATGATTTAACATAACTATGAATTCAAAAGGGGACTATATCCTCTAATTAGGGTCATCCAAAAGAAGATCCAATGTAAGAATATGTGTCATAAAATAAGGAAAACCTAAAATAATAGAGGTGGCATTTCTTTAAGAAATTATACAATAATATTCCTTATAGTTTTCATAACATGTAGGGATATAATTTAGCTAAGATATTATCTCTTATAATCAAGAAGCTTGAGTATAAGGCTATGAAATATAGGTATGAGGATTCTCTCCTTGTTACACAAGGATATGATGAGAATGAGGATGACACTTTATAGGCACACATGGTGGCTCACTCAACATACTAGATTTCCAAATATTTGGAGGAATGGATTGTAGATTCTAGAGCAATACAACACATAAAAAAGGATTTTCATGATTTGATTAATTATAAGAGACATCATCATAGTGACCAATTAATCTCTAATGATGATTATTTCTTGCATGTCTTTGGATGAGTGATATGATAACAAAATATTGTTATTTTGATGAATTTATCTATGTTATAGGTATTGACCACAATATTATTTCTGCCCATCACTTTATGACAATAATAAAAAGGTGGGATTTTTTTTTAGATGCATGGGTGATCAATGATATTGATGACAAATATAAGAGTATTTATTCATGATGTTGTAATAACTTATTCACTACAACTTATTCACCCCAAAAAAATGGTACAACAAAAAGAAGAAATCATTCCATTATTTAAATGGTATACTGAAAGTTTTTGTTTTGAATTTACATGGTGGAATTGATAGCCACCATAAATCCAAGCAGACTATCTAGCTTTTATGGTTTCCATAGTATTCTAGGATGTCTGCTCTGGCAACCACCATACAGATCTTCATGTAGTCCACTCCTATAACCACCATGTCACAATCTTTTTAAACCTTTTGTGCTACTAAAAGTACCAATAAAAGGACAAATGTTTAGTCTGATGAGGTCAAATATTTGAACCTCTGAACTCTTCCCCCCTTATGGAATTTGGTCAAACAAATTGGTCTACACCTTGGATCCATGGCACACTTAAAGTTGATAGAAACAAAACTTGATTGACAATATTGGGCAAAAGCATTTAAAAATATAGTATACATACAAAATAGATCATCCACAATAATACTTAAAAGTATTACTCTTGAAGAAACTTGGTCAAGATGATAACCTTTAGTAGAACATCTAAGATTTTTTTATGTAAAGCATATGTGCACATACCAAAGTAAAAAAGCACAAAATTATATTAAAGTACTATATGTGGGATATTTCTTAGCTATGATGATGATTCAAAATGATATAGAGTAATTAATCTAATTACAAAAAAAAAACATGTAAGTAGAGTGTGGTTTTTGATGAAGGGAACAAAACCCTTATTAGAATTTCAAAGGTCAATACAAATACTCTTCTAAATTTTTATCAAATCAAGAAAATTCTTTAGTTGAAGATTCAAAATTATAAATTTTCAATGAATCGATTAAAGAATATGAATTCATACTGTCACTACAAAGAAGATATACAAAAATGCTATATAAATAAAATTAAGGAATCAAAGTTAGAGAAATTTATAGATATTACCAATATAAGACCTCAAAATTCTAGTATGAAAAGAACAAATATGAGTTTCATGAGTTTAGCAGTAGAACCTACAATTGCATAAGTCATTATAAGATCTTATCACTACAAGATCTTAATCTTGTGGCATGAAAATTACATATATGAGTTTAATAATTTTAATAGCAAGACCTACAAGTACACAAGTCGTTATAAGATAACCAGAATAGAAAACACCCATGAAATCCAAATATGTAACATTGAAGAATTATAAAACGTGCAATCTAGTTGATCTAGCATAATGGAAGAAATTAGTAGGATCTAAATAGGTATACAGTGATTCCTATTGTGGTTAATATGATATCATCTACTATTTGTATTCCCCCATCCCTTATTGCAGTTAATATGAAAATTTAGCCTAGAGGTTTCAAAGAGGTAAATTGAAAATTCCTCTTCATCAAGGTTTGATCAAAATCATCTTTGATTATGTGGTGCCTTCTATAAATATTTTACGTGATAATTTTTTATCCACTCTTCTGGCTAGCCCTTCTTCTTGGTTGTTTAAAAATATTTGAATAATTTAGATTCTTCCTCTTAGAAGACAAACTCTGATCTTGAGTACTTTCCTAACTTAAAGCTTGAGCAATAAATTATTCTCTCAACTGGTCTTATCCTGAGTGACTCCTAGGATTATCCTTTCCTCTACTTGGTTTGAATTTTGACCTGGTCCTACCCTCGGTGTAAACTAAAGCCCAGATGAATTTTCCTTTTTTGGGTGTGGGGGAAAGTAGCACTAGCATGAGGAGGTTCAAAATACTAATGTCCAAAATGGCTCTCTTGAATTCTACCAAGGTGTCTAATATTGAGGAATCCCCTATCCCAACTTCTAAGAAAGTCAAATTTTTGGATAAGTTGGAGAAAAAATCATCTTCAATCTGTTAGATTGATGTGAATTTATATGTGAAGGTCCCACAACCTTCCCCCTACACTCCCATCAAGACTTTGGATTTGAATATTTATAATTCTATCTTTGAGCTTAGGAAGGTGGTTGTATCCTATGATGAAGTGTCCAAAGTTTTAATTAATGGAGATGACTCTAATTCCTCTATGGTCCTACGTGTTGACCCTTTAGATTTTAAGCCCAAATAAGGTATCTCTTTTGTTGTTTTACTGGTATCCAGATTTGTCTCACTCCCCTGTGTGGGAGTCGTTTCTTCTTTTTTTAGATCTATTACCTTTTGTTGTTTCTTTGGGTTCTCTCCTACTGATGGTTGTATCTCGGCTTTATGGTCCCTTTGGATTTTTGGTATTTCACCTATCTATTTGCTTTTTGTGGTTTTTTTCTCCTCGACCAATCTATTTTTTGTCTTGGAATGTCATGTAAAATATTTGGGGACCCTTTCAAAATCCTTTCTACCATTTTATAAAAAATAAAGCTTTCATCATACTTCAACTATCATAAATGAATATTTATTTGACACATTTCCAAACAGAATATAAGATTTCTCTTCCTAGAATACTCAAAATTATAGAAGACTTACATGTATAATGATCAAGAGAAAATAATAATTCTACCATGCTCATGTAGTGCATACCAGTAGAATTATTATAAAAATGCTTTACCAATTAAGAAATCACATTCAAGAATAATTCCATTGATTGACCTGATTCATAGTGGTATTATCTTTATTATATTTTTTAATACTTTAACATAGGTAATTTTATCTTCATGCACATAGAAAGGTTGCCCTTATTACTTATTTGGATAGCCTTATGTTGTTTTCATTTGAAAGGATTTATAAAATGTGCCCTAAAGAAATCAATATGGATGAAGGCTCCTTGCTCTTACTCATTCCTTATATGAAACCCTTGGTAACATTTATTGAAAGTGTAATCTAATTCATGAACAAGGTGAAAATTGTATGATGTAATCTTGAATATACCCAAGGGAATCCTTTGTAAAATCTATTTCAATATTTATTATATATTTAATGAAATGTTTATGGGTTATGGTTAACATTCTAATGGTTAAACCCAATTTAGAAAATTATAATTAATTTTAAAACCCTCTTGCTATGTTGGATTACGTTAGTATTATTTATGTACTTGGCATTTTGATATTGTTACAAATACACCTATCACTCCATCCTTTATTATTGGAGTGTTGTAATTTTTATCCATAGACAATATAGTTATTACCTACTTTCTTACAATCACCTTACATTTTTTTCTCTTTTATATTTTTTACCCCCTTACACTTTGTATATAATATTTAAGTGCATGGGTTACTTTTGTTTATTTTAAGAATATATTGTGAATTCCAACATGGTATAAAGTGGAGGTATGGAACAACATTACTTGATCATGCAAAAATATATTCACAAAAAATAATCATTCTTTCAAAAAATAAGGATAAAATACTCTATCACAATTTACAAGCATTTTGGGCATAGGAAGCACAAAATGATTTTTAATTTTTAGATTGTTATTTATTCCTCTTAATATACTAGAGAAAACATGTATTCTCCAATATTTTCTTTGCTATCACCAAGGTATGCTCACAAAATGTAATTCAAATCTTTCCATATAATTTTTCTAGGGATGTTATGGCATCAATATAGAAAGGAAGTAGGGAAGGAATTTTTTGAATTTAAAATTTTATCCTTTTTCCATATGTGCTCTCTATAACACTATGTTATAGGGGAAGAGCATCCTTCTTCAAGAAAATGTTGGCCACACAAGTGTGTAATATAAGTGTGGTAATTTGGTTAAAAATGCCAACATAGGATGCTTAGTTTCTACATGATGGATGTTTAAATTTACACATTTTCATGACTGTTCAAATAATATTTAATAAGAATAGAATGTATGTGTACGACCTATTTAATCATAGTCTCGTATCATTACAAACTAGCTAATAAAATAGGCAATGGGGCACTAGATACAAAAGAGATATTTATCAAATATTTCCATTACATATTTGCTCTATCTTGTAATGGTCTAAAGTGTTATGATCAATGGGGATGGCATTAAAATTGTAACAAGGTGCTTCAACTAGTTGGCTATACCAAAATGGCTAAGACTCTTATGGATGGGAATATTTGGATTTAAATCCCTCTAATGAAAATCTTTGCATTCTTTTTCATTTGACAAGTGAAAATATTATTGTAATGCTATCCTAGATAACACATTATTTTTATCAAAAAAGACTAGGGATAGACTTCCTTTGGCACAAGAAGATGAATAAATATGGATTGTTACCCATATGGTGTTACTTTATACAATTTAAACAAAAAAATTACTTATATAAGCCCAATCAACCAATCATAGGATAGCAAGTATCATCCATCTAGCAAAGCATATGAGTTGAAGTGGTAAAATACGATTAGAGTGTCATAGCAAATATGAAATTTTCAGTGTGAGGTTGGGATTGGCTCTTGCATCTCTAAGGTATACAAATTAAATTTTTATATTTTTGAGGTTCACTAGGGAAAGCCTTCTAGATTGAGCTATTAGTTCAATGACTTTTTGCATTGCTATTGGTTAGATTGTGTAAGATGGAGCATCAATTCTTAGTTGTGTATCTTAATGAATAAAATTATAGTATTTGGTCAACCAAAATGATTGGCTTATTATGCAATAAGAACATATGGTATATCTTTCAATGATAGAAAGTAGAATTCTTTGATGATGAAACATGCCAACATAAGTAAAAATAAGATCTTCTTCTATTTTCCTTGTTGTTTGAACCTAAATTATTTTTCCATATAGTGAAGTAAGTGAACTTATAAAGACAACATCAACATACATGAATTATTTGAAAACATAAACACAACTGATGTAACTGATTTGGAGTTAAAACTTTCTTCTCTCAAGTTGGTTTGGCTGGGTTTGATCACATTAAGGACTATATTATGATACTTAAAGCATTGAGAGCATATATTACATATTATAGAGGAAAAAATAAAGATAATATAGAATGTGTGAATATTATCCTTGTTAATCTCTCACTTTCTTTTCAAATGTTGAGCCTCATGGTTAATATAATTTCTACATTCATAAAATCTCAAAAATCTCCTACTAGTGTTTCTTTTATTATTGATTAGTGTTTCTCTTATTTCTTATTTTTAAGTGGCTATAAAAATATATTGTAGTACTTTATAAGTGCATAATTGTATAAAGAAATTCAAACCTAGACCAATTCTTCAAAAATATGAAGACCATCTGCATATGCTAAAAGTGAGAAGGATATCCTATAAAGAATTACTTCCTGAAATTACAAGGTATTGAAGTTCAGACTTTGAAGATGGGTGGACGTCAATTATTTTATTTTCGATGGATATCACTCTAGAAAAGAGTGTGTGAAAAGAGTTTGTCAAATTTAATCGAATACTAAGACTCCAAAACCTAAAGCACCAACATATTTCACATAAAAATAAATGCTTTATTCCATATGAGACTCGGTGAACGCCAAACAAATTGATTACAGTATATAATTATGATCACTTGAGTATGAGCATGGTTAATGATAAACTATAATTAATAGAATCACACATGAAAATGGATTACATTATACATGTTGATTAAACATCATGATAATATTAATCTTACATTTACTGTATACCCATTCCTTTATGTAATGTTTGGACTGGGTTTTAGATAGGTATTTCCTTTACACTCTGTCAAAAATGGTCCAATTTTTTTACTTTTGAATAGCTTTGGAGGGATTGGCCTAATTAAGAAGGTGTTGATCATTTTATTTGGTAGTTAGTTTGGATGGGTTCTACAATTCTTCTTTCGAATATTTGGAATGAAAGGAACAACCAAATTTTTAATCAAGATAGGAAGGATATTCACTATATTTGGCAAAAGACCATAGCCAACTTAGTTGAATCAGTCCATCAACTCCTTAATCACCCCCAAAAATCCCACTAAAGATGGGATCAAGTGATGCAAATATTGAAGATTAAACCCTCTAAGGGAAACCAACTTAAAGAGAATGTGAGTATTAGTAAGATGGATAGGAGTAGAAATTGGCAACCTCCTCCTAAGGATTTTGGAAAAGTCAATACTGATGGAGCCTCTAGAGGGAACCCTGGAAAAGCCAGTGTGGGAGGAATTGGTAGACTTTCAGATGGTTCCCTGGTTTTTACTTTTGCTGAGAATTTGGGTATTCTTTCCAATAACCTTGTTGAGGGGTATGGTATCCTCAGAGGCCTTCAAGAGGCTACTAAGGTTGGATGGGAAAAGGTGTTAGTTGAGTCTGACTCTCAACTTATGGTTAATCTCTTGAAGACTCCTTCTAAGAATCATAAGGTGGATTGGAGAATAAAAAGGATTATTGAGAAGATTCAGTTAATCCAAATGAGATTTTTCAAAGTTGATTACAATGATGTGGTCAGAGATCAAAACAAGAGTGTTGATGCTTTAGTTAATTGGGCTTTGGACAAAGGTGATCTTACTTGTTATGGCCACCCTCTTATATGGTGGGCTTCTCAAATTAGGGAAGCTCTTCTTTCTATCATTTCTTTGAATGGCTCCAGTTCTGAAGGTACCTAGTTTCTTCTTGTATTTTTTTTGCTTCTCTTTGGTTCATTCAATTGTTTTTAGTTCCCTAACTCATTCTATTCTTTATTTTGTTTCCTCTGTTGATTCTTGCCTTAATAGTCTTTTAGTCTAGATAGGTCACTGTTTTGTTCATTTTTTTTTCTTCTTTGTTTTTTTGTTTCATTTTTTAAGGTGGGTGGGTTCTTTTGTTTTTGTGTTCTTTGTGTTGTCTTTTGTTGTTCTTGTGTTTTTGTTGTTTTATTTTTTTTTATGTTTTATGTTATGTTTTTTGTTATTTTTCTTGTGTTTTTTTTTGTTTTTGTTCTTGGGTTTCTCTTTGTTTGTGTTATTTCATGTTTTTATGTGTGAGTGTTTTCTATATTTTTTGTTTTTGTCTATTGTCTATTGTTGGTTGTTTTTTATTTTTATTTATTTTATTTGTTAGTTTTTGGTTGTGTTTTTTTTTTCATTTTTTTTTGGGTTATGTTGTAGACACCAAAAAAACACCAATCCGATTATGTGACTGCAAACACTGATCACGTTGACAAACACAGCCCCCAGGGTAGCCCTCAAAGGTCAAACAGTGGTCTTAACAACTTTCATAGCAATTTTGTAAGGTCAGGAAGCAATTTGGCATATTTAGACACTTTGCTCACTATTCGTCTCACCCAAGGATGAATACTAACTGGAATTCATCTCACCTAGGGACAAATTCTGAATTCATCTCTGGTAGGGACGAATTCTGAGTTTAACGGGCAAAAAGAAGAATGGTGCCAAGTGGCAGCCCAGGACAGTCAGTTGATGACTCCTGCCTCGCACGCGTGTGTGGGTGGACAGATAGGCAATTATAGGACTATCACAAGGGTAGTTATGAAAGCCCAAGTCAATGGAGAACTCCCCTCCCTCATGGGAAGACATGACTGCCACATGGCACCTATGACCAACACATGGCATTTGTGCTTCCCTCTCAAAAGAGACCCCATGGGTCTATAAAAGGTGGGACTTTTCTCACCCAAACAGATACAGGTTGAAGGAGATTTCAAGCAACGAAGTGCTGCCGAGTTGAACATCCACTTGCATCCCCTTTGATTCACCTTCTCACATCCACCAATCTCTTTTGCAAGGGAGGTTGTTGGGTGGCTTTTGGAAGCTTGAATCTGACCCAAATCCAACATATGGACACCTAAATCAACCAATTTTCTGACCCCCCAATCCTAAGAATTTTTGGGCCCATCCCTAGTGGATTGGCTCCAAAATCAAGTGTCAACGGTAGGAGGCCCACTTGGGCACCCCCGCACTTTCTAAGTTTTATTTCGAAGCATTATAGATTACTTGTTCATGTTGCATTTTGTGTTAGTCTATTTGGTGAATTCATAGCTTCAATTTCATAACATTATGATCAAATTTTATCATGCTTTGTGTCGCTTTGTTGTTTCACTAACTTGCAGGTGGCGATATCGAATTCCAAAGGATAGAGGCCAAATTGGGAGAATCCGACCATCTGGGTCATCCCAAAATGGCCCCAATTACATAACCCCCCTATTTGTAGGCATTTTGTAGGTCTCGGGATTCGAGAGCAACATTAGGTCGGCTTTTCTAACATAGAAGAATTCGTCCCACCCAGGGACGAATTATAGTCAGAATTCGTCCTACCCAAGGATGAATTCCAGTTGAAGGTAGATTGGTCGACTGTCTCAGTGGCAGTGGCCTCCTGGTGATGTTTTCTATCCTCTGTCAGGTTTTCAGGTCATTTAGAGTCATTTTACTCACTGTTTCAGACAAATGTTTACATGCATCTTTTGGCGATTTTAGAGAACAAACACTTTTCATTTGCAGTAGGTGCTACTAACATCTTCATTGTTTCTTTTTTTGCAGGAGGAGCATCAGAGGTCAAGGACTCATCGACATCAGTGGTGGCATTATCTTGGCCCGTCTATTTCAAGTGTGGGCACGTGAGAAGAGGAACCTTAAGTCTCGATTGTAGTCAAATTCTTTTAACGCTCTTAGCCCCTGAAAAGGGAGGAGGCGTATTTGTAATAGAGATCAAGAAAGTTTAATGAAAGGGCTGTGTTTTCTCCATTTGCTTGTGTCCCTTCCAATGTGTTTCTTTTTTTTCATGTAATTTACATTTCTAGGACTTAAGCGTATTTGATTTTGAATGCATCACAATTAGTGTTTCCTTTGCCCGAAATCTCGTGCTTTCAGTGGCGATCATGGTGGGACACTGTTCCCTGGTTTTTAAAATCACAAAAATTGATTAAATTTCTATGTTTTGTGTTTGACAGGTACCTTTTTGGTTTTTGACTATTATTCGTCCTTGGCTGTGGTGATTGCTTTACTAAAATTCGTCTGACCCTGAGACGAATTCAAATTCATCTCTGGGAGGGACGAATTCTGTTCTATAATTCGTCTCACCGAGGGACGAATTTCTGTCTACAACTTTTCAGAGTAGAAATTCAGAAGCAACCGGTCCAGGCAGAGAAGAGGTAGGGATTTTCATAATCTCTATTAAATTTCCTGTTTCTGTTTTCGTTTCTTTGATTGTTTTCATTTTATCTTGCATTGCTTAGGGAAAGTCATTTATGCTTGTTTCATTTCCGCTAAATAAAATGAATCTCACACACTTCACACAATAATTTTAAACCAAGGAGCTGGTCGTAAGACCCCAGCCCTTGAGCAAGACCAATGGTGGGTTCATCACCACCTTGGCTTAGCTTTGCATCCATTTCCCGATTGTCAACTATTGTTAGGCATAAATCCTGATGAAAGCTGACCGAGTGTCACTGGGGTGATTCCCATGTGCGCGAGGATAAGTCTTCTATGGTAGGTGCCATTAACAAGACAATCCCCCTTCCGTACCGCCTACATACCACGTACCTTCTGCTCTCACGTACCTATAGTCTCCCTCTTGTAAGGGCAGGTATATAGAGAGGTTGGTATATCGGCCTGGTTGGTATATTGAAGGGGCTACCATTTTGGGAGTTATATGAGCCATCATAATGCATTTAAACGTTCTTCAAAACCTACAAAAACAAAACAAAACATCAAAATGCACTAAACTAGTTTAGGGCACACCAATAATCCTTAAAAGAGATAATCACGGTTTGTGTATGCATGTTTTTAATTCTGCTTAGTGTAGACAAAAAGAAAAATCATCATAAACGAGATAAAAATCTGTTTAGATAGTAGAGAAGCACTGCAATGGTGTACACCCGTAGCCAAGCCCAATCAAGGGCAGAAGCTCTGGAAGGTACACAAGAAGCAGGCACAAGTTGCCTTCGCTTCAGTCTTGAGGACTTGGTCATACCGCCTTATCGGTCTGGCCTACAAAAGAATCCAATTCATAATCCTTGGTGGGGTATGCCCATTCAAAGCAGCCCCTTTCGGGAAGATGCTTTACATGTAGATCTTGACGTAAATAGAAAATTGCCTTTTGAGGTTAGACTTGAGTGGCCACGACGTGATGAAGTGCTAGACAGGCACACCATTCATTTGGAGGGACAACATGGATATGGTATCCCTTCCTTACCTCCCATCAGAACAGAGAGAAAAAATCCAGAGCGTAGGGCTCCTTACATAGGGCAAGCTAACTTCGCCCGCCCCATTCACACCTATGAGAGGGAGCACGAGGAATATCATCGCATTTCTCAAGTACAACAACATACAACGTGGGAACATTGCGCTTCTGCACCAGCTGGACATCATGATCACCCCTTGAGGCCAGAACCTCGAGTACAGGCTGCCTACCTCGACAGAGGGAAGCAACCCATTGAAATTTGAGATCATCAAAACTGAGGCAAACACATAGGAGGGACATTCAAACCTCCTAAGAAAAATAGGGTAGACAAAATTGACCCAATAGTCGCCCAACATGCCACCCGTCAAGCCCAAATCATGTAGCTTAAACAAATTCATCAGGAGATAGAGTATCGACACTGCTTGGATAGAGGGTGCATGCAACGCGAAGCGGATGAGCTACGCTATGAACTACCTGAGAGGGAGCCAATCCCTCACACCCAAAGAGCCGAACAATATGAGAGGCATAATCTATTGGTGCAAGATAGGTCTCCATGACCTCGTCAAGCTTTGCCATCGAGACCTCATAGAATCGAGAGGGAGGAACTCCCCGAAACAATGATAGGTACCTTCAGCGAGGACTCGATCAGGGTCATAGGTTTCACCCAAAGACTCCTCAAGAATTTTATGAGGAGTATGAACTAGACGTAGAATATGTTGAAACTCCCCATCAAGGCAGGAGGGCTACCATTCGGCCACCCCTTCATAGGCCTCCAGTCTTCCATAACTTACAACGGGAGCAAACAAGAGAGGAAGAAATAAAATCTTTCGATGCATACCAAGCGCTATTAGAGCGTTTAGAGTCTATGGAAACAAAAGCTGCTGGGAATCAAAAACCCACATTACGTCAACTCCACAGTAATCTGATGCATCCCTCAGTGCCTACACCTCTTTACCCCGAGCACTTCAAGTTGCCTTAATTTGCAATCTTTAAAGGTGAAGAGGACGCACAAGAACACGTTACAATATTTCTAAGCCAATGTTTCGACATCCAAGATAATGACGCATTGTTTCTTAGAACATTCATAACCACATTCGTAGGCCCTGCCTCGGATTGGTTCACACAATTACCCAAACACAGTATAAGCAACCTAGATCAATTAGTAGATGCGTTTCTTGAACGCTTTGCCTTCAACACAAGGAAGAAGGCATCACTGAGTGATTTGGCGAGCCTCAGACAATTTGAGGAAGAAACAATGGCAGCATATGGAAATTGATGGAGAGCTTTGCTTTCTAAGTTACCCTACCGTCCCCCTATGTCTGATCTCACGCAGATGTTTGCAAAAAGTTGCTTAAAATCAATCTCTGGTCTATTGTTGCTGCGACAATACAAAAACTTAGAAGAAGCTTTGGTGCAAGCCAGAGTTATAGAAGAGATTAAGATAGGTGAAGGTGCAATCGCCAAGCCTAAAAAGAAAGTGGAATAAAACAACTAAGACCGGGAAAACACAATAACAACACGCTGCAGTCAACCAAGTTGCGATAAATTTTCCCACGCCTGTGCCAGAAATGCAGCCTCAAAAGGCTAATTACCAGGCAGTGCCTCCTGCTTATGAAAGAGATAATAGAAGACAGGAGAAGAATCAGTAGCGTCACCCTAGGCGACAATTCACCCCTTACACGGAGTCTAGGGACTCCATATTTGATCGCTTGTCAGTAGCAAATTTGGTCACTCTGCCAGAAATCCAAGCTATAGACCCTAACGCTCCTAAGCCTAGGGGATACAGAGAGGAATTGTATTGTAGATTCCATAGGCGCAGAGTACACGACTTGAATGGATGCTGGAAATTCAAAGAACTAATCCAAGATTTGATCGACAATAGAACATTGCCCGTGGACAACCCCATAGCGCCAAACAACCAACAAATGGGGGTATTCAAGGACCCTTTGCCTACCCATGAGGCATAGGAAAAACCACCCCAAATTAACGAGGTGCGATAGAATCTTCCCATGCAGGGATTTGTGGGAATGATTAGCATAGTGACAAGGAACAGAAGGTACCCAACAGTTACCCCCGAGGCAGCTACGAGGGAAGTTCTGACAAAATCGTAGCCTCAACAACGCCCAACGTAGTTGCCTTCGCCTAGACCCGAAATCACAATACGGACCAAACTCATGCAGAGTTTGCGGACCACATCAACTAGGCTGTCCATTTACGAGCTTATTCAACAGTCAGCACCCCATAGGGAAGCTCTTATGGACATTTTAAAAGCCATCAAATTACAACCTCACAAAGCAAATTCCTTCAACAACTTCGTGGGACATGTGAAACAATGTACGGAGCCGGTCATCACATTCAAAGAAGATGAGGTAAAAATGATATCGAATGACATGGCAGATCCACCCCTGCACGTTATCGCATGAGTCAACGGGATTTCGTATAAGAGAGTGTTGGTAGATACTAGCTCGTCTAGTAACATCATTACCACTGCAGCCTTAAAACATTTGAAGCTGCCAGCCTCTCACATCACAGCCTCCACATACACACTGCGAGCTTTCAACGATGCAATATGCTCGAAAGTTGGCACAGTTGTTCTGCCTGTCTAGGTAGGACAAAAATCAATACCTACACTGTGCCATGTGTTAGAAGGCGAGATGGCTTATAATATACTGCTAGGGCGGCCTTGGATCAGGGACATGAAGTGTGTCCCTTCAATCGCCCACCAGTGCTTAAAGTATGCTTATGAAGGATAAATACATGTAGTCCCAATGGACTTAGAGCCCTTCAAGTATTGCAATGCGATAAAATTTATACCTCAATCGACCCTCCCTTCAACGCATTTGGATTTCCAGTTAAATCCACCTAAACAGGGTTCGATACCGCAGGCACCACTGGTGACCAACAAGGAAAAATCCCAGCCAGGTGAAACTTCATCATCTGCTCCTTCATCATCAACACCACCTGTTATGGCCAAACAGAAGGACAAGGGAAAACAAATAATGGAATAGGTTAAGCCTCTAGAATAGAAGTTGCCCACAATTTCAACGATATCAACAGAAGAAACACCTCGCACAATGAAAGTGGAGACTCCTAAAATGTCGAACATGGAATGGACTCAGGAAGGACTCCCGTTTCCTCCCACCCAATCATCAACAATCACTGTTGAAATGGCCAGTACGGGCCTGGGGGAATATTTAGTGCAAAATGTTGTGGCGACGCCAGCATTGGAGTCAGTAAAAGACATGGGAAGACCTCGCATTTCCATAGGGACAGTTGTTCCTCTAGGCTACCCTCCAAACCAGACAAATTTTGTGTATGGGGGCCTTGATCATGGTCTTGAACCATGCCAACAAAAGGAAGCAGATGAAGAGCCTTTTGTTGAAAACATCAACTATCTGTCAAACCCAGATTTTGCCCTAAAATATCTCGGCCAATGCAATTGGCATGGATACGGGCTAGGCAGATATGAGCAAGGGATGCGGGTCCTTTGCCAACAAAGATATCAGATTCCATATGACAAGTCAGGAGTAGGGTTCAATCACCCCCTACCCTTAGACATCTTGGTTGAAAATATGCAAGGCCTAGAAATAGGCAACAAGGGGGGATTGGCACAAGATCCGTATGCCAATCCAAATACAGAATACACATTGGGAGACTACCTCCCATGGTCAACAAATACCCATGGAAATAGCAGTAATCCCTCTCCTTTGCTAGAGAGAGGCGAAATTTCAGAGATTAAACCTCAAAGAGAACATCAATGACTTTCGGACATCTTTCTGAAGCTGTTCCCCTTAGAGGTTCCAGATGAAACAACATAGTGTCAAGAGAATCAGGTCCCTCCACCAAGAGTGGAAAAACCACAATGGGACCAGGTTAACTTACTAGAACAAGGAGAGTCCTCAACGTCGCAAGCAATAGTTGCTGAAGAGGATGAACATTTTTGGGTCTTCGAAAGTGATTCAGAAGATGAGACTGAGATGGACTATCTCAGACATGCACGACGACATCACCGCCCTTTAACTCATGAAGATCTAATGGGACAGATGGGCATACTACTAGGGCATGAATGGTGGGTAGACCCTGTAAGGTGGGACCAAGTATTGGATCCATGGCTCCAAATTCAAGATGAGCATCGTCCATCTCGATATCCCATCATGAAATCAGTGCCGAGAAAAGACCCTGCCATCCTTTTCGCAAATAGGGATGAATTCACACCTAGGGAAGATCCATTCGTGCCCGTTCTCGTAGAGCCAGATCCAGAGTATATGGAGAATCTAAAAGAATCGAGTTATCACACCCGCGGTTCTGGAGACCAAATTCATTCCATCCACATGATCTCCATTGATTTGACCACACCCATCCGTAATCCGACTGATCCATCAAAATCATTGCACCTAGACATAGATGCCATCAACTGGGATCGCGTCAATTCACCTTTATCGCCATCAGAGTACTGGCCTTTCGGTGAAATGCTTCATTCCACCCCAAGGACAACTCAAGATATTTTTTAGGCTGAATAGGGACCCGAGGTTCCAAACGTAGATCTAAACTCAGCTAATGATATCCATTTGATCCCAACTCCACATCAGTTGGAGGACGGATCCCACATGTCAGTCGAGGAAATGACTGACGTAGACATCGGATTAGACCCAATGAATCCACAGATTATCAAGTTGGGGGTAAGTCTTTCCCTCGAAGAGCAAGCCGAGTACATTGCCCTTCTCAAAGCGAAGAAGGAAGTTTTTGCATGGTCATACAGAGACATGGCGGGACTAGACCCGTAGCTAGTCACGCATAATTTAATGCTTGATCCAAAAATCAAGCATGTAAAGCAAAAACTACAAAAGATGCACCCAACAGTGGCCTTGATGGTCAAAGATGAGTTGCAAAAGCTGTTGGATGCACAGTTTGTTATCTGCATGGATTATTTGCCATGACTGTCCAACATGGTTCCCGTAAAGAAGCCCGACGGGAGGATTCACATATGCACTAATTTTTGAGATATAAAAAAAGCGATTCCTAAGGATGATTTCCCCTTGCCCAGCATCGACGCGTTGGTAGATGCTACACCAGGTCACAAAATGCTCTCCCTAATGGATGGCTTCTCAGGATACAATCAAATTTGTATCAATCCTGAAGATCAACTTAAAACAGTGTTCACAACGCCATGGGGGACATTTTGCTATAAGGTCATGCCTTTTGGCCTTAAAAATGCTGGCACTACCTACCAACGTGCCATGACATATATCTTCCATGATTACATGCACAAAAATTTGGAAGATTACATGGATGATTTGTTAGCAAAGTCTCTTTTGTGCTTAGATCATCTCGGTGACTTAAGCAAGATCCTCGATCGCCTCATAGAGCATAAGGTCAGACTGAATCCCAAGAAGTGCGTATTTGGTGTCACATCTGGAAAACTCTTGGGTTTTATAGTCTCAAAACGAGGCATTGAAGTGGACCCAAAAAAAAGGCAAGGCAATCCTTGAGATGGCTCCCCTAACTACCATCCAGCAGCTCAGAAGTATACAAGGAAAGGTCACATTGATTAAATGCTTCATAGCGCAATTATCTGACAAATGCCAACCCATGAACAAATTATTGCACAAGGGGGTCACATTTCATTGGGATGACGAGTGCCAGTCAGCCTTTGACGAAATAAAACAATACTTGGCTTCGCCGCCAGTATTGGCACCACCTAGACTAGGAGTGCCATTCTACTTATACATCTCAGCTATTGAGGTGGCACTGGGTGCAATGCTAGCCTAGAAGAATGAACTTCACAAAGAACAGGCTACTTACTATCTTAGCCGCACCCTGGTCAGTTACGAACTTAACTATGCATACATTGAGAAACTCTGCTTGGCAGTGGTGTTTGCTACCAAAAAGCTACGCCACTACATGCTGAGCAACACTACGTATGTTGTGTCTAAGGAGAATCCATTGTGATACATGATGAGTCGTACTTATCATAGTAGTCGCATGGCAAAATGGATAATGTTGTTGACAAAATTTGACATAGAGTTTATTGGACAAAAATCTATCAAAGGACAAGTCATAGATGATCAACTAGCAGAGGCTCCTCTTGAAGACGATCAGCCTTTGGTCATAGAACTACCCGATGATGGGGTCTTCCATGTCTCATAATCGCTAGATTCTGATGAGCCTGAGTCACAGGCCGGCATAACCCTATTCTTCGATGGCTCTAAATGCGAGCAAGCTGGTGGCACGGGAATCGTATTCTTCACACCGTAGGGTGCTCCAATGCCCCTGTCATTTAAATTAAACTTCCAGTGCACCAACAATAATGCAGAATATGAAGCCTTGCTCCTAGGTCTTCAGACAACAATTGCCATGAACATCAAATGACTGAACATCTTTGGTGATTCGCTATTAATAGTCAATCAATTCAAAGGGGTATATCAATGCAAATGCCCAGTCCTGAAGGCCTATAAAGCCCTCGTGGACAAATTCCTAAAAAAACTTGAGTGGTATGACATCGAGGCACTCCCTCGATCATCAAATCGTTTTGCAGAAAAAATGGCCTCCTTGGGGTCGCTAATCCCGCAAGACCTTTTTGGTGATATGACAACTATCCAAGTCAAAACCTTATCGCAACCTGCGATGGAGCGTGCAAGCTCAGACTTGATGCCAGGAATCCACATGATCCAGATTGAACCTTCTTCAGACAGGTTCTTTCGAATCTGAGATCGTCTGAAACGCGCCAACTAGGGGTCCTTGTTTTCCCCCACTCCCATTAATAGCAACACAACACTATTCTTACAAGTTTTATCCCATTCAGAATTTGTTAGGGAAGAACTTCAAAAGGGATTGGCTATTCATACTATCAAGGTTTTCGATCAATAGGACTGGTATTTACCCATCAGAGATTACCTCAAGTTAGGTAATCTTCCCTTTGGATTGACGCACACCGCAAAACAAACATTCAAGCAGAAAGCGGCTAAGTATGTCTTGATAGGAGACATTTTGTATCGTCACAGCTATGACGAGATTCTTCTTCATTTCTTGGACAAGCAAAAGTCCACTTGGGCAGTCGCCCAAGTGCACGATGGTACATGTGGTGGCCACTTTAGTGGTATGGCCATTGCAAAGCGTATTCTCCACATGGGCTATTATTGGCCATATTTAGAGCGAGATTGTTTCAAATATGTCAAGAAGTGCGTGAAATGTCAACACCATGCCAATTTGATGCACGTACCTTCCCAGGCCCTACAGACAGTCCAGTCTGCTTGGCCATTTTTGTAGTGGGGCCTCAATCTAATCGAAAATATCTCCCCTGCATCGTCAGGCCATCACACATTTATCATAATGGCCACAAAGTATTTTACTAAATGGGTGGAAGCAATTTCGTTAACCTCAATGAAAGGACCCCGCATTGTGGAGCTCATCTTGCATAACATCATATGTCATTTTGGTATTCCATCCAAAAAAATATCGGATAATGGGCCATCATTCAAGAACAAAGACGTGCGTGCTTTGACCATAAAGTACAAAATTCAGCACAGCTTTTCAATGCCCTATTATCCGCAAGCAAACGGGCAAGCAGAGGCATCAAACAAAACACTAGTGGCCATCCTTAAAAATACAGTCGTAGACAGTCATAAGGATTGGCACATACAAATCCCACTTGCCCTTTGGGCTTACCGCACTAGCGTTCGGATGCCAACTGGGGCAACTCCATTTTTTCTCGTGTATGGCTCAGAGGCAGTAATGCCTCTCGAGTTGGAAATTCCTTCCCTTTGCATATCAATGTAGGAGTTCATCGATGATGACACTGCGTGGCAGGCCCGGTTAGACCAACTTACGTTGCTTGACGAACGATGCGTGAATGCTCTCAAGCACTTACGCATCTATCAAGAATGGCTTAAGCAAGCTTACAACATGAAAGTTCACCTAAGGGACTTTCGGGTTGGTGATTTGGTTTGAAGGAAAACCAATAGAACTCTAATTTGCCGTCCCACCTAAGGGACAAGTTCGCGGCAAATTGGTTAGGTCCATATGTCATTGATAGCAAAATAGGACCCGGGACATACCGACTAGCTTCTCTTGATGGTATCAAGGAAACAGAACCCTTGAATATCAGTCATTTGCGACCATTTTATATCTAAGAGAGCCATATCCCAAAAATGCTCCAAGGATCCGTAAAATCACTTGGTCAAACCAAAAAGCTCCAAGGATTATCGCAATCACTTGGTCAAAACCAAAAAAGCTCCAAGGATTATCGCAATCACTTTGTCAAACCAAAAAGCTCCAAGGATTATTGCAATCACTTGGTCAAAACCCAAAAATCTCCAAGGATTATTGTAATCACTTGGTCAAAACCCAAAAAGCTCCAAGGATTATCGTAATCACTTGGTCAAACCAAAAAGCTCCAAGGATTATCGCAATCACTTGGTCAAACCCAAAAGCTCCAAGGATTATCGCAATCACTTGGTCAAACCAAAAAGCTCCAAGGATTATCGCAATCACTTGGTCAAACCAAAAAATCTCCAAGGATTATCGCAATCACTTGGTCAAACCAAAAAAAAATAAAAATCTCCAAGGATTATTGCAATCACTTGGTCAAACCAAAAAAGCTCCAAGGATTATCACAATCACTTGGTCAAACCGAAAAAAAAAAATCTCCAAGGATTATCACAATCACTTGGTCACCCCAAAAGCCCCAAGGATTATCGCAATCACTTGGTCACCAAAATGCTCCAAGGATGTCCACAATCACTTGGTCAAAAATAAAAAATAATCAAAAACAACAAAAATTTGCATCTCATTTCTAGGCATACTCAAACTCATCAATAGAGAGCTCTTCTCGCACCTCATATTCATATACACAAAAACCAATCAATCAAAAATACAAAAACATGTACCTGCATTAAGCATTGCATCCATACGTTGCATATTTGTGGTTGTATAGGTCAAAGGCACCATAGGCTGTAATTGCTCTAATAGACCATCTTATTCCACACTGAACCATTTTACAAAAACAACAAAAACACCATGCATTGCTTTTACCACACTAGAGTCAGTGGTCTTCTAATGTATCAAGAGTTTTCGTGATTCAGTCATCATTTTGCTCTTTAGCTCCGTAATGTACCGAGTCAAATAGATTTTACAAAGGTAGAGTCATACTTGAAATACACCTTGTTACGTAACATCCCAACAAAAATTAAAACACATAAAACAATTCCTAAGTTGTGTGAACAAAAGATGAAACCTGCACAGTAATCCAAGTCACCAAAAGTGAAATGGTTATCTTGCTCATCCCCCTGTGCGAATGACCCCAAGAATGCTGAGAGTTAGCAAAAGGACAAGCATCCTCCCTACCCAATTCCTTAAGAATCCCTAGTTCTCAATAATTGCAAAACATCAAAAAATTTGCAAAATGTCAAAAATCAAATACTTGACATCTTACAGTGCAAAAATCAAAGGCACAAACAATAGTGATTTTTATCACTCCATATCCCCAATCCCTTGCTCAAAAGAAAAACAAATCAAAATAAACAGTGATCTTATCACTACAAACGAGCAAGTATCCCAATACAATTGAAGAAAAGAAGGGAGTGGAACTTGAATCCCTAGAACTCTCAGCATTCTAAAAGGTCATAAGGCAACCACAGTACCAATTCGGTTGATAGCCTATCAATAACTGGCGGTAAACCTCTCGCATGATGATATATTTGTCACATTAACTCGTACAGATCAATGTTTGCATGTGGATGAGCTAGCTTATGGCATCTTGGATAACACCACAGATTAATCTGACTAAATACAACAAAGGAGTTAGTGGAGCTAATTAGGTGATCCTCAGTACAGGTTCGGTTGAAAGCCCATCTAGCACTGGCGGTATCCTGATAAATACCACAATAATGAACTCATTTGCACACACAGGGATGTGAAATAGCTTGGTCAAAAATAGGTCTGATTCATACCTTGTTTAAAAGTCTTGTAAGATAAAGTACAGTCGTGGCTAGTGAGTTAAAACTGCTCGAGTCTCAGAAAACCTTAGCTACATTTATAAACTAACTGCGCTACTTTTCATCCTTACAATACCATCAGAAAATACAAAAAGAGAAAAACCACATGTATACATACAAGAGCCATACATCATAGCAATCGCCTAAAAACGAATTAAAGAGCGTCTTAAACAGCCTATGGTGCCATAACCAATCACCACAAATATCATTCATCAATTTCACTTTGCATATCAAAAAGAAATAAAAAACATTTGCATTCATCATAACATAAGCATTCATCAAAATAAATAAACATGCATACATCCATAGTCATTAGCCATCATGCATAACAAAAATAAAATCATCACATGTAATAAACCACAATAAAATCGGTATATATATATATATATATATATATCATCAAAAAAAATGCCCGCAGGCTACAAAACTGGTCCTCAGACCCCGCAATCATATCCAAAAACCCAACCTAAAGTGTCGACCACCATAATCATGCAGGATCGGTGCGACGGGAACTACCCCTTGTGGTGTGGGTCCTATGGGACCTGCGCAGGGCGGCTACTGCTAGCCCCCGCATCATGCCTGCTATCGCCTCCCTCATCTAATCGTCGGTGATGAGATGATGCTGACTGCTCAGTCACACTATCCCTCGTACGACGTGAATATCCACTGATCGAGGGCTTAGGAAGTCGCCCACCAAGGTGGATGACCTCCCTCTCCAACTCTATCCGGTGCCGACACCACTCTGCCTCTCATCGATGATAGTATGACACCGCATCATCACACTGTGCCAGAACCCTATCCCGCTCTTCCAGCTCAGCCCGTAGGATATCCCTCTCTCGCTCTGCCAGCTCAGCCTGTAGGAGATCCCTCTCTCGCAGCGCGTCCCCCAGCTCCCACCTCGCATCCCCCAACTCTAGATCTTGTATCCGTAGCAGCTCTGTCAGTCGTGCATTTTTAGTGCATATCTCAGACTCCACCTCATCTGTGTCTGCCTGACAAACATGACTCTCTGGAACAGCAGCCTACTCTGGCTCCCACTGCTCCTCCACATCTTTCATGTCCGGCTGATCCGGAGTGCCCAAGACTACATCCTCATCCCCCACATCCAAAATGTCCGCATCATCCAACGGACCTCCCCAATCATCCCCTGCTGCCTCAGCACCGTCCACTGCCACCTCTGTGCCTCCCAGTGGCCCCTCTCCTCTCCATCGCCATAGTACCCACCATGAGTCATACTCAGTGGTAGTCCCGACGTCATCTACGTCCAGGATGTCAATAACAGCATCTGACTCCTCGCCCAATGGCACGGTGATCGGTGGATCTAAATCCCTCTCATATCCTTGTCGTCGATAGACCACGGGCTCAGCAGGAAACCCCTGACACACCCCAAACTATCGTGTAACCCGGATGTATGAAAATAACTCATGCCCCATCCCGTGCCTCCCAGTCAACCATCGCTCCCTGCGTACCCAACGGAGCCACTCTCCAGCCTCCAGCCAGGCTGGAAAGTCCCGATAAGGATGCCAAACCACCTCCCCTAGAGTGAGCTAAGAGAAGGCATCAATATAGTGCTCTACAGCACCTGCCCATTGTCGACTCTACCCCTGCTCCGTAGACCGCCACCACAAAATTGCATAGCCTATCTCCGTGTCATCCATCACCGCCCGAGTCGTCCACGGTAACCCGGTCGGCCTCTCCACTGCTATGTGCTGCCAACCCCAGCACTACAACAGATAACTGCAACTGACACCCTTTCGTTGCCGACAGCGGACCGCATACAGCTCCCCATAGAGCTGTGCCAACAATGTTTGTCCCCATCTCAAAATTAGTGGTGCCTCTATCGGGCACTCTACCAACTGCCATACCAAATCTAGCAGGTTCCACGGGAACCTCGCGCCTGACGAATCAGGGAGAAGCATGTTAGAAATAAGGCCCATCAAGAATGCATGCCTCACTCCTAACACCCCCCTCTCCTACCACCAACCAACCAAAATCCTGCCAGTCTGGCAGTCCACCTCAGCTGTCTCCACTGGGTTCGTTACACCCAGCCGCTCCCCATGCCCAAAGCATCTCGTAAGTATAGCAGTCCACTGATCACACGACGATGTCCTAATAGGCAGTCCGTCTATCAAAATTTGAAGCAACCGATAGACATCCTCCAAAGTTACAGTCATCTCCCCTGTTGGAAGATGGAACGTGTTGGTCCGTGGATCCCAAAGTTTGATCAAGGCCGTCAGATAGGCCTGATCTAGGACCACAGGCTCCAGTCGAGACACCTGCTTGAGCCCAAGGGCATCAAGCCATTCCCAATCATCATCAGTCAGTGCACCCCGCGCCTCAGTAAAGGCGGTAGGTACACGGTACTGGCTCCTAACCTGCAAAAGAAAACAATTCACCAAAAAATTAAAAATCATGGAAAAGAACTGTACAACAATAACAAAAGCAAAAAAAAAAATCAAATAAACAAAACAAAAACAAACTTTCAGTTCCAAGATTTCTAATTTGAACTGATTAATTCAAAACAGAATAAAAAGAAATTCAAAAACACAAAAAAAAAAAATATACGTCTTAGGGTTTACGTTCCGTTAACCTAGGGTTTAATCGTAAGTAAAATTCTTAAACGAGGTTTTAAGTTATGTTCCATTGTACAATAAGTCTTAGTTATCTTAAATCCGGTTTCAGGGTTAAGTTTTAAAACACATTTTGAAAATAGCATCACAAAAAAAACAATTAAATAAAACAAGTGCAAATTTAAACAAAAATAAGCTCTAGAAGACACTTACAGGTTTCGCTTCGGCTCCGCCGCTCGAACCAGTTTGTGCACTCATGATTGCAGAGAGAATTCCAGCAACGCTTCGCTTCGCAGAATTACCTCCTCCTCCCAGAGCCCCAAAATCACAAGAAAAAAAATGACACAAATGAGCCCAAATGCAAGTTTTGGCCCTTAAGTAGGCCTTTTGAGCTGGAATTCGTCCTTGACTAGGATGAGTGCTCAGGTTAGCGCTCGTCCCACCTAGGGACGAATTCTACAGCTGGAATTCATCCCACCCAGGGACGAATTCAAACTAGCACTTCAAAAACATCAAAAAATGATAAAACATGCACTAAAAACAGACAATAAATTTGCCCGATAAGAGTGCTACTGCACCTGACATCCAGGGCATACAAAATAGACATTGGAGTCACAAATTATCACTATCCTACTCCCTAAGAAGGCTACCATAGCCGGACCGCTCCACGGGAAGACGAATTTCCGATAATTTAATCCCAAAATGGTGTCACAAAAACACTACAAAAATAACAAAAAATTCAACATAAAAACAAAGCAATAAGCATTGTCGGACACAAGTGCTTTCGCACTTAACCTCTTGGCATAGAAAATTGATGTCGGGGTTCAAATTGTCTCTCTCCTACTTCCCCAAGAAGGCTATCATAGCCGGACCGCTCCACGGAAAGATGGGTTGTTGATGATTTAACCCCATTATGGCATCACAAAAAGGGTTAACACCCACCAAAAACAGGTCCAGATGTTGGAAAAATTGCACATGCTTAATGATAAACCATCTAAAGGCAACCTTTCACAAGTCATCTTGGGTCAAGAGACTCGTCGCTTTTCTCATGAAGGTCATTCCCTCATCGATTCATCGCTTGAGGGGGTAGTCACACTTAGTCACCAATCAACAATCACACACCCAATTAAGGAAAACGACATGCATTCAAAGAATCATTGACAAAGACAATCACGCTCCTGCTTGGGGCAGTAAACAAGCAACAATCAAATCAATCAAACACTTGGCATTTCGTGAATCATGAACACAAGGTTCCCCTGAGGATAAAAGGTTGTGCCCTTTGCCTAATCATGACTGATCAATGTCCAAGCTCAAGTCACACCTCACCAAAATAGGTTAACACTTGAAATCAAACTCCTTAGCTCGTCAGAAGCAAGGATTCAAGAATGCATGCCCTCTCCATGCTTGGGGCATAAAAAGTTGGTTAGGTTACCAAGAAACCCTAATCATTAGTGCTTTGGTTATCTATTTTTGCTCGGTGCTGTGCTATGCATAGCGCATCCCAAAAAGGGGCATCTGTAGACACCAAAATAGCACCAATCCGATTATGTGACTGCAAACACTGATCGCGTTGACAAACACAGCTCCCAGGGCAGCCCTCAGAGGTCAAACAGTGGTCTTAACCACTTTCATAGCAATTTTGTAAGGTCAGGAAGCAATTTGGCACATTTAGACACTTTGCTCACTATTCGTCTCACCCAAGGACGAATACTAACTGGAATTTGTCTCACCCAGGGACGAATTCTGAATTCGTCTCTGGTAGGGATGAATTTTGAGTTTAACGGGAAAAAAGAAGAATGGTGCCAAGTGGCAGCCCAGGACAGTCAGTTGATGACTCCTGCCTTGCATGCGTGTGTGGGTGGACAGATAGGCCGTTAGAGGACTGTCACAAGGGCAGTTATGAAAGCCCAAGTCAATGGAGAACTCCCCTCCCTCATGGGAAGACATGACTGCCACATGGCACCTATGACCAACACATGGCATTTGTGCTTCCCTCTTAAAAGAGACCCCATGGGTCTATAAAAGGTGGGACTTTTCTCACCCAAACAGATACAGGTTGAAGGAGATTTCAAGCAACGAAGTGCTGCCGAGTTGAACATCCACTTGCATCCCCTTTGATTCACCTTCTCACATCCACCAATATATTTTGCAAGGGAGGTTGTTGGGTGGCTTTTGGAAGCTTGAATCTGACCCAAATACAACGTATGGACACCTGAATAAACCAATTTGCTGACCCCCCCAATCCTAAGAAGTTTTGGGCCCATCCCTAGTGGATTGGCTCCAAAATCAAGTGTCAACGGTGGGAGGCCCACTTGGGCACCCCCGCACTTTCTAAGTTTTATTTCGAAGCATTCTAGATTACTTGCTCATGTTGCATTTTGTGTTAGTCTGTTTGGTGAATTCATAGCTTCAATTTCATAACATTCTGATCAGATTTTATCATGCTTTGTGTCGCTTTGTTGTTTCACTAACTTGCAGGTGGCGATATCGAATTCCCGAGGATAGAGGCCAAATTGGGAGAATCCGACCATCTGGGTCGTCCCAAAATGGCCCCAATTACATAACCCCCCTATTTGCAAGCATTTTGCAGGTCTCGGGATTCGACATTGGAGCAGCATCAGGTCGGATTTTCCAACACAGAAGAATTCGTCCCACCCAGGGACGAATTACAGTTAGAATTCGTCCTGCCAAGGGACGAATTCCAGTTGAAGGCAGATTGGCCGACTGTCTCAGTGGCAGTGGCCTCCTAGTGATGTTTTCTGTCCTCTGTCAGGTTTTCAGGTCATTTAGAGTCATTTTACTCACTGTTTCAGACAAATGTTTACATGCATCTTTTGGCGATTTTAGAGAACAAACACTTTTCATTTGCAGCAGGTGCTACTGACATCTTCGTTGTTTCTTTGTTCGTAGGAGGAGCAGCAGAGGTCAAGGACTCATCGACATCAGCGGCGGCATTATCTTGGCCCGTCCATTTCAAGTGTGGGCACGCGGGAAGAGGAACCTTAAGTCTTGATTGTAGTCAAATTCTTTTAACACTCCTAGCCCCCGAAAAGGGAGGAGGCGTATTTGTAATAGAGATCAAGAAAGTTTAATGAAAGGGCTGTGTTTTCTCCATTTGCTTGTGTCTCTTCCAATGCGTTTCTTTTGTTTCATGCAATTTACATTTCTAGGACTTAAGCGTATTTGATTTTGAATGCATCACAATTAGTGTTTCCTTTGCCCGAAATCTCATGCTTTCATATGTCTTTGTAGTGTTCTATTGATTTTGTCTTGTTTGTGTTTTGTTATGTGGTTTTTGTGTTTTTCTATGTGGTTTGTGTTGTTGTTTCTTTTATCTTATTGTGCGTGTTTGGTTGTGCTTTTGTTTTTGACACACTCAAGGAGCATGTTTTTTATTTTATTTTATTATTTTTGTTGTTATTTACTTATTTTTAAATTGTTTTTGTGTGTTTGTTTGCTCCTTGAGTATGTCAAATGTGGTAGGCTAGGTCCGGGTCCTGGGCGTTTTTGGCGGAATGAATACCCCTGCCTCCTTGGGTCTTACCCGAAAGTGACATCCTTTTGGGATGTTTTCCACAAACAAAAAAAGAGTGCCTGGAATGTGCAATGTGAAGAAGTAATCTACCTAAAAGTATTTGTCTAGGAAATAAGTGTACGCGAATGGCGGGATTCGGGTGATTCTGTTGGATATTTGAACATTTGTAACGGTGGCTTAATTTCAATATGGTTGAAGGACAGGAGAAAAAGCCAATATTGCAGGTTACCCGAGTTCTGATCCTACAACTACAGTTGGGAAAAAATGCACATGATATTTTCATAGCAAAATGATCTTGACTGATCCAGTAAAGCAGCGTAAGGAATTGGCGTGCCCTACCCTAGGCCTAAGGTAAAATTGTGCGTTCTATTTCCAGTTAATCTTCCTCACGGCCTTGAAATGATAGAACGCATCACACAAGTTAGGCCTCCTGTGGAGGTTCACGTCTATCAGTTACACCATAATATCTCCTTTGTCACGTTTATCTTTCAGCTTGGTCCCCATACCCGGTTAATAATGATAATCATGGACGTTCACATGACGGAGCAGGAACCTGTGGAAACGCTTAACACAGCTCCTAAACCATGACATGGTACCAAATTGCTGGTTATGGTTCGTTACTTCTATAAAGAGGAATTTTGATGAATATGTTTGGCAGATAAGTTAGGTTCTAGTGAAACATAGAAGGGAAGAGATGAGGAATTTGAGCTCTTCAGTGATTTATTTGATAGTAATGGGAGCCACTTGTTTAGTACCATGCTCTCAACTTGAAGCAATTGGTTTAGTTGAAGGGGAAGGATGGCAGCCTGGTATTGCTACCTGGTATGGCCCTCCAAATGGAGATGGAAGTGAAGGCATGTATATGTGTATTCAACCCCATTTAATCCAACCGTATTGGTTTTATATTTACATTTATAACGTGGTGTGTTGCATGTTTCGTCCCGCTAGAGCAGTTAGCTACGCAGTATGTTTTTTTTTATACATATTTTTAATCTAATATAGTCGTTATGTATTGAACGGGAGGTGCGTGTGGATATACTACCCTAGTAAGACATATATCTTTCGCATCAAAAGTGACAGCAGTGGGTCCAGTCCTCTACAGAGGAGGGAAAGCCTGCGGAGAGTGCTATCAGGTATATCTATCTATGTACCCACTTACATTCATTCATACATACTGGAGAGAGAGGAGCGTCCTTGCATCGATCTAACTCTCTAATGTCTTACTCAAAAAACTAAACAGGTGAAATGCGAGGTGAATGGGTTATGTTCCCAGACGCCGGTGACCGTAGTGGTTACGGATGAATGCCCAGGTTGCACAGAAGCAGAAGCGCACTTTGACCTCAGTGGCACAGCCTTCTCCGATATGGCACTTCCTGGCCAAGGGGAAAAGCTTCGCAATGTTGGGCGCGTGAATATCTTATTCACAAGGTGGGTAACATATTTGTCTGGCATATGGAGGTAGAGGCACAGGAATTCATATTTGACACGCTTCGCTTCCTTATTGTCTTACGTAACTATTATGTTGGGTATTGGTGATGGTGGCATATGAAAGGGTTGCATGCGACTATCCCGGATGAAACATTGTATTCCACGTAAATGCTGGCTTCAGCGCTTATTGGTTCTCTGTGCTCATTGAATTTGAGGATGGGGACGGTGACCTTGAGCCGTCTATCTAAAGCAGGTACCCTACTCTACTGACTGGTCCTGGATGGTACTCTAGTTTTGAGAACAAGGTCTAGTCCCTGTCCATGTTATAATCTGTCTATAATTTTATTTGGTACTCTACTGATTGCTCCTGGATGGTACTCTAGTCCATGTCCATGTTACAATATGTCTATAATTTTATTTGGTTTTTATAATTTGTGTTTGACACTTGCAGGCAGAATCAGAGACGTGGGAAGCAATGCAACAGTCGTGGGGAGCAAACTGGGATTTGAACAGTGGAGGACCTTTGAAACCTCCATTTTCCTTCCGCTTGCAGTCTCTTTCCACTGGAAAAACACTGACTGCATATGACGTTATTCCACAGAATTGGCAGTCCAACGAAAGTTACAAGTCCAATGCCAATTATCCTACCTTGTACTAAGCTATGCAGAATGTACCTCGATGTCTATGTCCCGTTATTTGATTCCTACGAATGCATAGGCCACATGACTGACGAGAAGTATTTACTAGTCTTTCTGTTATTGTTATTTGGTCATATACCTGATCGCTATCCATGGAATAAACGTACGGATAATTTACTCCAACATGGCTTCACTTGTTTGTGTCAACGAAATTCCTTGCACGTCGGAAGTAATTAGAACGTAAAATCAACCCAGAAATATCGCTGGATATTACTACACAGATAAAACAGAAACAAAGTAAGAACACAAATTTCTACACCATGCAACTCGTCCATCATTGTCTTCAATTGTCTATGTCACGTGGGTTTGAAATCCATATTTACTTCTGCTCAAAGTTGCAACATCAATCAATGTGTTTGAAAACTGTATTAAACATAATTATAAACAACTCTATACACGGAAAAGCAATCTAAACATATTTAAGCATTAATTTGATGAACAATGGAATCCAGGTTTAAGCATAATCATTGGCTGATTAGCCTCTAATGTTTATATCTAATTGAAACTAATTCTCATATCGTATCCTTCATATAAGTTATATTCTTATACCACAAGTCTTGATAATGAAAAAAAAGCACTCAAACAAAAAAATATTAATTTTATTAATCATATAATTAATTTTTCTGGAATTATAAAATTTATAATTTTTAAATTATCAATTTTAAAAATATTTTAAAAAAACCAATATATATTTTGGTTTATATATAAAATCATAGGTTTTTTTTTGTTTTAACAAAAGTTCATCACATGTATGATGAAACACAAATTAATTCTTTTAAGTAAATTCAAAAAATATCTATAAAAATAATAACGTAAAATGAAATAGGTATATTATATAAAAAAAAGTAAAATTTGCTAAAGTTGTTTAACAATAAAATGTTATAAAGAATTATGTCAACAACTAGTCCTTATCCGGACGTTTGCTAAAATAAGAATTAATGTTCACTTGAAGTCATGTGGAGCCTTGTATTGGGATCTTTATATGTTGCCTTACTCAACTTATGAGTAGCGTTTCTTTTAACCTTAACCTTCGTTAAAATATTATATGGTAGTATTTATATACCTACTAGTCCCTTTCTTCGATAGGGAGATTATTTGTCCAAGGTTGCCTTTCATATTTTTAGTGATTTTTAAATTATTTATTTTGCATTGTAGAGTATCTTTTATTTCATTTTTTCTTAATTATATTATAATTTTTAACAAAGTATTATATTGTGTTTGAATTTATATTTCTTAATTTGGTTAATTGATTTAAAATGATAATTTTAAAAGTAGCATATTTCATTTCAAAGATCTAGCTATATAGTAAGTTTGTTGATTAATATTGGATTTTTGAGAGTTTTTTAAATATCTCTAATTAGAGTACAAATAGCATATTTCGTTTCAACGATCTAGCTATATAGTTAGTAATTTTGTTGATTGACATTGGATATTTGAGAGTTTACTAAATATCTCTAATTAGAGCTTAGATCATAAACATCATATTCTTCCACCTTCGTGAACTTCCATAGCTGAAGATGATTAGACTACGAAAATATTTATCAAGAGGTTTAATCATATTTCTCTCTTATGGCTAGTCATTGCACCCATTAATAAAAAAATTACGATCAATTTTCCTTTCAAGGCCCAACTGTACAAAAAGATTATAAATAAAAAATTTGAAGTTTTTTTATAAATCTAAACTAGTTTGTTATATTTTTTGAAGTCTAATTTTATCTAATTTTCAAATCCTTTCCTTCTATAGCATAATAACTAAAGGTAGCATACAATGAAATAATGAATACATTGCTCAAATATGATCATCTGTTAGTGTTAGAAAATTATTTAATGAATCTTATTACATGGAAAAGACCAATGAGTTTCTAGACTACATATAAGTCATTAGTTTGTTCAAGTGGATATTACAATGCTTCCAAAAAAGGGCAATCAGTTGATAAATCTAAAATATGATCATAGAAGATGAATCAATAGAGATATGATAAACCACAAATACGTTTAGATTCTTCAAAAGATTTCATGAGGGTTCATGATTTAGTATATTTTTAAAATTTACCACTTGTGGGATTATTTCACTCATACAAAAGGTATATGCTTCCATTTTTGGGATGCGCTGTGCAAGGCACAGCGTCAAACAAAAAATAGATAACCAAAGCACGAATGATTAGGGTTTCTCAGTAACCTAACCAACTTTTGATGCCCCAAGTATGGAAAGGGCACGCATTCTTGAATCCTTGCTTCTGACAAGCTAAGGAGTTTAATTAAAGTGTTAACATTTTTTGGTGAGGTGTTACTTGAGCTTGGACATTGATCAGTCATGAATAGGCAAAGGGTGCAACCTTTTGTCTATGGTAACCTTGAGTTTATGATTCACAAATGCCAAGTGTTTGATCAACTTGTGATTATTGCTTGTTTGCTGCTCCAAGCAGGGGCGTGATTGTCTTTGTCAATGATCCTTTGAATGCATGCTATTTCCTTGATTGGGTGTGTATTTGTTGATTGGTGACTAAGTGTGACTACCCCCTCAAGTGACGAATCGATGAGGGAATGATCGACATGAGAAAAGCGACGAGTCACTTGACCCAAGATGACTTAGTAGGGGTGCCTTCAGTTGTTTACCGTTGAATGCAAAAGTAGTTTCCAAACATTTTGACCTATTTTTGGTGGGTTTTAACCCATTTTGTGACGCATTTTGGAGCTAAAATTGTCAAGAATCTGTCCTCCCGGGGAGTGGTCCGGCTATGATAGCCTTCTTAGGGATTAGGATAGTGATAATTTGTAACCCCAATGTCTTTTTTGGATGCCAAGAATGTTAGGTGCAAAAGCGCCTTCGTTCGGCAATGCTATTGATATTTTTGGATGGGTTTTGACCCGTTTTGCGACACTGTTTGGAGATAAAATACTCAAAAATCCATCCTCCCGTGGAGCAGTTCGGCTATGGTAGCCTTCTTAGGGAGTAGGATAGTGAGGATTTGTGACCCCGACATCTATTCTACATGCCCGGTACGTCAAGTTCTGAAGCACTCTCATTGGATAGTTTCATTGCTATTTTTGGTGCATTTTATGCATATTTTTATTGTTTTTGAAATTTTTTCTTTGTATTTGTCCTTGGGTGGGACAAATTCCTATTGAGTATTCGTCCCAAGGTGGGACGAGTGCTAACCAGAGTGCTCATCCTAGGGGGAACGATTACATGCGCAAAAGCCTATTTAAAGGCCAAAAATGAGTTTTGGGCTCAATTGCATTTGGTTTTCCTGGTGATTTGGAGCTCTGAGGAGGAGGAGGTCAATTCTATGAATCGAAGCACTACCGAGTTTTTCCTGCCACCATGAGTGCACGAGTCTACCAAAATTAACACTTAGTTTAAAACTTAGTTGAACCCTAGTTAAACAAAGATTAGAAGTTTAGTTTAAAACTAAGCTTAAAAAAAAAAAAAAAAACTTAGTTTAGAACATAATTGAAAACTTCGCTTAACCTAAATTTAACAAAGATCAAAACTTAGGTTAGAAACTTAGGTTTGAAGTTTTTTTATAAATCTAAACTAGTTTGTTATATTTTTCAAAGTCTAATTTTATCTAATTTTCAAATCCTTTCCTTCTATAGCATAATAAATGAAGGTAGCATACAATGAAATAATGAATACATTGCTCAAATATGATCATCTCTTATTTTTAGGAAATTATTTAATGAATCTTATTACATGTAAAAGACCTATGAGTTTCTAGACTACATATAAGTCATTAGTTTGTTCAAGTGGATATTATAATGCTTCCAAAAAAGGGCAATCAGTTGATAAATCTAAAATATGATCATAGAAGATGAATCAATAGAGATATGATAAACCACAAATACGTTTAGATTCTTCAAAAGATTTCATGAGGGTTCATGATTTAGTATATTTTTAAAATTTACCACTCGTGGGATTATTTCACTCATACAAAAGGTATATGCTTCCATTTTCAAATTCAAATTTTGAATTTCAACATATTCCATTGAACGTTTTGTTATTTGGTGGGAAAAATAATGTTAGAATAATATACAAGATTTTTATGGCTACAAGGGTTATGTTCATTGCAAATAACTGGGTGAATGTTTCACATCTTTACAATTTTTTTATTTATTTAGGATATTGCATGCTATGTTACCATTGAATGCTGGGTGAAAATTTGACCCCCCTTCTTATTATAAAGTATGCTAAATATTCGATTTTTATGTTTGGTGGAGGTCTCAAAGTGTTGTCATAGAAAATATAGGTATCTCTATAAATATGGGGTATGTGGCGTTATAAGATCTTGGGTTTAAACTATACATGACATTTTTTAAAGGGGTATTAATTTTTTGTGTGTCTTTAGCACTTCAATGATGGGTGACATAGTGGATAGTATATGGGTGTCAATTCATTTGAAGGACTTATTTTAGGTTTTAAATATCATAGGTCCCTTTTGAAAATATTTTCTTCTTAAGATTATCATGATGGAAAATTACTTTCCATGGGATGTCTACTATATACTTTATGGACTAATTGTCCTTTTGGCTAACACACAAACATAGGATTTATATTCCTATAAGGTCTATGTTTCAAATACCTTGCTCTTAATTATTATATTATTTACCTTACATGACATGTGATGGTTATGTGATACTTTAATCACATTGTTTTTTTATAAAATATCACATCTTATTCAAAGACACCGCTTATTACAAAACAAGTTGTTAATAAAACAAATAGTGTCCAAATTACTAGGAAAGACAAATGACACTTAGAATTAAATGATCAATTATTTTGTTAGGGTTTTTGATGCAACATAATAGCTAGACAATGCATGAAAGTATTTTAAATTTTTTTAGTATTTTAAATTTTGATCGTAAATTTGGTTATAAAAAGTGAAATTAGTGGATGACATAATTGATTTATACAAAAGTGTTTACAAACTTTTTTCAAATCATATGATTCTTTTTATCTCTTCATACTGGTATTTTCTTTTGTAGCAATGTATTTCTAGCAAAATAATATAATTATTTACAACACATATCGAGCATGTATAGTATGAATTTTCCCCCGCGCCGCGGCGCGCCCCCCCCCGCCCCCCCCCCCCCCCCGCGCCCCCCGCGCCCCCGCCCGCGGCCCCCCCCCGCCGCCCGCGCCCGCCCCCCCCGCCCCCCCCCCCCCCCGGCCCCGCCCGCGCGCCCGCGCGCCCCGCCGCCGCGCGCGCCCCCGCCGCGCCCCCCCCCCCCGCCGCCCCGCCGCCGCCGGCCGCGCCCCCCCCCTCCCGCCCCGCCCCCCCCCGCCCCGCCCCCCCCCCCGCCCCCCCCCCCCCCCCCCCCCCCCCCCCCCCCCCCCCCCCCCCCCCCCCCCCCCCCGCCCCGCCCCCCCCCCCCCCCCCGCCCCCCCCCCCCCCCCGCCCCGCCCCCCCCCCCCCCCCCCCGCCCCCCCCCCCCCCCCCCGCCGCGCCGCCCCCCCCGGCCCGCCCCGCCCCCCCGCCCCGCCCCCGCCCCCCCCCCCCCCGCCCCCCCCGCCCCCCCCCGCCCCGCCCCCCCCCCCGCCCCCCGCGCCCCCCCCCCCCCCCCGCCCCCGCCCCCCCCCCCCCCCCCCCCCCCCGCCCGCCCCCCCCCGCCCCGCGCCCCCCCCGCCTCCCCGCCCCCGCCCCCCCGCCCGCCCCCCCGCCCCCCCCCCGCCCCCGCCCCCCCCCCCCCCCCCCCCCCGCGCGCCGGCCCCCCGCCGCCGCCGCGCCCCGGGCCCGCGCGTCGCCCCCCCGGGCCGCGCGCGCCCCCCCGCCGCCCGGGCGCCCCCCCCCGCCGGCCGGGGCCGCGGCGCCGCGCGCGGCGGCGGCGGTGGCGGGGCCGCCGCGCGCCGGGGCGCCCCGCCGCGCGCGGCGCGCGCGCCCGCGGGCCGGTCGCCGGGCCCCCCCGCCCCCCCCCCCCCCCCCCCCGCCCCCCCCCCCCCCCCCCCCCCCCCCCCCCCCCCCCGCCCCCCCGCCGCCCCCCCGCGCCCCCGCCCCCCGCCGCCCGCCCCCCCCCCGCCCCCGCCGGGCGCCCCCCCCCCCCCCCCCCCCGCCCCCGCCCGCGCCCCCCGGGCCCGCCGGCCCCCCCGCGCGGGCCCGCGCGCGCGGCCCCCCCCGCGCGCCCGCGCCCCCCCCCCGCCCGCGCCCCCCCGCCGCCGCCCGCGCCCCCCCCCCCCCCCGCGCCCGCTCCCCGTCCCCCCCCCCCCCCCCCCCCCCCGCCCCCCCCCCCCCCGCGCCCCCGCCCGCCCCGCCCCCCCCCCCCCCGGCTGCGCCCCGCCCGCCGCCCCGCCCCCCCCCCCCCCGCCGCCGCCGCCCGGCGCCGCGCGCCGCCCCCCGGCCCCCGCCCCCGCCCCCCCCCCCCGCGCCCCCGCCCCCGCCGTCCGCCCCCCCCGTCCCCCCGCCCCCCCCCCCCCCCCCCCCCGCCCCCCCCCCCCCGCGCCCCTCGGCTGCGCCCCGTGCGGCCCGCCTCCCCCGCGCGCGCCCCGGGCCCCCCCCCCCCCGCCGGCCCCCCCCGCCCCCCGCCGGGCGCGTGCTCCGCCTCCCCCGCTGGCGCGCCCCCCTCCCCCCCCCCCGCCCCCGCCCCGCCGCGCCGCGCGCGCCGGCGGCCGCGCCCCCCCCCCCCCCCCCCGCCCCCCCCCCCCCCCGCCGCGCCCCCCCCCCCCGCGGCCCCCCCCCCCCCCCCCCCCCCCGCTCCCCCCCCCCCCCGCCCCCGCCCCCCCCGCCCCCCCCCCCGCTGCCGGCGCCCGGGCCCCCTCGCCCCGCGCGGCGCCCCCCCCCCCCCGCCCCGCCGCCCCCGCCCCCCGCGCGCCCCCCCCGCCCCCGCGCCCCCCCCCCCCGCCCCCGCGCCCCCGCCCCCCCGCCCCGCCCCGCCCCCCCCCCCCCCCCCCGCGCGCCCCCCCCGCCCCCCTCCCCCCCCCCCCGCCCCCCCTCCCCGCGGTGCCTCCCTCCCCCCCCCCCCCCCCCCCCCCCGCCCCTCGCTGCGCGCCGTCCGCCGTGCGCGCGCCGCCCCCCCCCCGCCCCCCCCCGCCCCCCCCGCCCCCCCCCCCCCCCCCCCCCCCCCCCCCCCGCCCCGCCCCCCCCCCCCCCCCCCCCCCCCCCCCCCCGCCCCGCGCCGCCCCGTGCGCCGTGCCCCCCTCGCGCCCCCCGCGCCGCGGGCGCCCCCCGGCCGCCCGCCCCCCCGCGCTCCGCCCGCCTGGGCGCCCCCCGCCGCGGGCCGCGGGTGCCCCTCCCCCGCCGCCCCCCCCCCCCGCCCCCGTGCGCCGTCGGCCCCCCCGGGGTCCTGTGTCCCGTGCTGTCCGGGGCGCCCGCCGGCGCCCCCCCCGCCCCCCCCCCCCCCCCCCCCCGCGCTGCGCCCCCCCCCCCCCCCCCCCCCCCCCCCCCGCCGCCCGCGCCGCCGTGGGTCCGCTCCCCCCCCGCCCCCCCCCCCCCCCGCCCCGCCCCCCCCCCGCCCCCCCGCGCGCGGCCCCCCCCCCCCCTCCCCCCCCCCCCCCCCCCCCTCCCCCCCCCCCCCCCCCCCTCCCCCCCGCGGTTGCGCCGGGGGCCGCCCCCCCCCCCCCTGTGGGGGGGGGCGCGCGCGCGCGCGCGCCCCCGCCCGCGTGGGCCCTCGCGCCCCCCCTCCGCGGGGCGGTGTGGGGGTTGTGTGGGCTCCCTGTGCGTGTGCGCTGTTGTGGCTGTGGTGGGGTGGCGTCGGGGGCGCCCCCCCCCCCGGTCGTCCCCCCTCTCTCGCCCCCCCGCGTCTCGGCCCTCCCTCCCCCCCCCCTCTCCCCCCCCCACTCCCGTCCCCCCCCCCCCCCCTCTCCCCCCTTCGCGGGGCCCTCCAAAATTCTTCCCCCGGGGCCGTCCGCCCCCCCCCCTTCCTTCCCCTCCCCTGGGGTCGCCGCTCGGCGCGCGCCCCACCCGTGGGGGGGACGGTGGGGGGCATGCTGGGGGATTCCGGCGCCCTATGGTGCTGAAGATGGTATAGGGAAATGACTTTTTTTTTTTTTTTTTTTTTTTTTTTTTTTTTTTTTTTTTTTTTTTTTTTTTTTTTTTTTTTTTTTTTTTTTTTTTTTTTTTTTTTTGTTTTTTTTTTGATTATTTAATTAAATTTTGATTTTTTATCGGGGTGTGGGGGGTTGGGGGGGGGGGGGGGGGGGGGGGGAAGGTTTTTTTTTTTTTTTGATGGTAATTTCCAACTGAATGCATGGTAAATGGATAAAGAAAATCTTCATAGAAGATCATCATGAAATCTCTAATTCAAATTATAGAATTATCGAGGTTCATTTTTGGGATATTAATCAACATAGATTTGAAGGAAGAGTACCTTATTCAATATAAAAGAAAACATGATCTTTTATAACTAAAAATAGGACCTTTGATGGATATAAATTTGAAGGACGAGGACCTTTTGTAACTAAATTAGCCATCCATAATAATTCAGTTATAGAAGGTTTGAGACCCACCTGCACTATTGATCATATTTCTCATCATAAATATGTGGATGATACTTTGCTTTCATTCCTGGCCTTGATTTTGTAAGCTAAAGTGGTAAAATACATCCTGGAATATTTTGAGAAGGCGAATTATTAGAAAGTTAACTTCAGGAAGAACATGTTTTTTTCTTGAATACTCCATTGGACTTATAAATAAAGATAGTTGATATCTTTGGGTGTACTTTCAGCTCCCTTCCCTTATTGTATCTTGGAATATTTATGTTTAAAGGATTCTTAAAACCTTCTCTTTGATATTCAATAGTGGAAAAGGTTCAAAGGAACCTCATTGGGTGGAAAGGCACCCTCTTAAGCCAAGCCAAGAAAATTCAGTTAATCAAGGCCTCCTTGAAAAGCATCTCGGTATATTTTCTATCTCTCTTCAAAATTTTGAGAAAATTCCTAGTTAAAATAGAACAAATACCACACTCTTTTCTCTTGTTAGAGGTTGAGGACAAAAAGAGATTTCACTTGGTGGATTGGGATCAAGTTTACAGTTTAAAGGAAGAAGGGGGTCTTGGTATGAGGAAGTTGGCAATTCTTAAAAAAGGCTCTGGTTGTGAAGCAAGCATGGCAAATGGTTAAGGATGAGGACACCAATTGGGTCAAGATAGTGAAGGTAAAGTATATTTTGGATGATTAATAATTTTTTAAAATCACAATCCTTCCCTTTGGGATCTACCTTTCTAGCTTGATTGGTAGTCATTCATATATCTACAAGGGCTTGAGGTCAATTATGGGAGATGGCCACTAGATGGACACCTAGGTGGCTAACTCTTTTCTTGTCCATAGATAGAATTTTGTGGCCTAAAGCCAATCACTAATTGATTTTTTGATCCTAAATTTTATGACTTCATTGAAGTTATCAATGGGTACCTTCGATGGAAATCAATTGACTTCTATAACATCTCCTAGGTGGAAAAATAGGTTTTAAGAGTGTTTTTTGATGAGATAAAATGAATGCTTACTTCAGATACAATTTTTAATGATAGGCTATTTTTGGGCTCTACAAAGGATGATAATTTATCGATCAAAATGACCTATCGATGTCTGGATTCTAAAATTGATCCTTGGTTCCCTATTAATCAGGTCTGGATTAAAGGCTTTATCCCTAATGTAAATAAGATTTTTTTATTATTTATCGAAGGGATAGATCTTAATCACACATAATTGTTGTAACTCATGATAATTTATCCCATACAAAATGTTGAGGTTAATTCAACTAAGTTACACAACATGGGACTTATCACTGTACTAGCGAGTGGCAATCTAGAGAGGGTCTAATTGAGTCTTATATTTTAACCAATTCTATCAAACCAATGATTGCTCTCGAATTTTATTACGTGTATTCTCACACCTCAAAATATTGAGCAATTTTCTTTGGTAAACTCGATCTAGATGTTGAATTCCTGTGAATGTTAGAATATTTTGTTTTTCCTTACTAAAGTTTTAGTTTTATCGATTTTTCTTTCTAATGTTTCTTCTCAAGAAGCTTTACCCCCCTAAAGAGCCATTTATAAACCATTCTACATATTAATTCTTATTTCAAGTTTCACATACATTATACATGCGATATAAAACTTAATGCTACAACCATGGTCTCTTTTTCATGAATAACTTTACAATATACAAAATATTACTTTATTCAATTTCCTAAGACTAGATATTTTATTTCTTAGCCCACTTGCTCATGCATCAAATAATTATTCCTCTACACTAACATATTTACACAATTAAGAGAATGTAACTTGCCACAAAATAAAGCATACACATCAAAAACATACTTAAAGATACCAATAACTCACTAGAAATCTAATTATTGGTTTTCTAAATAGACATCAACCAACATCCCTCCCGAGAGAGAATATTTAGTTTGCAAGTTTAAATTTTTGTCACTACATGAACAAATTATTTTATTATTACTCTTATATACCCTTAAATACTAAGTATTCTTTACCCAAAATCAATGGGGGTACCAAAGCTGAACGTTACAACTCCATTCATGAATCATCCAAAATAAAATGAAAACATACACTTGTTTGCTCTTGACAAAAGTGTATATTCTATTAGCACCAATATGGTAACATGCTATTGGCTTCTTATAAAGGTGATGAATAGCTAAAATACCAAAAATTACCAATTTTCCTAATAAGTCAGATTAATTTTCCACATTCACACTAACATTTAGAATCTCTAAAACTTACTTTGAGCAATAGGAATTGAGAGGGTTTGTTAACACACTCATTTATCACTTGCAAGTTATGAATAACAAAGCCACATCAAATAGTGCTTCTAGGCCATTCATTACTTGATCTCATACAAAAAATTATTCCTAATTTTCTTTTTAACAAAGAATCATATTTCAAAACTTTTGGATAGCATGTTTTAAAATTTGAATAACAGTCATTACATCCTATTTCTCTTCCACCTTTACAAGATCTTTCTATAGATAACATTTGGATCTAATTTACATAGTCCTTGCAAGTCCTAACAAAAAATTATAGTGTAGTATTTTTCAGTTTAAACACCAACCCAGACGTCGTTACACAATGATAACTTTTCCAAAACATGTAAAGAGATGTTCTAGACAAAAGATGTCATAACATCAATGAATAGCTACTACTAGTTATTATCTGACTACTGCCTCACTTGCTCACCTCTAAGCCACCATCTAGAGATATCAATTACCATATTGTGGAAAGTTTAAGTTTATGATAAAGTGGGATTATATTCTGACCTCCTAAAAATGAATGCACTTATATATGCAACTAGTTATAATTACATCCAAATAAACTTACACTACATTTCATTAACATATGCACACATCCTGACATCGGTTGCCCACTTTTACCAGATAATATCTACCACTGCAACACATAGCTTGCATAATTTTTTAAAGCAAATAAGTATGGCCTACTTTTAGCAATCTTCCATTCACACATTGAATACATATTTATTCTTTGATTTTCACATAGAAAATAGAAGTAAACTTACTATACCAAAGCACGAGAGAAATTTATTTCCATTTCCATTTACTCACAAAAAACATAAGAAAAGTTACTACACCAGCATAGAGAGTAATTCATGTTCGTTTCTTCCAGTCACAACTAGTATATGAAAGCATACTATATAATAACAGAGAGAAATTCATTTTCATTTCTTTCACTCACAAAAAATAGATGGTATAATGCTATATAATCATAGAGAGAAATTCATTTTTATTTCTTTCACTCATAGCAAACAGATGGTAGCATGCTATACAAGCATAGAGAGAAATTCATTTTTGTTTATTTCACTCATAGCAAACAGATGGTATTATGCTATACAAGCACAAATATAAATTCATTTTATTTAAAAATAATCATTTACGAGCACCAAATATTAGGAATTCCACCTAGTTCCAATGGTTTGTTGTGCTTTTCCTAAGTGCTCTCCCCACACCTGCAATCTCTCCTCTCTTTTTTGCTTGACTTTCTATTTCCTCTTCATACTTCCAAAAGAATGTGTATTCTTTTTCTTTAACCACCATTTCCTTTTTCACTCATGGACGTTCATCTTCTCTCTTCCTTTTTGATCGTCCGATATGGAGGGAGTTAGAGGTCATTATGGTACCACTTACCTGGCTCTCGTGTAGTTTGACCATAACCACTTTCCACCATACCCACCATTTATCCCCACCAAATTCTCTTCAAATTTGTTTATAATTTTGTTTCCACATGGTTAAATTTAGGAGAAAACTATTTATAATTTCCTTGTATAAATCCAAACAAATGTTGTAGTGAATAATATGTAATGACACACTTCAACACTTTATTCATATACAAATGTGCTAATTAGGTACATCTTAATATTCTATTATTTATTTTAACACATACCTTTGACTAATGATCAAACACCTAAAAAAAGAACATAATAAAGTGTCTCCCTTCATCACTGCCATGCAATACATAAACACATTTCCAAATAAACATGCACACCTTTCATTCAATCAAGAGCTCTACATGAAATGCAAATGTGCAAGCATCCATGTACTCATGGTCAAATCATCTCTTCTCTTTTCTTACATTTTTCCTCTGATGAATTCCCTTATATGGTAACTATCCTACACTCACAAGGTTTATCAGCAATACCATGTTTCACAAGAAAAAGGTAAGTTTATTTTTTTTATTTTCTTTCATTCATCGTGTGAGGAGGGTCATTAAAAAATATCATGTAACAAGAAATATCATATGGGAAGCACTTTTTTTACAATACATTTTATTATATATGGTAATAAAAAAGACTCCTACAATATTGAATTTTTATAATCAAGGAGCCCTCAATTTTATAAAAATACTATAATTCATGAATAAATAAAATATATTGAAGCTAGATGTCACTTTATTAGAGATCATGTTCTAGACCATCAAAGTTAGATAAAATATGTTCCCATTTATGATCAACCTATAGATTTTACAAAAGCAATTGGATGAAACAAGTATGAGATATTTTAGAGTTATCTATGTACAACAAAAGATCTTTACAATACCCAGGTGTTGTAGGTGAATTAGAGAGGAGAGGGCAATCTTCCAAGGGAGGTCCCAGGTTCAAATATCCACCCTACCAAAAAGCTGAATTGGGTATCCAAAATACAATTGATAATGTTGGTGCGGGCAGGGTCGAGTGCGACTCCCGGGTGACTTTGATGGTGTAGAACCCCCTATTCATGATCTCTCCAACCAAAGTGGCCCTGCAAGGGATTTTTCGCTAAAAAAAATATATATCTTTACAATAATAATATAAGATGGGAAGTAGTGTTGGAGATTTTATATTATTTGATAACATTGAAGTACATTTGAGTACTTTTGTAAATATTATTTTAGGTATTTATCTAATGTATGTGTCAAAGTGTGGAGAGTATTATGTGTTATGTAATAAAGAGTGAAAGGTGTTAAGAGAGCAAGTGAAAAGTCATAGGTGTTAGGTATCAAGTATGATAGTAAAGATTCATAAATGTGTGACAAGATGTAAAATGAAGAGTCGTGTAATTATGAGAGTTTTATCATTATGTGAGGTATATCAAAGGTTGCATCTCCAAGGGTGTTTGAAAGAAACACAATTTATGAAAGTTATATAATGGAGAAAAAACTTAATGCATTGTAATGAATTTTGATGTATTTCTATGATTATCAAAAAATATTTACTTTGTGAGATATTGGTCTTAAATAAACATCTTTTATGTGATGGTTATTTTATCCTAGAGAAATTAACATGTGAAATAATTTGGCTAAATTGTCGACTCTCTCTTCCAATGTAGACAACATTTTTAAAATTGTTATTCTTCTTTCATGCCAACTATAATGTGCACAATTTTTATAGACTTTTCCATGTTTAGGATCTTGTCAGTAGATCTAATGCTCAACTTGGTATAATTATTTATTGCTTCTTGTAAAGCTTCACCTCTCATATTAGTCTAAATTCTTTGTAATACTAGATTACCATATCTACCCATATGGTCTAGACTAGCCTTTCATATTCTTTTGCTTAAACATTTGATGACATAATCAATAATTTTAGGTAATGGTTGTACATATTGATCTCTTCATCAACTATGTAATCCTTTATTTGTAGTTGGATTGTGAGATTTACATTTCTATGATAGATGGGCTATGTCTCTTCTACCATTGACATAAATTCTTTGTAAAACTTCTCTATCAAATCCATGACAACACTTCTAGTTGAGGTAATATTATTTGTTATTAAGAAATCAATATGATCTTCAAAAATATTGTCAATATTTTTGCTTCCCTCATCATTTTCATCTTCCTTTGATTCTTGAGTTTCCTACAAAATTTTATTAGCAGGGTATATGAGTTTATTGTTTTCTTTTTTCTTAGATATCTCCTCTTCTAATATCCCATTTTGTATTTCAATTTACCTTCTAATTTATTCTAAGTTTTAGTATATGTTTATGATATGAGTTAGAAAATCATCATTGTCCTCTTGAGATCTATATTTTAAGGCTAACCCCTAGTCTATTTTATTGACTTCCATTACTTTCATTCTTTTATTACCCTTTAGTTTTGGAGATTTATCAAGAGCATCTTATAAGACATAATACTTCATATGTCTCTTATTATTTGATCTTTAAGTGAATGGTGATGCCTTATTTTTTTATTTATCACCATTTACCACATCTTCTCCTACAACCCTATTAAATCTCATAACTTTTTACTTGGATAAAATAATAAAAACTTATCTTTGTTTTAGATATTCTTGTTCAATTTCTTCATAAAAATCTATAAATTGAACCATTTAGGTATATCTCATTTTGTAATTACCATGTATTTGGAATCATGATATACATCTTAATACTCACAAATATCTTTTTATTGGACTTATATTCAAAATAAATTAAATTACTTTTAGGAATGAAGCTTTCATCATACTCCAACTATCATAAATGAATATTTATTTGGCATATTTAAAAATAAAATATAAGACTTATCTTTCTATGTTACTCAAACTTATAGAAGTCTTACGTGTATAATAATCAATATAAAATGATAACTCTACCGTGCTCATGAAGTGCACCCCAATGCACTTCTTATAAAAAGGATTTACCAATTAAGAAAACTCATTAAGAATAACACCATTTTTTATAATATTAAGAGAAAAGAAGATTTTGAAAGGAACTCCACAACCTTTTACAAAATAACCTGCCTATAAGGCATCCAAAAGAAAAAAACACACAAATCAACCCACAAACACAAAGAGGCACCAACAAACACAACACGAGAGAAAAAAGATGAGATCAAACAAGATAGAACCAAGAGAGTTCTACAATAGCATATCAATCTCATGGACTATTGTTCCTGACATCTATACTACCTCCTCAGAATAGTCTAACATCATATTCATGGAATTCCAAATAGTACAGTACTTAATTTCAATCAATTTTAGACTGTACAAAATTACACTCTTCCTTGCAGAGGCCCCCCCCAGAGAATAAACAACTTTTACCATTTTATCCTTATGAAAATCCCTAGGAATAATATCCACATAAATAGGGTGGGATGAGGGGGAAAACATATTTTACTCCCACTTTTTACCGAGCAGATGCAACAATTTTTGGGTACCACTTCCTTCCACCTAGCTAACCAATGGTAGAACCCCCACCTCAAGTGATCTCGTAGGAAAAAATGATGATTCTTTTACGACATCATCAATGTTGTATTTCAATAATTTTTCCCTCACGCCTTTAGTTGAGACATGAATCTTACGAAAAATATTATCTATACAAGAACCTAGTGAGAACGAGTAAATATCCTCACAACCTTCACTAGAGCTTTCAGAGACCACCTTGGCCTGGATAAGTGTAGGGACCAATAAATCAACTAAAGATTTCAAAATTTCCTCCACCATCATCTACTTATCCACCACTGCTTGCTCAAATAATTAAAGGACCAATCCTTGGTGGAAAGGAAACTAACCATAATCTCCTTGCACATCCACGATAGACTTATTTATAGATTGGAATAAAAATAAGGGAATATTCATCCATATTTACCTCCTAATATGGTTTAGAAACATGACATGGAATCTACGTGTGACATCATATATAGAGTCCAAAGTAATATAATCCATAATGACTATAGCCACCCTATCCCATGGTGGATATAGGGCCTTGGCGCTATAGCCATTATGGATTTTAGGAATAAATTCCTCCCCATCCTGAAAAAACTACTTTCTTTGAACAACGAGTATCTATCTCTATTGTGATAGGTATCATTCAATGCGAGACTAGTAGTACAATTAATCAACTCCATAGAGATCTCAAAGTACTAAGACATGATTCTCACCCAACCATAATTCCACAATGCCACATCCACATGGAAAACACTGGTTTATACCCATAAAACTTTTGGACACACTCCAATACACCACCATTATTCAGAAAAGCTTTAACTTTGTCATCAATATTTAAGGAAGTAGGTTCCAACCGAGATTTAGCATGTCTCAACTTGGATCTAAACAACTTAGCTTTCTTTATATTCAATCTAACCACAACCCTCCACTCCTTAGCTCCACACAGTTCCAAAAAAGGAGACCAAAGGAGGCTACTCCAAAATAAACAACAAAACACAAAAGGCTCTAGAGAAAACCCGAATATAAATAGGCATTCACCATCTTCATAGATAAAGTTGTGCCACACAAGACACCCTCAAAATTCAATAGCAAAAGATATCCAAGCACACCGAGAAGAACCAAGATAGAAATAGTGCTTCTCCACCCAAACTCCAAAGACAAGAAGGTACTCAACAGAAGAGATAAATCCTTAACTATCAGAGGAAGCATAAATCCAACACATGGACACCTGAATCAACCAATTCGCCGACCCCTCCCCAATCCTAAGAGGTTTTGGGCCTATCCCTAGTGGATTGGCGCTGGAATCAAGTGCCAATAGTGGGAGGCCCACTTGGGCATCCCCGCACTTTTCTTAAGTTTTATTTCAGAAGAATTATAGTTTATTTTCTCATGCTACATATTGTGTTTTCTGTTTTGTGAATTCATAGCTGCAATTTCGTAACCTTTGATCAGATTCTAGTATGTTTTGTGTCGTTTTGTAGTTTCACTAACTTGCAGGAGGCGATATCAAATTCTCGAGGGTAGAGGCCAAATTGGGAGAATCCGACCATCTGGGTCGTCCCAAAATGGCCCCAATTACATAACCCCTTTGTCTGCAGGTGTTTTGGAGACCTCGAGAGTCGACATTGGAGCGTGTCAGTTCGACTTCCCCAACACAGAAGAAATCGTCCCACCCAGGGACGATTTCTAGTTAGAAATCATCCTACCTAGGGACGATTTCCAGTTGAAAGCAGATTGGCCAACTATCTCAGTGGCAATGGCTTTTTTGTAACATTTTCTATCTTCTGGAAAGTTTTCTGGCTATTTAGAATCATTTTGTTTACTGTTTTAGATAAATGTTTGCATGCATATTTTGATGATTTTAGAAGAACGAACACTTTTCACTTGCAGCAGGTGCTACTGACATCTTGGTTGTTTCTTTGTTCATAGGAGAAGCAGCGGAGGTGAAGAACTCATCGACATCAGTGGCAGCATCATCTTGGCCCGCCCATTGCAATCATGGGCACGCGAAAAGAGGAACATTGAGTGATTGTAATCGAATTCTTTTAACGCTCCTAGCCCCCGAAAAGGGAGGAGACGTCATTGTAACAGAGATCAAGGGATATTAATGAAAGGGCTGTGTTTTCTCCATTTGCTTGTGTCTCTTCCAATGCGTTTCTTTTCCATTTCATGCACTTTACGTTTCTAGGACTTAAGCGCATTTGGTTTTGGTTATATTGCAATTAGTGTTTCCTTTGCCCGAAATCTCGTGCTTTCATTTGGAATCATGATATACATCTTAATACTCACAAATATCTTTTTGTTGGACTTATATTCAAAATAAATTAAATTACTTTTAGGAATGAAGCTTTCATCATACTCCAACTATCATAAATGAATATTTATTTGGCATATTTAAAAATAAAATATAAGACTTATCTTTCTATATTACTCAAACTTATAGAAGTCTTATTTGTATAATAATCAATATAAAATGATAACTCTACCATGCTCATGAAGTGCACCCCAATGCACTTCTTATAAAAAGGATTTACCAATTAAGAAAACTCATTAAGAATAACACCATTTTTTATAATATTAAGAGAAAAGAAGATTTTGAAAGGAACTCCACAACCTTTTACAAAATAACCTGCCTATAAGGCATTCAAAAGAAAAAAACACACAAATCAACCCACAAACACAAAGAGGCACCAACAAACACAACACGAGAGAAAAAAGATGAGATCAAACAAGATAGAACCGAGAGAGTTCTACAATAGCATATCGATCTCATGGACTATTGTTCCTGACATCTATACTACCTCCTCAGAATAGTCTAACATCATATTCATGGAATTCCAAATAGTACATTACTTAATTTCAATCAATTTTAGACTGTACAAAATTACACTCTTCCTTGCAGAGGCCCCCCCCAGAGAATAAACAACTTTTACCATTTTATCCTTATGAAAATCCCTAGGAATAATATCCACATAAATAGGGTGGGATGAGGGGGAAAACATATTTTACTCCCACTTTTTATCGAGCAGATGCAACAATTTTTGGGTACCACTTCCTTCCACCTGGCTAACCAATGGTAGAACCCCCACCTCAAGTGATCTCGTAGGAAAAAATGATGATTATGTAGACACCAAAACAGCACCAATCCGATTATGTGACTGCAAACACTGATCGCTTTGACTAACACAGCCCCCAGGGCAGCCCTCAGAGGTTAAACAGTGGTATTAACCACTTTCATAGCAATTTTGTGAGGTCAAGAAGCAATTTGGCACACTTGGACACTTTGCCCAGTATTCGTCTCACCCAGAGACGAATTCAAAATAGAATCTGTCCCACCCCAGGACAAATTCTGAATCCGTCCCTGGGTGGGACGAATTCTAAGCTTAACGGGCAAAAAGGCAAATGGTGCCAAGTGGCAGCCCAGAATAGTCAGTTAAGGGCTCCTACCTTGCACGCATGTGTAAGTGGACAGAGGGGCCGTTAGAGGATTGTTACAAGAAGCATTTATCAAAGTTCAAGTCAATTGAGGTCTCCCCTCCCTCATGGGAAGACAAGACTGCCACATGGCGCCCATGGCAAACACTTGGCTTTTGTGCTTCCCTCCCAAAAGAGACACCTTGGGCCTATAAAAGGTGGGACTTTTCTCACCCAAAACATACAGGTGGAAGAAGTGTTCAAGCAATGAAGTGCTACCGAATCGAAGACTCACTTGCATCCCCCTTTGTTCACCTTCCTACATCCATCAATCTCTTTTGCAAGGGAGGTTGTTGGGTGGCCTTTGGAAGCTCGAACCTTACTCAAATCTTACGCATGGACATCTGTACCAACCAATTCGCCGACCCCCCAATCCTAAAATGTTTTGGGCCCATCCTTGGTGTATTGGCTCCAAAATCGAGGGCCAACTGTGGGAGGCCCACTTGCGCACCCCCGCACCTCCTAAGTCCTAATATTAGTTTTTGAGCACTTTAGATTATTTTTTTAGATTGCATTCTGTGTTACTAGGTCTGATTAGTCTATAATTGCAATTTTGTAGCTTTTGGTCAGAGTTTAGGGTGTTTTGTATTGCTTTGTCGTTTCGCTAACTTGCAGGTGTCAAGGTCAAATTCCCGAAGGTGGAGGCCAAATTGGGAAAATCCGACCATCTGGGTCATCCCAAAATGGCCCCAATTACCTAACCCCCCTATTTGCAAGAGTTTTGTAGGTCCCGGGATCTGAAATTGGAGCAGCAGCAGGTCGGTTTCTCCTACTCAGAAGAATTCGTCCCACCCAGGGACGAATTACGATCGAGTCGTCCTTCCCGGGGACGAATTCCGGTTTAAGGTGGATTGGCCAGCTGCCTCAGTGGAAGTGGCATTCTGGTAACTTTTCTTACTTTCTATCAGGTTTTGAAGCAATTTGGATTCACTGTTTTCACTGTTTCAGGCAAATATTCGTATGCATATTTTGTTAGTTTTAGAGAGAGAATGCTTTTCATTTGTAGAAGGTGCTACTAACGTCTTGATCATTTCTTTGTTCGCAGGAGAAGCAGCAGAGGCGAAGAACTCATCGACATCAGCGGCAGCATCATCCTGGCCCACCCATTGCAATCATGGGCACACAGAAGGAGGAATCATTCAGCGATTGTAATCAAACCCTATTTGCGCTCCTAGCCCCTAAAAAGGGAGGAGGCATTATTGTAACAGAGATCAAAAGAAATTAATGAAAGGGCTATTTTTATTTATCTGATTACATCTCTTCCAACATGTCTCTTTTCCGTTTCATGTAATTTATATTTCTAGGACTTAGGCATGCTTAACTTTGAATGCAATTGCACTTGGTGTTTCCTTTGACCAGAATCTCATGCTTTCAGTGGCGATCACGGTGGGACCTTGTTCCCTGGTTTTTGAAATCATAGAAATTGATCAAAGTTTTGTGTTTGTGCTTGACAGGTACATATTTTTTTTTTGTTGCGAGTCGCTATTCGTCTCTAACAGGGACGAATCCTTTTCTGCAATTCGTCTGACCCTGAGACGAATTCAAATTCGTCTCTGGGTGGGATGAATTCTGTTCTGCAATTCGTCTCCCAGAGGGACGAATTCCTATATGTGGATTTTCAGAGCAGAAATTCAGAGACAACAGGAGCAGGCGAGAGAAGAGGTAGGGATTTTCATGATCTCTGTTATATTTTTATGTTTCTGTTTCTGTTTCGTTAATTATTTTCATTTAATCTTGCATTGCATTAGGAAAAGTCATGTATGCTAGTTTCATTTTGTTGGATAAAATGAATCCCACACACATCACGAAACAACTTTAAACCAAGGAGCTGGTCGTAAGACCCCAGCCCTTGATCAAGACCATTGGTGGATTTAATCACCGCCTTGGCTTGATTTGCATCCATTTCCGATTGTCAACTGTTGTTAGGCGTAAATCCTGACGAAAACAGATCGAGCATAGCTGGGGTGATTCCCATGCACGCAAGGATAAGTTTTCTATGGTAGGTGCCATTAACAGGACAATCCCCCTTCCGTACCACCTACGTACCACGTACCTTCTGCTCTCACGTACCTATAGTCTCCCTCTCGTAAGGGCGGATATATAGAGAGGTTGGTATATCGGCCTGGCTGGTATATTGAAGGGGTGACCTTTTTCGAGTTATAAGAGCCTACATGATGCATTTAAATGTTCTACAAAATCTACAAAAACAAAATAAAACATCAAAATGCACTAAACCAGTCTAGGGCACACCAAGAATCCTTAAAAGAGATAATCACGGTTTTGTGAATGTGTGTGTTTAATTCTACTTAGTGTAGACAAAAAAAAAAGAAAATCATAAAACGAGATAAAAACTCATTTAGATAGCATAGAAGCACCGCAATGGTGTACACCCGCAGTAAAGCCCAATCAAGGGCAGAAGCTCCGGAAGGTACACAAAAAGTAGGCACAAGTCGCCTTCACTTCGATCCCGAGGATTTGGTCATACCGCCTTATAGGTCAAACCTACAAAAGAATCCAATTCAGAATCCTCGGTGGGGTATGCCTATTCAAAGCAGCCCCTTTCAGGAAGATGCCTTACATGTAGACCTTGACATAAATAGAGAATCACCTCTTGAAGGTAGGCATGAGTGGCCACCGCGCAATGAAGCGCTAAACAGGCACACTGTTCATTTAGAGGGGCAACGTGGATATGGCATCCCTTCTTTACCTATCATCAGAACAGAGAGACCAAATCCAGAGCACAGGGCTCCTTACATAGGGCGACCTAACTTCGCCCATCCCATTTACACCCATGAAAGGGAGTATGAGGAAAACCATCACATTCCTCGAGAGCAACAAACAATGCGGGAACCTTGCATTTCCGCACCAACAGGATATCATGATCACCCCTTGAGGCCAGAACCTCAAGCACATACTGCCTACCTCGACAGAGGGAAGCGACCCCTTGAGATTTTAGAACATCAAAATCGAGGTAAACCCATAGGAGGAACATTTGAACCTTCTGAACAAAATAGGGTAGAACGAATTGATCCGGCTGTCGCCAGATATACCACCCATCAAGCCCAAATCATGCGGCTTAAACAAAGTCAGCAAGAGATAGAGTATCAATACCGCTTGGATAAAGAACACATGCAACGCAAAGCGGATGAGTTACGCTATGAAATACCTGAGAGGGGGCCAACCCCTCGCATCCAAAGAGCTGAACAGTATGAGAGGCGTAATCCGTTGGCGCAAGACAGGTCTCCATGACCTCGTCAAGCTCTGCCTCCAAGACCCCATAGATTCGAGAGGGAGGCAACTCCCCGAAACAATGATGGGTACCTTCAGCAAGAACTTGATCAGGGTCATAGGTTTCACCCTGAGACTCCTCAAGAATTTTTTGAGGAGTATGAACTAGAGGAGTATATCGAAACTCCCCATCAAGGCAGGAAGGATGCCATTCGGCCACCCCTCCATAGGCCTCCAGTTTACCATAACTTGCAACAAGAGCGAACAAGAGAGGAAGAAATAGAATCTTCCGATGCATACCAAGCGCTATTGGAGCGTTTAGAGTCGGTGGAGACAAAAGCTACTGGGCATCAAAAACCCACATTACGTCTACTCCGTAATAATCCGGTGCATCCCTCAGTGTCTACACCTCTTTACCCCGAACACTTTAAGTTTCCTCAATTGGCAGTTTTTAAAGGTGAAGAGGACGCACAGGAACATGTTACACGGTTTCTAAGCCAATGCTTCGGAATTCAAGATAATGACGCGTTATTGCTTAGAACATTCATAACCACATTCGTAGGCCCTGCCTCGGATTGGTTCACATAGCTGCCCAAACACAGCATAAGCATCTTAGATCAGCTAGTAGATGCGTTTCTTGAACGTTTCGCCTTCAACACAAGGAAGAAGGCATCACTTAGTGATCTTGCTAGCCTTAAACAATTTGAGGAGGAAACAATGGCAGCGTACGGGAACCGATGGAGAGCTTTGCTTTCTAAGTTACCCTACCGTCCTCCCATGTCGGACCTCATGCAAATGTTCACGAAAAGTTGTTTAAAATCAATCTCTGGTCTATTGTTGCTGCGACAATATGACATCTTAGAAGAAGCTTTGGCGCAATCCAGAGTCATAGAAGAGATTAAGATAGGCGAAGGCGCAATTGCCAAGCCTAAGAAGAAAGAGTGGAATAAAACCACTAAAGCGGGACAACGCAACCACAACATGCTGCAATCAACCAAGTTACGATAAATGTCCCAGCGCCTGTGCAAGAAACGCAGCATCAAAAGGCTAACTACCAGGCAGTGCCTCCTGCTTACGAAAGAGATAACAAGAGACAAGAACAGTATCAGCAGCGTTGCCCTAGGTGATAATTCACCCCATATGCGGAGTCTAGGGACTCCTTATTTGACCGCTTGTCAGCGGCGAATCTAGTTACTCTGCCAGAAATCCAAAATTTTGACCCTAACGTTCCCAAGCCTAGGGGGTATAGGGAGGAATTGTATTGCAGATTTCATAGACGCAGAGGACATGACCTAAATGGGTGCTAGAAATTCAAAGAACTAGTCCAGGATTTGATCAACAATCGAACATTGGTCATGGACAACCCCATCGCACCTAACAACCAACAAATGGGGGTATTCAAGGACCCCTTGCCTACCCACGAGGTGCAGACAAAACCACTCCAAATAAACGAGGTGCGACAAGATCTTCCCGCACAAGGATTTGTGGGAATGATTAGCATTGTAACAAGGAACAAAAAATACCCAGCAGTTGCCCCCGAGGTACCTACGAGGGAAGTTCCATCGACATCGTAGCCTCAACAATGCCCAACGCAGTTACCTCCGCCTAGACCTGAGGTCACGATACGAACCAAACTCACACAGAGTTTACGGACCACGTCAGCTAGGCTGTCCATATACGAGCTTATTCAACAATCAGATCCACATAGAGAAGCTCTTATGGACATCTTAAAAGCCATTGAAGTACAACCCCACGAAGCTAATTCTTTCAATGCCTTCGTGGGACATGTGAAACAATGTATGGAGCCTGTCATCACATTCAAAGAAAACGAGGTCAAAACAATATCGAATGACATGTCGGATCCACCCCTGCACGTTATCGCGTGGGTCAACGGGATCCCGTACAAGAGAGTGCTGATAGATACTGGCTCGTCCAGTAACATCATAACCACTGCAGCGTTAAAGCATTTAAAACTGCCAGCCTCTCACATCACAACTTCTACGTACACACTGCGAGCTTCTAACGATGCAATTTGCTCGACAGTTGGCACGGTTGTTCTGCCTATATAGGTAGGACAAAAGTCAATACCCACACTGTGCCATGTGTTGGAAGGCAAAATGGCTTATAACATACTGCTAGGGCGGCCTTGGATCAGGGACATGAAGTGTGTCCCCTCGATCGCACACCAGTGCTTGAAGTATGCCTATGAAGGGCAAATACATGTAGTCCCAATGGACTTAGAGCCCTTCAAGTATTGCAATGCGGTACAATTCATACCTCAATCAACCCTACCATCAACGCATTTGGATTTTCAATTAAATCCATCTAAACAGGGTCCGATACCGCAGGCACCACTGGTGGCAAATAAAGCAAAATCCCAGCCAGGTGAGACTTCATCATCGGCTCCTTCATCATCAATGCCACCTATCATGGTCCAACAAAAGGACAAGGGAAAGCAAATCATGGAGGAGGTTAAGCCTCTAGAAGAGGGGTTGCCCACGATCTCAGCAATATCAACAGAGGAAGTGCACAACGCAACGAAAACTAAGACTCCTGAACAACCAAACATGGAATGGACTCAGGAAGGACTACCGTTTCCTCCTACCCAATCATCGACAATCACTGTTGAGATGGCCAGTACAGGCCTGGGAGAGTACATAGTGAAAAATGTTGTGGCAACCCCCACATCGGAGTCAGTACAAGACATGGGAAGACCTCGCCTTCCCATTGGAACAATCGTCCCTCTAGGCTACCCACCGAACCAAACGAATTTTGTGTATGGGGGCCTTGATCATGGTTCTGAACCATGCGAACAAAAGGAAACAGATGAAGAGCCTTTTGTCAAAAACATCAATTATCTGTCGAACCCAGAATTTGCCCTAAAATATCTCGAACAATGCAATTGGCATGGGTATGGGTTAGGTAGATATGAGCAAGGGATGCGGATCCTTTGCCAACCAAGGTATCAGATGCCATATGATAAGTCGGGGGTAGGGTTCAACCATCCCCTGCCATTAGACATCTTGGTTGAAAACATGTAATGCCTAGAAATAGGCAACAGGGGGGGATTGGCACAAGACCCGTACGCCAATCCAAACACAGAATACACATTGGGGGATTATCTCCTATGGTCTACAAACACCCCTGGAAATAGCAATAACCCCTCTCCTTTGCTAGAGAGAGGTGAAAGTTCAGAGAACAGTCATCAAAGAGAACAACAACGACTTCCAGACATTTTTCTGAAACTATTCCCCTTAGAGGTTCCAGACGAAATAACACAGTCTCAAAAGAATCAGGTCCCTCCACTAAGAGTGGAACAACCGCAATGGGACCAGATTAATTCACTGGAACAGGAAGAGTCCTCAATGTCCGAAGCAACAGATGTTGAAGAGGATGAACAATTTTGGATCTATGAAAGCGATTCAGAAGACGAGACTGAGATGGACTATCTCAGACATGCGCGACGACATCACCGCGCTCTAACCCATGAAGATCTAATGCGAAAAATGGGTATACGATTAGGACATGAATGGCATGTAGACCCAGCGAGGTGGGACAAAGTGTTAGGCCTATGGCTCCAAATTCAAGATGAGCATCGTCCACCTCATGATCCCATCAGGACAACAGTATCGAGGGAAGACCCCGCCTTCCTTTTCGCACATAGAGATGAATTTGCACCTAGAGAGGATCCATTCGTGCCTGTTCCCATAGAGCCAAATCCAGAGTATAGGGAACATCTGAAAGAATCAAGTCATCACACCCGTGGTTTTGGAGACCAAATTCATTCCATCCACATGATCTCCATTGATTTGACCACAACCATCCGCAATCCGACCAATCCATCTCGATCATTGCATCTAAACATGGATGCCATTGACTGGGATCGCGTCAATTCACCATTGTCACCATCGTAGTACTCGCCTTTCGGTGAAATGCTTCATTTTACCCCAAGGACAACTCAAGATATTTTTCAAGCTGAAGAGGGACCCGAGGTCCCAAACGCAGATCTTAACTCAGCTGATGATATCCATTTAATCCCAAATCCACATCAGTTGGAGGACGGATCTCACATGTCAGTCGAAGAGACGACTAACGTAGACATCGGCACAGATCCAATGAATCCACGGATTCTCAAGCTGGGGGTAAGCCTTTCCCCCAAAGAGCAAGCCGATTACATTACCCTTCTTAAAGAAAAGAAGGAGGTTTTTGCATGGTCATACAAAGATATGCCAGGACTAGACCCGCATCTAGTCATGCACAATTTAACGCTTGATCCGAAAATCAAGCCAGTAAAGCAAAAACTAAGAAAAATGCACCCAACAGTGGCCCTGATGGTCAAAGACGAATTGCAAAAGCTGTTGGATGCACAATTTGTCATCTGCGTGGATTATCCGCCATGGTTGTCCAACATGGTTCCCGTCAAGAAGCCCGACGGGAGGATTCGCATATGCACCGACTTTCAAGACCTAAACAAAGCGAGTCCTAAGGATGATTTCCCCTTGCCAAGCATCGACACATTGGTAGACGCTACAGCAGGTCACGAAATGCTCTCCCTAATGGACGGTTTCTCGAGATACAATCAAATTCGTATCAATCCTGAAGACCAACTCAAAACGGCATTCACAACGCCTTGGGGGACATTTTGTTATAAGGTCATGTCTTTTGGCCTTAAAAATGCTGGTGCTACATACCAACGTGCTATGACGTATATCTTCCATGATTACATGCACAAAACTTTGGAAGATGACATGGATGATTTGTTAGCCAAGTCTAAATTGCGCTCAGATCATCTTGGTGACTTAAGCAAGATTCTCGATCGCCTCATAGAGCATAAGGTCAGACTGAATCCCAAGAAGTGCGTGTTCGGTGTCACATCCGGAAAACTCTTGGGTTTTATAGTCTCCAAAAGAGGCATCGAAGTGGACCCAAACAAAGTCAAGGCAATCCTTGAAATGGCTCCCCCAACCACTATCAAGCATCTCAAAAGTCTGCAAGGAAAGGTCACGTCGATTAAACGCTTCATAGCGCAATTATCTGACAAATGTCGACCAATGAACAAACTATTGCACAAGGGGGTCACATTTCAGTGGGATGATGAGTGCCAGTCAGCCTTTGACGAAATCAAACAATACTTGGCTTCGCCGCCAGTATTGGCACCGCCTAGACCAGGTGTGCCGTTCTACTTATACATCTTAGCTACTGAGGTGGCACTGGGCACAATTCTAGCCCAGAAGAATGAACTTTACAAAGAACAGGCTACTTACTATCTTAGCCGCACCCTAGTCAGTTATGAACTTAACTATGCATACGTTGAGAAACTCTGCTTGGCAGTGGTGTTTGCCACCAAATGGCTACGCCACTACATGCTGAGCAACATGACGTATGTTGTGTCTAAGGAGAATCCATTGTGATACATGATGAGTCGTACTTATCATAGTAGCCGCACGGCGAAATGGATCATGTTGTTGATGAAATTTGACATTGAGTTTATTGGACAAAAATCTATAAAAGGACAAGTCATAGCCGATCAACTAGTAGAGGCTCCTCTTGAAGATGATCAGCCTCTGGTCATAGAACTACCCGATGATGAGGTCTTCCATGTCTCAGAATTGCCAGATTCGAAGAGCCTGAGTCTCAGGCCGACATAACCTTATTTTTCGATGGTTCTAAATGCGAGCAAGGTGGTGGCGCAGGAATTGTATTCTTCACACCGCAGGGTGCTCCAATGCCCCTGTCATTTAAATTAAACTTCCAGTGCACCAACAACAATGCCGAATATGAAGCCTTGCTCCTAGGTCTTCAGACAACAATCGCCATGAACATCAAAAGATTGAACATCTTTGGCGATTCGCTGTTAATCGTCAATCAAGTCAAAGGGGTATACCAATGCAAATGCCCAGTTCTGAAGGCTTATAAAGCCCTCGTAGATAAATTCCTGGCAAAACTTGAGTGGTATGACATCGAGGCACTCCCTCGATCATCGAATCATTTTGCGGACACAATGGCCTCCTTAGGGTCACTAATCTCGCAAGACCTTTTCGGTGATGTAACAACCATTCAGGTCAAAACCTTATCGCAACCCGCGATGGAGCGTGCAAGCTCAGACTTGACGCCAGGAATCCACATGATCCAGATTGAACCATCTTCAAATAAGTTCTTTCGAATCCGAGACTATCTGAAACATGCCAACTGGGGGTATTTATTCTCCCCCACTCCCATTAATAGCAACACAACGCTATTCTTACAAGTTCTATCCCAATCAACATTTGTTAGGGAAGAACTCCAAAAGGGATTGGCTGTTCAAACTGTCGAGGTATCCGATCAACAGGACTGGTATTTACCCATAAGAGACTACCTCAAGTTAGGTAATCTACCCTTTGGATTGACACAAGCCACAAAATGAACATTTAAACAGAAAGCGGCAAAATATGTCTTGATAGGAGACATTTTGTAACGTCGCAGCTACGACGGAATTCTTCTTTGTTGCTTGGACCAGCAAGAGTCCACTTGGGCAGTCACCCAAGCGCATGACGGTACATGTGGTGGCCACTTCAGTGGTATGGCCATTGCAATGTGCATTATTTGCATGGGCTATTATTGGCCATCTTTAGAGCGAGATTGCTGCGCGTATGTCAAGAGGTGTGTAAAATGTCAACATCATTCCAATCTGATGCACGCACCTTTCCAGGCCCTATAGACAATCCAGTCTGCTTGGCCATTTTTGTAGTGGGGCCTCGATCTAATCAAAAATATCTCCCCTACATCGTCAGGCCGTCACACGTTTATCATAACGGCCACAAAATACTTTACCAAATGGGTGGAAGCAATTCCGTTAACCTCTACGACAGGACCCCACATAGCGGAGTTCATTTTGCATTACATCATATGTCATTTTGGTATTCCATCCAAAATAATCTCGGATAATGGGCCATCATTCAAGAACAAAGACGTGCGTGCTTTAACCATAAAGTACAAAATTTAGCACAACTTTTCAACACCCTATTATCCGCAAGCAAATGGGCAAGCAGAGGCGTCAAACAAAATGCTAGTCGCCATCCTAAAAAAGACCGTCGTAGACAGTCATAAGGATTGGCACATACAAATCCCACTTGCCCTTTGGGCCTATCGCACTAGCATTCAGACGCCCACTGGGGCAACTCTTTTTTCACTAGTGTATGGCTCAGAGGCAGTAATGCCTCTCGAGTTGGAAATTCCTTCCCTCCGCATATCAATGTAGGAATTCATCGATGATGACACTACACGATAGGCCTGGTTAGACCAGCTTACGTTGCTTGATGAAAGACGCGTTAATGCTCTCGAGCACTTACGTATCTATCAAGAGCGGCTTAAGAGAGCTTACAACATGAAATTTCACCTAAGAGACTTTCGGGTTGGTGATCTGGTTCTGAAGGAAAACCAACAAAACTCTAATTTGTCGTCCCATATGAGGGACAAATTCACGGCAAATTGGCTATGTCCTTATGTCATTGATAGCAAAATAGGATCAGGAACGTACAGGCTAGCTTCTCTTGATGGTATCAAGGAAACAGAACCCTTGAATATCAGTCATTTGCGACCATTTCATATCTAAGAAAGCCATGTACCAAAATAAAAAATAAAAAAAAAAAAAAAATTTTAAACAAAAACAAACAAACAAAAAGCTCCAAGGATTATCGCAATCTCTTGGTCAACCCAAAAAGCTCCAAGGATTATCGCAATCTCTTGGTCAACCAAAAAGCTCCAAGGATTATTGCAATCTCTTGGTCAACCAAAAAGCTCCAAGGATTATCACAATCTCTTGGTCAACCCAAAAAGCTCCAAGGATTATCGCAATCTCTTGGTCAACCAAAAAGCTCCAAGGATTATCGCAATCTCTTGGTCAACCCAAAAAGCTCCAAAGATTATCGCAATCTCTTGGTCAATACAAAAAGCTCCAAAGATTATCACAATCTCTTGGTCAATACAAAAAGCTCCAAGGATTATCGCAATCTCTTGGTCAACCCAAAAAGCTCCAAGGATTATCGCAATATCTTGGTCAACCCAAAAAGCTCCAAGGATTATCGCAATCTCTTGGTCAAACAAATCAATAAATTCAACAAAAACAAAACAACAAAAATCAACAAAATCAACAAAGATTTGCATCTCAATTCTAGGCATAATCGAATTCATCAAAATCAATAAAAACACCATGCATAAATTTTACCACACTACAGTCAGTGGTCTGGGAATGTACTAAGAGTTTCAGTGATTCAGTCATCATTTTCCTCTTTAGCCATGTAGTGTACCAAGGTGAACGGATTTTACAAAGGTAGAGTCACACTTGAAATACACCTTGTTACGTAACATCCCAACACAAATCAAAACACTAAAATTCCCAAAATTCTGTGAACGAAAGACGAAACCTGCAAAATAATCTAGGTCACCACAAGAAAAATGGTTATCTTGCTCATCCCCCTATGCGAATGACCCCTAGAATGCTGAGAGTTGGCAAAAGGACAAGCATCCTCCCTACCCAATTCCCTAAGAATCCCTAAAGTTCTCAACAGTTGCAAAACACAAAAATTTGCAAAATGTCAAAACTCAAAAATTTGACAAACTATAGTGCACACATCAAAAGGCACAAACAACAGTGATTTTCGTCACTCCATATCCCCAATCCCTTGCTCAAAAGAAAAATCAATCAAAATAAACAGTGATCTTATCACTACAAAAGAGCAAGTATCCCAATACAATTGAAAAAAAAAGAAGGGAGTTGACCTTGAATCCCTGGAACTCTCAGCATTTTGTAGGTCATAAGGCAAGCTTCAATACCAATTCGGTAACAGAAGTAAACCTCCCGCATGACGATATATCTGTCACATTAACTTGCGTACAGATCAATGTTTGCATGTGGATGAGCTAGCTTATGACATCCTGGATTACACCGTGGATTAATCTTAGTACATACAACAAAGGAATTCATGGAGCTAATTAGGTGATCCTCAGTATAGGTTCGGTTGAAAGCCCATCTGGCACTGGCGGTATCCTAACAAATACCACTAAATGAACTCAATTGCACACACAGGGATGTTAAATAACTCGGTAAAAAATAGGTCCGATTCGTACCTTGTTCAAAAGTCCTATAAGATAAAGTACAGTTATGGATAGTGAGTTAAAACTGTCTGAATCTCAGAAAATATTACATTCATCCCAAAACCATCTGCGCTACTTATCATCCTTATGATACCATCAAAAAATACAAAGACAGCAAAGAAAAACCAGATAAATAAAAATATAATTCATCCATTTCAATTTGCATATCACATAGACATCTAAAACAATTCAATTCGTCATAACATCCGCATTCATCAAAATAAATAAACATGCATAACAAAAATCAATCACATCATCACATGTACAAATCCAAAAATAAAATCGGTATATATATATATATATCATCAAAAAAAGATGCCCGCAGGCTACAAAACAGGTCCTCAGACCCCGCAATCATATCCAAAATCCAACCTAAGGCGTTGGCCACCATGATCACGCAGGATCGGTGCGACGGGAACTACCCCCCGTGGTGTGGGTCCTATGGGACCCGCGCAGGGCGGCTACTGCTAGCCCCCGCATCATGCCTACTACCACCCCCCTCATCTAACCGCCTACGGTGAGATGATGCTGACTGCTCAGTCAGAATATCCCTCATCCGTCAAGAAGATCTGCTGATCGAAGGCTCAGGGAGCCGCCCGCCAAGGCAGATGACCTCCATCTCCAAGTCTATCTGATACAGACACCACTCTGCCTCCCATCGATGATAGATGGACAATGCATCATCGCGCTGCACAAAAACTCTATCCCGCTCTGCCAACTGAGCCCGCAGAAGATCCCTCTCCAGATCCTGCATCCGTAGCAGCTCTGTAAGCCGCACAACCTCATCACCTACATCCGACCCCACCCCCTCCGTATCTGTCGGACGCATAGGACTCACGGGGACAGTAGCCTGCTAAGGCCCCAATTGCCCCTCCACATCCTGCATGGCCAGCTGCTCCGGAACACCCAAGTCCAAATCCTCATCTCCCGCATCCACCATGTCTGCATCATTCAACGGCCCTCCCCAATCACCCCCTGTTGCCTCAGCATCCTCCACTGCCGCCTCCGTGCCTCCCAGTGGACCCTCACCTCTCTAGTGCCGCAAAACCCACCACGAGTCATACTCAGTGGTAGTACCTACGTCATCCACATCCAACACCTCAATAACCGCATCCGACTCCTCACCCAATGGCACGAGGACCGCTGGCTCCAGATCCCTCTCATCTCCCCGATGCCGATAGCTTACGGGTTCACCAGGCAACCCCTGGCGCACCCCAAACTGTCGTGTAACCCGGCGGTATGGAAAGAACTCATGCTCCGTCCCGTGCCGCCTAGTCAACCATCGCTCCCTCCGTACCCGTCGAAGCCACTCTCCAGCCTCAGGCCAAGCTGGACAGTCCCTATAGAGACGCCAAAACACCTCCCCTGGAGTGAGCCACGAAAAGGCATCAATGTAGTGCTCAACTGCACCTGCCCATCGCCGACTCTGCCCCTGCTCCACAGACCGTCGCCACAAAGCCGCATAACCAATCTCCTCATCTTCCATCACCACCCGAGTCATCCATGGTAACACGGTAGGCCTCTCAACAACTATGTGCTGCCAACCCCAACACTGCAACAAAAAGCTGCAACTGACACCCTTCCGCTGTCGACAGCGGACCCCGTACAGCTCCCCATAAAGCTGCGCCAATAAAGTATGTCCCCATCTAAGGATCAACGGTGCCTCTATCGGGCACTCTGCCAACTGCCACACCAAATCCAATAGGTTCCATGGGAACCTCACACCTGACGAATCAGGGAGAAGAATGTTAGAAATGAGGCCCATTAGGAATGCGTGCCTCACTCCTAACACCCCCCTCTCCTTCCACCAGCCAACCAAAATCCTGCCAGCCTGGCAATCCGCCTCGGCTGTCTCCACTGGGTCTGCTACACCCAGCTCCCCACCATGCCCAAAACATCTCGTGAGTATAGCAGTCCGCTGATCAAACGGAGATGTCCTAATAGGCAGACCATCTATTGGAATCCGAAGCAACCGATAGACGTCCTCAAGAGTCACAGTCATCTCCCCTGTCGGGAGATGGAAAGTATTTGTCCGCGGATCCCAAAGCTTGATCAAGGCCGTCAGATAGGCCTGATCCGAAACCACAGGCTTTAGTCAAGCCACCTGCTTGAGCCCAAGGGCATCAAGCCATTCCCAGTCACCATCAGTCAAGGCCAACCGCGCCTTAGTAAATGCAGCGGGTACACGGTAGCGGCTCCTAACAACCTACAAGCAAACAAAAAAAAATGATAAATAAACTCGAAGGGAGGTTGTTGGGTGGCCTTTGGAAGCTCGAACCTTACTCAAATCCGATGCATGGACATCTGAACCTACCAATTCGCCGACCCCCCAATCCTAAAATGTTTTGGGCCCATCCTTGGTGGATTGGCTCCAAAATCGAGGGCCAACGGTGGGAGGCCCACTTGGGCACCCCCGCACCTCCTAAGTCCTAATATTAGTTTTTGAGCACTTTAGATTATTTTTTTAGATTGCATTCTGTGTTACTAGGTCTGATTAGTCTATAATTGCAATTTTGTATCTTTTGGTCAGAGTTTAGGGTGTTTTGTATTGCTTTGTCGTTTCGCTAACTTGCAGGTGTCAAGGTCAAATTCTCGAAGGTGGAGGCCAAATTGGGAAAATCCAACCATCTGGGTCATCCCAAAATGGCCCCAATTACCTAACCCCCCTGTTTGCAGGAGTTTTGCAGGTCTCGAGATTCGACATTGGAGCAGCAGCGAGTCGGTTTCTCCTACTCAGAAGAATTCGTCCCACCCAGGGATGAATTACAGTTAGAATTCGTCCTGCCCAGGGATGAATTCCAGTTTAAGGTGGATTGGCCAGCTGCCTCAGTGGCAGTGGCCTTCTGGTAACTTTTCTTACTTTTTGTCAGGTTTTGAAGCAATTTGAATTCACTGTTTTCACTGTTTCAAGCAAATATTCGTATGCATATTTTGTTAGTTTTAGAGAGAGAATGCTTTTCATTTGTAGCAGGTGCTACTAACGTCTTGATCATTTCTTTATTCGCAGGAGAAGCAGCTGAGGCGAAGAACTCATCGACATCAGCGACGACATCATCTCGGCCCGCCCATTGCAATCGTGGGCATGCAGAAGGAGGAATCATTCAGCGATTGTAATCAAACCCTATTTGCGCTCCTAGCCCCTGAAAAGGGAGGAGGAATTATTGTAACAGAGATCAAAAGAAATTAATGAAAGGGCTGTTTTTCTTTATCTGATTGCGTCTCTTCCAACATGTCTCTTTTCCGTTTCATGTAATTTATATTTCTAGGACTTAGGCGTGCTTAAATTTGAATGCAATTGCACTTGGTGTTTCCTTTGACCGGAATCTCGTGCTTTCAGTGGCGATCATCGTGATCGCCACTGAAAGCACGAGATTTCGGTCAAAGGAAACACCAAGTGCGATTGCATTCAAAGTTAAGCACGCTTAAGTCCTAGAAATATAAATTACATGAAATGGAAAAGAGACACATTGGAAGAGATGCAATAAGATAAAGAAAAACACAGCCCTTTCATTAATTTCCTTCGATCTCTGTTACAATAATGCCTCCTCCCTTTTTAGGGGCTGGGAGCGCAAATAGGGTTTGATTACAATCGCTGAATGATTCCTCCTTCCGCGTGCCCACGATTGCAATGGGCGGGCCAAGATGATGCCGCCGCCGATGTCGATGAGTTCTTCGCCTCTGCTGCTTCTCCTGTGAACAAAGAAATGATCAAGATGTTAGTAGCACCTGTTGCAAATGAAAAGCATTCTCTCTCTAAAACTAACAAAATATGCATACGAATATTTGCCTAAAATCGTGAAAACAGTGAATCCAAATTGCTTCAAAACCTGACAGAAGGTAAGAAAAGTTACCAGAAGGCCACTGCCACTGAGGCAGCTGGCCAATCCACCTTAAACTGGAATTCATCCCTGGGCAGGACGAATTCTGACTATAATTCATCCCTGGGTGGGACGAATTCTTCTGAGTAGGAGAAACCAACCTGCTGCTGCTCCAATGTCGGATCCCGAGACTTGCAAAACTCTTACAAACAGGGGGGTTAGGTAATTGGGGCCATTTTGGGATGACCCAGATGGTCGGATTTTCCCAATTTGGCCTCCACCCTCGGGAATTTGACCTTGACACCTGCAAGTTAGCAAAACGACAAAGCAATGCAAAACACCCTAAACTCTGACCAAAAGCTACAAAATTGCAATTATAGACTAATCAGACCTAGCAACACAGAATGCAATCTAAAAATAATCTAAAGTGCTCAAAAACTAAAATTAGGACTTAGGAGGTGCAGGGGTGCCCAAGTGGGCCTCCCACCGTTGGCCCTCGATTTTGGAGCCAATCCACCAAGGATGGGCCCAAAACCTTTTAGGATTGGGGGGTCGGCGAATTGGTAGGTTCAGATGTCCATGCGTCGGATTTGAGTAAGGTTCAAGCTTCCAAAGGCCACCCAACAACCTCCCTTGCAAGAGATTGATGGATGTGGGAAGGTGAACAAAGGGGGATGCAAGTGAGTCTTCAATTCGGCAGCACTTCGTTGCTTGAACACTCCTTCAACCTGTCTGTTTTGGGTGAGAAAAGTCCCACCTTTTATAGACCCAAGGGGTCTCTTTTGGGAGGGAACATCTCCGTTTGATCAGCGGACTGCTATACTCATGAGATGTTTTGGGCATGGGGGGGAGCTGGGTGTAGCAGACCCAGTGGAGACAGCCGAGGCGGATTGCCAGGCTGGCGGGATTTTGGTTGGCTGGTGGAAGGAGAGGGGGGTGTTAGGAGTGAGGCACGCATTCCTGATGGGCCTCATTTCTAACATTCTTCTCCCTGATTCGTCAGGTGTGAGGTTCCCGTGGAACCTGCTGGATTTGGTGTGGCAGTTGGCAAAGTGCCCGATAGAGGCATCGTTGATCCTTAGATGGGGACAGACTTTGTTGGCGCAACTTTACGGGGAGCTGTACGAGGTCCGCTGTCGACAGTAGAAGGGTGTCAGTTGCAGCTTTTTGTTGCAGTGCTGGGGTTGGCAGCACATAGCTGTTGAGAGGCCTACCGGGTTACCGTGGATGACTCAGGCGGCGATGGAGGATGAGGAGATTGGTTATGCGGATTTGTGGTGACGGTCTGTGGAGCAAGGGCAGAGTCGGCGATGGGCAGGTGCAATTGAGCACTACATTGATGCCTTTTCGTGGCTCACTCCAGGGGAGGTGTTTTGGCATCCCTATCGGGACTGTCCAGCTTGGCCTGAGGCTGGAGAGTGGCTCCGATGGGTACGGAGGGAGCGATGGTTTACTGGGCGGCACGGGACGGAGCATGAGTTCTTTCTATACCGCCGGGTTACACGATAGTTTGGGGTGCGCCAGGGGTTGCCTGGTGAACCCGTAGGCTATGACTTATCCTTTTATAGATTTTTGTCCAATAAACTCAATGTCAAATTCCGTCAACAACATGATCCATTTCGCTGTGCGGCTACTATGATAAGTACGACTCATCATGTATCGCAATGCATTCTCCTTAGACACAACATACGTCATGTTGCTCAGCATGTAGTGGCGTAGCCTTTTGGTGGCAAACACCATTGCCAAGCAGAGTTTCTCAACGTATGCATAGTTAAGTTCATAACTAACCAGGGTGTGGCTAAGATAGTAAGTAGCATGTTATTTGTAAAGTTCATTCTTCTGGGCTAGCATTGCGCCCAGTGCCACCTCGATAGTCGAGATGTATAAGTAGAACGACACACCTGGTCTAGGCGGTGCCAATACTGGCGGTGAAGCCAAGTATTGTTTGATTTCGTCAAATGCTGACTGGCACCGTCATCCCACTGAAATGTGACCCCCTTGTGCAATAGTTTGTTCATTGGTCGACATTTGTCAGATAATTGCGCTATGAAGCGTTTAATCGACATGACCTTTCCTTGCAGACTTTTGAGCTACTTGATAGTGGTTGGGGGAGCCATTTCAAGGATTGCCTTGACTTTGTTTGGGTCCACTTCGATGCCTCTTTTGGAGACTATGAAACCCAAGAGTTTTCCAGATGTGACGCCGAACACGCACTTCTTGGGATTCAGTCTGACCTTATGCTCTATGAGGCGATCGAGAATCTTGCTTAAGTCACCGAGATGATCTGAGCGCAATTTAGACTTGGCTAACAAATCATCAATGTAATCTTCCAAAGTTTTGTGCATGTAATCGTGGAAGATATACGTCATAGCACGTTGGTATGTAGCGCCAGCATTTTTAAGGCCAAAATGCATGACCTTATAACAAAATGTCCCCCAAGGCGTTGTGAATGCCGTTTTGAGTTGGTCTTCAGGATTGATACGAATTTGATTGTATCCTGAGAAACCGTCCATTAGGGAGAGCATTTCGTGACCTGCTATAGTGTCTACCAATGCGTCAATGCTTGGCAAGGGGAAATCATCCTTAGGACTCGCTTTGTTTAGGTCTCGAAAGTCGGTGCATATGCGAATCCTCCCGTCGGGCTTCTTGACGGGAACCATGTTGGACAACCATGGCGGATAATCCATGCAGATGACAAATTGTGCATCCAACAGCTTTTGCAATTTTTCTTTGACCATCGAGGCCACTGTTGGGTGCATTTTTCTTAGTTTTTGCTTTACTGGCTTGATTTTCGGATCAAGCATTAAATTGTGCATGACTAGCTGTGGGTCTAGTCCTGGCATATCTTTGTATGACCATGCAAAAACCTCCTTCTTTTCTTTAAGAAGGGCAATGTAATCGGCTTGCTCTTCGGGGGAAAGGCTTACCCCCAGCTTGAGAATCCATGGATTCATTGGATCTGTGTCGATGTCTATGTCAGTCGTCTCTTCGACTGACATGTGAGATCCGTCCTCCAACTGATGTGGAGTTGGGATTAAATGGATATCATCAGCTGAGTTAAGATCTGCGTTTGGGACCTCGGGTCCCTCTTCAGCTTGAAATATATCTTGAGTTGTCCTTGGGGTAAAATGAAGCATTTCATCGAAAGGCCAGTACTCTGATGGTGACAATGGTGAATTGACGCGATCCCGCTCAATGGCATCCATGTTTAGATGCAATGACCGATGATGGATCGGTCGGATTGCGGATGGGTGTGGTCAAATCAATGGAGATCATGTGGATGGAATGAATTTGGTCTCCAGAACCACGGGTGTGACGACTTGATTCTTTCAGATGTTCCCTATACTCTGGATCTGGCTCTACGAGAACAGGCACGAATGGATCCTCTCTAGGTGCAAATTCGTCTCTATGTGCGAAAAGGAAGGCGGGGTCTTCCCTCGGTACTGTTGTCCTGATGGGATCATGAGGTGGACGATGCTCATCTTGAATTTGGAGCCATAGGCCTAACACTTGGTCCCACCTCGCTGGGTCTACATGCCATTCATGTCCTAATCGTATACCCATTTGTCCCATTAGATCTTCATGGGTTAGAGCGCGGTGATGTCGTCGCGCATGTCTGAGATAGTCCATCTCAGTCTCGTCTTCTGAATCGCTTTCATAGATCCAAAATTGTTCATCCTCTTCAGCATCTGTTGCTTCCGACATTGAGGACTCTTCCTGTTCCAGTGAATTAATCTGGTCCCATTGCGGTTGTTCCACTCTTAGTGGAGGGACCTGATTCTTTTGAGACTGTGTTATTTCGTCTGGAACCTCTAAGGGGAATAATTTTAGAAAAATGTTTGGAAGCCGTTGTTGTTCTCTTTGATGACTGTTCTCTGAACTTTCACCTCTCTCTAGCAAAGGAGAGGGGTTATTGCTATTTCCAGGGGTGTTTGTAGACCATGGGAGATAATCCCCCAATGTGTATTCTGTGTTTGGATTGGCGTACGGGTCTTGTGCCAATCCCCCCCGTTGCCTATTTCTAGGCCTTGCATGTTTTCAACCAAGATGTCTAATGGAAGGGGATGGTTGAACCCTACCCCCGACTTGTCATATGGCATCTGATACCTTGGTTGGCAAAGGATCCGCATCCCTTGCTCATATCTGCCTAATCCATACCCATGCCAATTGCATTGTTCGAGATATTTTAGGGCAAATTCTGGGTTCGACAGATAATTGATGTTTTCGACAAAAGGCTCTTCATCTGTTTCCTTTTGTTCACATGGTTCAGAACCATGATCAAGGCCCCCATACACAAAATTCGTTTGGTTCGATGGGTAGCCTAGAGGGACGATTGTTCCAATGGGAAGGCGAGGTCTTCCCATGTCTTGTACTAACTCCAGTGTGGGGGTTGCCACAACATTTTGCACTATGTACTCTCCCAGGCCTGTACTGGACATCTCAACAGTGATTGTTGATGATTGGGTAGGAGGAAACGGTAGTCCTTCCTGAGTCCATTCCATGTTTGGTTGTTCAGGAGTCTTAGTTTTCTTTGCGTTGTGCACTTCCTCTATTGATATTGCTGAGATCATGGGCAACCCATCTTCTAGAGGCTTAACCTCCTCCATGATTTGCTTTCCCTTGTCCTTCTATTGGACCACGATAGGTGGCGTTGATGATGAAGGAGCCGATGATGAAGTCTCACCTGGCTGGGATTTTGCTTTATTTGCCACCAGTGGTGCCTGCGGTATCGGACCCTGTTTCGATGGATTTAATTAAAAATCCAAATGCGTTGATGGTAGGGTTGATTGAGGTATGAATTGTACCGCATTGTAATACTTGAAGGGCTCTAAGTCCATTGGGACTACATGTATTTGCCCTTCATAGGCATACTTCAAGCACTGGTGTGCGATCGAGGGGACACACTTCATGTCCCTGATCCAAGGCCGCCCTAGCGAGTATGTTATAAGCCATTTCGCCTTCCAACACATGGCACAGTGTGGGTATTGAATTTTGTCCTACCTGTATAGGCAGAACAACCGTGCCGACTATCGAGCAAATTGCATCATTAAAAGCTCGCAGTGTGTATGTAGAAGCTGTGATGTGAGAGGCTGGCAATTTTAAATGCTTTAACGCTGCAGTGGTTATGATGTTACTGGACGAGCCAGTATCTATCAGCACTCTCTTGTACGAGATCCCGTTGACCCGCGCGATAACGTGCAGGGGTGGATCCGGCATGTCATTCGATATTGTTTTGACCTCGTTTTCTTTGAATGTGATGACGAGCTCCGTACATTGTTTCACATGTCCCACGAAGGCGTTGAAAGAATTAGCTTCGTGGGGTTGTACTTCAATGGCTTTTAAGATGTCCATAAGAGCTTCTCTATGTGGAGCTGATTGTTGAATAAGCTCGTATATGGACAGCCTAGCTGACGTGGTCTGTAAACTCTGCGTGAGTTTGGTTTGTATCATGACCTCAGGTCTAGGCGGAGGTAACTGTGTTGGGCATTGTTAAGGCTGCGATGTCGACGAAACTTCCCTCGCAGGTACCTCGGGGGAAACTGTTGGGTTTTTTCTGTTCCTTGTTACAATGCTAATCATTCCCACAAATCCTTGTGTGGGAAGATCTTGTTGCACCTCGTTTATTTGGAGTGGTTTTGTCTGTGCCTCATGGGCAGGCAAGGGGTCCTTGAATACCCCCATTTGTTGGTTGTTAGGTGCGATGGGGTTGTCCACGACCAATGTTCGATTGTCGATCAAATCTTGGACTAGTTCTTTGAATTTCCAACACCCATTTAGGTCATGTCCTCTGCGTCTATGAAATCTGCAATACAATTCCTCCCTATACCCCCTAGGCTTGGGAACGTTAGGGTCAAAAATTTGGATTTCTGGCAGAGTAACTAGATTTGCCGCTGACAAGCGGTCAAATAAGGAGTCCCTAGACTCCGCATATGGGGTGAATTGTCACCTAGGGCGACGCTGCTGATACTGTTCCTGTCTCCTGTTATCTCTTTCGTAAGTAGGAGGCACTGCCTGGTAGTTAGCCTTTTGAGGCTATGTTTCTTGCATAGGCGCTGGGACATTTATCGCAACTTGGTTGATTGCAGCGTGTTGTGGTTGCGTTGTCCCAGTTTTAGTGGTTTTATTCCACTCTTTCTTCTTAGGCTTGGCAATTGCGCCTTCGCCTATCTTAATCTCTTCTATGACTCTGGCTTGCGCCAAAGCTTCTTCTAAGCTGTCATATTGTCGTAGCAACAATAGACCAGAGATTGATTTTAAACAACTTTTCGCGAACATTTGCATTCCCTCATCGATTCATCGCTTGAGGGGGTAGTCACACTTAGTCACCAATAAACAATCACACACCCAATTAAGGAAAATGACATGCATTCAAAGAATCATTGACAAAGACAATCACGCTCCTGATTGGGGCAGTAAACAAGCAACAATCAAATCAATCAAACACTTGGCATTTCGTGAATCATGAACACAAGGTTCCCCCTGAGGATAAAAATGCCCTTCACTTGTTCATGACTGATCAATGTCTAAGTTCAAGTCACACCTCAACGAACAGAGTTAATACTTGAAATCAAATTCCTTAGCTCGTCAGAAGCAAGGATTCAAGAATGCATGCCCTTTCCATACTTGGGGCATCAAAACTTGGTTAGGTTACCAAGAAACCCTAATCATTAGTGCTTTAGTTATCTATTTTTGCTCAGCATTGCATCACCCACAATGCTTCCCAAAAAGGGGCATCTGTAGACACCAAAACAACACCAATCCGATTATGTGACTGCAAACACTGATCGCTTTGACAAACACAGCCCCCAGGGCAGCCCTCAGAGGTTAAACAGTGGTCTTAACCACTTTCATAGCAATTTTGTAAGGTCAAGAAGCAATTTGGCACACTTGGAAACTTTGCCCAGTACTCTTCTCACCCCGGGACGAATTCAAGATAGAATCCGTCCCACCCCAGGACGAATTCTAAATCCGTCCTTGGGTGGGACGAATTCCAAGCTTAACGGGCAAAAAGGCAAATGGTGCCAAGTGGCAGCCCAGAACAGTCAATTAAGGGCTCCTGCCTTGCATGCATGTGTAAGTGGATAGAGGGGCCGTTAGAGGACTGTTACAAATAGCATTTATCAAAGTTCAAGTCAATGGAGGACTCCCCTCCCTCATGGGAAGACAAGACTGCCACATGGTGCCTATGGCCAACACTTGGCATTTGTGCTTCCCTCCCAAAAGAGACCCCTTGGGTCTATAAAAGGTGGGACTTTTCTCACCCAAAATAGACAGGTTGAAGGAGTGTTCAAGCAACGAAGTGCTGCCGAATTGAAGACTCACTTGCATCCCCCTTTGTTCACCTTCCTACATCCATCAATCTCTTTTGCAAGGGAGGTTGTTGGGTGGCCTTTGGAAGCTCGAACCTTACTCAAATCCGACGCATGGACATCTGAACCTACCAATTCGCCGACCCCCCAATCCTAAAAGGTTTTGGGCCCATCCTTGGTGGATTGGCTCCAAAATCGAGGGCCAACGGTGGGAGGCCCACTTGGGCACCCCCGCACCTCCTAAGTCCTAATCTTAGTTTTTGAGCACTTTAGATTATTTTTTAGATTGCATTCTGTGTTACTAGGTCTGATTAGTCTATAATTGCAATTTTGTAGCTTTTGGTCAGAGTTTAGGGTGTTTTGTATTGCTTTGTCGTTTCGCTAACTTGTAGGTGTCAAGGTCAAATTCCAACCTAAGGCGTTGGCCACCATGATCACTCAGGATCGGTGCGATGAGAACTACCCCCCGTGGTGTGGGTCCTACGGGACCCTGCAGGGCGGCTACTGCTAGCCCCCGCATCATGCCTACTACCACCCCCCTCATCTAATCGCCTGTGGCGAGATGATGTTGATTGCTTAGTCAGACTATCCCTCGTCCGTCGAGAAGATCTACTGATCGAAGGCTCAGGGAGCCGCCCGCCAAGGTGGATGACCTCCCTCTCCAAGTCTATCCGGTACAGACACCACTCTACCTCCCGTCGATGATAGATGGACAATGCATCATTGCGCTGCGCCAAAACTCTATCCCACTGTGCCAACTGAGCCCGCAGAAGATCCCTCTACAGATCCCGCATTCGTAGCAGCTCTGTAAGCCGTGCAACCTCATCGCCTACATCTGACCCCACCCCCTCTGTATCTGTCGAACGCATAGGACTTGCGGGGACAGTAGCCTGCTTAGGCCCCAATTGCCCCTCCACATCCTGCATGGCCGGCTGCTCCGAAACACCCAAGTCCAAATCCTCATCTCCCGCATCCACCATGTCTGCATCATCCAACGGCCCTCCCCAATCACCCCCTGCCGCCTCAGCATCCTCCACTGCCGCCTCTGCGCCTCCCAGTGGACCCTCACCTCTCCAGTGCCGCAAAACCCACCATGAGTCATACTCAGTGGTAGTACCTATGTCATCCACATCCAACACCTCAATAATCACATCTGACTCCTCACCCAATGGCACGAGGACCGGTGGCTCCATATCCCTCTCATCTCCCCAATGTCGATAGCCTACAGGTTCACCAGGAAACCCCTGGCGCACCCCAAACTGTCATGTAACCTGACGATACGGAAAGAACTCATGCTCCGTCTCGTGCCGCCCAGTCAACCTTCGCTCCCTTCATACCCGTCGGAGCCACTCTCCGACCTCGAGGCCAAGGCCGGACGAGTCCCGATAGGGACGCCAAAACACCTCCCCCGGAGTGAGCCATGAAAAGGCATCAATGTAGTGCTCAACCGCACTCGCCCATCGCCGACTCCGCCTCGCTCTCTGCGACCGTCGCCACAAAGTCGCATAACCAATCTCCTCATCCTCCATCACCGCCCGAGTCATCCACGGTAACCCCGTAGGCCTCTCAACAGCTATGTGCTGCCAACCCCAGCACTGCAACAAAAAGCTGCAACTGACACCCTTTCGCTGTCGATAGCGGACCCCGTACAGCTCCCCGTAAAGTTGTGTCAACAAATTCTGTCCCCATCTAAGGATCAACGGTGCCTCTATCGGGCACTCTACCAACTGCCACACCAAATCCAGTAGGTTCCACGGGAACCTCGCACCTGACAAATCAGGGAGAAGAATTTTAGAAATGAGGCCCATTAGGAATGCGTACCTCACTCCTAACACCCCCCTCTCCTTCCACCAGCCAACGAAAATCCTGCCAGCCTGGCAATCCGCCTCGGCTGTCTCCACTGGGTCCGCTACACCCGACTCCCCACCATGCCCAAAACATCTCATGAGTATAGCGATCCGCTGATCAAACGGAGATGTCCTAATAGGCGGACCATCTATCGGAATCGAAGCAACCGATAGACGTCCTCAAGAGTCACGATTCATCTCCCCTGTTGGGAGATGGAAAGTATTTGTCCGCAGATCCCAAAGCTTGATCAGGGCCATTAGATAGGCCTGATCCGAAACCACAGGCTCCAGTCGAGCCACCTGCTTGAGCCCAAGGGCATCAAGCCATTCCTAGTCACCATCAGTCAAGGCCAACCGTGCCTCAGTAAAGGCAGCGGGTACACGGTAGCGGCTCCTAACAACCTGCAAGCAAACAAAAAAAAATGATAAATAAATAAATGAAAAAGATAAAATTTTCAATTCTAGGGTTTCTAACCTTAGTTGTTAAAAAAAAAAAAAAAAAAAAAAAAGATCTTAAAGTTTTGAAAAGCGCAACACAAAAACAATCCATTAAGTTAAAGCAAAATAAACCCTAGGGTCACTTACAGGTCTCGCCTCGGCTCCGCTGCTCGAACTAGTTTGTGCACTCATGATGGTAGAGAGAATTCCAGCAGCGCTTCGCTTCGCAGAATTACCTCCTCCTCCCAGAGCTCCAAAATCGCAAGAAAAAAATGACACAAATGAGGCCAAAATCAAGTTTTGGCCCTTAAATAGGCCTTTTGCATTGGAATTCATCCTTGACTGGGACGAGCGCTCTGATCAGCGCTCGTCCCACCCAGGGATGAATTCTCCAGCTGGAATTCGTCCCACCCAGGGACGAATTCAGGCCAGCACAAAAAAAATCAAGAAAAATGACTAAAAATGCACTAAAAACAGACAATAAAACTGCCTGACAGGATTGCAAATGCAACTGACAACATGGGCATACAAATTCGACATCGGGGTCACAAATTATTACTATCCTACTCCCTAAGAAGGCTACCATAGCCGGACCGCTCCAGGGGAAGACAGATTTTGACAATTTAATCCCAAAATGGTGTCACAAAAAACAACAAAACAACAAAAAAAAAAAATGCAACACAAAACAAACAATAAACATTGCCAGACACAAGTGCTCTTGCACTTAACCTCTTGGCATAACAAAATTGATGTCAAGGTTTACATTGTCACTATCCTACTCCCTAAGAAGGCTACCATAGCCGGACCGCTCCAGGGGAAGACAAATTTTGACAATTTAATCCCAAAATGGTGTCACAAAAAACAACAAAAAAAAAAAATGCAACACAAAACAAACAATAAACATTGCCAGACACAAGTGCTCTTGCACTTAACCTCTTGGCATAACAAAATTGATGTCAAGGTTTACATTGTCACTATCCTACTCTCGAAGAAGGCTACCATAGCCGGACCGCTCCATGGGAGGTCGGATTTTTGCCAATTTTAATCCCAAATGGCATCACAAAAACAACAAAACAACAAAAACATCACAAAAAAAAAAACACAACAAACAACAATAAACATTGCCAGACACAAGTGCTCTTGCACTTAACCTCTTGGCATAGCAAAATTGATGTCGGGGTTTGCATTGTCACTATCCTACTCCCGAAGAAGGCTACCATAGCCGGACCGCTCCATGGGAGGACGAATTGCGGAAAATTCAATCACAAAATGGTGTCACAAAAACAACAAAAACAATACAAAATTCAACAAAAACACAACAAAAACATTGCCGGACATAAGTGCTCTTGCACTTAACCTCTAGGCAAAGAAAATCGATGTCGAGGTCCAAATTATCGCTCTCCTAGTTCCCCAAGAAGGCTATCATAGCCGGACCGCTCCACGGGAAATAGGTTTTCGACAATTTCACCTCATTATGACATCACCAAAAGGGTTAACACCCACCAAAAATAGGTCCATATGTTGGAAAAATTGCACACGCTTAACGGTAAACCCTCTAAAGGCAAGCTTGCACAAGTCATCTTGGGTCAAGCGACTCGTCGCTTCTCTCACGAAGGTCATTCCCTCATCGATTCGTCGCTTGAGGGGGTAGTCACACTTAGTCACCAACCAACAATCACACATCCAATTAAGAAAAACGACATGCATTCAAAGAATCATTGACAAAGACAATCACGCTCCTGCTTGGGGCAATAAACAAGCAACAATCAAATCAATCAAACACTTGGCATTTCATGAATCATGAACACAAGGTTCCCCCTGAGGATAAAAACGCCCTTCACTTGTTCATGATTGATCAATGTCTAAGTTCAAGTCACACCTCACCAAAATAGGTTAATACTTGAAATCAAATTCCTTAGCTCGTCAGAAGCAAGGATTCAAGAATGCATGCCCTTTCCATACTTGGGGCATCAAAAGTTGGTTAGGTTACCAAGAAACCCTAATCATTAGTGCTTTGGTTATCTATTTTTGCTCAGCACTGCGTCACCCACAGCGCTTCTCAAAAAGGGGCATATGTAGACACCAAAACAACACCAATCCGATTATGTGACTGCAAACACTGATCACTTTGACTAACACAGCCCCCAGGGCAGCCCTCAGAGGTTAAACAATGGTCTTAACCACTTTCATAGCAATTTTGTGAGGTCAAGAAGCAATTTGGCACACTTGGACACTTTGCCCAGTATTCGTCTCACCCAGAGACGAATTCAAAATAGAATCCGTCCCACCCCAGGACGAATTCTGAATCCGTCCCTGGGTGGGACGAATTCTAAGCTTAACGGGCAAAAAGGCAAATGGTGCCAAGTGGCAGCCCAGAATAGTCAGTTAAGGGCTCCTACCTTGCACGCATGTGTAAGTGGACAGAGGGGCCGTTAGAGGACTGTTACAAGAAGCATTTATCAAAGTTCAAGTCAATTGAGGACTCCCCTCCCTCATGGGAAGACAAGATTGCCACATGGCGCCCATGGCCAACACTTGGCTTTTGTGCTTCCCTCCCAAAAGAGACCCCTTGGGTCTATAAAAGGTGGGACTTTTCTCACCCAAAACATACAGGTGGAAGAAGTGTTCAAGCAACGAAGTGCTTTCGAATCGAAGACTCACTTGCATCCCCCTTTGTTCACCTTCCTACATCCATCAATCTCTTTTGCAAGGGAGGTTGTTGGGTGGCCTTTGGAAGCTCGAACCTTACTCAAATACGATGCATGGACATCTGAACCTACCAATTCGCCAACCCCCCAATCCTAAAAGGTTTTGGGCCCATCCTTGGTGGATTGGCTCCAAAATCGAGGGCCAACGGTGGGAGGCCCACTTGGGAACCCCCGCACCTCCTAAGTCCTAATATTAGTTTTTGAGCACTTTAGATTATTTTTTTAGATTGCATTCTGTGTTACTAGGTCTGATTAGTCTATAATTGCAATTTTGTAGCTTTTGGTCAGAGTTTAGGGTGTTTTGTATTGCTTTGTCGTTTTGCTAACTTGCAGGTGTCAAGGTCAAATTCCTGAAGGTGGAGGCCAAATTGGGAAAATCCGACCATCTGAGTCGTCCCAAAATGGCCCCAATTACCTAACCCCCCTGTTTGCAGGAGTTTTGCAGGTCCTGGGATTCGACATTGGAGCAACAACAGGTCGGTTTCTCCTACTCAGAAGAATTCGTCCCACCCAGGGACGAATTACAGTCAGAATTCGTCCTGCCTAGGGACGAATTCTAGTTTAAGGTGGATTGGCCAGCTGCCTTAGTGGCAGTGGCCTTCTGGTAACTTTTCTTACCTTCCGTCAGGTTTTGAAGCAATTTGGATTCACTGTTTTCACTGTTTCGAGCAAATATTCGTATGCATATTTTGTTAGTTTTAGAGAGAGAATGCTTTTCATTTGTAGCAGGTGCTACTAACGTCTTGATCATTTCTTTGTTTGCAGGAGAAGCAGCAGAGGCGAAGAACTCATCGACATCAGCGACGGCATCATCCTGGCCCGCCCATTGCAATCGTGGGCACGCGGAAGGAGGAATCATTCAACGATTGTAATCAAACCCTATTTGCGCTCCTAGCCCCTGAAAAGGGAGGAGGCATTATTGTAACAGAGATCGAAAGAAATTAATGAAAGGGCTATTTTTCTTTATCTGATTGCGTCTCTTCCAACATGTCTCTTTTTCGTTTCATGTAATTTATATTTCTAGGACTTAGGCATGCTTAACTTTGAATGCAATTGCACTTGGTGTTTCCTTTGACCGGAATCTCGTGCTTTCAGATTCTTTTACGACATCATCAATGTTGTATTTCAATAATTTTTCCCTGACGCCTTTAGTTGAGACATGAATCTTACGAAAAATATTATCTATACAAGAACCTAGTGAGAATGAGTAAATATCCTCACAACCTTCACTAGAGCTTTCAGAGACCACCTTGGCCTAGATAAGTGTAGGGACCAATAAATCAACTAAAGATTTCAAAATTTCCTCCACCATCATCTACTTATCCACCACTGCTTGCTCAAATAATTAAAGGACCAATCCTTGGTGGAAAGGAAACTAACCATAATATCCTTGCACATCCACGATAGACTTATTTATAGATTGGAATAAAAATAAGGGAATATTCATCCATATTTACCTCCTAATATGGTTTAGAAACATGACATGGAATCTACGTGTGACATCATATATAGAGTCCAAAGTAATATAATCCATAATGACTATAGCCACCCTATCCCATGGTGGATATAGGGCCTTGGCGCTATAGCCATTATGGATTTTAGGAATAAATTCCTCCCCATCCTGAAAAAACTACTTTCTTTGAACAACGAGTATCTATCTCTATTGTGATAGGTATCATTCAATGCGAGACTAGTAGTACAATTAATCAACTCCATAGAGATCTCAAAGTACTAAGACATGATTCTCACCCAACCATAATTCCACAATGCCACATCCACATGGAAAACACTGGTTTATACCCATAAAACTTTTGGACACACTCCAATACACCACCATTATTCAGAAAAGCTTTAACTTTGTCATCAATATTTAAGGAAGTAGGTTCCAACCGAGATTTAGCATGTCTCAACTTGGATCTAAACAACTTAGCTTTCTCTATATTCAATCTAACCACAACCCTCCGCTCCTTAGCTCCACACAGTTCCACAAAAGGAGACCAAAGGAGGCTACTCCAAAATAAACAACAAAACACAAAAGGCTCTAGAGCAAACCCGAATATAAATAGTCATTCACCATCTTCATAGATAAAGTTGTGCCACACAAGACACCCTCAAAATTCAATAGCAAAAGATATCCAAGCACACCGAGAAGAACCAAGATAGAAATAGTGCTTCTCCACCCAAACTCCAAAGACAAGAAGGTACTCAACAGAAGAGATAAATCCTTGACTATCATAGGAAGCATAAAAAACCAAGGCTCAAGAGATAAGAACATAGAAACCATACCAACCCTTTCAACAATAAGCATACGCTAAAACAATCAGCCACCCCGCATGAAGCCACATGGCCTAGAGAAATTGAGTCCTAAGACATGTACATGACTACTAGAGGTAATCACTAAGAATCTCAACACAATAGCAATGCCACAAAAAGGAGCAAAAAAAAATGAGGAACAAAGCCAAACCGAACAATGATTGCCCAAAAATATATTCCAAGAGAGAAATAAATTAATCTTTATAACCACACCACAAATATTTAATAGGACCTTCCACCATCACCATATAATTCCTACAAGAGACACGAGAGGGGTGATCCAAAACCAAATCATAAAACAAGGTAAATTCCACAACCCAAGGGCGTACATCAAAACCGAAAAGAAAGAGACAAGGAAGAGGGACTGACAAGGAAAAGACTTCCAATGGAAGCCAAATAAACTTCAAGAAGGACCAAATTGCAAGCATCGAGGGGGCAAAAACTATAAAAATTAAAAATTTGAAAGTGAAAAGTCCCTGCCAAAGAATAACATCATCGATTAACTTGATTTATAGTGATATTATATTGATTATATTATTGAATACTTTAACATAGGTGATTTTATCTTCATTCACATAGATGGGTTACCTTTATTACTTATTTTGACAATCTTGTGTTGTTTTCAGGTGAAAGGATTTATAAAATATGCCTCAAGAAATCAACATTGATGAAGGATCCTTGCTCATACTCATTCCTTATATGAAACCCTAGGTAACATTTGTTGAAAGTGTAATCTAATTGCTGAACAAGGTCAACATTGTATGATGTAATTTTGTATATGCCTAAGGGCATTCCTTGTACAATCTATTTTAATATTTGTCATATTTTTTTTGTAATTTTTATGGGCTATGGTTAACCTTCTAATGGTTAAACACACCTTAGAAAATTATAACTAATTTTAAAACCCTCTTGCTATGTCAGATTAGTTTAGTATTGTTTATGTAATTGGGATTTTAGTACTATTACAAATACACCCACCACTCCATCCTTTATTATTAGAGTGTTGTGATTATTATCCAAATATAGTATAGTTATTACTTACTTGCTTACAAGCACCTTAATTTTTTTTCTTTTTCATTCCTTTATCCCATTACACTTTGTATATAATATTTAAGTGGATGGGTCACTTTTGTTTATTTTAAGAATATATTGTGAATTCCAGTATGGTATAAAGTGGTGGTGTGGAATAACATTGCTAGATCATGCAAAACGTATATTCACAAAAAATAATCATTCTTTCAAAAATAAGGACAAAATACTCCATTAAAATTTACAAGCATTTTTGGCATAGGAAGCATAGAATGATTTTTCTTTCATAGATTGTTATTTTTTCCTCTTAATCTACCAGAGAATTCATGCATTCTCCAATATTTTCTTTGTTATCACCAACGTATGCTCAACACATTTAATTTAAATCTTTCCATGTCAATTTTCTAGGGATGTTATGGCATTAATATAGAAAGGAAGTAGGGAAGGATTTTCTTGAATTTAAAATTTTACCCTTTTTCCACATGTGTTCTCTATAGCACTAAGTTATAGGAAAAGAGCATCCTTCTTCAAGAAAAGGTTGGCCACACAAGTGTGGAATCTAAGGGTGGTAAGTTAGTTAAAAGGGGCAACATAGGATGCTTATTTTCTACATTATGTAGGTTTAAATTTACATATTTTCATGACTATTGAAATCAAATTTGACAAGATTATAAGGTATGAATGATACCTATTTAATCAGTCTTGTATCATTACAAACTAGCTAAGCAAATAGGTAATGAGACATTAGATACAAAAGAGATATTTATCAAATCTTGCCATTGTATATTTGCTCTATCTTGTAATGGTCTAAAGTATTATGATCAATGGGTATGCCATTAGAATTGTAACAAGGGACTTAAACTAGCTGGCTATACCAAAATACCTAAGACTATTATGGATGAGAAGATTTGGATTCAAATCCCTCTTACAAAACTGATTACATTCTTTTTTATCTAAGAAGTGAAAATATCAATGCTTTTGAAAGGGAGACCATAGACCATCTATGAGTCTTAAGAAATGCCATGCCATCCTAGATAACACATTATTTTCATCAACAAAGACTAGGGATAAAATTCCTTAAACACAAGAATATGAAGGAAGATGTACTATTACCCATATGGTGATCTTTATACAATTTAAACAAAAAAATTACTTATATAA